>CM068376.1:357707516-358907516 GCA_034769895.1 Magicicada septendecula | reverse complement strand
TAGATAAATATTTAATTTTTTTTTATAACGGTTTCATATTTAATTAAATAATCCTAATTTACACGTTGTGTACTAAGTACATTTATATATTCTTATAATTAATAAACGTTAATTATAACGTTTTTGCGCCAATTTTTTAAGCGTAGAAATGTTAAACTTTTTGTGTCTATTGCAAAACGTATTTTCCTTACACCGTCAAACTACGGTATAACGAGATTGTTTTGGTTTTTTCTCTGAAAAAGAAATATGAAAATTATTTACTTGTGAATAAAGACGTACGGGTATAGTCATACATTAACAAAGCAACTAAGGAGCAAAACATGGAAATTACACACTGGCTGCATTGTACACGAGAGTGTTAATTGTATACATCAAAGAGAGTCTACTACTGCGCATTTATAATTAGGGGAATTAATTTCTGCACACATCTAGCTGACCTCAGAGATACTCCAGCCAACAAATGTACGCAGAACTTCTAAACGACAGTTACGCAATTAGATAAGCTGAAAACCGACTTGTATAATAGCACCTACTCAAAAGAAATAAAATTAAATTAGGGTGCGCAATATTTCATAACGGTTGTGATATTTTCAGTAAGCAAAACCCGCACGTTACGGTTTATACAACCCCTAATTTGCAGTAGGCCTACACCTCTGTACAGCGTTAAAATATTCACTGACGAAACTTATTTTGTCCTAAGAAAATGTTACGAAAAATTGATAAAGACGTTATATGTTTGTTTCTTTGAAGTAGAACCTGATTTGGAACATCGGGGGGATACCAAAAGGGAAGGATAACAGGAAAAATTGCACTATATGAGTTTGGGGGAGTAAACTTTGATGGGAAAAAATTTTAAACTAATAAAATTGTGTTAGAATAAATTTAAAACTCTATTTATCTAGCTTTAACTGTCAGTCAAAATTGTTTCAGCTAGACAAATTGTACACTAATTTAAACATCAAGCATTTTTATAAATTATTAAAAAATTTAAGTTTGTTTTATAATGAAACCTTTAGAATTCTATGATAAAGCTGAAGCATAGTAATGAAGAAGTATAGCTCTCACTAAAACTTAATTATAGTTGTTGTTGTGTAACATCATTTGCAAAAATATCGTAACTTTTATTTTATTTTCAACCGTTATTATTATTTACATTTGAAGCATAGACAGAAAGTAAAACTTGGGGTAGTAATAACAAGAATCATTTCGGGGGGGGGGGGGAGACTACTCCACGGCCTTGAAGGGGGTATGGGCACGAACTAATGTCTATTGATTTTGACAAATACGGACAGTTTTATGAAATCATAAACACAACTCCACTTATGTTTCTTTAGATTTCGCAAAGCTTCTGAAAACACTAAATTTCCAAGCAAAGGTTCTATTTACATACGTAGACCTGAGGGCTTCCTTCGATAGGCGTATCATGGCTTAGCATTCGAGGATACTTCTCGGTCGACGCAATATTACAGTGTGAATGCTCCCTGTTAAGTTTTCGATGTCAATCTGTTGAAACCAGTATTGTTTGTCTGCTTGTCGTCAGTTGTTCTATACACCCGACGTTTCCGTCATGACAGATCCCTCTGTCCAATTCAGAGACAAAACACGGTATAAGCTTAAACCTGAAGTACACAAGAAGGTGAAGCTGATATTTATTAACAAATATTGTTAGTAACAATTTATTAACAATTTATTAACTTCTTGGATTTCGTTGTCCATGACGTGTCCGTTACTTAACTAAATATCACTATTGTTTGACGACTCGGAACACTAAGTTTTTTATAAGTAAAATCGTAAAGATTTACCTTACAGCCTAAACCGGCTTTCACCTTTAGAAGGCTTCATCATAGGCTGCCGTAGGTAGCGTTGTCCGTCTTGTTGTTGGGGAAGGGATAGTTTTCCGAAAGATCGATGCTGTGTGTGTGTGGTGAGATGTGTTCGAATAATGTGTGCTATTTCTATTGTGTCTGTTCGTTTAGGATGTCGTTTTTATTTGTTTTTGTGTGTTTGTATATTTCTAATTGTTCTACAGTGTCTAGTATTCGGCCTTTTGTGTGTACGTGTAGAATGTTCATGTTATTGTCGATGTTTTTATATGTGTGGTTTGCTTCAATGAGGTGGTTTGCAAAGGTGGATTCTGTAGTGGTGTGGAGTGCCTTTGTGTGTTCAATGTATCTCTGTTTGAAGCTACGTCCTGTCAGGCCTATGTAGAATTTATTACAATTTGAGCAATTTAGCTTGTATACACCGGGTAGATCGAATTATTTGTTTTGTGCGTGCGTTTTGATAGTGTGTGTTCTGTTTTGTTAGTAGTTTTGTAAGCAATTCTGTATCCTGCTTTTTTGAATTTGTGGGCAATTTTTTCAGTTTGTTTGTTGATGTATGTTAGTGTTATGAATTTGTTGTTTTCTGTCTTTGTCTGTTGTTTGTTTTGTGTTTTGTGTAGGAGTTTACTGACTATTGTTCTGTCATATCCGTTAGATTCTGCTAGATATTTTATCGTGTTTAGTTCGTCTTTGTAGTCTATTTCATCTAATGGGATGTTGTTAAGTCTATGTATCATGGTTCTAAAAGCAGCTAGTTTCAGCTAGTTTGTGTTGTGTTGGGTGATTGGAGGTGTTGTGTATTAGTGTGTCAGTTGTAGTTGGTTTTCTGTATATACTGAATTTGTGCTTGTGTTCTAGTTTTGTGATCCATCACAATGAAGCCTTCTAAAGGTGAAAGCCGGTTTAGGCTGTAAGGTAAATCTTTACGATTTTACTTATAAAAAACTTAGTGTTCCGAGTCGTCAAACAATAGTGATATTTAATTTATTAACATAAATTAACCTTTAGTATTTAAGACATAATGTATAAGACACTCATACTCACACAAACAACACTACCTGTCATAACTCCCCTTAACTTTCCTCACTGGATGCATCCTCAAACAATCTAGAACCTGTCTATATTCTCACGTAGGCTACCGCGTCGAACATGTGTTGTAAGATAGAATAGAACCTATCTCTTTCAATCGAGCCTCAAATAAGAGTCCACAATGCAAAACCGTGCTGAGTCTCAGTCGAACCACTAAGGATGCTATGTCGTAATGTGGGCGAAAGTTCGGTATTAAGAAAAAAGAAATAAAACGAAAAAGGTCTGTTATTAACGGTGTGAATCAAGAAAGCTGAGTAGCGAGATATCGATTTATATGTTTCCATAAACTAAATGGGATCACGTTTTCAGAATATCAAAAAATTTAACAAGTCGCAAACAGTAAACCAGAATAGAAAATAATACGAATTTAAACACTAAAAGGAAACATTATAAGTATTAATTTTATTGCTTCTGTGAAAACAACTGTGTACCTAAACACCCTGTAACTATTATGTTGGAAAAATGTCACGTATGAAAATTAATTATATGAATTTCTACGTCACTTAATATAAGCATTGTTTAAATATTCTTCATTTATTCCAGCGACTAATGGCCGCGGTTTTAGTAATGACAATAATAGTAATTTTAAGCGAATTAATGTTAATGTGAAGTGGTTAGTTGAACTACACAACTACAGTGTGCTTAATTGATCCTACAAGCTACAGCGGTTAAATGTGATGCCATTACTTGCTATTTTTAAAAGAATTGATATCAGTTTCCTTTCAAAGCAACATGATATCCGATGTTATGAATTTGCGCCATTATCACATCGTCTTTGCTGTGGTCTCTGGCGTAATGACCCTTCCGTACCTTATTACATCTTTTTCTTGGCATTCCCTTTCCTTTTGCCATTTCCAGACACAGTCTAATTGTTATTTTGCTACGACGATTCCTAAAGGAAAATCACAATTTTGCCATTTGGCAAATGTAATTCTTTTGCTGTTAGCTTTCAGAATTCTCCGACCGTGCAGTCGTTTGTGCTCACTTACTTTGTGATGCATTTATTGAATCCGTTACACAGACTTTACTTATTTTCGACAGAATACTGTTTTCAGAAACTAAAAGTATCTGAAAGCATTAATTACCCAAAGGTTTCTGTTACTTAGCTCTTTCCTAATATCATAAGACATCTTTTCATAAGGCTAGAGAGTATGTCTGAATTAGATGTGGACCTATCAAGCTTAAAAACCAGAAAAAATTAGTAACTTGTAATTGATGTTATAGCCTACTGTTTCTTACACTTTACCCATTATTTTAAACGGTACAGAAACACATATATTTTTTTGTTATTTATATTTTATGTTTATGAAGTACTATCTCTATAGTTTTTCTTTTAAGGAGAAATGTATTTACGCACGAAGATCTCAAGTGGACTACCCACTAAAACCCCTCCACCATCGAACGAGCACTAGCCTGTTACCGTTTATCACATTACTTCAGACTAGCCCATTTTGTCTGCGCTTAATGAGCTCGCATATACAAAGACCTACTTTGTAGACGCTCTAAGTCTCCCTTACTCTCCCGAAGGATGCCCTCTGTGTAATGTGCCACATTGTTCTACATTGTGCTCCGCATTATCCTCTATACCCGGGCTGTATAGGCAGTCTGCAGACAAGGCTACCCAAGGCTTCTGCGCGATCAGGCAAGCGATGCTTGCAGAGTGTATCTTCCTGTTTTCAGTAATAATAGTGATAATAATTAATATTATTACTATTAATTTTGTTATCGTTATTATTATGTATTATTTCTTACCGCCTAAGATGTCTAGGAACAAGGCAGGATAATGTGAACCGATCGCAATACAAGGAAGGTAATATGGGCTTGTATGCAGTACGCAGGTGAGTAGACCTGGGGGCTGAAAAACGCACCTTGACTGTATCGACCCCAGCGTCTCTACTTTTGTAGTCAGCCTCCGTACACCTTAATTACACAGCCGCTTACTTTTTTTCCATAGAACCGTGGTCACTTGTCACCCAATTCTACAATACCGACATGACCCAATTAAGTTGTGACCGCCGTGAAAATTTGATTCCCGCCTATTGCGACCCGGCCAATATCGATGGAAAATATCATCCTCTTAGTAATAGACATATTACACTGCATGGACACGCATATGTGGCCCACCTGTCGCTAGCGTTGTGTACACGTCTATTTTGCTTGTGTGTGTGAAGCCTGTCCGTTCCTGAACTGCAACCAACCCTTTTCAAGAATTGATAGATTTTATGTTTTATTTTAATTATAAGAAAAATATGTACGATATGGTAAAACAAAAGACACCGGAGGGTGTAGAAAATAAAGGTGAACAAAAGGTTAAAAGTCCGTGACGAAGTGACAGAAAATGCACTTACTATAAGTAAAAAGTGAATAGCTCTTTTTGTAATTACAATAAAGAAGTGTAATTTACGTATAGTAAACATATAAAAATTAGCGATCGAGTGAGCATCGAGTAGTGTGAACCAGGTTTCGTAATTCGCGAAGATAGGCGAAATTAGTGAATTGAACCAGAGTGGGGGTAAAGACACTTCGACAAACTCTGACAAGATGAAAATTGTTCAGACCTAAGCTTTTGCACGACCTGGCTATAAATACCAGGTCTCGCTAATAAATTTCCTTCTTCCCTATTCAACCGTTGCCACAGGAAGCTATGTCAGTCAGAGACGCTGTTTTAAATCTACAGTGAGAGTCACAGGACGAACTGGAAGTCAACCAGAGCAGCAGAGCACATACGAGGAGGTCTATGGATACACCTGCAGCATATGATGTGAGGCGAGACCATTATTAAACAGCACATGCAGTGGAATCCTGGAAGAGGACCCGAGGACGGAAGACACAGAGGACACGGACTGATGACCAAAGGAGGACATACGGATGATTAACCACGTCAAACGAGGTGATGAATAACCATTGTAATTACAGACATTTGAAAGACACTAATTAAAGTTAGAATGAAAGACATTCAAACAGTTGATTAAAATAACTAAATTGTACATAAATGTAAAAGCAGAGTGTAATTTATAATACTAACTCTTCTATAAAATTTAGTAATTGAGAGTAACGTAAATGATAAGAGAAATATTTGATTACTCTAACGTAACGTAATTAATAAAGTCTTTGTTGATAAAGGAGAATGGAAATGCAGTAGAAAGTTTTAAAACCAATTAATATTAAAGAAATTGGAATAAAGGTAAATTTGTTATTGAAGTAAATAAATCAGCAATTGCAAAAGATGAACACACAATGAGTAAGCCGAGAGCAAAATAATTAATTAGTTAAGAGTAGGTAATAAGATTTATGTATACCCTGTCTTATGAAATTTGTTAGCTATAAGTCGTGTGCGAAAGATTCGTACAAACGATTTAATAATGAGTATTATTTCAATATGCGGAATAAAAGAACTTTGTTTAATAATAAAAAAATAAATAATGGAACAATTTTAAAACTTATATAATGCATCACCTGCTTATTACGAGTTCACCCATGAAATCAAATTTGTTTGTATTGTTATATTATTTGGCGCTCCAAAAGCGTGGGGCTACCCAACATAAATTACATTCAATTTGTGTTGTTATAATATATGTTCAAAACGTAACGCTGGCAATATAGTACTGACTTACAAAACACGTGGACAATTTATACATTGTTAAAGCCTACTCACTAGTTTGTGTTGTTCCTAATTGTCAGGTCAGTTTGAAAATAGAATCAATAATTAATTAATTAATAGGCGCCGTTCTCTCCTTGACCATTTCAAATATTGCTACGAAATACAGGAAAGGCTTCAACGGCGTTTAGTCAGTTTGAGTTGTGATTTATTGGAGTGCGGTTCGTAGTATGTGGCGAAGTGTTAAGTGTTTGTGCGGGACAATTATAATACAATTGTGTTTTATATTAGTAGACATTTTTATTGCGTGTGAACAATTTTTATTTGTTTTGTTGTAAGAGACTATCTTGTTGATGACAAACTGTTTAATTGTGATAATTAAAGCTGGTGATTAGTGACGTAATTGGTGTCTTGTATTTTGTTTTCTACTGTACCATTACGACGATCAGTTAGACCGTCGTAACAGTATCATTAGAGTTCGTGCACTGACCTAGCTTCTTCTAGTAAATTTCACAGTACTATTCTCGACTGGTCGGCCAAAAAGTGATCGATGTTTCTAGAACCTCCGCGTCAATGTCCGGCACATCTGCGGCGGCCTCTGCGTCATCGATGTTACAAAAGCGTTAGCGGCCAGTTAACAGTTCAGTTAGAGCTTGCGATTTTATCAGTGCGGTACGCAGTAGTTGTTGCAGTTTATTGAGAAATGATTATTGTCCAAAACTGTAACAAGGTGACATTTATTGTTGCTCAAATTTAACTGCAATTATTGTGTCAAAGTGCTTTATTGATCTACGATTACTCGTATAACTGCTGTTTTTTCTAATTAAAGTTTTTAATTAGCGATTTCATTGGCGTCAGTTATTCTGTTTCACTGTACACACGGCGATCAGTGTGACCGTCGTAAAAATATATTTAAATATATGATTTAGACCGCTTTTTAAGTACGTGTGTACACCCTCTCCCCCAACACGCAGACACAGGGGACGGCTGCTATCGATGGCATGTTTCCATAGATGAACGTTTTACTCATTTCCCACACCAAAGCATGCGCTGTAATCTTTTCCTTTTCTTCTCACCAATTGTGTCCAGTATTGTAAACAAATAAGCGTTGCTTCTTGCAAGCTGAAAATTCATTTAACATTTCTGTCTTCTTTTCTTTAAATATTATTTCTTTTAATATCATTTATCATGAAAAATATGTCGCTGAACAGCTTCACAAAGTATTGACATTCGAATGCGCTTTATAAGTTACGAATGTTACAAATCCTCTGTTGTATGTGTCAATTGGAATCGTCATTTCGTATAAAAAATCACATATAGCCAGTTGCCATAATTGGACCATTTCTCGTTTTTATGAATGGGCCAGAATGCTAACGTTCACAAATCTTGTGAATTACTGAACGAGCGAAGCAAGTTTACAGTTTTAACTCGATCGTTTGGCAATTGACTGTCTGTCCCTTTGGAGTTCGTCTCATGATAACTTTCAAACTCATAAACCGATTTTCATATAAGCGTAGAATACATGTCCATAATTTTACCCTATTCTTTTCTTTAAAGCAATCTTCTTAAATATAAGGGGGGGTTGCAAAAATTCGAAGGGTTCAAATTTAAAAAAAAAGCATATACTGGGCATTAAATTAAATAAAATATTAACGGAAAAAGAAATTATTGTTCATTTTTAAAAATTTCAATAGTTTTGGAAGCTGCGGACAATAAATAGGTGAACATTGTTTTATAAAATCATAAACAACATTATGCATCGTATGAGATTAAAGAGAATTTCAACCCATATCTGAATGTAGTGTAAAGCTTTCGAAACGATTAACCAAAATACTGTTACGACGGTACAGTGGAAAGCAAAATAAATGAAATCACTAATAACCAGCTTCAATTATCACAACTAACAGTTTGTAGTCAACAAGGTTATTCAACAAGTTTATACTCGTACAATAATTTAAGTTAATCTGTCCACACAAATAATAATGTGAACGACAAAGAATTCCGCACTATAATCACTTCTCACTAATACACCGCTTGCGACGCATTGTGTAAACCATCCAACAATAACTCAAACCTCACTTGAATACAAAGCCACTTAAATTGAAACTAATCGTTGCTGAATGGTTATATTTATACCCCACTGAAATTCCAGAATGATCCATAATACGCGTCAAAACTAGGCCTACTAGAAAACACTAGAGCGTAATTTCTTGTGGCCTTGAACACAGTGCGCGCGTACCGGTGAAGTCTGGAACAGACTCGGTGGTCGACACGTTATAAGTGTCACATAATTTGTCTTCTATCTCAAAGTAGCAGCAACATGTACGCATACACACACACATTACAGCTGGGATAGCCGAGAAACGTGTAGAACGTTCTGTAATGGCGTAACCATACGTTTCTGGACGCCAGAAAATATTTAAAAAAAATTCACTTCTTGCTTAAGCAATTGTACTGTTTATATCAATGGTGCCTCTCCCATCTAATGTAAGTAATGCAGCTCACAAATATTAAAAGTAATCAACTTCCACAAATAGCTCAACTTTCATGACTTTTGTTTTTTCTTTCTTTATCATCATTAGCCGCAATTAATTTTTAGGATAGTGTTTATCTGGTAAAGTAGCTTTACCTTCCGGAAGTACACTTCAGTACATACTCTACAGTATGTAGAGTACAGTATAAAGTATGTATGCTTTTGGACAATTGGAGTTGTTGGGAACGCAGTACGTATGATTGTTGTGTAATATCGTATGTGCGAAAATATTTGAAACTACAGACCTGTGTGTGTGTGTGTGTGTGTGTGTGTGTGTGTGTGTGTGTGTGTGTGTGTGTGTGTGTGTGTGTGTGTGTGTGTGTGTGTGTGAGGAAATTGATTAAGAAGGGGAAGAGATTGTATCTCGTGCAAGGAACTCTGATATGGCTTCTCCTGTTACCAGCGAGAAGGTGTTCTGGAGAAAATAGGCCACTACCTCCAGCATCTGACCATAAAGAAGAGTCGTTACGTATATATAAACTCAAAGAGATGCCCATTGGATTTCTTTATCCATCAGGGCAAGAGTGACCCGATTACTAACAAAACGCTTTCACAAACTTGATGTTGGTGGTAAAAAAGTTATGAAGCTTTTAAAAAAGCAATAATTCCATAAAATCTAAACTGAAAAGTGATTCAGATTTGAAAAATGAAGAAAGAGGATCAATAGATCAAAGTGTTGGGTTATACGGGTAAATCTCACTAGTGAAGTGATTCGATAATAAGGAAGTGTTTTTATTGTCTTCCAAGGAAGGAGGAATGGCACTTGACAAATGTGTTAAACGGTGAAAATTTCAAAAGAAATATATCGAGTTTAACACAGCGTTAGAATGGAAGGCTTATGACTCCCACATAGTTGGAATTTACTTTCAAAGTAGCTTAATGAGTCAGCCAGAAGAAGGAAATGGACAGAGTAATTATACCTTTGTTTCACTTCGCGATTGTTACGGGCTGGAACAAATATTGGTGAAACAACAGTCACTAATGGCTCAGAAAAAGGTTTTGTTATATTTCGGAAAACAATATGCGGAATATTTGGCTTACCAGACCCACAATTGGGGAAGACGGTGACAGTGATTATACTTACAAATCATCTTTGCCACCATTTTTACTTCCAAAAAAAGCAGCGTAGGAACTTCATCCCCCAGATGTTCTGCGAAGAAAAATGTGCTGCATCTTTCAGAGTTCGCTCAACCTAATAGTAAGAATAGATGTAGGACTTCACCTAACTTTCTTCTTGGTTTTTGTTTGGTGTAGGGAGGGACAATGACATATCATTTTAGATTCAGACTTCTAAACTATTAAATTTTATCTTAAAAGGACCTATACCTTTTATTATAAAAAAATGAATTTACTTCTAGAACCAGTCAATTTATTGATTGACGGTCACTACGAATTTAACACTGAAACACTTACAGCATTCAATAATGTTAAATATCATGCTGAAAATAAGAAAAAACAAAATACTTGCAAAATATAGTAATTTCAAAATAAACACTTATACATTTCTGATGATGATAATTAATACTATCAACGTATGTAACATTATAATGAAAATCATTCTTGTTAAAAATTTACATTCCTTGAAAAATAATAATTATGATAAATTATTTTATTTATAGTAATATGTTAATTTGATTGTTTTGTAACGCATTTAACAAAAATTGACATGTAATTAGTTTTTGAATTTCATATCAATTTGAAAATTCAATTATGTCATAAAAATAACTAGAAACATTCTAATCACTCTGCAGCAAAAACCGGATTTAATAATCCCTTCAGTTCCAGTGTCCTCTAGTGGTGATCTGGTAATTTCCAAAGTTACGAGAGTTTACCAAAACTATTGTCATTGGCAAATATATTTATGTTGATAAATGTTTAATGAAGCATGACGATAATTATGCAACAATTACATCACAATTATGCTAACAAATACAGGCACAGAAAGTGGAACATGAAATAGTTGCTTCACAGAACAGGAACTAGAACTGAATGAAGTAATATAATAGAGTAATATTGCAATCTGTAGGTAACCACTAAAATTACTTAGTAGTACTACCAACTAATTACCCTACCCTCCAGATTTCTCATGGAAAAGTTATTGTTTCGTCTCTTCCAGGCGATACTGTGGCTTAGGTTAGGGAAATGTTCTTCTTGGAAAAATGTTAAGGTAATCAGTTGGTCATTATAGACCAGTTGAAGGTGAGGTCAGAGGTACTGTCTCTGTTTGTACGAGTGTCCTCGTTACTTAACCGAAAATTTACATTTTACAAATAAGTTATTAATATGAAACTTTGGAAGGCAAAATATAGCGAGGCAAGAGTGTAGATAACTGTGTTCGTGCGCACCAAATCGATATTTATATTTGGGCTTCTTGCCTGTACTCTCTAATCTACTCGACAATCTTCCTTTGCGAATACAAGAAGAATAGACTCTTATGTGACCAGTAAAATGTAACAGAGTCTCCCAAAGGTAAAATAATAGGTAGCGTGTGAAAGGGTGTCTTAAATACTGCATTGCTTAGAATCGATGACGAATTCAAGGTATATTATCGACATCGGCACGTAGAAATTAAAAACAAGAATGTTAATTTTAAGACAAATAATATTTTTCTTGAGCGTTTGTTGATATAGCGACGCAAAAAGCGAAGTGTAGATGGAATGGTTACTTGTGATTGCTACCTGTCTACTAAAGGATGTTGTTTAAGCAGTGATACTATATGACTAGAAAATTCATTAAATCGTAGAAGAAACTGGGCTTAGAAGAAAAATGTAAATCACACAATACATGTCAAAACAATATTTTTCGGAGAATTATAAGACAAAGACATCACTAAAACAACTGAGGAATATAAATCTCTAGGAGTAAAATTACGTAGACCGAAACGGTCTGGAGAGAAAAGAAATTGTCCTGCTTAATAGTAATTTTGGGGGATCAGGACCTGACAATGAAAATAAAAAATCACATCTATGAGGATACAACGATCCTACGGATCGTCATGACTAAAAGGTGCAACAAAATAATTGAACACTAGAGAAATCATTAATTACAACTTGAATAACAGTAAACTCGTATAGAACAAGTTGACGTTGTCCAACATACACAACACTGTCGCAAGGAACCGTCTGCACACAAAACCGCAACAACTTGCTAATTCATAATTGACTCGACTCTGATAAGTCTTTACCACTTCGCTTCTCATCACGCGACCATCGATGTGTAATAACACTGGATAGCGCGCTAGGTGGGAGTGAAAGCGCAAACAACGGTCCGCCGGGTTAGCAGCAGCCCCCCACCACATCAAGGCAAGAAGGCGTCACTGGGCACAAGTTTACACATTGTATGCAGCCGTACTTCCGTGTTTTGTTAAGTAGATACTTAATTCAGTTCGGAAATTTTGTCCATGTTTGTTAGCGAAACTGTTATGTAGTTTTGATTATTGTTATAGTTATAGTTATAGACTATTTGATTATTTTTATAGCGGGGACCAATTTGAACAGCACTTCAAACAGCAAATAAAGAAGAAGAAGTTAGAAAATGTCAATAAAATGTTACATAACTTTCTGGCATATTTAACGACCTTAAAAATTGAAAATATTCAGGTTCTGCGGCACCCAAGGAAAACATTTTTGTTGTTGTTTTGATAGTTCATCTTCTTTTTTCACGGCACTAAATTAATATAGATTATTAAACTTTCACTTGTGAAACTTACTTTGTTTCCTCCCGTACGCGTTTCGGCGTGATGTGCGCCTTCATCAGCGGTGTGAGACGAGTCTGTGTTACGGGAGGAAACAAAGTAAGTTTCAAAAGTGAAAGTTTAATAATCTACATTTTAGTTGTCAAACAGATTATTAAATGATATACAATTCAAGTATATTTTGACATACAAGTTTTCTCAAGATCATTTGGACCTGTTATTTTCCTGGATAAAATCTCGAGGGGAACATAATAGCAATCCTAATGTCAAGCTGTTTCAATGGGCCTTAAGGAAATTTATATTCAGGAACAGGGTTAAAGCGTCTGACAAAAGCAACTGTTTGAGCTTTGACATGACATTTCAGAACTGTGTTACGAGTTTTGCAGAAGCAGAAAAAACAGTGGACCTAAACTCAGTCAACGTCTATGAAGAAGGCATTGAAAACATTAAATGTCTGCTGGAAAATAAAAACTCTTATTATAAAGATAATATTCTTTTCTACTTGTCTGGTTTCATTGTCAGAAAAATTAGTTCTAAATTGAAATGTGAAGAATGTATGAGACTGCTGATATCCGATGGCACAAATCTGAGCCCTTACACCCATTTTGTTGATAATATTTCAAAAGGAAATTTGGTCAGGGCTTCCTCAGGTGTAATCAGGGTAGTAAAATTTATGTACTCACTTTTGAACAATAAACAAAACATTGAGAAAAATAATTTATATACAACAGAGATTATTATATTAGCGTGTACAATCTTTATTAATAACATATTTAAAGGCCATACTTCTAACAATGATTATGGTGAGGACACTCACGAAATTAGGTTAGTAATGTTAATGAGTAGTTTATTTTACAAAATTGTATGTTTTAGTATAGATAAAGAAAAGAGTTTTATTTAGCAATTTTTAGCCCAGCATTGCAATATGCTATTAATAATCTAAGATCCTGAAGTTTTATAACAAATGTAATATATTTTGAACATAATTATCACTGTTGCACACCACTATAGAAACATTATTGCTATTAGCGCTTTCATGCTTCACAGCTCATCGTCAGATCGGAAATAACCAGGTTGTGAAGCTTGAAAGCACTAATCGGAATAATTTTTCTATAGTGGTATGCAACAGTGACAATTCTGTTTGTGATTATAACCACTAATACAACTTTCTTAATTAAATTTGTAATACATTTTGATTGGAAATAGTAAGATATGTTGTAATTAAATGCAGATAGGCTGTAAACTAAGATTTTTTGTAAATAATCATCAATGTAAAAAAAATATAAAACTATGTAATAAACAATTTCGTTTTCATTACTATTCTTGTTTACTCTGTTTCTTTATTTTATTGAAAAAAAAACTATTGGAAAAAAAGAGAGGTAATTATTTCACCCTAACAAACCGGTATAGTTAGCGAAAATATGTATGTATAACTTTAATGTTATCGGTAACTTGTTTGTTGTTCATAGATCAGCACCGATGAAAAAAAATAAACTTCTATTATGAACAACAGAAATTAAATTTATATTTATATTATTTTATTAGTATCAAGTGTTCCATTTAATCTGATTGATATAAAACACACAGTTTTCATAACAAGACTTTTTATGGGACGATCAAATCGGTTAAACATTAGTTAAGATAACACTGTGAGTATGCAGGCGAAATCGCTTTTGCCTTGATGTGGTGGGGCGAGCGCAGAGTTGAGCGGACCGAATTCAGTACAAGCAGCCGGCAATCCAGTGTTATTATACATCGATGCACGCGATTCACTGGATTTGCTCTATTTATAAGCGGCAGAAACACCTGCGTCATTACTAGTGACTTCTACGATTATGTAGATGACTGGAAAATAATCAGATTTTCTCACTGAAGGCGTATAAAGGTCGAGAGTGGGGGAGTCCTGCTGCTCGCATTGCAGTTCACCTGCATAAACCTCTCTGCTCAGCGTTACATTGCTGGGGTAAACACTGTTCTGAAGTGTGATTCACTGAAAGAGCATTAAGCCAGAGGATATTCATTTACGGCCAGAGAAGCGAATACCGAAAGAACGGAATAGGGAAATATAAGCATAACGCATACGACTACAGATGACACCAGAAATGAACAACTCTGGTTCAAAAATGTACAACCTATGACCGAATAGATGATCCCAAATTTGACCTTAAAGTTCAATCAAAGAGCAGAAGAAGATAAGGCGGATAAAAAAAATCTGGGAAAAATGTACTTATAGATGCGTAACTGGAAAAAAGAGGGCTTGGGGTGTGGACTGACCGGAATGGATGGAGGTTGTAAATCGCAGAACGTGCTAGACTGCGTACAAATACACACAGACAAGTAAAACTCTGTATGATCTAACTGACTTTATTGAAGTAGAATGTAATAGAACCAGCGGTAGCATTTCAATAAAGCGTAGGTCATTCATAGCCGCATCTCACAAGAGTAAGCAAAGCGTTTATCCCACAGTATTGAAGTTGGGATATTGCAGTTACTGGCATTTTGCAGGAGCGTCCGCTCTATGGAATTTCTATCCATCGACTGCATGTAGTAACTTCGGTTAACCAAGCCACCCGATTCGTTAGGAAGAGTGAAATGTAAATAGGCATATAATGCTTTGATTAGTGTATTTAAAAGTTGGGATTGATGAATTAAGTATAGGTTAGATTCAAGGAATTAAATGAATTCTGTAACTGTTTTCTTTAACTTTGAATCCATTCTAGGCAGACATGCACAGCCTGTGCATAACTCATTTATTACAGAATCAGTTTTTGCCGGATACAGTTAAATGTTTCAGCCTAACATTGTAACAGCTTAAGACAGATTCTCAACTTTTTAAGATGTATGGCTCCCCATAAAGGTTATATGAATCCATGACTCTCTCTACACTATAACTTAAAATCTTTGTCATAGTGCGCGCGCGCGCGTGTGTACGAAGTGGTTTTAAGTATCAATCAAACATATTTAAGAAAAATTTAGTTTTATTTTATACAGCTTGTATTTTTTTACTAGCGTTGACTACAGTAGGCTAGTCCAAATACAAAAAATGCAATAATTTTAAAATCTCTGTTTAAAACAAATTAATTTTTTAGGTAAAGGCATTCAAATTGAAACTGAATCGTCTCTGAAGTTAAATAAATAAGTTCTTACGTTGTCTCCGTATGTTAAATATTTTAATTTATACTCGGATATGGGCAAAGTGCATAGAATATTTCGAACAAAAGCGGAGACGAAATCTTAGTCAGAAGTGACGTTAACAACCCGGAAAGTCTTCTTTCGTTATTTACATTCATATTATTTATTTAAAATGCAACAGTTACGCTAATTTCGTTTGTAGGATTTTATCTGCTTTTTTCTTAAAATTCTACTTCCAATTCATCTAAGCTTTCCTTTCTTCCTTGTAAATTTATTAGTTTAGTATTATTTATACTTAAAAACGGTTACAATTAAAGAAAACAAAATTCCAAAACTTACAGACATTAACGTCTTTTGAATACTTCATAGGAAATTCCTCCTAAAAGTGATACAAGGGAGCTAGTTTAAAATAAATGGTAGCATTACGTTTACAGCGTTATTATTCTGTTTGGTCAGGTTGTTCCACCGTAAAAATGAATATAACTTTACACTCATAACAAAATCTTCAGTATTTAATGTCCACTACCTAATAGAAGAGTAAAAATGATGTTCATTTGCCTATGCCTAGTCCATTTGTCGGCCCAGACGCAACGACTTGCTTGACCACTTGATTCAGAGAGTTGCACGTGTACACTCCGCACGTCACTCCAGCTTCTCTTTATGTCTTGCCAGTATGTGATTTTACTTCCATGTTCCTTAAGGAAATGGAAGTATGGTGATGGCAAAAAAAAATCGTGTTGGAGATTATTGCAGATTCTGATTGTACTACACTCAAAAAATGAAAAAAAAGTCATTTTTCGAAAAGTGTGTGTGTGTGTGTGTGTGTGTGTGTGTGTGTGTGTGTGTGTGTGTGTGTGTGTGTCTGTAGATTTTTTCTGTGGCAAACGATAACAGCAGCAAATTCAAACAGAATCAAATAATTTTCTGCATGCAGCCCTGATTTGTAAAGTACTCAAGACCTATTGTTTTTTGGTGAAGATCGGTTAAGGGAAAGGGGTGGTTTACCGGCAACATTTTTTTTTAATCTAGGGTAATTTTTACTTCCATGTTCCTTAAGGAAATGGAAGTATGGTGATGGCAAAAAAAAATCGTATTCGAGATTATTGCAGATTCTGATTGTACTACAGTCAAAACATAAAAAAATATCGGTATGGAGAACCATACATAACTTCCATGTTATAAGATTTATATTTAAAATCATTTACGAAATGAAATGTTTCCATAGAAACTACTTCTTTCCACTTATTGCTTCAGCCTTAACCACAGTACTATGGTCACTAACGTATACCACCACACGTTATCGCACTCGTTTTTCACTGATGATGGCAGCCGACGGCACTGTCGAAACGTCTGGTTTTCCAGAAAACATTGGACTACGGCCAAACAGCCCGGGAAGGAATTTTAACAACAAACTACTACTTTGTTGCCGATAACGTAGTACACATATAAAAATTATCCCCTCCCCCTTCAACTATAATTTTCACTTATAGAAAATTACCCCCAACCCGTTCAACTAGCCTCTGCATTTATAAATATTTCATCTACGTTTCTGCAGTGGATTATTAAGATGTTCTTATCAGGATACTTTATTTATCAAAATTAAGTACTTTACTCTTGTTACAACAAAAAATGTTTCAGGTAAACTGCCCTTTTCCCGTAACCGATCTTCACCAGAATCAAAAGACATCGAGTCTTCTACAACTTAGGCACATATGTAAAAAATTATTTGATTCTGTTTAAATTTACGGCAGTTATCGTTCGTCATGAAAATATTTCTCTTGTTATCACATAAAACGTTGCAGGTAAACTACCCCTTTCTCTTAACTGATCATCACCAAAGTCAAAAGGTCTTGAGCCCTCTATAATTCAGGGATGCATGCAAAACATTATTTGATTCTGTTTGAATGTGCGGCAGTTATCGTTCATCATATAAGCAATTACTCTTGTTAAAACATTAACAGTGGCTGGTAAACTACCCCTTTCCCTTAACCGATCTTCACCAAAATAAATAGGCCTTGAGTCCTCTACAACTCAGGCACATGCGTAAATAATTGTTTCATTCTGTTTGAATTTACGGCAGTTATCATTCATCATAGAAAAAATTACCCATGATAAAACATACATCGTTGCAGGTAAACTACCCCTTTCCATAACCCGATATTCAAAAAAACAATAGGTCTTGAGAACTCTACAATTCACGGCTATATGCAAAACATTATTTGATTCTGTTTGAATTTGCGGCTGTTATCGTTTTCCATAAGAAAAAATTACCCTTGATAAAAAAAACGTTGCTGGTAAACTACCCCTTTCCCTTAACCGATCTTCACCAAAAAAAACAGGTCTTGAGAACTCTGCAATTCAGAGTTGCATGCAAAAAATTATTTGTTTATGTCTGAATTTGCGGCAGTTATCGTTTGCCATAGAAAATACCCTTGTTAAAACATAAAACGTTGCAGTTAAACTACCCCTTTCCCTTAACTGATCTTCACCAAAAACATCTTAGAAAATGGAAGTCATGTATGGTTCTCCATACCGATATTTTTAATTACGATAAAGTCTGGCCATAGACAATTTTTTGCGTTAATTCTTAAGAGAGTTTACAAACTCAACAGAAACTTTACTTCTTTCTGAAAATTAAAAAAAAATGCCGAGATAAGAAACTCAAACCTATAACATGTTAATAGAGAATCTTAAAGAGATAGATAACATCTTTACAACCTGGGCAGCATCAGGAAATGTTTGCAAACGTGACTCCGTCGTCTCTTGCTGGTTACCATCAAAATTCCAATCCAATTCCTAAAGTTAAAGCGTTTCAATTACTTTATTTAATTAATACGCCTAAATCAAAATTTTAAAGTAGAAACTGTTTCACTAGTGCTATTATTTATTAAGTACCGGTAGTTAAACTACTTTCATCAGATATTTGTTAGAAATAAATTATTTTCAAATATACGTAAATGTTATAAACAACAATGGATCAACAACATTATAATACAATAGACTATATTACTATGGATTATAATAAAATTATATCAAAATAATGAGTCTTTTAGTAAAAATTATTTTACAGAAACTAAAACCCGATTGACGACTTTCGTCTGTTTATTATAGAATAGTTCGCCACGACAATTTTATTTTCTAGTTAGAAAATATAGCTGTAATTTTCTATTAGAAAAACGACAATAAGTTTTCTGTGCGTTCTTAGAAATGTTTTATGGCACACTGCTTAGTTTGGGTTTCATTGATATGCGTAGTAGTAGTAGTAGTAGCAACAGCAGCAGTAGTAGTAGTAGTAGTAGTAGTAGTAGTAGTAGTAGTAGTAGTAGTAGTAGTAGTAGTAGTAGTAGTAGTAGTAGCAGCAGCAGTAGCAGCAGTAGTAGTAGTAGTAGTAGTAGTAGTAGTAGTAGTAGTAGTAGTAGTAGTAGTAGTAGTAGTAGTACTAGTAGTAGTAGAAGTAGTAGTAGCAGTACCAGTAGTGTCTACGCAGCGTAACACTTTAGACCTGCTTAAAGAAAATTTTAAATAAAATATAAATTTAGCTTTCATTTTTGAAAATTTCAAAATTTTGGGACGCAGGGCCAAAAAGAGGATGCAAATTTTAAGTTAAAAGTGTAACAAATGCGAATTTAAAAAAAAATCGCAATAGTTATATATATTTAAAACAAAGTTTTTATTTTCTGTTGAACGAGAGAAGCACGTTCTCAGTTTTACCTCGAGGTTTTGGCATTTGGTGGACAGAAAACAACAAAATAAAAGCTTGCCAAAGCTACAAATATCTTGGGTTCATTACAACTAAAGAAACACATGAAACAGTATAGATCAAGGATTATCTAAACTCGTAAAACTGCTGAATGTTTAAATTCAATTTTGTGGAGTAATCAGATGACAGAAAGTACGAAGTTATAATCTTAAAGTCATTATAAAGGATATTCTTCTGTACGATGTGGCGTTTGGACGAGAAATTCAGAAGGCAGCTTTAGAAGAGGTGAAGAGATGTAGCCGTAGTTGTTGGGGCTCAAGACTCTCTCAAGGACGTTAGGTTTTCCAAGAGGTTTGATACTCGATGGGTGTACTCCTATGATTTTTGTCTGTAGGGGGGAGAGGAGCTCAACCGATTGTGCTTGGTTTGGCCTCGGTATCGCGCCCGAGTAACAACAAAGATATATAGCTTTTATGAACCAGGTCGTCCAACGCGGTTTCTTCCAGCGCAGCCCTCTTCACAGCGATGGTTTGCCCACACCAGTTAGTGTATCCGCGGTGAGCGTGCACAACTGACAGGAGACAGCCCCCCCAGTTCGGGTTCGGTGTTTGCATTTTCGTAGGATTGTGCGGTTGGTAAGTAAGAAACAAAGGCAAGAGAAGACAAGAAAAGGGAACCCAAGGTTATAAGCAAGCCGTGTTTTAATTAATTTTGTATTTTATTAATGAACAAAAATATATGTTTCGTTAAAACTAGTTCATAAAAAACTCCCTTCTGATACCTGTTTCAACATTCATCTCACAAAGAACTCAGGATTATGCACTTCTAATTTCTACTGCAGTTGGGTCATATGCTGAAGCAATGTTACTTAAATATATGTTCTAGAAAAACAAATACATGCAAAAATGTTTTATGTCAAAGAAATAACCTTACCTTTTTTGAATATTTTTTTTAAAACTTGGGTAAATGAAAGAAGGTGTTTCCTTTTACCCGCAATTTTTATTTTATAGTGACAAAAGTTACTAAAACATTCTGCAAAAATTTATATTTGCACCTATTGCAGATATTGAATAAAAGGTAGAGAGAGGATCTTTGGCCAATTAGCGTAGAGAGTGTAACGACCGGTTAAATTTTCTTTATCCAGCGGTTGACCTCAGTGCTCGTTGAACTATGAGCACATTCCGTTATTATTATAAACCACGAATTAATTAATTATTTTCATATTAAAAGAATTATCAAACTAGTAAATTGAGAACACTGCTAGATGGCCGTGCAGCCGATTCTCATACGAATGCCACTTAATTCAGCGAACATTTTAAAAAGCGTCGAGTAATTTTGTCGTCCTTAACTTGAGGGAGGGCGGCAAAACTTGTTTTCTAGTTTGCTGGCGTGAAGTTGTTTACTGTGCCCGCTTAGTTGGAGAAATAAGCTGTACTTACGACAGGAAAGCTATTAAATCTCGTATATTAATCTTCCCTTAATGTTTAAACAGCGTTTGTTTATTTCCAACGCAGTACAACGTAAATGAAAACAAGAAGTTACGAAAAGAAGCGACGCAGTAGCCATACCGCCAACCAGACGGCACTAAACCACCAGCAGTACAGTTGTTCGTCCAACAAAAGTTTCAAAAAACAAACGGGACTTAGCCAGTAACAACGCAGTACTGCTTATCCTGTAACTCATTCCTTGTGTACACACAGTTTGTCACTACGGTAAAATATGAGAAACATGCTGTTTAGTATCAGCAGTGATCATTAAGACTCGAGTCCATTCCACTCGATTGTTTTTTACTTATTTCATATTCATCTTATCTATGCGATTCCTGGACATTTACCCGAATCGAATGTCTCGAAACGTACAAACCGAATGACTTTTTACCGAATGGTTATTTAGCCAAATTGAATATCCCGAATACATTTTCCCGCATCGGATATCTCGAATATACATGTTCCCGAATTAGAACAAACGTTAAAATTCAGATTTCAAAAGTAAACATTGACAAAATATTTTGCGCCAAAAAAATAGTAGTAGGCGTAGTGAATTAATAAGTCGCTAATTTCAACCTCTGTTTTTGTAAAAATGGAGGTTTCAATCGAATTGCGGATTATAAGTTACATATCGATGGTTTTTCGTGCATAATATAAAAAAGTGAAATAGAATCCGAGGTGTCGTGACTGACTATGAAAACTATAAAACTAAAGACCGTATTATAGAGAACCTAGTTCACGGTATTGCAATTTACAAAGTTGAAAAATAAATATTCATGTACTTACTTATACATTGTATTTGCCTCCAAAAGCGTTTTAAGACTATAAGACAGGTTAATTACCTACCGTCACGCTTTTTGAAATCCGAAAACAGGATTACTCGAGTTTCGACACATTAAGTGTCATCTTCAGATCCTCGATGAATATAAGTTAAAAATACATTTGTTGATGTATGCACATCCCGTCAGATAATAAAAACAACACAAACATAACAACAAAAATACTTAAATAATTTAACACATATTAAAACCGAGACAAAACAGAACGAAAACACGATACACGCGGCTGACGCGGACCTGCGCAGGAACACGTTATGCGCATAACGCAACAATTTTTGTTGTTATGTTTGTGTTGTTTTTATTATCTGACGGGATGTGCATACATCAACAAATGTATTTTTAACTTACATTCATCGAGGATCTGAAGATGACACTTAATGTGTCGAAACTCCAGTAATCCTGTTTTCGGATTTCAAAAAGCGTGACGGTAGGTAATTAACCTGTTTTATAGTCTTACTTATACGTTTATATATCCGGGTGTGTTGATTTTGGAAACATTGATTCGGGATACTGGGTTCGGGGTTTTCAAATTCGGAATATTCACTTTCCGCAAAATATATATTCGGGATATTCGATTCGTGAAACTGTCCGGGATTGTATCAGTGCACATTATTTTTTCTGTGTTTGCACGATTAATATTATGGGTTCTGGTTTCCCACCAATCCGAGAACATTAACCTTGACCGATCGAAATCAGTTTTATTTTTATACATGTCTCCTTAACTCTCAATAAATATAATACAGTTGCTTATGAATGAAACTGTCGTCCTGATTATTAATAGTCAGAAAAATGATTTGCTAAAAACCCATCCGGCCGTTACGAAGACTATCTATCCAGCACGTGTTAAACGTTATTCCGGAAATAAATGCTCCTGCTAATGCGCACACTTCTGTCTACCTAGTACGAGTAAGCAATATTTTTGGACGGAAATCGTGTCAGACTGGAGGTGTTTTCGTAGTCATAGCTGTACTACTGTACACGTAATTGAGTAAGAAATTGTTTAAAACGGTCAACGAAATCAGCTAATTAGTCTGAACAATAATGCTCCGCTGGTAGATTTAACTCTTCAACCTGTCACTGTGAAACGCTTATTGTTAATGACGAAGTTAGGTGAATTAACTAGCCACAGCTGGTTTATTTGTACATATTAAACTATAACGTACTTATTGCTTTGAGATTATTTTTTGATTTTTTGGATATTCCGAGGGAGTTACGCCAGCAATTAGAGCCCGTCAAGAGTGACACGTGTTAGCATTGTTTGAGGGTGAGCGACGGAAGGAACAAACATTTCCTTTCTACTTAAATGACATAAAAGCCGTTAAGAGACAATGCGTGCTGCAACACATGTTACGACGAAAAGTGCCATGCGTGGGAACACTTGACTTTACAAATATGACAAAGGAACATTACCCTTGCATCCGTTTCAGTAGCGAGAGAATAGATGGGCATCGCTAAGAGCATTGTTCCAAGCATATGTGAAACTTACAGAAAAACAATAGCTGGAGCACGGACAATGGAGCAGGAGACGAGGAGGCGTCTGCGACGTACACAGATGTTTGCCACCCGTAAGTTCGCTATAGAAAGTCGACAGTGTCCGAACAATACATCATTTCGACACGCTACACCAAAAGGGCCAGATGTGATTTCAGTAGCAAGGTCTTGATGCAGATTCCGAGAAAGTGGCAACGTCCTGATGACAGCAACTCGTCGTGTCAACGTGGACTATGTGAGATTCAAGTAGAGAAGCCAACCAGCCAATTAGCAACGAGCATTCAGAAGGGAGTAACTGTAAGGGATGGTCTCGACGAGAACCGACGACCAGAGAACAAATCCCGAAGAAGAACATCCCTCTCCAAACGGCGCTGGGTGGAGAATTCACAAGAATCACCGACTAGAGGCATGAGGACAGAGGGAAATCCGAACAACTGTTCTATCAGAACTATTTTGGTGGGAAAATGAAGCGTTCGTAGGAGTAGCGAGAGTGGGAAAGCGAAGGGCATAAAAACTATATGCAAGAGAAGACGCTCTCTCAGTATCATTTAAATGTTTGCTCAGTATTATTCTAATCTTCTCTCAGTTTTCATAAAGATTTTGTTTTGAGATATTCAAAGTGGTGTTCGGTATTAGTGGAAGTTCGGGAGTAAGACCTGGAGCGTTAAGCCGAAACAGTGGTATTCGGGACGATGCGCGACTAGTGAACTTTGTAAAACTCTAAGTAATACACTAATACAATAAGTGCTGTAAGAAGTTGTATAATACAGTAGTAACATACATGAACTCTTTATCAACGGAATGAATCGGTATACAACCTAAGACTTAATTTGTGAGACAACATTATTTCGTAGAATAGAGACAAGTGCCGATGATGTTTTATATGAGTCTAATGAACTTGAAATCAATCTAGGCGTTACGGAAGGGTCGAACACGTAATTGGAAAGATAACTAAGTGCGGGGAGGTATCGAACTAAAATGCGCATAAATAGACTGACGCGATACGAATAGTCAATGAATCCTTAGTGCAAGTACCGCGACTTAAACTGTAATAATATTATAAAACTTATAACGGATGTCATGAAGTGCGAACTAGCGTTCCGATACGATGTACGTATGACAATAGGAAGTGTGAGTTACGAGTGTTTCCAGGACTAGCATCAATCGTCACCCAATGGATCCAAATGGACACATGCAACGGGAGCGAGACACTACGACGACTTGAGTAATGTACCAAAATCACCATTTATTATAATTCCTAGTTTATCGTAATACCGCTGACCTGTCACTTAGAACTAACTGCCTGAAATATTACAAAATAGAGTCATTATAAATACGAACCCATGGATAGGAATAAATAATATTATAGAATATTACACATGTATTATCTTATTAGTGTAAGTATATGAGTATTTCAAATATGGATGTGTTTAATATGTTTACTGCAGGTATATGAGTATTTCAGGTGTATAGGTGTTTAAATATGTTACGAAGTATATCACTTAGTGCAAATCTCAAGCACGCAACATTGATAGTTCTTAACGTCACTACACACGAGTATGTGTAGGGATTTGATTGTTTCTTTCAGATACTTTAAGTATGTTATAGAATTTAATTATCTTTTGGAAATAGTTGCAGGTACTCTTACTACATGATTTCTTTTATGCAATGAATACATGCAACATACAATATTATAATAAATGTAATTTATAATGGATTCGATAGTGTTGAGTTAATTTATTTTGAGACCTGGCATACAAGACAATTCTTTAAAAGTAAAATCCACAATTAATGATTTAGATTCAATATGATTTAACAAGTACCATGTTCATAAATGTTTGAATTCTTGAAGTTTTATTTAGTAGTAGATGACAAGACTAATTACTCTTTATTGACAATTAGACCACTTAATTGATAGCATTGCCGATTACCCATTTGAGAAATTTGATCAAGATTTATAAGTTAACAATTAATTTAATTTATGCAACTAATTGGAATAATTAGTAACGTTGTATATGGCTGCCCAACGCGTGGCACAAGGAAACATGTTCGAGTAGATAATTGTAACCAAGAGACAAATTTATATAATTAAAATTCAATTCATTTATGCAATTAATTACATATGCATAAATATTAACGTTGTATATGACGCTACCAACGTGTGGCATGATATATTAAAAATATACACCATAAAACTAAATAATGGGTAAATCGTTCCTCGTTTTAAAATTCACAGTCGATATTATATGGATTCTTATCCTTTATAAATTTTTTTCGGATTAGAAACGGTCATCGTACAAAAGTAGAAATGTTCACACAAATACAATAATCTTAGCATTGTAAGTAACTACGTCATTTGACAACGTAAAATTATCACTTTACCTTAAACTTAGTATAATTGGTGGAACACTAGATTAAATTGGTCAGTGTTTATACCGTTCAAAATAAACAAGTTAAAGGAAAATGAATAAATGGAGACTGAACCCACATAGAGTAAGCGGAAAATAACAAACCCGGACAACATGTAACATTTATGAACGAAAAATGTTCACATTGAGCAATAGAGATTAAAACGTACAAATGGTTAACGAAGACGAAGAAAACGATTAAAATATTTGGGAGGTAATTAACTAGTAAACAGAAATGGAAATGTATTCGGACATATGCCTACGTACTAGAATAATTAATTAAAGCCCCATTTTGATGGTTAGGGCGAGACGCATTTCACAAGGCGCGGTAATGCTCTGCTTTGAGACACAATATAATTAGCCCATCCCCATGTGACTCACTTCGCACGCACTTCACGTAAATAGCGTGATTGTTGGGCTTTCCGAATTTAATAACGAGATAGTTGTTAACCCGCGCGCACGCACGAACATTTGTGCACGTGGAAACAATTGTGTTTCGTCAGCGCACGATAAGTGCAGGATCTGAAACGGAGGATAGAAATATTGCTAGCCAAACAGAGCGAGACAAGTAGAGGTTATAGGGTTGAACATTCAAAGAGAATGGATGAAATGGAAATCCAATATGAGAACATGAAAGTACGGTGTTCAGTAAATAAGTCAACAAAGGACGTCTATTGTGTAACCAGCAAGTTTTATATCTCCATTTGCCCGTCGAGCGATCCATTTATAATCTGCAACTTGCACGTTGAGTAGTGTTCTGGACACGCTGTTATGTTTCGTCTGCTGCTTTTCTTTATATATCTTGTAACGTATAATTTGATCTAACAAGCGTTCAACGAAGTTTCTGATTATTTTTCGTAAAAGAAACTTTTTATCTTTTTTCTGGTCTCGTTTGTTACTTTTTGTAAAAGAAGTTAACCGCTCGTTTTAGGGTACGCGTATGTCGGCCAATTTTTGTGTGGTAATGATACATACAGATCTATGTACAATTATTTATTATTACATTTCCAAATTATTATGTTTATTTTGCACTGAATGCTGTACCTGGCAGGTGTGTTTACAAGTATATTTCTCGCCAACGGGAAAGTAAGGGTACAAATACTTGTCATAATTACACTGAACCACTGAAGTAGGTGAGGAGAGACATGGTATACTCAAATAAGTCGTTGTAGGATTGTTCCCAGCCACCAGAATGTTACTCCGTGTACACGTCGATGCGTGATTTCATTGTGATCTCGGAAATTAAACTCTGACTGTATGAATGCTTACGTGTACACATTACATCATCAACAACAATTTTCTCCCAAGCGATTTATCTCCCAAAGGCCAGTCGTAATCCGCCGCCGCTATTCAATTTACTGAATCAGTTAATTAACCATCTAAACTATTAAAAATGTTCTATTCACTTTCAATGGTAGTTTTTAAGAGGCCTACACACGACCATTTTGGTGTGTCACACCGATGTGGCACACCAAAATGGTAGTGTGTAGAGACAAAATGATGTGATCTCACACCAAATATCTGAATTGCTGGAATGATGAAATCGCATCAAGAGGTGTGTCACTTCGGCATGACATGAGTTAGACGTGAACGTAAGTGTCAGTCCTTCACATTGAGAAACTAGTGGAAACAGTTTTAAATAAGTTTCTTCACCTATCAGTAAATAATTGTACTAGTATTTACGATGTAGCTTTAGCTCCGTCAAAACATTTATGTGTGAATTTTTTGCTCGTTTTCAAAGGCAATCTCCTTAACCTTTTTTTCGTTTATTCTTCTTTATATCCACAAACATGGAAACAGTATCCCCACAATAGCAATACCTGTTCTGTTGACATGATAAACTACACAACACACGGCGAGTGCGTTCCAACAGAAGACTGATGGCACACCAATGTGATCGTGTGTAGACCACTTTAGTCTTCATAATATTGCTCAAATGTGTACACACAGTCTGATCTTATTCGGTTAATCCTTAATTGGTGATTAAACGCCTTAGTTAGGTATAATTAGTCGTATTCTTCTTCCCCGATTAAATTTAGAGCTATGAAACTGTTGATGTTTTCCTGTAGAACACATTGCTATCTCTGAGTCTTGTATCTTTGTTACGACCACGCTGTGAAGAGTAATTCGATCATTTCTGACCCTGCGATTATTTGCTTAACAATTTTATTTAGACTGGACATTGTTCTTTTTAATAATATTCTTTATGATTAGACTGAGCATTGCTTTTCTATGATACAATAATGATAACAACAACTATTTATCATAATTATTTTATACATATGTAATATTTTAATTTATAATACTTGCATATTTATTTATAGTACGCACACACACACACACACACACACACACACACACACACACACACACACACACACACACACACACACACACACACACACACACACACACACACACACACACACACACACACACACACACACACACACACGTATTTGTAATAGGGCCACTGTTTTCATAAAAATACTATTTGTAAATAATTTTTTTAAGAAATATCTGAAGACGGCAGTATGTGCCATTGAATTTTTTCGTTCCGTTTTATTTATCCACATATCAGTAGTTTTTCTAAACGGAAAATCTGGGAGCTGTTAAAATACATGTAGCCTACACACACACACACACACACGGACGCAGATATAAATGTATGACTCGGATTCATTTCGAATAGTCATACCGCTTTCTACACGGTAATACTCCCTCTACATATTACTTCAAGTTCAAACATATTTACATTTGTTTATTCGAGATGTGCGAGCACATAATTTCAGCACGGTGCATATGTTGTAATTGTACTACTATTCCGTATAAAAATTGAATGTGTTTGAAACATGCTAAACGTGTTTAAAAACAAAAATATGGGAACAGGTAATAAGTGAATTACTATTTTCAGTGAATTTTACTGATGTAAGGTCTTGTTTATATGTCACTAATTATTGTCGTCAACACCTGTTTACAGCTTCTTATGTCCCCCTACACCCTAGTGCAAACCATGACTCAGACTGGGTAAAAAAGAATGTGTTGGGTCGACGAATAAGGTTTCCAAAATATAGAAAATATGATGAACCGATTTGGAGCATTATTAGGAAGTAGATATTTCATATGATTGCATTATCACTTTTCTTTTATAATTTTCTCCGACATAACGTATTTGATTATTTGCATAGTGTTCATCAAACGTGCCCAAAATGTTTTTACTTTTTACAGTTTCGGGGATTGTACTTGACGTCAGTCATCGGTGATAAGGTATTTAGACATTCGGCTCGAAAACAAAAGAATAAATACGAAAAAGCCATTTTTCGAGTGGTCGATTTCACTGGGGATTGCCTGCATAATCAACACACCCAGTTTGAACATCTTAAATTCATATTCAACACACCGCGATTTTCTGTTTTTCATGTTTTCTTTCGTTTAGCCATTCTTTTTAAAAGAATCGTAAATAATAATTTTTGTTTTTACGTGATAGTAGTTTTTCTTTATACATATGAGAAATTTTTTCTTCCTTCAAATATGTTTAAATTAAATATTCCTAATTCAAAAGTATTTAAATTGTATCCAACGATCTTGGAATGATAAAATGTAATGGCCCATAGCAACTCCGGACAGACTAGTCGGCCGTAGCCATGTACTGCCTTTTATTATTACTTCAGGATGTTACCCCAGTTACTCATAAACACATCCTCAGTCAAACTAGGGCAGCTTCATTATATACTATAGTACTGCCCGGGAATCGGGTTGGCCGACTTTTTAAATTAGTAAACAAGTATTATATACGTAAGTCTAGAAAGCCCAGATATTTGAATTAGATTATAAACTTCTAATTTGAGGTCTGCAATACTGAGGTATCTGAATAGAAGTACGTGGCAATTAGGTACTGTAGACATTTAAATTTGCATCTCACTGACGTCTCACAAAAAAAAATAATCAATCGGCAGCCTTGTTAAGGCTAATAAACTAACACATGTAAAGGAATAACAACGAGTGATACAGAACAACAAAGTAATAACAAAAACATTCTATTTTTTGACTCCCTGTCACTCATTGACAGAGCATTACTTATTTATTTACGTGCGTTAGTTCATAATTAGCCAGAAGACGGCTGCTTATTGTTTGGGTAACCAAAACGTCGCATTTATAATTTTTTGTGATGGAAAAATCCGTCAGTTAGACGTAAATTCAAAAGACTACGCATCAAATTATATTTACGGGCGAATATTGCAACAAATTTAAACCATAGAATAGGGGATGTTAAAATTTTATTTCTAAATAGTTTTAAATTGTGTCCGTCTAGCTCCTGAATGTAGACGAGTTGAATGATTTATTTTTACGCAATTTAATCATGTGATTGGTGACACTCGATCGTGTTCAGCCAAGAGAAATGTGTCTGATCGGCGTGCTTCGCGTATCGATCTTGCGACACAATCGATGTGACAAACAGAATTGTATACAGTACTCTTGACGTTAATATTAATGTAGTTTGCCCAGAAATCCTGTAAGCTTTGATTAAAATACGTATTTATATTGTTATAATTTTAATGTAACACATTACCGTGATTTAACAAATTTAAAAATAATTTTTGTGAGGTTAAGATATATATATATCTTTCAAACACTTTTTGCTACAGTCCGATTCTTGATGCATATAATATATTTAATATTTATAATGAAATTATCTCAAGATTTTTTTTTCCTTATTAGGAACATGTTTCGAGAACCATTGTGTTCTCATCCTCAGCCTTCGTGATTTCATTATAAATATTAAATATTATATATATATATTTATATAATATACTTTATAATGATCTTTACCTCAAGATGTTTTCTCTCTATTTGGAACATGTTTCGGGAAGCCTTTTGTTCCCATCTTCAGCCTTCCTGTTTTTGAACCTTGTGAGGTATTTGTGTGTTGGCTGGATGTTGCTTTGGTTTCCTGTTGGTCTCTGGTGCTTTAAATTGGTATTATTGTGTGTGAGTGTGGTGTATATATTAGTATTGTGTGTATTTTTTATGTTGAGTGCTTTGAAAATTGTGTCGTGTTTTGTATTGATTTGAATTTGTTCAGATATTAGTTTGTATTGTGTTTTATGATTGTATATTTGTAAATTTTTTTTCCAAATGTTCATTATGGTCCCTTTGTGTGGTATGTGTTTTATTAGTGTCATATTGGTTATGTCTGGGAATTCATGTCCAGTGTTTATTGCAGGTGTGGTCAAATTAGATTTATATATTTCTGGTGTTTTGTATGCATTTAGCTGTTCAAAATAACGTTTTTTCAACTATTTTTTCTTTGTCCTGTGTAACATTTATTGCAATCTTGGCATTCAATTTTGTATATACCATTGGTTGTTGTATTATCTTTGTTGTGTGGGTTATCTAGTTTTTGTAAATTATTTTTATTAGTTTTGTATGCTATTTTGATATCTGTGTTTTTAAATAGTTTTGTTAGCTTTGTCATTTTATTATTTATGTATGAGAATGAGGCCTATTTTTTATTGTTGTTATTATTTATGTGTTGTTCATTTTGATTAATTCTTAATTGTTCAGTTTTTATTTTATATTTGATTTTATTTTCTATTTTGTTTACAGTATTTTTATTGTATCCATTTTCGTAAGCAATTTGATTTCTTTCTTTGTCTGTTTCTTGTTTGTTTAGTGGAATTTTATAATTTTATATTTATATATATATATACATATTGCAACGTTACAAGTATTATAAAATAAATACACTTCTAACTGCGTACCCAACGCAACTGCATAATGTTAAACACCGGCTACGTCGCAGGATTTGTATGTGTTTGTTGCGTTAAGTATATGTCGTTGCAGAATAAACGTATTTTAAAAAAAGAAGTGAGACGTTGGTGACATAAAATAATTAATTAAAACATATTAAAAGAATCAGTCAATGGTTTATTAAATACTGCAAAAAAATTAATTAGTTTTATTAAAAATTTAAATTAGAAAATTTAAAATATTCTCTTTTGCAAGGTTACACTCTGAAAACTTAACAGATCTTTACTATTCAGCACACATCAATATCATATAGCCTTAAATATCTAAACATATATGATGAACAAATTATAAAATTCTTTTATATTGTTGGGGTGTCTGACTTTGAATTATTATTAAAAATTTGAACTCATAGCAACTCATCTATAAAAAATACTATTAACTTTACTAAAATAAAAATTGAACGGTTGCTATTAATATTTTAATCAATATACTATTTACTTTAAGAATATTTATGATTTATAATGACAAACCCAAATTTTAAAAAATAAACAGAATAAAATTTATGTTATTAGTTATTCACTAATTTACAATGCCGTCTTTTACTCTAAATATTTACACTATTTACATTTAAGCCTTTATATTACTTTGTTATCTTATATTCTGTTCCTTATGAGTTCTTTGTTTAATCACAAAAATATAATTGTTCATTTGTCACCTGCGTATTGTCGAAGTTACCGTTGTGCGTGTACGCGCGCGCGCGCGTCTCTTGAATGGTGACAATGATGATGATGATGATGATCATGATGACGATGATGCTGACGCTTCCTCGGTATTCTATAGCCGGTTGTTAGTGGGGTTCCTCCATCAATCGTGGTGTATTGCAGATGATGGTGATGATTATGATAATGTTCAAGTCGATCAGCAGACGGACATAGTGATGGCGTATGAAACTTTCTTTAGTCTGACGATTAGCAAACGGATATAGTGTCCTCGTATACCTTGAGCCTGCCCTTGTCACAAATTGCTGGTGGTATTTATATTAGACGGTAATCTGACATGTCAGATATCGTTTTTGACATGTTAAACTTTGTCAATTAGTGTGTAGCGTCCTTTTTTTAATGATCACCTTTTAGTCTGTTTTCGCAGTAAAGTAAACTTGCTATTTAGGCAAGTGGCTGCATTGTTTTTGTAATTTTTCACTCGTCATTTACATATAACGAACATGTTAATTACTAGTTAACTGTGGTAGTAAATAACATTAATTTATATGGCATCTTTATTATTCCACTTTTCTGTACTAATTTTGCATCACCATACGTGTTTAAATATTCTTAATCTAATGGTGTTTCTAGGATTGTGACATGTCTTTGGTAACAAGTAAAAAAACATGTTTATTAATTTATTTTAATCGTGTTAATACTGATTTAAGAATAGAAACCAACAATTCATACCTAGTACAGTGCCTCACGGAACTAGCATAAACACACAGACACACAAACGATGAATTACACTTGTAAACAATTCCGTCGCTCTGGTGTACGCAAAGGACAGTCTGTAGCATGCATACGCCTCTACTTTCACGTACAAAAGATTTAAAACTATTCGTCATATTCTCCTTAAACTAATTATTTACAAAAAAAAACCCTGACTAAATATGCAAATATATATATTGTTGCAATACAAGGTCGATTGCGACCAAGGTGGTTGCATATATATATATATATATATATATATATATATTGTAACGAAACAAATATTACAAAAGAATAGTAAATAATAGTGAAATCCGATCCAGAGAGGAAACAAGAAATAATAATTGAAAGCAAATTAAAGGAAACCTAGTTGGATTGACTTATTTAATATTATCAAGAAACCCAGAAATAACCCAGTAGAATAGGGCAGTAAACAGACAAAAATTAAATAAATAAACCTAGTAGGCCTAATCAACTTACCATGAATAACAACCAAACCCAATAAAGAGTACCTAATCATAAATTAAAATTGTATTAACAAAATTGTATCGACATATTTTAAGGATAGAAAAAGGGACACAAACCTTACAGTTATATGAGTGACATAATATAAATAGTGACACAAACTACTGTTAAACAGTGTTAATTATTTTTGTATGAAAAGTGTTTTATTGTTATTATTAGACAGAATTTTAGTTTATAGTACAGACAATAGTTTAGCAGTATAAATAAACTAAAACTGTCAAAAACAATTATTATTAATAAGAGTTTTGTTATATGTTATAAGATTTTATGTCACCAGTTAATTTATGTAAATATATTTATCTCAGGCAGTCAAAGTAGAAATTACAATCAACCATAACAAATTGTTCCACCACATATCATAGAAATTCAAATTAATAAGGTTTTACAGTTATAAACTGAGGCATGTTTAGTATCAAATTGTTTATAATTGTCTAATTAATAATTGTATAAACACTGCATGTATCATTAGAGTATAATAATAAAATTATCTATTAAGGGTAATTTATAAAATATAAAGTTGGTAATGGGTGTTGATCCTATAACATTTAACCTGTACATAAATGACCAATCAAAATTTAAGAAATTTGTATGAGTTCTATGACTAAAAAAGAATAAATAACACTTAATTGTTAATTGTGATGGAAAACAGTTGAATAGTGCGTGTCTAGATGTAATTAAAAAAATATAAAAATAGATAACCCGTTTGTGAAAGAAGATCTGAAAGACCATCATCGGAGATAATAATCCTTCCACTACAATTTTCATGAACAAGTAATACACACAATCAAGAAAAATTTCAGAATAAACCAGAAAACCTTCGGAAAACATCGTCTAGATGTGTAAAGTATAATTTGACAATATTTTTATCCAACAAGGAACAACCACTAGACAATATAACAATTTACACTAACACTAATCACTAGTAAACATTTTAAAGTGCAACCAAATTCAATATCTAAGCGAACAGTGATTACAAGGAAAACATTTATTGTACACATTAATAAACTACATTATTTTCTGAGACGGACAAATAGTCATGATGTTGACGTTACTCTAACCTACATGCTTTTACGAAGCGTATTGAATATCGTCAAACTTGTATGTAACTTAATATATAATTTTTGTAATTTTTTAGATTATAAGTAATATATTGTTTGTAAAGGTACTCTCTATTATTAATTAACATGTAAAGGAACTTTTCGTAGCAGCCACAAGAATTCCCACGAAATATATTAAAATTATTTAGTTATTAAATCCTGAGATAAATATCGATTGTGACAACCGTATGTATCGAATGGAATTTTCCAATAATTTGAATTTATGTTATAGAGATTAAACCATTATGTTATTAAATCATATCCATGCGTTATTATTTCAGGAACGTAATATATTATACCGTCAAGATACTACGGGAACGAGACTCGTATTATAAATTGGCGCACCAACTAGTGAGGCTGAAATTAGGGAATATTAGGTGAAGAAATTGAAACAAGCAAATTAATTTCCTAATTTTTAGCTGGCGACTGCTATAAGTTCCAAAGAATAATAAACATGCATAAAAGGGCGTCGTCACTGAGACGGACGAAGGAGGCAGAGAAAGAAGTCAGTATGGAAGAGAAAGAAGTAACATCGGTGGAGGATGTGGAGACGGTAGCAAGAAAGAAAGATAGGGGAGACCCGAATCTTATAAAATTAATGGAGTTAATGAATAGTATGTGTGAAAAAATGGAAAGAAATAAGGAAGAAACGAATGACAATTTTAAGAAGCAGAAGGAAGGAATGAACGAAAAATTCGATAACATCAAGGAAGATCACAGACAAACAAATGAAAAAATTGATAGTATCAAGGAAGATAACAGACAAACAAATGAGAAAATGAGTGAAAATTTAATAAAACAGATGGAGGAGAGATTTGACGAAAACAGAGAAGACACTAACGAGAATTTAAAACGGATAAATGAGAAAATCGACAGTATTAAAGAAAGTACTAACGAAACCTTAAGGCAAACTATAAGTGACAATGATAACCAAATGAAGGAAGAATTCAGACAAATCAATGAAGAGAATTTAAGAAGAATAACGGTAGAATTTAACAGGTCAATGATACAATTAACCAGAAGATGGACAAAATCGATGAGGAAAGGAAGCAAGAAACAGCTGACATTAATGAGAGATTAATAAAAGCTAACGAAACCATTATACAAAATAAAGCAGTGATAAATACCAGAATAGACCAGGTCCAAGAAAATAGTCGTATTCAAATAGAAGGAATACAATAGGAACAAGAAAATTTGGTAAAATTACAGAAACAAACCGGAGAAAGGTGTGACAATATTAACACTACGGTGAACAATTTAACTGGTCAAGTACGCCAAAATCAAGAAGAAATTGAGTTAATTCGAACCAGACCAAATAAATTACTCACTTTTCCACAAATGAAACCAGAGAAGGGATTAATTTCAAAAATTATCGTAGAAACCCCATGGAATTCCTGGCCAGAATCGAGGAACATTTTAATAAACATCGAATAACTATCTGGAGCTCGATTAGAGAGATGTTGGATGAGCATTTTAGGGATATTACGGACAACTGGTGGACAGCAACCAGGAATGAGATAGTGGACTACGCTCAATTTAAAAAACTGTTTAAAGAAAAATACTGGTCCGAAGCTATACAAAATATTATAAGGGACAACATTTGTCAGGGAAGATATGATGGAAATAGAGGTACATCTCCAAATACTTACTTCTGGGGAAAGGTGTGTTTGGCGAGACACCTAGAGCCAAGAATACGAGAAGAATCCCTAGTAACTAAAATGGCATACCATTATGACACAGGACACAGGAATTGCCAGAGCACGCCTGGGAAGCCAGATTAAAACGGTCCACGCAATGGCTGACTTATTAGAAAATTATGAACACGAGGGTTACTACAAAAGAAGCAGACAACGAACTGATCAGTGCGGTTCAAGAAATAATAACCATGGTACGAATCCTAATCACTATAATAACATAAATAACCGGAATAGTTATAATTTTAATGGCAACGATCGTAGTTCCAACCAAAATTTTAATCCAAATAATAACCAACAAGCAAACTTCAATCGAAACCCAATTAACAATAATAATAACAACAGGCCCAATCAAAATTACCATCCGGGTAATAGAAATAATAATAATTATAATAACTACCGAACAAACCAAAATTATCATAATTTTAGGAGTAACTCAGGAGTTAATAACAATAATAATCAGGGTAATTATAATAATAATCGTCCGTACCGACCCCGAATAAATTATATCAGTGCCGAAGAAGGGGCTTACTGGAGACACCATCAACCTCGGAGGAACAGTTTTAATAACCGTTATGATCAAAGAGGAAATCCCAGAGGGATGAGTCACCATTATAACCGAGTAAGAAGTAGAAGCCAGGAGGACTTCCGAGAATCAAGGGGAAGTGAACAATTAGACAACCGAGAGGTTGAACAACCAGGAACCAGCACACCATTCCAGGCAAATCAACAGTCATGCCCGGAAAATAATCATGATAGCCTTAATTTAAACGGAGTGAGGCAGTAATAAACCCTCGCGACCCCTTACTGCTACTAACTACTGGGTACAAAAACCACCAAATTCAAAAATATAGTAATAACAAATTACTACCAACTAATTATGAAAAACTAATTATGGAAAATAAAAGAATTTTGAAGTATAAAAACAACCAAAGTTTAAGGACGGATAGTCAAAATCTTACTATTATTTACAATTATTATTTGAAAAATCTTCGAGAAGAACATTTGGAGGAAACGGTGACAAGTAGAATCAACCAGCATAATGAAATTTTATACATAACCGCTCAAATTGAAGGAATTCCTACACGAATAATGATAGATACTGGTGCAAATGTATCACTTATTAACGACGCTGAACTGGAGAGAATACAGAAACAAAGTAAAAATATAATACCTACCTTACCTATCAATAATGTTATTTTAATAGGTGCCACTGGGCGTCAAAATAAAACAGTGAGAAAACAAGTGTCATTGGAAATAGAAAGCAAAGGTGTTACAATTAATATTATATGTTTGGTCGCAATCGGCCTACCATTCGAATTATTAATCGGATGCGATATGCTGAGGAAATACTCAGCCATTATTGATTTGAGCAAGGAGAAGGTGTCCTTGAACTCAGAAGGTGTTATGTGGACGGCAGAGTTAATAGGAAGCGATGGTGCCCCTCTGAACCGTACCCATCACCAAGTTAGGGAATTAAATTTTTTAAAGAATGACACCCAATGCAGAAAAATAATCTATAATATGACAAATGAAGACCTGTGGAACAGTAAATTACAGGAGATAAGAGAGTTTAGACACCAAGGCACAAATAATTTGACAGCAAAACAAGTAGAAGATCTCATTATGATATATAAGAAGTATAAACATGTATTTTCAGAAAAAACAGGAATAGTAAAAAACTATCAGTGTAGAATACAATTTAAAGAAGCAGCAGAATGTCACAAATGTAACATAAGTAATTATGTCCTCACACCTAATGAAGTGTTCAGAAATAATTACTTCTGAAAGGAGGCCATTTGTAATGAAACAAATGTTACAAAAGAATAGTAAATAATAGTGAAATCCGATCCAGAGAGGAAACAAGAAATAATAATTGAAACAAATTAAAGGAAACCTAATTGGTTTGACTTATTTAGTATTATCAAGAAACCCAGAAATAACCCAGTAGAATAGGGCAGTAAACAGACAAAAATTAAATAAATAAACCTAGTAGGCCTAATCAACTTACCCTGAATAACAACCAAACCCAATAAAGAGTACCTAATCATAAATTAAAATTGTATTAACAAAATTGTATCGACATATTTTAAGGATAGAAAAAGGGACACAAACCTTAGAGTTATATGAGTGACATAATATAATTAGTGACACAAACTACTGTTAAACAGTGTTAATGATTTTTGTATGAAAAGTGTTTTATTGTTATTATTAGACAGAATTTTAGTTTATCGTACAGACAATAGTTTAGCAGCATAAATAAACTAAAACTGTCAAAAACAATTATTATTATTAAGAGTCTTGTTATATGTTATAAGATTTTATGTCACCAGTTAATTTATGTAAATATATTTATCTCAGGCAGTCAAAGTAGAAATTACAATCAACCATAACAAATTGTTCCACCACATATCATAGAAATTCAAATTAATAAGGTTTTACAGTTATAAACTGAGGCATGTTTAGTATCAAATTGTTTATAATTGTCTAATTAATAATTGTATAAACATTGCATGTATCATTACAGTATAATAATAAAATTATCTATTAAGGGTAATTTATAAAATATAAAGTAGGTAATGGGTGTTGATCCTATAACATTTAACCTGTACATAAATGACCAATCAAAATTTAAGAAATTTGTATGAGTTCTATGACTAAAAAAGAAGAAATAACACTTAATTGTTAATTGTGATGGAAAACAGTTGAATAGTGCGTGTCTAGATGTAATTAAAAAAAACATAAAAATAGATAAACCGTTTGTGAAAGAAGATCTGAAAGACCATCATCGAAGATAATAATCCTTCCACTACAATTTTCATGAACAAGTAATACACACAATCAAGAAAAATTTCAGAATAAACCAGAAAACCTTCGGAAAACATCGTCTAGATGTGTAAAGTATAATTTGACAATATTTTTATCCAACAAGGAACAACCACTAGACAATATAACAATTTACACTAACACTAATCACTAGTAAACATTTTAAAGTGCAACCAAATTCAATATCTAAGCGAACAGTGATTACAAGGAAAACATTTATTGTACACATTAATAAACTACATTATTTTCTGAGACGGACAAATAGTCATGATGTTGACGTTACTCTAACCTACATGCTTTTACGAAGCGTATTGAATATCGTCAAACTTGTATGTAACTTAATATATAATTTTTGTAATTTTTTAGATTATAAGTAATATATTGTTTGTAAAGGTACTCTCTATTATTAATTAACATGTAAAGGAACTTTTCGTAGCAGCCACAAGAATTCCCACGAAATATATTAAAATTATATAGTTATTAAATCCTGAGATAAATATCGATTGTGACAACCGTATGTATCGAATGGAATTTTCCAATAATTTGAATTTATGTTATAGAGATTAAACCATTATGTTATTAAATCATATCCATGCGTTATTATTTCAGGAACGTAATATATTATACCGTCAAGATACTACGGGAACGAGACTCGTATTATAAATTGGCGCACCAACTAGTGAGGCTGAAATTAGGGAATATTAGGTGAAGAAATTGAAACAAGCAAATTAATTTCCTAATTTTTAGCTGGCGACTGCTATAAGTTCCAAAGAATAATAAACATGCATAAAAGGGCGTCGTCACTGAGACGGACGAAGGAGGCAGAGAAAGAAGTCAGTATGGAAGAGAAAGAAGTAACATCGGTGGAGGATGTGGAGACGGTAGCAAGAAAGAAAGATAGGGGAGACCCGAATCTTATAAAATTAATGGAGTTAATGAATAGTATGTGTGAAAAAATGGAAAGAAATAAGGAAGAAACGAATGACAATTTTAAGAAGCAGAAGGAAGGAATGAACGAAAAATTCGATAACATCAAGGAAGATCACAGACAAACAAATGAAAAAATTGATAGTATCAAGGAAGATAACAGACAAACAAATGAGAAAATGAGTGAAAATTTAATAAAACAGATGGAGGAGAGATTTGACGAAAACAGAGAAGACACTAACGAGAATTTAAAACGGATAAATGAGAAAATCGACAGTATTAAAGAAAGTACTAACGAAACCTTAAGGCAAACTATAAGTGACAATGATAACCAAATGAAGGAAGAATTCAGACAAATCAATGAAGAGAATTTAAGAAGAATAACGGTAGAATTTAACAGGTCAATGATACAATTAAACAGAAGATGGACAAAATCGATGAGGAAAGGAAGCAAGAAACAGCTGACATTAATGAGAGATTAATAAAAGCTAACGAAACCATTATACAAAATAGAGCAGTGATAAATACCAGAATAGACCAGGTCCAAGAAAATAGTCGTATTCAAATAGAAGGAATACAATAGGAACAAGAAAATTTGGTAAAATTACAGAAACAAACCGGAGAAAGGTGTGACAATATTAACACTACGGTGAACAATTTAACTGGTCAAGTACGCCAAAATCAAGAAGAAATTGAGTTAATTCGAACCAGACCAAATAAATTACTCACTTTTCCACAAATGAAACCAGAGAAGGGATTAATTTCAAAAATTATCGTAGAAACCCCATGGAATTCCTGGCCAGAATCGAGGAACATTTTAATAAACATCGAATAACTATCTGGAGCTCGATTAGAGAGATGTTGGATGAGCATTTTAGGGATATTACGGACAACTGGTGGACAGCAACCAGGAATGAGATAGTGGACTACGCTCAATTTAAAAAACTGTTTAAAGAAAAATACTGGTCCGAAGCTATACAAAATATTATAAGGGACAACATTTGTCAGGGAAGATATGATGGAAATAGAGGTACATCTCCAAATACTTACTTCTGGGGAAAGGTGTGTTTGGCGAGACACCTAGAGCCAAGAATACGAGAAGAATCCCTAGTAACTAAAATGGCATACCATTATGACACAGGACACAGGAATTGCCAGAGCACGCCTGGGAAGCCAGATTAAAACGGTCCACGCAATGGCTGACTTATTAGAAAATTATGAACACGAGGGTTACTACAAAAGAAGCAGACAACGAACTGATCAGTGCGGTTCAAGAAATAATAACCATGGTACGAATCCTAATCACTATAATAACATAAATAACCGGAATAGTTATAATTTTAATGGCAACGATCGTAGTTCCAACCAAAATTTTAATCCAAATAATAACCAACAAGCAAACTTCAATCGAAACCCAATTAACAATAATAATAACAACAGGCCCAATCAAAATTACCATCCGGGTAATAGAAATAATAATAATTATAATAACTACCGAACAAACCAAAATTATCATAATTTTAGGAGTAACTCAGGAGTTAATAACAATAATAATCAGGGTAATTATAATAATAATCGTCCGTACCGACCCCGAATAAATTATATCAGTGCCGAAGAAGGGGCTTACTGGAGACACCATCAACCTCGGAGGAACAGTTTTAATAACCGTTATGATCAAAGAGGAAATCCCAGAGGGATGAGTCACCATTATAACCGAGTAAGAAGTAGAAGCCAGGAGGACTTCCGAGAATCAAGGGGAAGTGAACAATTAGACAACCGAGAGGTTGAACAACCAGGAACCAGCACACCATTCCAGGCAAATCAACAGTCATGCCCGGAAAATAATCATGATAGCCTTAATTTAAACGGAGTGAGGCAGTAATAAACCCTCGCGACCCCTTACTGCTACTAACTACTGGGTACAAAAACCACCAAATTCAAAAATATAGTAATAACAAATTACTACCAACTAATTATGAAAAACTAATTATGGAAAATAAAAGAATTTTGAAGTATAACAACAACCAAAGTTTAAGGACGGATAGTCAAAATCTTACTATTATTTACAATTATTATTTGAAAAATCTTCGAGAAGAACTGTTGGAGGAAACGGTGACAAGTAGAATCAACCAGCATAATGAAATTTTATACATAACCGCTCAAATTGAAGGAATTCCTACACGAATAATGATAGATACTGGTGCAAATGTATCACTTATTAACGACGCTGAACTGGAGAGAATACAGAAACAAAGTAAAAATATAATACCTACCTTACCTGTCAATAATGTTATTTTAATAGGTGCCACTGGGCGTCAAAATAAAACAGTGAGAAAACAAGTGTCATTGGAAATAGAAAGCAAAGGTGTTACAATTAATATTATATGTTTGGTCGCAATCGGCCTACCATTCGAATTATTAATCGGATGCGATATGCTGAGGAAATACTCAGCCATTATTGATTTGAGCAAGGAGAAGGTGTCCTTGAACTCAGAAGGTGTTATGTGGACGGCAGAGTTAATAGGAAGCGATGGTGCCCCTCTGAACCGTACCCATCACCAAGTTAGGGAATTAAATTTTTTAAAGAATGACACCCAATGCAGAAAAATAATCTATAATATGACAAATGAAGACCTGTGGAACAGTAAATTACAGGAGATAAGAGAGTTTAGACACCAAGGCACAAATAATTTGACAGCAAAACAAGTGGAAGATCTCATTATGATATATAAGAAGTATAAACATGTATTTTCAGAAAAAACAGGAAAAGTAAAAAACTATCAGTGTAGAATACAATTTAAAGAAGCAGCAGAATGTCACAAATGTAACATAAGTAATTATGTCCTCACACCTAATGAAGTGTTCAGAAATAATTACTTCTGAAAGGAGGCCATTTGTAATGAAACAAATGTTACAAAAGAATAGTAAATAATAGTGAAATCCGATCCAGAGAGGAAACAAGAAATAATAATTGAAAGCAAATTAAAGGAAACCTAATTGGTTTGACTTATTTAGTATTATCAAGAAACCCAGAAATAACCCAGTAGAATAGGGCAGTAAACAGACAAAAATTAAATAAATAAACCTAGTAGGCCTAATCAACTTACCCTGAATAACAACCAAACCCAATAAAGAGTACCTAATCATAAATTAAAATTGTAATAACAAAATTGTATCGACATATTTTAAGGATAGAAAAAGGGACACAAACCTTAGAGTTATATGAGTGACATAATATAATTAGTGACACAAACTACTGTTAAACAGTGTTAATTATTTTTGTATGAAAAGTGTTTTATTGTTATTATTAGACAGAATTTTAGTTTATAGTACAGACAATAGTTTAGCAGTATAAATAAACTAAAACTGTCAAAAACAATTATTATTAATAAGAGTTTTGTTATATGTTATAAGATTTTATGTCACCAGTTAATTTATGTAAATATATTTATCTCAGGCAGTCAAAGTAGAAATTACAATCAACCATAACAAATTGTTCCACCACATATCATAGAAATTCAAATTAATAAGGTTTTACAGTTATAAACTGAGGCATGTTTAGTATCAAATTGTTTATAATTGTCTAATTAATAATTGTATAAACACTGCATGTATCATTAGAGTATAATAATAAAATTATCTATTAAGGGTAATTTATAAAATATAAAGTTGGTAATGGGTGTTGATCCTATAACATTTAACCTGTACATAAATGACCAATCAAAATTTAAGAAATTTGTATGAGTTCTATGACTAAAAAAGAATAAATAACACTTAATTGTTAATTGTGATGGAAAACAGTTGAATAGTGCGTGTCTAGATGTAATTAAAAAAATATAAAAATAGATAACCCGTTTGTGAAAGAAGATCTGAAAGACCATCATCGAAGATAATAATCCTTCCACTACAATTTTCATGAACAAGTAATACACACAATCAAGAAGAATTACAGAATAAACCAGAAAACCTTCGGAATATCGTCTAGATGTGTAAAGTATAATTTGACAATATTTTTATCCAACAAGGAACAACCACTAGACAATATAACAATTTACACTAACACTAATCACTAGTAAACATTTTAAAGTGCAACCAAATTCAATATCTAAGCGAACAGTGATTACAAGGAAAACATTTATTGTACACATTAATAAACTACATTATTTTCTGAGACGGACAAATAGTCATGATGTTGACGTTACTCTAACCTACATGCTTTTACGAAGCGTATTGAATATCGTCAAACTTGTATGTAACTTAATATATAATTTTTGTAATTTTTTAGATTATAAGTAATATATTGTTTGTAAAGGTACTCTCTAATATTAATTAACATGTAAAGGAACTTTTCGTAGCAGCCACAAGAATTCCCACGAAATATATTAAAATTATTTAGTTATTAAATCCTGAGATAATTATCGATTGTGACAACCGTATGTATCGAATGGAATTTTCCAATAATTTGAATTTATGTTATAGAGATTAAACCATTATGTTATTAAATCATATCCATGCGTTATTATTTCAGGAACGTAATATATTATACCGTTAAGATACTACGGGAACGAGACTCGTATTATAAATTGGCGCACCAACTAGTGAGGCTGAAATTAGGGAATATTAGGTGAAGAAATTGAAACAAGCAAATTAATTTCCTAATTTTTAGCTGGCGACTGCTATAAGTTCCAAAGAATAATAAACATGCATGAAAGGGCGTCGTCACTGAGACGGACGAAGGAGGCAGAGAAAGAAGTCAGTATGGAAGAGAAAGAAGTAACATCGGTGGAGGATGTGGAGACGGTAGCAAGAAAGAAAGATAGGGGAGACCCGAATCTTATAAAATTAATGGAGTTAATGAATAGTATGAGTGAAAAAATGGACAGAAATTAGGAAGAAACGAATGACAATTTTAAGAAGCAGAAGGAAGGAATGAACGAAAAATTCGATAACATCAAGGAAGATCACAGACAAACAAATGAAAAAATTGATAGTCTCAAGGAAGATAACAGACAAACAAATGAGAAAATGAGTGAAAATTTAATAAAACAGATGGAGGAGAGATTTGACCAAAACAGAGAAGACACTAACGAGAATTTAAAACGGATAAATGAGAAAATCGACAGTATTAAAGAAAGTACTAACGAAACCTTAAGGCAAACTATAAGGGACAATGATAACCAAATGAAGGAAGAATTCAGACAAATCAATGAAGAGAATTTAAGAAGAATAACGGTAGAATTTAACAGGTCAATGATACAATTAACCAGAAGATGGACAAAATCGATGAGGAAAGGAAGCAAGAAACAGCTGACATTAATGAGAGATTAATAAAAGCTAACGAAACCATTATACAAAATAAAGCAGTGATAAATACCAGAATAGACCAGGTCCAAGAAAATAGTCGTATTCAAATAGAAGGAATACAATAGGAACAAGAAAATTTGGTAAAATTACAGAAACAAACCGGAGAAAGGTGTGACAATATTAACACTACGGTGAACAATTTAACTGGTCAAGTACGCCAAAATCAAGAAGAAATTGAGTTAATTCGAACCAGACCAAATAAATTACTCACTTTTCCACAAATGAAACCAGAGAAGGGATTAATTTCAAAACTTATCGTAGAAACCCCATGGAATTCCTGGCCAGAATCGAGGAACATTTTAATAAACATCGAATAACTATCTGGAGCTCGATTAGAGAGATGTTGGATGAGCATTTTAGGGATATTACGGACAACTGGTGGACAGCAACCAGGAATGAGATAGTGGACTACGCTCAATTTAAAAAACTGTTTAAAGAAAAATACTGGTCCGAAGCTATACAAAATATTATAAGGGACAACATTTGTCAGGGAAGATATGATGGAAATAGAGGTACATCTCCAAATACTTACTTCTGGGGAAAGGTGTGTTTGGCGAGACACCTAGAGCCAAGAATACGAGAAGAATCCCTAGTAACTAAAATGGCATACCATTATGACACAGGACACAGGAATTGCCAGAGCACGCCTGGGAAGCCAGATTAAAACGGTCCACGCAATGGCTGACTTATTAGAAAATTATGAACACGAGGGTTACTACAAAAGAAGCAGACAACGAACTGATCAGTGCGGTTCAAGAAATAATAACCATGGTACGAATCCTAATCACTATAATAACATAAATAACCGGAATAGTTATAATTTTAATGGCAACGATCGTAGTTCCAACCAAAATTTTAATCCAAATAATAACCAACAAGCAAACTTCAATCGAAACCCAATTAACAATAATAATAACAACAGGCCCAATCAAAATTACCATCCGGGTAATAGAAATAATAATAATTATAATAACTACCGAACAAACCAAAATTATCATAATTTTAGGAGTAACTCAGGAGTTAATAACAATAATAATCAGGGTAATTATAATAATAATCGTCCGTACCGACCCCGAATAAATTATATCAGTGCCGAAGAAGGGGCTTACTGGAGACACCATCAACCTCGGAGGAACAGTTTTAATAACCGTTATGATCAAAGAGGAAATCCCAGAGGGATGAGTCACCATTATAACCGAGTAAGAAGTAGAAGCCAGGAGGACTTCCGAGAATCAAGGGGAAGTGAACAATTAGACAACCGAGAGGTTGAACAACCAGGAACCAGCACACCATTCCAGGCAAATCAACAGTCATGCCCGGAAAATAATCATGATAGCCTTAATTTAAACGGAGTGAGGCAGTAATAAACCCTCGCGACCCCTTACTGCTACTAACTACTGGGTACAAAAACCACCAAATTCAAAAATATAGTAATAACAAATTACTACCAACTAATTATGAAAAACTAATTATGGAAAATAAAAGAATTTTGAAGTATAACAACAACCAAAGTTTAAGGACGGATAGTCAAAATCTTACTATTATTTACAATTATTATTTGAAAAATCTTCGAGAAGAACTGTTGGAGGAAACGGTGACAAGTAGAATCAACCAGCATAATGAAATTTTATACATAACCGCTCAAATTGAAGGAATTCCTACACGAATAATGATAGATACTGGTGCAAATGTATCACTTATTAACGACGCTGAACTGGAGAGAATACAGAAACAAAGTAAAAATATAATACCTACCTTACCTGTCAATAATGTTATTTTAATAGGTGCCACTGGGCGTCAAAATAAAACAGTGAGAAAACAAGTGTCATTGGAAATAGAAAGCAAAGGTGTTACAATTAATATTATATGTTTGGTCGCAATCGGCCTACCATTCGAATTATTAATCGGATGCGATATGCTGAGGAAATACTCAGCCATTATTGATTTGAGCAAGGAGAAGGTGTCCTTGAACTCAGAAGGTGTTATGTGGACGGCAGAGTTAATAGGAAGCGATGGTGCCCCTCTGAACCGTACCCATCACCAAGTTAGGGAATTAAATTTTTTAAAGAATGACACCCAATGCAGAAAAATAATCTATAATATGACAAATGAAGACCTGTGGAACAGTAAATTACAGGAGATAAGAGAGTTTAGACACCAAGGCACAAATAATTTGACAGCAAAACAAGTAGAAGATCTCATTATGATATATAAGAAGTATAAACATGTATTTTCAGAAAAAACAGGAAAAGTAAAAAACTATCAGTGTAGAATACAATTTAAAGAAGCAGCAGAATGTCACAAATGTAACATAAGTAATTATGTCCTCACACCTAATGAAGTGTTCAGAAATAATTACTTCTGAAAGGAGGCCATTTGTAATGAAACAAATGTTACAAAAGAATAGTAAATAATAGTGAAATCCGATCCAGAGAGGAAACAAGAAATAATAATTGAAAGCAAATTAAAGGAAACCTAATTGGTTTGACTTATTTAGTATTATCAAGAAACCCAGAAATAACCCAGTAGAATAGGGCAGTAAACAGACAAAAATTAAATAAATAAACCTAGTAGGCCTAATCAACTTACCCTGAATAACAACCAAACCCAATAAAGAGTACCTAATCATAAATTAAAATTGTAATAACAAAATTGTATCGACATATTTTAAGGATAGAAAAAGGGACACAAACCTTAGAGTTATATGAGTGACATAATATAATTAGTGACACAAACTACTGTTAAACAGTGTTAATTATTTTTGTATGAAAAGTGTTTTATTGTTATTATTAGACAGAATTTTAGTTTATAGTACAGACAATAGTTTAGCAGTATAAATAAACTAAAACTGTCAAAAACAATTATTATTAATAAGAGTTTTGTTATATGTTATAAGATTTTATGTCACCAGTTAATTTATGTAAATATATTTATCTCAGGCAGTCAAAGTAGAAATTACAATCAACCATAACAAATTGTTCCACCACATATCATAGAAATTCAAATTAATAAGGTTTTACAGTTATAAACTGAGGCATGTTTAGTATCAAATTGTTTATAATTGTCTAATTAATAATTGTATAAACACTGCATGTATCATTAGAGTATAATAATAAAATTATCTATTAAGGGTAATTTATAAAATACAAAGTTGGTAATGGGTGTTGATCCTATAACATTTAACCTGTACATAAATGACCAATCAAAATTTAAGAAATTTGTATGAGTTCTATGACTAAAAAAGAATAAATAACACTTAATTGTTAATTGTGATGGAAAACAGTTGAATAGTGCGTGTCTAGATGTAATTAAAAAAATATAAAAATAGATAACCCGTTTGTGAAAGAAGATCTGAAAGACCATCATCGAAGATAATAATCCTTCCACTACAATTTTCATGAACAAGTAATACACACAATCAAGAAGAATTACAGAATAAACCAGAAAACCTTCGGAATATCGTCTAGATGTGTAAAGTATAATTTGACAATATTTTTATCCAACAAGGAACAACCACTAGACAATATAACAATTTACACTAACACTAATCACTAGTAAACATTTTAAAGTGCAACCAAATTCAATATCTAAGCGAACAGTGATTACAAGGAAAACATTTATTGTACAGATTAATAAACTACATTATTTTCTGAGACGGACAAATAGTCATGATGTTGACGTTACTCTAACCTACATGCTTTTACGAAGCGTATTGAATATCGTCAAACTTGTATGTAACTTAATATATAATTTTTGTAATTTTTTAGATTATAAGTAATATATTGTTTGTAAAGGTACTCTCTAATATTAATTAACATGTAAAGGAACTTTTCGTAGCAGCCACAAGAATTCCCACGAAATATATTAAAATTATTTAGTTATTAAATCCTGAGATAATTATCGATTGTGACAACCGTATGTATCGAATGGAATTTTCCAATAATTTGAATTTATGTTATAGAGATTAAACCATTATGTTATTAAATCATATCCATGCGTTATTATTTCAGGAACGTAATATATTATACCGTTAAGATACTACGGGAACGAGACTCGTATTATAAATTGGCGCACCAACTAGTGAGGCTGAAATTAGGGAATATTAGGTGAAGAAATTGAAACAAGCAAATTAATTTCCTAATTTTTAGCTGGCGACTGCTATAAGTTCCAAAGAATAATAAACATGCATGAAAGGGCGTCGTCACTGAGACGGACGAAGGAGGCAGGGAAAGAAGTCAGTATGGAAGAGAAAGAAGTAACATCGGTGGAGGATGTGGAGACGGTAGCAAGAAAGAAAGATAGGAAAGACCCGAATCTTATAAAATTAATGGAGTTAATGAATAGTATGAGTGAAAAAATGGACAGAAATAAGGAAGAAACGAATGACAATTTTAAGAAGCAGAAGGAAGGAATGAACGAAAAATTCGATAACATCAAGGAAGATCACAGACAAACAAATGAAAAAATTGATAGTATCAAGGAAGATAACAGACAAACAAATGAGAAAATGAGTGAAAATTTAATAAAACAGATGGAGGAGAGATTTGACGAAAACAGAGAAGACACTAACGAGAATTTAAAACGGATAAATGAGAAAATCGACAGTATTAAAGAAAGTACTAACGAAACCTTAAGGCAAACTATAAGTGACAATGATAACCAAATGAAGGAAGAATTCAGACAAATCAATGAAGAGAATTTAAGAAGAATAACGGTAGAATTTAACAGGTCAATGATACAATTAAACAGAAGATGGACAAAATCGATGAGGAAAGGAAGCAAGAAACAACTGACATTAATGAGAGATTAATAAAAGCTAACGAAACCATTATACAAAATAGAGCAGTGATAAATACCAGAATAGACCAGGTCCAAGAAAATAGTCGTATTCAAATAGAAGGAATACAATAGGAACAAGAAAATTTGGTAAAATTACAGAAACAAACCGGAGAAAGGTGTGACAATATTAACACTACGGTGAACAATTTAACTGGTCAAGTACGCCAAAATCAAGAAGAAATTGAGTTAATTCGAACCAGACCAAATAAATTACTCACTTTTCCACAAATGAAACCAGAGAAGGGATTAATTTCAAAAATTATCGTAGAAACCCCATGGAATTCCTGGCCAGAATCGAGGAACATTTTAATAAACATCGAATAACTATCTGGAGCTCGATTAGAGAGATGTTGGATGAGCATTTTAGGGATATTACGGACAACTGGTGGACAGCAACCAGGAATGAGATAGTGGACTACGCTCAATTTAAAAAACTGTTTAAAGAAAAATACTGGTCCGAAGCTATACAAAATATTATAAGGGACAACATTTGTCAGGGAAGATATGATGGAAATAGAGGTACATCTCCAAATACTTACTTCTGGGGAAAGGTGTGTTTGGCGAGACACCTAGAGCCAAGAATACGAGAAGAATCCCTAGTAACTAAAATGGCATACCATTATGACACAGGACACAGGAATTGCCAGAGCACGCCTGGGAAGCCAGATTAAAACGGTCCACGCAATGGCTGACTTATTAGAAAATTATGAACACGAGGGTTACTACAAAAGAAGCAGACAACGAACTGATCAGTGCGGTTCAAGAAATAATAACCATGATATGAATCCTAATCACTATAATAACATAAATAACCGGAATAGTTATAATTTTAATGGCAACGATCGTAGTTCCAACCAAAATTTTAATCCAAATAATAACCAACAAGCAAACTTCAATCGAAACCCAATTAACAATAATAATAACAACAGGCCCAATCAAAATTACCACCCGGGTAATAGAAATAATAATAATTATAATAACTACCGAACAAACCAAAATTATAATAATTTTAGGAGTAACTCAGGAGTTAATAACAATAATAATCAGGGTAATTATAATAATAATCGTCCGTACCGACCCCGAATAAATTATATCAGTGCCGAAGAAGGGGATTACTGGAGATACCATCAACCTCGGAGGAACAGTTTTAATAACCGTTATGATCAAAGAGGAAATCCCAGAGGGATGAGTCACCATTATAACCGATTAAGAAGTAGAAGCCAGGAGGACTTCCGAGAATCAAGGGGAAGTGAATAATTAGACAACCGAGAGGTTGAACAACCAGGAACCAGCACACCATTCCAGGCAAATCAACAGTCATGCCCGGAAAATAATCATGATAGCCTTAATTTAAACGGAGTGAGGCAGTAATAAACTCTCGCGGCCCCTTACTGCTACTAACTACTGGGTACAAAAACCACCAAATTCAAAAATATAGTAATAACAAATTACTAACAACTAATTATGAAAAACTAATTATGGAAAATAAAAGAATTTTGAAGTATAACAACAACCAAAGTTTAAGGACGGATAGTCAAAATCTTACTATTATTTACAATTATTATTTGAAAAATCTTCGAGAAGAACTGTTGGAGGAAACGGTGACAAGTAGAATCAACCAGCATAATGAAATTTTATACATAACCGCTCAAATTGAAGGAATTCCTACACGAATAATGATAGATACTGGTGCAAATGTATCACTTATTAACGACGCTGAACTGGAGAGAATACAGAAACAAAGTAAAAATATAATACCTACCTTACCTGTCAATAATGTTATTTTAATAGGTGCCACTATAATTAATATTATATGTTTGGTCGCAATCGGCCTACCATTCGAATTATTAATCGGATGCGATATGCTGAGGAAATACTCAGCCATTATTGATTTGAGCAAGGAGAAGGTGTCCTTGAACTCAGAAGGTGTTATGTGGACGGCAGAGTTAATAGGAAGCGATAGTGCCCCTCTGAACCGTACCCATCACCAAGTTAGGGAATTAAATTTTTTAAAGAATGACACCCAATGCAGAAAAATAATCTATAATTTGACAAATGAAGACCTGTGGAACAGTAAATTACAGGAGATAAGAGAGTTTAGACACCAAGGCACAAATAATTTGACAGCAAAACAAGTAGAAGATCTCATTATGATATATAAGAAGTATAAACATGTATTTTCAGAAAAAACAGGAAAAGTAAAAAACTATCAGTGTAGAATACAATTTAAAGAACCAGCAGAATGTCACAAATGAAACATAAGTAATTATGTCCTCACACCTAATGAAGTGTTCAGAAATAATTACTTCTGAAGGGAGGCCATTTGTAATGAAACAAATGTTACAAAAGAATAGTAAATAATAGTGAAATCCGATCCAGAGAGGAAACAAGAAATAATAATTGAAAGCAAATTAAAGGAAACCTAGTTGGTTTGACTTATTTAATATTATCAAGAAACCCAGAAATAACCCAGTAGAATAGGGCAGTAAACAGACAAAAATTAAATAAATAAACCTAGTAGGCCTAATCAGCTTACCCTGAATAACAACCAAACCCAATAAAGAGTACCTAATCATAAATTAAAATTGTATTAACAAAATTGTATCGACATATTTTAAGGATAGAAAAAGGGACACAAACCTTAGAGTTATATGAGTGACATAATATAAATAGTGACACAAACTACTGTTAAACAGTGTTAATTATTTTTGTATGAAAAGTGTTTTATTGTTATTATTAGACAGAATTTTAGTTTATCGTACAGACAATAGTTTAGCAGTATAAATAAACTAAAACTGTCAAAAACAATTATTATTATTAAGAGTTTTGTTATATGTTATAAGATTTTATGTCACCAGTTAATTTATGTAAATATATTTATCTCAGGCAGTCAAAGTAAAAATTACAATCAACCATAACAAATTGTTCCACCACATATCATAGAAATTCAAATTAATAAGGTTTTACAGTTATAAACTGAGGCATGTTTAGTATCAAATTGTTTATAATTGTCTAATTAATAATTGTATAAACATTGCATGTATCATTAGAGTATAATAATAAAATTATCTATTAAGGGTAATTTATAAAATATAAAGTAGGTAATGGTTGTTGATCCTATAACATTTAACCTGTACATAAATGACCAATCAAAATTTAAGAAATTTGTATGAGTTCTATGACTAAAAAAGAATAAATAACACTTAATTGTTAATTGTGATGGAAAACAGTTGAATAGTGCGTGTCTAGATGTAATTAAAAAAATATAAAAATAGATAACCCGTTTGTGAAAGAAGATCTGAAAGACCATCATCGAAGATAATAATCCTTCCACTACAATTTTCATGAATAAGTAATACAAACAATCAAGAAAAATTTCAGAATAAACCAGAAAACCTTCGGAATATCGTCTAGATGTGTAAAGTATAATTTGACAATATTTTTATCCAACAAGGAACAACCACTAGACAATATAACAATTTACACTAACACTAGTCACTAGTAAACAATTTAAAGTGCAACCAAATTCAATATCTAAGCAAACAGTGATTACAAGGAAAACATTTATTGTACACATTAATAAACTACATTATTTTCTGAGACGGACAAATAGTCATGATGTTGACGTTACTCTAACCTACATGCTTTTACGAAGCGTATTGAATATCGTCAAACTTGTATGTAACTTAATATATAATTTTTGTAATTTTTTAGATTATAAGTAATATATTGTTTGTAAAGGTACTCTCTATTATTAATTAACATGTAAAGGAACTTTTCGTAGCAGCCACAAGAATTCCCACGAAATATATTAAAATTATTTAGTTATTAAATCCTGAGATAAATATCGATTGTGACAACCGTATGTATCGAATGGAATTTTCCAATAATTTGAATTTATGTTATAGAGATTAAACCATTATGTTATTAAATCATATCCATGCGTTATTATTTCAGGAACGTAATATATTATACCATTAAGATACTACGGGAACGAGAGTCGTATTAATATATATATATATATATATATATATATATATATATATATATATATATATGAGATGTACAAGGTCGCGTAGAGTAAGTAGACGACATTCAGACAGTGGAATGCTTCGGTTTTTATTAAAGATTTCCTTAATTTTTTAAATTGTACCAATATTTTACTATGGTTTATGATAACGCAAAATTAAATTGACTGTTGTAGATAAAAATAAAATTAATCAAAGTTTCTGTACAAAATAAAATTAATTACAAGTTCTGTTATAAATTAAAATTAATGACAATTTTCTGTTGATCTATTTTTTATAAACTTAAAATAATTTTTTTTCAAATCTAATTACATAAATGTAGTTTTACTTCCATGTTCCTTAAGGAAATGGAAGTATGGTGATGACAAAAAAAAATCGTCTTCAAGATTATTACAGATTCTGATTGTACTACACTCAAAACATGAAAAAAGTCATTTTTCGAAAAGTGTCTGTGTGTCTATCTGTCTGTGTGACTGTGTGTCTATATGTATGTAGATTTTTTTTCTATGGCAAACGATAACAGCCGTAAATTCAAACAGAATCAAATAAATTGTTTGCATACAGGCCTGATTTGTAGAGTACTCAAGACTTATTGTTTTTTGTGAAGATCGGTTAAGGGAAATGGGTAGTTTACCTGCAACGATTTTTTTTTTTACTCAAGGGTAACTTTTTTCTATGGCAAACGATAACAGCTGCAAATTCAAACAGAATCAACTACTCTTTTGCATACAGCCCTGAATTATAGAGTTCTCAAGACCTATTGGTTTTGGTGAAGATCAGTTAAGGAAAAGGGGTAGTTTACCGGCAACATTTTATATTTTAACAAGTGTATTTTCTATGGCAAACGATAAAAGCCGCAAATGTAAACAGAATCAAATAATGTTTTGCATACAGCCCTGAATTGTAGAGTTCTCAGGAGCTATTGTTTTTGGTGAAGATCGGTTAAGGGATAGGGGTAACCTGCAACAATTTATGTTTTAAAAGGGTATTTTATGTGGCAAACGATAAGAGTCACAAATTCAAACAAAATCAAATAATTTTTTGCATACAGCATTGATTTGTAGAGTATACAAGACCTATGGTTTTTGGTGAAAATCGGTTAAGGGAAAGGGTTGGTTTACCGGCAACCTTTTATGTTTTAACAAGGGTAATGTTTTCTATGACGAACGATAACTGCCGTAAATTCAAACAGAATCAAGTACTCTTTTGCATACCTTTTTTTTAATTATACCGAACTCAAGGTTTGTTGATTTTGTTGAAGATCGGTTAAGGGAATGGGGTAGTTTACTGGCAACCTTTTATGTTTTAACAAGGGTAATGTTTTCTATGACGAACGATAACTGCCGTAAATTCAAACAGAATCAACTACTCTTTTGCATACCTTTTTGAGTTATACAGAACTCAAGGTCTGTTGATTCTGTTGAAGATCGGTTAAGGGAAAGGGGTAGTTTACCAGCAACGTTTTATATTTTAACCAGGGTATTTATTTTGGCAAACGATAAGAGCCGCAAATTCAAACAGAATCAAATAATTTTTTGCACACAGCCCTGAATTGTAGAGTACGGAAGGTGTGTCGATTTTGGTGAAGATCGGTTTAGAGAAAGGGGTAGTTTACCTGCAACGTTTTATGTTTTAACAAGGGTAATTTTTCATGTGACGAACGATAACTGCCGTAAATTCAAAGAAAAAAATTTTGACAAATTGAATAATTTTTTGCATACAGCCCTGAATTGTAGAGTACGGAAGGTGTATTGATTTTGGTGAAGATCGGTTTAGAGAAACAGATAGTTTACCTGCAACGTTTTATGTTTTAACAGGAGTAAAGTACTTAATTTTGATAAATAAAGTATCTTGGTAAGAAGCTCATAATAATCCGCTGTAGAAACGTAGATGAAATATCTATAAACGAAGAGGTTAAGTGAACGGGGTGGGGGTAATTTTCTATAAATGAAAATTATAGTTGAAGGTGGAGGGGAGAATTTTGTATGTGTACTACGTTATCGGCAACAAAGAAGTAGTTCTTTGTTAAAATTCCTTCCCGGGCTGTTTAACCGTAGTCCAATGTTTTCTGCAAAACCAGTCTTTTCGGCAGTGCCATCGACTTCCATCTCAGTGAAAATCGAGTGCGAAAACGTGAGGTGGTATACGTTAATGACCACAGTACAGTGGTTTAAGGCTGAAGCAATAAGTAAAAAGAAGTAGTTTCTATGGAAATATTTCATTTCGAATATGATTTTAAATATAAATCTTATAACATGGAAGTCCTGTATGGTTCTTCATACCGATATTTTCTTTTTCCTGATAAGCGTCGACAGAGCGTTTTTTTCAGGTAGACGTTCTTGATTACTCCTGTTTTTCCCATTGTTCCTTCAGGATCTTCTTCTGCTCTCAGCGTTCAGGGTAGTTTTTCCGGGTTGTGTATTTCAGCAAACAGCGGTGAATTACTACTTATTAATTATTCGTATGGTGTATAAAAGAATACACTACTCCGGCTAACTTGACGTGTTCATATAATTCCTAAGCGGACAATCTTTAACTTTACCGTACTAGCACTCGAGATTATTTCAGTAGCAAATTTTATTACATGCGCTCTTCACTCATAATAGACCTTCTTCTTCTTCTTCTTCTTCTTCTTCTTCTTCTTCTTCTTCTTCTTCTTCTTCTTCTTCAGCGGCGCAACAACCCATTACTGAGTCCAGGCCTCCTTTAACTGCCCCCGCCAGTTGTCCCGGTCAAGTGCAGCTGCTCTCCAGTTCCAGGTCCCAAGGATATGGCGCGCATCGTAGTTCACACCGTCTTCCCAATGTAGTTTGGGTCTACCAACTCTCCTGGTGCCAGAGATCTGTTCTGTGAGTGCCTTTCTTGGAATTCCATTCTCTCCCATTCTGATCACGTGTCCAGCACACCTGAGTCTACCAAGTCTTATAAGTTTTATAACTCATAATAGATCTATCGTCCAGATAGAGGATATCGTCTATCGTTCAGAGGAAACGACTAAACGTATTGAGTTCAACGATACTGCTTCTTCTGCGATCTAGGCTAGACTGCCTCTACATGGAATCACGGATCAAATCAACCAATGTGTTAGCCAATTTCATTGGTCAAAACGTTTCCTCATCCTTACGGCGATGGTCTAGATAACATTCTACTTGTAAGAAATTACATATAAACAATGTAAAACGTCCAAATAAAACTGGTATAATTTTATTGCTTTTCTTTTGGGTCATAAAACCTTTTTTTATGAAAAAACTCTTATATTTTGTTATTTAACTTATTAACAATAATATTACTACTAGGTAAGTCTTTATTTTATGGACATTCTTGTGTAAGTCTTATGTCGGACACTTGATTTACACAAAAATTATTTAATTAATCAATTTTTTAATTGTTAATTCGCAACACAGTTATTCACACGCGCGCACACGCACATGCCATATACAAATGCATATCTTCCACTACTTCACAACATTAATTGTTTTTTATACAGTCAAAAATCGACTTACTCTAACAATTTTGACATGAATCTTACTGTCTATTTTACAGTGTCTTTCATTAAACACGCAACCTTTAATTAAACCAATTCTCATTGTAACATGGTATCATATGTCAAGAGTGAAATGATTATTTTATATACAAATATCACCTATTGCATTTACACTCCTACTAGGTTAAAAAAAAAAATGTTGTCTTTACATTGTAATAAAAAATTGATTTCTTGAGTTTTCAAAGCAAATTTTCTTCTAAAATAATTAAAACATTTAAGCAATCCTAACTAACATATTTAATCTAAACATAAAATATTCCTCTTGAAAAGTCAAATTTAAATTCTCCCACAGTAATAGCATATGACACTGATATGTAAAGTATGCGGTTGTTTAAATTCCCTAGCCGATCAGTCAGTCAACGTTTCATTGACACAATATGAACTTTATAATAAAATTTTCTTTAGATTTCTTTATTTGAATGGTTATTATTACATCATTCTTTAGTGTTGGAAGTATTTTGGAAGTAACGATGCGTGGAATTTCCCGATACCTTTATTTATCTGTTTATCGGCAACAATATACGCATTTCTACCTAATTTCTCGTGGAGTGTAAAGGGACTGTCATATAGTCAACAGAACTTAGTTGCTGTGTTGTCTTCACTTTTCCCAACATTATGCGCTTTCAGGAAGACTAGTTGTCCTACCCTAAACGTCTGTAACTAATGCGTAGTGTTGAAATTCTCCGTTCTCTTATCAGCTACCTTACGAATCCGTTTGTACGCCTGCACTCTTTTAATCTGCATTGGCTCAGGTAGATTTGCAGTATGTATACGCTTTATATGGCCTTCCCAAAATCAGTTTGGCCGTTTTCCCGAATCCAACTCCGTCGGCGTATACCTGGTGACGGTATTGTAATCCTTACTGATAGATTGATCAAAGAATTGTATATACTGCGGCCAACTATTATGCCGTTCATGACAATATACCCGAAATAACCTACCTAATTCCCTATTGACTCGTTCAGCCAGATTACCCTGTGGACTCTCCTAATGGCAGTCAAAACAGGTTGAATCCCATGCTGTGTCAGGGTATCGGACCACGGTTTATTAGAAAATTGTTTGTCATTATCTGTTAATATCCTCTTGATATGTCCATGTTCAGGGATATATTTGTTGAGAATAACATTCAACACCAAACGAGTGGTGGAAAGCGTTATAACATATAACCTTACTAACTTCGTAAAGGCATCAACACATAGATACAATTAGATATTTAAGTCTCCTGGTATAAGTATAAATTATTATTAAAAAGTTGTTTGACCTTGTCTAACGCGTGTTGATGTTTTGGTTCCCATCTCCACTTTTTGTTACCTTTACGCAACGATTCAAGTAAAGGAGACTGGGGCGAGTACTGGTGGTGTTAGAGTACTGGGGCGAGAATCGTTTGTAGTAAACGGTCGGTCCTAAGGAAGCTCGAATGTCTTTTAATTTCTTAAGTGTTGGAAACTTTTAAATACTCTGAATTTTTCCGGATCAGGACTTACATCCTTCTCCGATATGATATGCCCTAAGAATTTAATTCTAGATTTCATAAATTTACACTACTCTTTCTCGACAAATTAGTTAGCTTTACTTAACTTATTAAACACTATATTTAAATGTTCTACATGTTCTTCAACTGACTTAGACATAATTAAAATATCATCCACAAAAACGCTTAAAAATCTTCTACATCGTAACCTAACGCTAACTCTAAACATTTGACTATTGCAGCTAAGCTAGTGATTAATCCGAATGGTACAATTTTAATTAATACCATTTATTCTTGTTCATGAATGCAGTATATTTACAGCTATCTTTGTGTAGACCTATCTGTCAAAAACTGCTTGCTAAATTGAGGCGTGACATATATTTGAAGCCTTGGCATTTACGAAATAAACTGTCCGCTGTAGGAGCGTAGTCAAAGTTCTTTTGGGTTATACTATTTACGTTTCGCATATATAAACATAATATCATCATTTTTCTTCTTGACTATTACTAATGGATTAAAAAATTGCTGTTTGACCGTTCTATCACATTGTTTTCTATCTTCCGCTGTATTTCTTTATCAACCCGCTGTTGGTAATAGTGTAACCCGCCGCTCATGTATAGTGCAATTTTCTTCTATTTTCATCTGTATTGTATCTATTAGGGGTTTGAATGTGTCCAATAGTGTTTTATTTTCTGCCAATAATTTTTGTTTTATTCCATCCATGTGTGTTTTTATAACCTCCCCTCGTTTACGTTGATGTTCTTGGATTTCTTTGTCGCGTTCCTCTAACCTTCTGTTGCATTCATTAAGTTGCTGTTTAAGCAGGGCTTCAAAAGCCTCCAAGATTTCTGGTTGTGCCATATTGTTTTTTTTTAAATACTTTTAAATTATTTTAAATATGGAATTTCTTTTTTAAGGAATTTATTATGTGTCTGTAATTGTAACTGATCTGTATATGATTCACCAAGCGACTAGCATTAGGTCAACAGTGAACTACTTACCTTATCTGTGCAATTAGCTATATCTTATCTATACTTTAATAGCCCTATACACTTCCAATATCTAAAGTAGTAAATATCTGATTCTCGTTTAAAATACCGACAAATATAATCTGCTTTGTTCAGCAATTGAACTTATTAATTTATTAAACTTTAATTTATCACTCAATTTTTATTTATCGAGCCAAGAACGTTGCGGCGCCAAATTCTATGCTACGTAAAAGATTACATAGAATAATTAGTTGATAATTAGATAATGAAATGTTTCGGATTCATTAAAAGATTTGCATAATTTTTTTTAATTGCACAGTATTATACTACATTGTATGATAACACAAAACATTTTGTGTTTCTAACACAAACTGTTTCTAATACAAAATAAAATAAATTAATCGTTCTGTTAAAATAAAATAAATTACTACTTCTGTTGCAAATAACATTTATGAACAGTTTCTTCTGCAAAATCAAATTGCAGGTTTTTGTTGACCTATTCTTTATACTTAAAATAATTCTTTCCTACACTGTAATTATATAAATCTTAAATTCTACAAGTTTTGCTGTGTTTTTTAGTTTATAATTGTTTTAATTGAGTTTACATAAATGGTTTTATTTCCCTTTTAAATGAACGATGCGGTGTTACTCCTCTTGTTCCTGATAATCGTCCATAGATGTTCCTTCCAGGTAGACCTTCAGGATTACAGCTGTTCCTGTTGTTGTTCCTTCAGGGTTGAGTTCAACGAGACTGTTCCTTCTGCGATCTAAGCTAGACTGATTTACATCCCATCACGGATCAAATCAACTAATGTATTAACAAATTTTATTGGTCAAAACGTTGGGTCACCCTTACGGCTGTAGTCTAGATAACGTTCTACTTGTAATAATTGTTTATTAACAATGTGAAACGTGCAAATAAAGCCGGTATAATTTTATTGCGTTTCTTTTTGTGTCATAAAACATTTTTTGTAAAAAAAACTCATATATTTTGTTCTTTAAATTATTAACAAATAAATATCACTACCAGATAAGTCTTTATTTTTTGCATATTCTGGTGTAAGTCTTATGTCGGACACTTGATTTACACAAAATTTATTTCGTTTAATCCATTTTTCATTGTTATTTAGTAACACAGTTATTCACACGCGCACTCGCCATATGCCTATGCATATATACAGTCAAAAATTAACTTAATCTAACAATTTTGACAGGATTCTAATTGTCTATATTACAATGTTTCAACACGCGACTTTTACTTCAATGAATTCTCATTGTAATATATCAAGAGTGAAATTATTATTTTATATGCAAATCTCACATATTTCAATATGTATACGTGTGTGTGCGTGTGTGTGTGTGTGTGTGTGTGTGTGTGTGTGTATGTGTTATAAACGTAATAATAAAAAATTAAGTATTTAATTTTTAAACGTAGTGGCGATCGTTTGACGTGAACAGACGTTTCCTTAATTTCAAAGGCAGTCCGCCTTGATCCACTACACTTTCTATGTTGTACACCTAATTATGTGCATTCCACTGTTTATATTAAGAAACGTTTTCTGTACTACGTATTGTAACATCGTTGCCACGAACCGTGTATCTCCTGTTCTTTACTTCTCTTACACTCTCCCTTAGTCCTCTTCTTTCCCTTTCATCAGTGCACTTAAGACGGAAGCATAAATATAACATGGCCCCCTCTTTAAGGAATGGCTGTGATTTGAATTCAAATCTAACTGACGGACTTTTGCCATTACAGAAGAAAATATAAATGGGGCGTTTTGGTCACCCAAACATCGACATCCGTCTTCAGATAATTAGGCTATAAACTAATACATGAAAATAAATAAATAATACTCTATCAATGAGTGACATAGGGTCAACAAAACAATAAAAACAAAAACTCGTGTATTACATGTGACCGAAAGACAAAATAATTGTTTCAGTAGTATTACTTTATAATATGTAACTTTCGTTATTCTTATTATTTTGTGGACTCTTTATCACTCACTGATAGAGTATTATTTATTTTTTTGTATGTATTAGTTTATGCTAATACACGTATACACGTAATGCTAATATAATACACGTATAATTATCCTGAAGGCGGCTGCCGATTGTTTGGGTGGCCGAAACGTAGGCAAATGTCTGTCAGTTGTAAATAATATGCCCATCCAGTTTGTGTCTGGAATAGTATGTCCCTGTAGAATACATTTCGTATCCGCGTCTGCGCTTTCTTACCAACGCGGCTCTTGGTAATGCCAATTCTCGCTCATCGTCCAATGACAGCTTCACTCCTCCAGTTCTCTGTGCTAACAAAACACTAATACAGGCCGTTACACACGCTTCGTCTTCTAGTTAAAAATCAAATGCTTAAAATGCTTAAGTCAAGTGTCGTTAAATAAAAAAGAGTGGTAGTCCTGTTTTACGTACCAGATATCGCGATCGATTTGAAGAAGGCCACATCGTTTTAAAGGCGTTCCGTTTTGTAACAACAGGACATATTTATCTGTAGATATTTCTCCCGATAGTATCGTCATTACCGTCACCATCATCACCGTACGGTGTTCTATCGATAGGTAGCACGAGTACAAATTGCTCCTATGCAGGGCCTGTTATTTAGTATCCTTTTAACTTAACATCTTTTCTTCTTTTGCTGTACCCTAAACTACAGTCGTTAGTGTTTCTTTTTCTTTTGTAATATACCCTTTTTAGTTTTTTTTTCTCCTTGAAGATTGTACATAAAATGTCTTCTATTTCCTTTTGTGATCAGTTCAGAACATCATCATTTCACAATCCACTATATTCTCCAATATTTCTCGTACTTATATTTGAAAACCCCTTAGTCGCCCTCTCCCCCTTTGTCTGACTATCGCCTCATCTCTTCTGTCCTCCTTTCACGTATGTAAGTCGAAACGCTGTAGATACTCAGCCTGTTTTGATCTCTATTCTGCTGCTTCAATTTGTACTTTTAAATATCTGCACATCTCAATCTCTGTTTTACATTCCTTTGCACTGCTATCAAATTTTGTTTTTACTGCATTTAATATGAATAACGTGAACAGGCTAGGTTGCCACTGCTCTTCAGTTACACTAAGACGGGAGGTTGAATAAAACTTCCCGACTAATGTGGAACCCGGAACCCCAAAGTTATACCCGCTGGTCTAACGTACTTTCATACGCTATTCAAATCCTCTTTTTTACATGAGATAATATTATTTAATTAAATTTATAGCGATGGAAAATTTAGCAAAAATCGATTTATAAGTATAGTCACAACTTTTACATCTGTGTCGAAGTTTGGACAATATTATTAGTTCATCAGGACCTGGATATGGACAGTAGGTAAATAATGAAACACATAACCAGATCAATTAATTGAGTGACTGTGTGTGTACATCAAGTACTTGCTATTCTTATATAAAGTTATACTTACACAGGTAGATATAATTATAATATTCCTAAAACAGTATAAATACAATATTACAATTGAATATATACTTATAATATACTAATCGCTTAATTGTAATTATACATATTTATAGATGCATTTACAATGGTATATATTATTATGTTTATGCGATTATTATTATATTATCAGTATATTAAATTGTAATATTGTATTACTAATCATTTTGGAATATTATATTTATGTCTTTTTGAGTAACACTTTAGGAACAGAAAGTATTTTGATGATATACAACATGTGCGAGCGCACACACACTCACACATTCACTCAATTAATTGATCTGTTTATGTGTTTCATTATTTCTCTGTTGTTCATACACAGGTCTTGATGATAACAATAAATATTGTCGAAACGTTGACACAAATGTACAAATTGTGTCAATAGGCATACTTATTGACCGATTCTTGCTAAGCTGTTCATCGCTAAACATTTATTGACTGACAGTCACTTCTAACTTAAGGATATTATTTACTTAGCACATGAACTACACGATTATGTAAATTGTACTAACAGTATTTATAAATATGCTAACTGTTGTAACTAAAATTGAAAATAAATTTTATAGAAACGTTACGTAACAATTAAGAAATCATTCTTTTGGTACGAATGAAAACACTTTGGTCCGTAACATAGGCTTCCATTTCCCGTCTTGGTAACAGCAACAAGTGTGATCAGTAGTAGGTATTAAAATTATGTCGTAGAAATTAATAGAATAATTATATTAAAAAGATGGATTTCTGACACTCCTGTAGGGCCGTTTATCATTCATACGTCAATAATGTCAGTGAAATCCGTTGTGCTACTTATAATATAAATTATAGCTGCATATTAAGATCATGCAAATCACATTCATAATTGCTAAGCATAAGTTATATGAAAAACGAATTACTAATGCGCGTAATAAATCAATCTGAATCAATTTATAAACAATTTAGCTTAAGTCAAACTCTTCAGAATCGCATATCGAAGGCTTAATTTAATTTTAAAAATAGCACACAGCTGAGCGTGTATATGTATTAGTGACGAATAGCTTGACACGTCTTCTACGCGAAACTCAAGGAGGCGGCATCACGTTTTACAATACACATCGTACGCTAGATGCAATTATATTAAAATAAATAGATTATAATACTATTTTAGAATATAATACATCTATTGGAATACAAGATTAACGATATGAACACTACATTATACTGTTTAGTCGGGCAAGATGATATCTACACCAAGAATCGATAGTGAAATAGTTTATAATCATTGCTGTCGTTCAGTTACCGACACAGTAGCTTATAATATGTTTCTACCCATACCATTTTACTCTTGATAACAACTTTCATTACTTAATTTTTAAAATTGTTTGAAGTCGTCTCTTCTCTGTATTTTATTCTTTACATTTATCTGATTATATCATAGCGACACACTTTTCTTAGTAAGGTTTCTTTACCGTTTTGTCGGCGTGACATTGTTTCTCACTTCTCACCTATATCCCACCTTCTTTTCTACATCCACATTTTGAATATTATCAGAGAGTTTGCTCTCTACTGCTCCAATAGTTAATACTTAGTGGTAAACAATTAATAGTATTGTTGTGACAGTCACAGCGGATCTTCATGGAAACAGAATATCTGACACAAATAACTAACTGTATGTAAACACAAACAGAGGTTATAAATTAACAAAATTTACTTCTAAACAATAATTTAAGTTAAATTTGTCCAACAGCTACAATAAAAGCTACCTGATTACATTTTCGCAAAATTAACACCACAATGAACACTTCCTAGTAAACCATAAAAATCACTGCTATCCGAACTTTTAAAATTGCCAGGTATAACTGAACTGGGTCGCTTTGAAATCCACTATTTATACTTCCGCCGCCTTGTGAGATAGAGTAGAGTAGTCGAGGAATCGTATGCCAAGAGTCAAGTAGGCACTACTTATTTCCTCAGCGTAGCGGTATTTGTTGGTTATATAATTAATGTAACTATTAATATAATAATAATATATGTTTTAGTGGATGGTTAGTGAGGATCGGTCAATAATACAAATTTTAGCTATTTTGCGTCGACGTTTCGACAATATTTATTGTCATCTTCAGGACAATTGTTGCTGACGCCAAACACACAACTGTGACACATTGTGTCACACAGTTGTCAGCAACAACTGTCCTGAAGATGACAATAAATATTGTCGAAACGTCGGCGCAAAATAGCTAAAATTTGTATTATTGACCTATCCTCACTAACCATCCACTAAAACATTCATTGATTTACGGTCACTAAAAATTTAAAGATATAATAATAATATAATAAGTTGTATATTGGAATAATTAGGTAAACGAGTGAAGTGAGGCTGCTGTCTATCGCTATCCATTTTTACTTATATATTGAAGACATGTTAAGCAGTATTTTGGAGGAAGTAAAAGGGATAGGTTATACTGTACAGTGGCGGAAGTTAAAGTGTATCATATCGGTGGACAGTATGCTCTATTCTTTAGTAGCTAATTACACTAAAGCAGTACAAAAAATAATCTTGAATATGGAAGGAATGAAGAAATGTGGGATAAAAGAAAGTGTAAAAAAATAATATTTTATGGGGCTTAATAACAGTAAGTATATGACTGTCGCGGGAAGGAAAAGGAAAAACATATTAAAAAGTATACAAATTTGAGGAGTATAAACGGTGGACTGGAAGGGTAAAACATGAAATTTAGATGGCTAAAGCAGCGTTTTAAACTTTTCAGCTTCCTGAGCTGCAGGACCCACTAATTATTTTGAACGAAGCAGGAAAATTAAATTATTAGACTATATTGACTATATTTTTAAATAAATTTTGATATTACAAATTTAACTATTGTCAGAAAAAAGATTTTAAAAAATGTACAAACACTTGGTTAAATTCCACATTTTAATATTTACCTCTGACAGCTATTGTCCGGACTATTGGAGAATAGCTTAATAAGCCGAAACAGCTGTCAGAAGTAAATAATAAACTGTGAAACTAAACCAAGTGTTTGTATATTTTTTGAAACATTTGTATTAATATGTTTCAACAAGTGCCCAACAAGTCATCAATCAATATCGTTATCAGAACTCCCGATTATTTAATTACTCTACGTCTGTCCGTCTACCTGTCTGCCTCTCCCTCTCACTCCCTCTGTCTCTCACACACACGCGCGCGCGCACACACACAAACACCAGTCACCGGACTGTTTTGGTGCGGTTCTGCAGTTTTCCTATCCCGGACAAATGTATTCATCTCCGAATACATATAGCCTATTATTAAAACATAATAATCCTTTCGTTTTTATTTAATTATTTATTCGTTTTATTTAATGAAACAAGTTATCACATGTTTGTAATTAAATGATAGTACCGGTAAATATCAGATAATTTTATGAAGAATTGTATTATCAAAATGTTTTCAGAGATCAAGAAAATTTTTACATAATTTGTACCTGTATAAATTAGCCTAACGTTTAGCGTACGATCACATCGTATTGTTCCGAAAGAATTTCAAGCATTAAGAGTGGAACAATTTTAGGGGAAATACGGTGAGTTAATTGATTTATAGTGGTAGTTTGTAGAGTACGATAATGTAGCACACGTTAAATAACGTGATCGACATTATTAACCAGAATCAGTGTGGTCATACATTGTTTTGTGACGCTAGGAAAACCGACAACTACAACGAGATAGGAATATGCAGTTTCAAAGCTGCTATTGTTCTCTGCAATTCAAACCACTAGGCAGCGAGTTCAAATTGTTCCTACTGGAGTAGCCAGAAACGTAGCTGTACAAAGGAAATTTCCGTTTCACTACAACATAAAATTCGTTGAACTGATACGGAAATCGCAACATTCTTTCAGGTTACTTTGTATTAGACTACAATGTCAATTTTACTAGTGATAATTGCAGTCTTACTTTTATTATTTTTCATTTCTGGTTCACTGACTCAGTGTATGAGGAAATAGTTTTAAATAAGCCGTGATTATAGCGTGTAAGATGAAACAATTTGTCCTCTTAGTGTTTGGCAAAGAACACAAAATGTGTATTTATAAACGACACAGAAGCCTCAGAAGCAGCTTATGAACTATGTCTTGTATTTTGTTTTCCACAGTACAATTCAGCGATCAGTAGACCGTCGTAACAGTGGGTCAGAAGTGCAACAGAACCGTTAACAGTGGAAATAGTGGATAATTTGTAAAAGGCTAGTATAAATTTGTAATTAATCTGTCAACATGGATGCCAGTCAGATGATGGAACCTGTAACCCCACTTTATCTTGAGCAGTTAAACAAAAAGAATATTTCTTTTTGTAAAGAGGGGCCACAAGTTAATTAAAACTAGGCTAAGGCCTAGAGAAGCTAAAAATTGCGCTGGATCCAGTGAGACGGGACTTGCAATGAAAACTCAAGAATTAAATAATTAACAAATCCCTTTTTATTATTCTATCTCATAACAATTTAATAATAAATGAATACAACAGTGATCTATAATTCCCCTTTAAATAGTTAAATAAATAAGTATACTCTCTCAACAACGCCACCTGAAAAATATTAACTGAATCCAAGAAAATAATTGCTATGTCACTCTATCAGTGAATTGAAATTTAAAATAATAATTAACCTTGAAATAAAGCTCCCATTAAACTATTTAATAAAATATAAAATTTATTTTATGTGTTCCTTTTAGAGTGCTGCATATAATTAATGAAGATAAATGATTTCATTCCTTGTTACTATTAATAATAAAATAATTACTCACAAATTAAATAAATTTTAAAGGTGACAATTCCTATACTTGTTATAAGGTTAAATAAAATAAATAATTTCTTTAAAGAAATGAACAGCAACGATTATTGAGATAGAATACCTCCCTTAAAAAAAAATGAAAAGGACATACCCACATGACTACATGTGTTAACCTTCTGTTGTAAAAGGACATTGAACAATAAATCCCTATATCCCAAGTTCCCACCAAAAGTACAGAAAATGTATAATATTTATAACCCCCAAAATGTACACAGAAATATACACACATAACATGATCCACAAGACAAAAATACATTATACAATAGTATACATAAAATACATAAAGGTCTCTTGCCACGCCCTTTTTTTATATTACCCTTCTGGTGTATATAAAATCTAACTCTTTCTTTATACGAATCCCAATTAGGATTAGAAATTTACTTTTATAATAGTACCCACATGGTGTAGGTTAATTGCACGTCATGTGTATAAGAGAATGCTAGAGCCCACAGTGGTCCCCAGGACATAAAAATTTAAAACTAAGTGCCTAAGTGGCTAAGTGCTTAAGTACTTAATTACGGTGAGAAATAAAAATTGTTTAAAATAATTAACGCCCCCCAGTTATCATAATTAGTATAAAGAATTTATATATACTTAAATAGGGCCAATTAATGAAAAGAGAAAAATTGCACAATGTTAGCACCTTATTAAAAAAATACACTTGGGTTAGAGACGGACATGTTCATTCAACTTTCGGCTTGTCTCAACAAACTTGTCTCGACAAACAAGTTGAAAGGTGTTTCGACATGCATAGCTTGGTTGAAACTAGTTAAAAATTCACCTACCTCCCCAGTAATTTTTTTATACAAATGAAATAAACTGATTTTTAATCTAAGAGAAAATATATATATTTTTATACGTGGTGAATTGAACATGAGAAATTACTAATAGTAAAAACTGGCTTAAAATCTGTAGAGAATCCCCTATAATGAAATGAGTGGAAATCTATGTTGGAGGCTGTCTTGTAACCATGTCAGTCTCTGAACTGACAATCTACTATAAATATACTGAAATTTTACAATTAAATTTTTACTCAGTGTACACACTAAACTGTCCCCATCAATTGGGGATCCAAATGAATGTTTAAAAACTTGAAATGTAGAAGCTGATGGTTATGTATAACTGGTCACTGGGTATGATGGTTGACTCTATGTGTAAATATTAAATGGTTGTTTTTCACCTTGATTTGGTCCATGAAGGGTGGTCTCTTTTATTTTTAAAGTGGCGATCTCATGATTGGCATTTGAGGTGTTGTTGTGGTGATCTAATTCTCTCTGGTATCGAGTGGAGCTTCTTGATGTTCAACGTTCAGCCATGCAGCAGGACTTTCTTCTCTGTTCGGCGGACCCTGCTTACACATTATATTTTTAGTCAGAGACCACACACAAATGCCCCCACTGTTTGGACACCCTCCAAAATACATAATATATAAAGTCAACCTCTAGTTATGTGTTACATAATTAACCTTGATGAAATTTATTTGGCCAACATGCCTTATTTAAAAATCTTTATAACAATAATTCTTTATATGTGAGTTACTTGTTGGCAATCTAATAATTTATTTTGGCTCTATAACATCTTATAAACTTATCACTTAGAGTGAATTTGTAGATACCCGTGGTGAAGAATTTGTTTAAACCACATAGTTTTTTACTACACATAATTAGATAATACAATTAATTTGAATGGGACATCATTTACATTTAAAACGTGCCTGAGTAAGTTCCCATATATATGTATAAGGTTTTACTGCTAATCTTAGCAAAATCTTATATCACTTAATAACGACGCATTGTGCAATAGGTTAAGTGCGCAACACAATCTCGTTACATCGGTGTTAAATCACCTTTAAACTTAATTATTTTGTGGTCAATGTACTTTGTTTTTTAGTGGCGAGATTCTGACACTTGAATCAATATAGTTTTATTAGGTTTTAAAAACTTTAGCAACACATTGCGTATTGCACCATGCCCGATTCAACAAGTGGGCATGCTTACTCAGGCTTACTTAAAACAGTTTTCTCCAACGAAATATTTTTGTTAATTGATATGAAAGTAATTTGACAGACTTACCGCAGTCGTGAAGAGACATTAGCTACTCATAGCCAGAAGACTTAGGCGTGTAGGATCATCTCTCTACCAGAGAGAAAAAGATTGCGACCGGCACCAACGAAGGATGTTGTGAGACGAAAAAAAATGGAAGTCCTTCGTTCTGGTTTACCTACCGAACTTCTCGGCAGAAAGCAGCACTTGGAATTTTGATACCACAGCAAGCCGATAGATGCCGATAGCGATCGGTCTCTGTGAATTAGTCTCTCTTATTTCGGTACAAGAGCGCAGCACGAATTAAACAGCTATAATTCCGTACTGCCAATAACGTCAAGCGGACTATTCCGTCTGTACGCGAGGACTCACCGCTAGGTAGCAGCCCAGTTTATGATCGTCAAATACAGAACTCTCCAATTGTAAAATGACTGACATAGCGCTGAATCTTTTGACTCAGCACAAACCTTCCAAACGCTGCTGAGGTAGACACAGGGAGAAGCAGAAAACGACAGGATGAGAAACACAGATAGGAGGCGGAAGAACTAGAAGAACGACAGGATGAAAAACGTAAGCAAGAAGCAGATAAAACGGAAGCTCTTTTTGAAGCTATGCAGAAACAGTTGCAAGAAAATCGCAGAATTGGGTCTCCTACGAGAGAGCTTAATAAACAAGTTACTAAAATATCGGAGCTGCAAGAATCAATGATATTAAAAATATCTGAAGAAGAAAAATATGTTTCAAGTGTTGAAGAATCGATGTCTACAAAAATATCTGTCATAGAAGAAACCATGTCAAATAAAACATCTGCAGTAGAAATCTCAATGGCAAATATAAGACTGCAGTTCATGAAGATACAACAAAACAAACTTTTGAAGAGACTGTACCAATGATAAAGACAGAAAAGACAATAGAGAAAGTCACCTTGCCTACGATTGGGACAGTTCATGTCAAGGCTCTAACCTTTGACGGAAGCAGTGACTGGGGAACGTACCTCCGCCAATTTGAAGCTGCTGCATGCGCAAATAATTGGACAGAGAATGGCAAGGGCCTGCGCAGAATTACTACAGAAAGTGATACCAGATAGCCAGAACACCTATGCCCAATTGATAAAAGCTCTAGAATTACGCTATGTTGATAAACACTTGCGAGATATGTACTACGCTCGGTTAAGAACAAGACGACAACGCTCCGTGGACAGTCTTCAAGAGTTTAAAGCAAGTATCGACAGAGTGATTAGATTGGCCTATCCTGAAGCACCAGAAGATTTTCGAATAAGGTTTGCGGTGCACACATTTATTTATTGATGGCATCGGAGATTGTGAACTTCAGCAAGTGTTACGAATGGCAAGATACCTAAATAGGTCAGAAGCTCTTGTTCACGCCCTAGAGTTTGAAGCAGCCATGTCAGCGCCCCGCTACATTAATGGGTTTATGCCATCACATAGTAGTCAGAAGATTCCAGTATCACATTGCCGTTACGATGGGTGCAGAAAAACAATGTTGTCGGACAAACAATTCACAAGTTCAAGAACGCCTCAACGATTGGAAAAAGAAAGAAGGACGAAGTGTTACAACTGTGGGAAACACGGTCATCTACAGGTAGACCGAGGGAAGAGATTGATCATACCAATTGGAAAAGTAAAGGCCCAGAACAGCACACAGTTTCCACGCTACATAAGACCAGTGGAAACTTGATCGTTAATGGATTTGCGGAAGGTAAACCAACATCAATTACAGTTGACATGAGTAGTGTGTTGGGGAGAATACCCAGCCACCGATGGACGTGGTGGGGGTTGTAGTGATGGAGGGGGATGGCATCACGATCAGATGATCATGACGTCACTAGTGACGTCACGAACAGATGCCCTCTTGACCTTCCTCAACAACAATGGGGTCATTGTTTTAGTGGGCGTCTATTGTTTCAGTGTTGAAACAATGGTTTCATTGTTTTATTTTGTTTCCTAGTGCCGCCTATTGTTTCAGTGTTGAAACAACAGCCTATTGTTTCAGTAGCGCCTATTATTTCAATGACAACACTGGCTGTTGAGGTAGGTCATGATCGTGAGGTCACCTCCTCAACCCCCCACACTTACATCGGTGGCTGTGTATCGGTGGCCCCATGTTGTACTGAGGGGGCGTGGCGGGCTGTGTATGTGTGTGTGTGTGTGCAACATTTTTGCTAAATATTTCGGTGTAGGTTGCGGTTATCTCGAGGTCAATGCTGTGGTCCAGCTGCGGACACTGTGTCGGTCGTGATTGTCGAGAGAAGACTGAAGTGGTTGACCAACGAGGTCTGCTTATATAGACGAACAATCTCCACCCCTCTTGTCATACTAATGAGAGCTATCTTGTTCACAGTGAAACGAATGAACAACAACCCGTAACAACGAAGCAAGAAACAGCAATAGATCGTCATATAAACGGCGAGCAACCGCGAAAAGTACGAGGGGAAAAATAACGTGCATTCCCTTAAAAAAACTGTAGGAAGTGCATCATAAGGAATTGTACAACTTCATTAGCGAATGAACCGAAAATAATTGAAAACAACTAATACTTTATGTAACAAAAACTTACTGGGTAGCACCATTTAAGTCATTATCAAATAAGCAATTAAAAATAATTAAGGAATAAACAGCAATTGAAGATCACAAAACGTGCATTATGTCAAAAGTATCGCTAGATTTGATACTCTGTCATATAATCGCACGACAACACAAAATTTACCCTGTTAAAATGGTTTACGCTACGAAAAATATATAAACATGAGCGAGCATACGCCACGTTTGGAATGCAGTAAATACCGTTAACCTTACTTTTTGCCAAGCAACAAGGGAAAAAACGCTCCCCTCACCGATTTCTGCACAAACTCAAACACACGTAGGGCTGACGGAGGAGAAATATTAGCGCTAGTGTGTGTGTGTGTGTGTGTGTGTGTGTGTGTGTGTGTGTTTGTACAGTCCTTTAAAACCTAACGTAATGCCTGTCTCATTCACATTTGTGGGCGCGCTCACTCACCCTTATCTCAAACACATCCATATAGGCCTATGCAAATTAATGTTATCTATCCGTCCTCTATCTTTTACTTGGAATTATATTATAAAATATTTCTTCATTATCAAATTTAGTTTTAGTATTCATTAAATAACTTTTTCCACGAACTTATGTAACGTTTTTCTATCTCTGTCAGTCTGCCTGTATGTATGTCTCTCTCACTCACTCTCTCTCTCTTTCCCTTTTGCACCTTTAACCCAGACGCTTGCGCCTAATTCTACAAACTATTTTCATTATATTCAATTACACAGACGTAAACTGAGGGCGTGACTTTAGCTATACATGTGTGAAGTGTGTGTGTGTGTATTTGTTGCGTGTGCGCGCGTGCGTGTGTGCGTGCATGTGTGTGAGGATTGGAAATAACATAAACAGACGTTGAAACATTATTTAATGTCTTGCAAAGTAAAGTGTGTACAAAACGGATAATTGGAAATGTATTGAATTTATAAACAATCGGCTGCTTTGAGGAATCTTCATTCTGCCGTGTTTATTAACATAAACCGTGACATTAGTGATTTTTTACGTGAATAGTAATTGTTATCTGCCTAATGACACAGTACTAAACATACTATTAAGATCCAAAATGTAATGTTTTGTATTAGTTGGTTATAATGACATCTTCTTTACGTGGTGGTGACCCCTTCCCTCTACATCCTTTCAATGTTGACACAGTTTCAACCACAATGAACATACCTTAACGTCTGGACTATTCATTTATGCAAAAAAGTTAATGTCAGTTAAGTGACCTACATACGCCTATTACTTTCAACTTGTTCGTTATGTTTTTTGGTATGATTTTATACCACTCACTTATCGAAAACTCAATGTTAGTTGAACTTCAATAACGTTACCATAAATATTGTTTTAAAACTATTGTAAAAGTTATTGTATTACCATAATCATCGTAGCTCCATAATTATCATACATTATACATTGTATATCCCATTATTATTGAGCGAGAGCGAGATAGAGAGAGCGAGCGAGAGAGAGAGAGAGAGTGAGAGCAAGAGGGAGAGGGAGAGGGAGAGAGAGAGAGAGAGAGAGAGAGAGAGAGAGAGAGAGAGAGAGAGAGAGAGAGAGAGAGCGTGCGCCCTCATATAGCGGCATCTGGTCAAAGTCACCCTCGCGAGACCGCTCGGTGAAGTGTGTGTGTGTGTGTTTTAACCTACCCCTTTTGGAACAAAAATACATTAGCTGCAGTAAACTCCTGACTGTAAAACAGCTTTATTTCTCATTAAAATAATATAATTCTCTCTGCTTCATTCATTCCCTTTTGCTCGACACTCCTTTTCTCTCTCAATAAAATTGTCGCATTAAAATAATCGTGGCAAATGCACTCGGCAGATTATTTCCTTTGATTGAAAATGAGCTGCATTTTCGCGTAACGTTTAATCTCAGAAAACGGAGACAGTAAATCGTATTAATTATTGTAGATTAATATATTAATCGTATATTCAACTAATACAAACTGCGGATTGTATTCTATTTAACTTTGAAATGAGTATACACTTTCATTACAAACAGTATTATCGACGTAACCTGATTTGCTCGATGGCTACAAGTGAAACTATCATACACCCACGCGCGCTCGCGCACACATGTTTAGAAGAGAAACAACTTGAAATTTGTATGTCTACGGAAAAACAGTTGAAGGAATCTTTTATAAAAAAGGAATACAAAATTTTGTTAAATAAATTAAAAGTGTGCTTTATTCGAACAAATAAAAATGCTATGTGTTGTATTATTTGGTTATATTGTCATTAAGGTCCTCTTAGTTAAACGACGGATATCAACAGTATCGGTATGGCGGATAATTCAAGTGTAGACAGCAGTAATTTTTTTTTTATACGAAAACCTGTACCATATTGTAAAAAAACATTCTGAAATAATCATTGTAAATAATTTGAATAAATCCGTAATAGACACAACAAGTAAATTATGTTTTAAGTTTTAAAGTGAAATAAAAAGTGGTTGTAAACCAAAAAAGTGTTGTTAGTAAATGACAATTTACTTCTACACTATATGTACTTATATACTTATTTAGTCATCCGAAGTGCACACATCGGAGTAATCATCCCTTCTGAGGACGGAGCGATAGAAATTTTGACCTCAGCGACGTTTGAGAAAAACCAGATGCTCATCATACTGTGACGATTTAAATTGGTAATAAAAAAAAATTAATAATAAAAAAAAGAGAAAACGAAAGTAAGTAAGTATTTTAAATCGCACAATTAAACCAAATACCCCTGAACTAACTCAGAATAGTTATGAGAATTAAATTAAGAAAATCTAACTAAATAAGTAATAAAAAAAATCGTAATGTAAAAAGTTAAGAATAATACAGTTAACCCTTTAGTAAATTATCATGCGTTGACCTGCTTAATCCGGACACAACGTGCATAGCGAACCGTCTGTAACATAGAAATATCTGATAATCGTAATGTAAATAATTAATAATTTGAAGTCACAAGTAGTAGTTATAATAATCCCTGTAAACTAAATAAGTCTAGAAAATTTGTTTTGTCTTACTATAAGAATGTATATTTAATAAAAAGTTGGAACTATATTACGGCGGAGTACTCACTCCGCTTCGTTGCAATCTACCTGTCGTAGCAACGCAAGAGTTACGATGCGGCGTTCAGACTGTAAACACCTCCAAGCGAGGGCTCTTCAAAAATGTTTGTTTTAAATTTTTAAATGAGTGTTAGCTACCACTAAAAACGTGGAGAGCTAGTTCTATTTATATATAAGATGTAGTGAGGAATTTGTTAAAGAAATGTGGTAGTGTAAAAAAAAAGGAACTCGTATATAAGGTATGTCTCAAGTTAATTAAAAGACGATCTCTCGAATATTGTTCGAGTGATGTAATTCAGATAGTAATGTAATAAGAAGAAGATGCAAACTCCAGTACTACTCTACCAGTGAATATGTGACGTGCTCAACTGCATATACGGACGACTACCACCTATACAACACTTACCAGAACCGCCGAGGATCAACCCGACTTCACGCAGCATAACATCCATCACCTCATTAATACACCTAGAAAACGTACACCGGAAACACGACCCAGATGACTACCCCGACTACCAGAGTTCCGAAGATTCACGCCCCAGGACACGGACAGCAAAAGCTTATTTGAGAGGTGACTCGGTGGCTTGCCTACCGAGAATTATGTACATTTAAAATATAACTTTTCATACATGCCAGAGACTTTTGAAAAGACAATAATCTTCTCTAAGCATTAAGTAAAACAAAAAGAAATGTAAACAGTAATTTCTAAAATCATACGTTGTAACATTAATATTGAAATACAAGTTATAATCCCTTAGCTAAATAATACCATTCTTCAAATGGTTTATGTAATCATACAAGCTCCTTGATAAGCAAAGTAAAATTCAGACGTCTTTACCAGATTTAAAGAGACTCGGATCCGAGATAAATTACATGATCTATATGATCCCTTGTTTGACAGAAAACCCTTTTTAAATATTTCAGTATAAATTTTTTTATGTAATGGGGTCTATATATATAATTTGTTAATAAAGAGATGTCATCTTATTACAGATTGAAGTGAGTGCATAAATCAGTGAAAATATCTTCCCTTGTGTCCTAATAATTAGAGTAAATATTATTGTTCTATGTGTTGAGTTGATTTTCAGTTTGTTACAACGTAGGCAGCCTGTATGATTCGCTAGCGTCAATTATCACGGGTTCCTTGGATTTGTAACGTAGCCCGGAACGTTACAAAGTTGCGCCACTCTGCTTACTAAAAAAGGTTTGTGAGCATCGTGACGTATAAAGTCGCGCGTGTAAAATAAAATAGATAACTCTCTGCTGATCTATGCACTCAGTTAATGTATTCCATGTTAATATTAATTTATATAATGTATTTCATGTATTAGCTGTTAATACTGGCGCTACCATTAATAGATTATTACACTATATTAATTGACCATTGTGAATTTATTTTGTATAAGTTTACGCAAAAAACTTGCGTATAAATTAATTAAGATACGCAAAATAATACAAACTATCATTGTATTACACCAATGCAAGTACGTACATGAATTTTAGTGCTTGTCAAACTGTTCAGTCTTTAACAGGTTTATATTGCGACAATTCAAGACCTGTAGTTTCCTGAATATGCCTGCATAGAATGTAAGTTGTATGTCTGTCGTCACGGTAAAACATTGAATCCTGACTAAAGTAGAAAAGGTTAATTACGTGTAAATAAATTCGTAACTTAATTTTGTTACTAGAGAGAGAAGTAAAAAAAAAAAGAAATTACAGAAATTAAAATTAGAACGTAAGACAATTAATAACTAAACTCAGCTTGTTACAGCCCGTAATACACCCTGTAACTTGTAAAGCGTGTATCATTTCATCGGATTCACCCCTTGTTGAGACTGGCTTCCCCAGTTGAAACCGGTCGATAAAGATAGCCGTCAGCTATTGTTATAGAGAACAATACCTGAGTGTGTTTCTCGCGTTCCCACGCATACGACAAGTATGCCATTGTTTACAAAGTAAACTAGGGTGACCTACATTCCAGCGAACAGCTGATCGTTGACTTTAAAATGACGTCTGTGTGGAATTTTTGTCTTTCCCTTAGAAGAGAGATTATTCTCTTATGAACAATGCCAATCCTTTAACCGTGAAATAAATTGTTCTATGTAATAAGAGTATAGTGTAGTAAAATAAATTTTAATGTGTTAGAAATAAGGTAAAAATTGCACAATTTAATCCGGATTTACTATTAAAGGACGAGTCTTATGAAGCTCTTTTGCGTGGTCTACCCCATGCGAATGTAACAGACGCAAGTCAATACGCGAAAGTGGATTTGATACACCCGCGCAGTTAAGCAACCTAAGCGGACTCGATTATGAGAGCGAGAGAGAAATTTGTAATGTCAAGTATAGCGAGTTAACTTTATTGTCCCAAACCCTCCAAGACGAGAAATCTCCTGCGGTAATATTGCGGACAACTCAAAGAATAGAACATTTAACCCGGCGAATGAAAAATTTATTGAACTGGCCTAACCTTACGGAAATACCTCCTGAAGTCCAAAGTTTTGCAGATAAAGCTTTACGTCAATTACCCACTATTATCAATGAGTTACGAAGAAAATCCGACTCGTTCCGAATGGATGAAATTGAGAAGTCCTTGAAGAAACTACACATCTCCCCAGTTCAATCCCCTACGACAGATCACCCTCCACCCAACACGGATCGGGACTCACCCGCCGTATCGCAAGTACAACCTACTCGAGAGCATTACCCAAATAAAGATTGAAATGCCCCGACTATATTTGAAGCCCCTCCTCCCAGTGGTTTCCAGATTCGCCCCGGAATGCACGAATTGACAACGCCGAACGCATCATCTGGTTCTCCTAAAGCGATGCCACACGTGAATTATAACGCAGACCTCTATGGAAAAATCACTCATCCCGTAGAGAAACTTTTAGCTGAAATCCCATACACTGATGGTTTAAATGTCACTAAACTACTGAATTTCATCAAATATCTCCTGCAGATAAAAGATCTACAGCAGCTAAATGACTGGCAAATTTTGCAAGTCCTCCTACCGAAATGTAAACCCCCGTTAAAGAATCGTGTGCTAGAATCATTAAGCTCTACCCTTCCAGTAGAAGAACTGCATACCACAATAATAAAATATTTTATTCCCACCGGGATTTATGAAGAACTTAAAAGAAAGACCGTACTACGAGTACAAGGAAATCACGAGAGATTGGCCCCATTACATCTCAGACATCAGGGAGTCCTCTCGACTACTACAAGTAGATTGGAATGAGAGGCAGATGGTCGACACCATTTTAATAGGATTGTCACCAGAAGAAAGATCTCGTTTAGCGTTGATAAATCGACCCAACACCTTTGCGGATCTAGAACAATGCAGTATCCACTCTTCGAATGTATGGTACTCAGATCAGAACAGACATACGATGAAATCAACTGAAGCGAATAGAAATGAATTGCAAGCCCTAGTGCCCGATGTGACAACACAGTTTGAAAGGCGAATATTCAATAGACCTCACAATTTGCACAGCCCTGGTAAGTCAAATGAAACACAACCTAAAACGGAAACTAGGTACCCTCCTCGTAATAAGAATATGTGTTATAACTGCGGTAAATATGGACACATAAGTAGAAACTGTAACAGCAAGCAATACGAACGTAAACACCCTAATCCAAGAAACATGTAAGGCAGGGAGACCCGAAATCCTGTGTCTTCCGCAGCAACTTGAGATCCGGTGAACCCAAAGAAATGTAAAACAATAAAAAAAAAAGAAGGAAAAGAAACACTAAAGAAATAGATCCCTATGTTAGAAAGTTTATTGAAAAATGTAACGCGTTAATACAAATTGACCTAGGTGTTACCTCCACAATCGCATTAATCGATTCTGGATCTACTAGAACCTTAATCAGTCAAAAGTTAGCAGATAAATTATTAGAACACAACCTAGTAAAACGCAGTCAAGCTGTGAATATAAAATGTGCTACTGCCAATAAACAGAAAATAGTGATAAAACTTAGCATCACCATTAAAGTAAAAATCAAGAACCTAACGTGGTTTTTTACAATGTTAGTATGTAGTGATTTAGGACCCGACTTAATATTGGGAGCAGACTTCATAAGTAAAACGGGAATGTTTCTTGACATCCATGAGCAGAAATATTATTTTCGATTCGACCGTACACGGAAGTATAATTTTGATTGTAAAGCTAACAAACAAGAAAGTACTAGATCATCGACTGCACACATAGTACACCAAGAGTCTGGATTATCTCATCTAGGAAATAGAGATAGACTCAGAATGCAGAAATTAATAAAAGAATTTTCCACCGTTCTTACACCTAAGCTAGGACTGACGAAGCTCATAGAATATAAGATCAATCTGAGCGATCAGAAAGTAATACGCCTACCCCCATACAAGTTTTCGCCTCCCAAGATGGAAGTGATGAGGAACCATATCAAAAAGTTGTTAGAACAAGGAGTCATTGAACCCTCTACGTCTCCGTATTCATCACCCTCCTTTCTAGTACCAAAAGGTCACGACAAACATAGACTAGTTGTGGACTACCGGCAATTAAACAAACGAATAGAATTTGAATCTATCCCGCTTCCAGACATCCATAGTGCTTTTCATTACTTCACAAAAGCGAAAGTCTTTACGGTAATGGATTTAAATCAAGCATTTCACCAAATACCCCTTTCGGAGGAATCCAAACGTCTAACCGCGTTTGCTGTTCCTTTCAACCTGTACCAATTTACTAGAGTACCCTTTGGAATATCTCAAGGAAGTTCCGTATGTAGTAGATTATTAGAAAGAATATTTCATGATATTAAATTTAAATATGTGTATCACTACTTGGACGACATCGTAATCTATAGCGAATCGATGGAACAACATCTTAAACATCTACGTGAAATGTTATCTCGGTTACAAAAAGCAGGATTAACAGTTAACCCCAAAAAGGTAAATTTTGCAGTCCCACAATTTTCATTTTTAGGCCACATCGTGAAAGCCAACGGAAAGGTAAGCATTAACCCCGAATGAACCCGTGCAATCAGAGAATTTTTACCACCGCGAGATGCAAAAGGTATAGCCCGATTTTTGGGAATGGTAAATTATTTCCACAAGTATATTCCCCATCTTGCCGAAATAGCAGCACCGCTGAATGCCTTAAGAAAGAAGGGAGCGAAATTTGAATGGACTGCACAACATCAAAATGCGTTTGAACAACTCAAAGAAAGCATCATATCTCCCCCAGTATTGCAACTAGCAGATTTCACGAAACCTTTCGTAGTCAGACCGACAGTTCAAGTGTAGCTTTAGGTGCAGTCATCTATCAAGAAATAGAAAACAGTAGACTACCGATTAGTTTTGCTTCACGAACATTGAGCGACCAAGAAAAAAAAATATTCCGCATATGAATTGGAATGTTTAGCCATTGTTTTTGCGTTTGAGAAGTTTAAACCCTTTCTAGAACATAAAGAATTCCTTTTGGAAACTGATAATCAAGCATTATCTTGGTTACTGAATCACCCTAAACAGTTAGGACGTATTGGAAGATGGGTATTGAGGTTAAACTGTTACAACTTCAAAGTGCACATATGAAAGGTACACAAAACGTAGTCGCTGATACCCTGTCCCGTATGTTCCAGTCTCCCACAAATACTCCCGGAAACAAGGAGAGTCCGGAAACACCCATTGTTAACACCGTAATTACTGAATTCCCCCTTGCTTTTACCAACATTGCTAAATATCAACAACAAGACCCTCTTCTGAAACCGATTATAGAACAACTTGAGCAAGGAATTAAATCCGAGAAATATGTATTAAGTAAAAGAATACTATGCCACAAAATAAGAAATGGAAAGGAATTAAGGGTAATTGCTCCTGATGTGATTAAGCCCATGCTGATGGAGTACTTCCATTCATCCACCATAGGAGCCCATATGGGAATCAATAAAACAATACATCGCATTCGAAAGGAATATCATTGGAACAATATGAACAGCGAAATAGCTAGTTTTGTAAAAAAGTGTAATTTATGCGCTCTCAGTAAACCGGTAAGAAACAGTCAGGTAAGCCGATTAATGTCAGAAATACCTACTACCCCTTTCTCTAAACTTTATTTAGACTTTTCAGGTCCCTACCCACGATCTAAATCAGGTAATACTATGCTACTCATATGTGTAGATTCGTTCACCAAATTTGTTTGGATGTATCCCATTTGGCGAGCGTTAGCGTCGACGACTGTAAAAATATTACAGGAGAGATTATTTAAAGATTATGGTACACCTGTACGTATAGTGTCAGATAACGGACCACAATTTAAGGCGAAAGAATTTAAGAATATGTGTTTCAAGTTAGGAATAGACCATATTACCACGACGGAGTCTCGACCGCAAGGCAATATTGCTGAAAGATATCTACGAAACCTCAAATCTGCATTAATCGCCTACCATGCGAACGATCATACGTCTTGGGACCAGAACCTATCCTGGATACAATACGCCTTTAATTCAGCTTATCACGAAGGACATAAGTCTACCCCATTTGAATTACTGTATAAATACAAACCAAACCACCCCTTGTCCACAAAGTGGAAAATACATGACTTGCTACCTCCGCAAATAATGGATAAGCAGATTAAACAAATCTGGAATAAGCTCGTGCTAATTTAAGAGCGAACTTAGAGAAATCGCGAAAATATCACGAGAGAAGTAATAATAACAATTTAGTTAAGTACCAAGTCGGTGACTTAGTAATGTACAAAACACACCCGAGTAGTAGTGCAATTGATAAGACCACCTCTAAACTATCATACCGATGGTGTGGTCCTTACCAAATCCAGAAGTACTTAACCCCAGTAACAGTAGCCCTGTACGAACCTGCGACTCAAGAATATGTACGAAGAACACATATTTCGCAGATAAAACTGTATAAAAAAAAGGGAAATTGCAGAGCGAAAACTAGAAAAAGGTAATACAAGGTAGACATGTTATCTTGTAGCTCAGTAACCTTGCTAAGTGTTAATCGTAGAATTGGGAATGAGGCCTGATCAACCTTAGATCCTGTTCAGCGAAAGATGAGCAAAATGAGTAGTCAGCTGACCACTAACTGACCACTAACTGAGAAATTATTTAGAAAGTAACTCTATGAAGAGAGTAACCAAAACCCAAAGAAAAGACCGGTAGTAGATTTAAGTAATAGAAATAAGAAGAAGTTTTGTGTTTTAAAATGTAGACTTTAAGTGTGAATTTTATGTAATAAAAAAGGTAGTTTTTAAGAATATATATATGTATATTGTTTTATACTCTGAAGAAATAAATGTGTATAACACATGCCAATAATTAAGTGAAAGAAAAAGGGAAAAGGAGGAGAGAAATTCCACACAGTAACGGCAAGCATACTCCCAGTACCCCTCTTTCGAATATTCCTTATTAAAATTCCCCATGTCGATTTTAAGCGGCGGAGTATGTGACGATTTAAATTGGTAATAAAAAAAGTAATAATAAAAAAAAAGAGAAAACGAAAGTAAGTAAGTATTTTAAATCGCACGATTAAACCAAATACCCCTGAACTAACTCAGAATAGTTATGAGAATTAAATTAAGAAAATCTAATTAAATAAGTAATAAAAAAAAATCGTAATGTAAAAAGTTAAGAATAATACAGTTAACCCTTTAGTAAATTATCATGCGTTGACCTGCTTAATTCCGGACACAACGTGCATAGCGAACCGTCTGTAACTTAGAAATATCTGAAAATCGTAATGTAAATAATTAATAATTTGAAGTCACAAGTAGTAGTTATAATAATCCCTGTAAACTAAATAAATCATGGTTCAAACTTGATGTGTGTTATAGTGTATATTAAAAATATATGATCAGTGTTACCAACATTTGCATGGGTTTAAACTTGATGTGTGTTATAATGTATATTAAAACTATATGATCAGGGTTACCAACCTTTGCGGTATGAGCAGACGCAGTTGTCGAGCGCGATATCAAGTTATCAACTCTCTCTCTCCCTCCCTCTCTCTCTCAACATTAAAACTATATGATTGTTGTCGACTACGATATCAAGTTATCAACTCTCTCTCTATCTCTCTCCCTCTCTCTCTCTCTGTCTCACACACACACATTTAGTGTGAGCAGACGCAGTTATCGACCACGATATAAACTCTCTCTCTCCCTCCCTCCCTCTCTCTCTCTCTCTCTCTCTGTCTCTCTCTTTCTCTCTCTCACACACAATTTAGTAGATTACTGTTGCATCTTTCTCTCTCTGTGTTTATGTAACGTCTCTCTCTCTATCTCTCTCTCACATACACACACATTTACTAGATTACTGTTGTGTGTCTCTCGCTCTCACTCTCTCTCTCTCTGGCTCTCACATTTGAATGTAAGTAACTATCTCGCTCGCTCTCTCTCTCTCTCTCTCTCTCTCTCTCGAGCTGCAGACGTCGGCAGAAATTCCCTCATTCAAATCGTTGACAGCGTCAATAAGGTGTGATTGAATCTTCTGGTGTAGCATTTCCCCTTTCAATTCGTTGATGGCTTCACAATAATGTTAGTCTATTGAGTGTGTACTATGTAAATTGTTTGTACATCAATGAATAATATAATCGTGCTAGTTTTAATGTAATGTGTATTGTGTGTTGCTGCTGCTGCAGACGTCGGTAGAAATTACCTTATTCAAATCGTTGACAGTGTCAATAAGGTATGATTTGTATGTTCCGGTGTAGCATTTCCCATAAGTTAATGTACTTTACAAATAATTGCTCATATGTTCAGAGGTTTATAGCGAAATAAATTAAAATAAACCATAATTTGTTTTAAATGATTAAATATATATATTCGCACCACTGTACACAAATTTAAAAATGGTTTACAGACCATTGTAATACAATTATTCAAGATACATTTTTACATTGATTAAATATATATATCACAAACATTGTTATAAAATAAATACAATGTTAATAATAATTTTTGACATTGTAAGATTTAAATAATAATTTCGTGCTTGTAGATACAGTCCGCATGGAAGTTACCTGTAACATAACAATACAGTTGGTATTAGAATCACTGATACGATAAATATTCAATTATCACACGCACACGTACAGTTAGTGGAAAGAAAGGATCAATGCGTTAAGTAAGTAAACTTTTTTCAAGTATGTGTCATTTTCATAAAGTTAATGTACTTTCAAATAATTTCTAATTGAACCAAATATTATTCAACGAAACTTTGTAAATACTAATTAGAATTAATGATACATTTATCACGCACATACAAATTCAATTATTAAAGTGTTACGTACAGGTAGTTGAAACTACACACACACACACACACACACACACACACACAGAGCAATAAATTGTTTGTTAACACGATTGTTACTTACGTCGTTAGGTCACAATCGCCACCTGCGTTGTTTGGTTCCTCGTCCCTCGATACACTAAATGTAGTTCTTTGGGTTTGATATGTCTGAGCTCCTGATTCGTGAAGACACCTGCATAACTCTTGGGAAGATAGACACGATACTGATGGTCGCCATCCTCCAACGTAGCAAGCACAGAGTTCCCATATTTTGTGTCCACATTTGTTAAGACTATGATGGGATATTTTTTATTCACTGTCAATTATGAACATCGCTTGTACTCGATAGCACTTACAGCATTAAACTTTACAAAAAACGACATTATTAGAAGAGAGAGAAAGACGCTAGTGAACACGTCTGTATCAATCGAGAGGGAACCAAACAATGGCGGAATTTTCGACACAAAAAGGGACAGCACAATGTGATAGTGGTGGTAGTGGTGGTAACGACGTCATCAGAAAAGTCTGTGTCCCACTTTCATTTACCGCTTACGGCTTTGCATGTATGAACATGCCTCCCAGACGAAATTAGAGACACCAAAATATAACAATGTCATTAGGAAAGTCCGCAGTCCACTTTCATAAGGAAATAGTCATCGCTTACAGCTATGCATGTATGTACATGTCCCCAGCAGAATTAGAGACATACTAAATGTCATTACTTGCTGTGACCTACTTTCTAAATTTTGTCACACACACACTATGAACACTCACATTAAAATGTTTGTTTAAAGCAAAAATTGTGAATCATCCATTCCCGAATAGCATGCACTTTATGGTTTGCATATCGGTCAGAAGAATTGAAATGTCTAGGACATTCTGTTCCGTGAAATAGATACGGTATGTTTTAGGACCACCAAAGTCATCGAGATTGATGATATTATTGTGTATTATCTTTGATTGTAAAAAACGTTTTTTCTCAAAACCCTTCAGAAACACATATTTATAATTATATACGTGTATGTGATGTTAACAATGAAAAAAGATTGTCGTACGGTGTCTCTCCTTCGTTCCATCTATGTCTGTGATAATTTGACGTTAACCAGACGTTTATCCTAGCGTATTTTGGATTCGTAACGAATGTAGGAGGTGGAGCGAAAATCCAATGTCTACCAGCAAATCTCAGAACGTCCATGATTGACAGTTCCTTCACAATATATTTTTCGTTGTCGTTGAAAAAGCACTGCAAGTCAATTATAACTGCAGTGTTATCCATAATACTGTAAGACAAAGAAACCGCACATTACAAACTATATATATATTATGTTTAAACACAAATATCGTTGCGATATTAATATGCGAAATTACGTTTACAGACGTCTGGACTGATGCGCATAGAGACACCAACTGACGAAAGAAACAAAAGTGTTGGAGAGTACTATACATGGAGGCGAATTGTTTAAGCAGGTGGGGAGGTGACGTCGTCATCGTTCTCCACATTGATGCGACGTATCCGATAATGACCATACGCAAGTGTATCACGACCATTGTTCAGTATATAGCGCTTATCATCATACGGTGACAACGCTTGCTTATTTACGCGCATCGTGTACAGCGTATGATGACCACTGCGTAAGCAAAGCGCACTGGCAGAAAACTGACAATGATCAGTGAGACACTTGCGATACATATCGTGTCGTAGACTCCTCTTAATCGTAACTCTGGGTACACTTTTACATACACGTTTTTGACACTCTTTGTTAGGATCTTCGTGGGCCACAAGGAACATTTCGCTCTGAGTCCCACGAATTCTCTAACAGGACGACCACACGTTTCATAATTGAACAGTCCGACAACCTTTTTGTTTTTAAGACTATAACAAGAATGAGACGTGGGGTAATCCGACGTGTCAAACAAGTGTAGGTCCTCCTTCATGTCTGCATACAAGTCAGATGTTTGGATACTATACATCAGACTGTCCGTATCCGTCATTAGCAATCTAACGTTACAGCCGTACTTGGCGACAGCATAACGATAATGGAAGTCATACATTATCGTTTTGCTAACGTCAAGCACCGTGAAGCCGACATACACGGGACGGGAAAGATCGATGGATTTTTACGCAGTGAGAGCCCCACCAGATCGTTCGTATAACGAATCATACGTTTCAGCCTAGGTGTGGAAATTAGTTTTTGAAGCCGTCGTTCATCTGGGACTAGTTCAAAGTCTATATGTTTCCGTACGTTCTCCAGCGACTTGCCGTATACGGAGTTGTTCATCAGCTTGAAAAGGTCTTTTTCAAAGCTGTTGACGGCTGCTTGCCTCTTGCGGGTGTTGAAATAGATAAACGGTTTCAACCAAGCGCTTTGCTTAAAACACAACACCCTATGAGTCGCTTTCAGCTCTAGACCGAGACTTAAATACAACTTCAAATTCCGATAATGGAGAACGTAATTTTGTTTGTCCTCCAAAGTCGTTAACAACTTCTCTACGTATGACATTGTTGACACTGATTCGTTATACGATGATCTATATATACTTTCGCGTAAACGTTTGGAAAAGGGAGAAAGGATATCGGGCTTTATGCGCTGGCGCACAGGTGCAAGCGGATAGTCGGAATGCAGGTCGTGTAGTGTATCAGGATAGTGTAGGTCGACCTCGAGGATGTACCCGATGTCGGAATCATCACTCACATTACGTACGTCCAAAGACTCGATTTCATTGCGATCGAGCCATCGGAGGTCTGCGTAAGGGAGTGGTTGCGACATGGCTGCACCGTATAGATTGTTACAGTCCGTATACAGAATGAAGGAGGTCGGTTTCGAAACATCGTACTGATCTGCGATCAGGGGGTTGTTAGCGATGGCATGACGGGTGGATATCATAGCACCCTCACGGACCCCAGACTCAACAAACAAATGTTGATCTATATTTGTCAACAGCTCCAATTCGACCCCGTCATTTTTAGCATCGCGTTCCAAGCGAGACCAGGAAGTGAGTAAAAATGACACGGGTCCAAACGGTAGTCGCGTAAGGCCATGTCCCAAAAACTTTCAAAGACATCTGCCAGCAGGATTACGTCTGTCAACAAATACAGATCGTGGTAATCTCCAAACGTACGCAGATTGAATGCACTCCACACGTTTTGTGCGTGCTCGTAATCTGCGTCCGAAATAGACGATTCCATCAACCGGTTATCAAAGTGTTCACGAGCGGGTAGACTTGTTTCATTGAACCGGTCAATACTGCCAACGTACTCGTAAGGGTATACCCCCTTGCGTACGAGCAGATTGGTCTGTTCGTTGAAACCTCGTCTAAGCATTTCCTCTCTAAGCAAAGGAAATTGACTCCCGGACGTGGACAGATTAGTAACGAGCGTATCCAGAGAGCGATTAAGAAACTGAAAAGAGTCTACGAAACGCAAGGGACCCAGGGAGAACGACACGTAACGCTCACTGGATGTTGCAATGCAGGATACGTGTTGGTCCTTATATTTCCCCAAACCCAGCATTAAATGGTGACAGTCGTAGCCACGAAGGTTGTGAAAGAAGACGGGATATGACGTGGCATCTTATAGCTCAGATTGCAGCTATTGTGGGCTGCTCCCAAGAATTTCCCCGTAAGATGACGATGATTGCGCACCTTGTCATCGTCTGCAAAAGGGCGCTCACACAAATGGCAAACGGTGGCGTTAGTGAACGCAACATTGTCATCATATTACATAATCAATTTTACGTTATGTCGTATAACCTTCATCGTATCCTCGACGTCTTTCATCAACGACGAGAAGAAAATGTCTACAACGTTTTCACCACGATAGACTTTAACCTCTCTCCAGAGACTATGAATGTGATCAACGATAGCATAGGAGAAACCTGACGGAATATGCATCGCTTCGTATGATGTGGACGATACAGGAGGAGAAGGTATTTTCTGACGACACCACTGCTATCAACTGAGTAGAAGTCACCTAAATCTTTCACTGTCGTCGGGATGTCGTTACCTGGTGAACACGATTGAAGGGGGGTGATGAGGGACTCGAAGTCGGCGTAGACAGTAAAGGGTACTTTCAGACAATGAGTATAATTTTTAAATGACATAAACTTCTCCTCCTCTGTGGGCATTTTGGTTTTCTGTTCACTATAAGGTGTACAATAGTGGAGATGCTCGGACAGACCATGTTCTGTAGAGAAACGATGCAGGCAGTAGTCACAGTAAAATGATTTACCTTTGTGTTTTGTTAAGGAAAATAACAATTTGTTAATGCTACTGAGAAGACAGTAGTGTTTTCGGCTGTTTGTATTGGACAGAAGCAATAGATTAACGTGATGTGACCTGTCCTTATTTGGGGTAATTCTTAGTGGGTAAACCTCATTTTTCCATTCGTTTCTGATATTGTCTTCTACATCATAGCCGAAAACGTTAATAGGAATGTCGGGATTCTGTGTTTTAAATTTAGAAATGGAGTTTACAGAAACAGGGTACTCGATGACGGACATATTTATTGTGTTTATGAAGGAGATGTAGTTTGAAACACGTTCTTTATTCCTTTCTTGAGGGTGTATGTGGGCTAGTACAGACCATAGAAAACACATTTCATCTTGGGGGTTCTTGATATTGACTACTGCCTTGGTGAGTGAGAGTTTTCGCGGGCTAGGAATGTAGGAGGACGCTGCTAGTGGCCGGTACCGCCCAACAACCAGTTCCAGCTTCAGTACAGCGTCCACCGACCATCCGCTCCCGTCACGGGTAAAATTGGATATGCTATATTCATGATTTTATCGTAGGATTCGTCTAGTAGACAGTTCAACTCGTCGTTGTCGTCCGTGAGCAACGTGCGACAACGTCCGTGGAAAACGGCGTCCTTCGTTACTTCTTTTTCTTTGCCGCTGTCACCATCTAACACGTATGTGTGTGAAACGTATCCTACTTTTAGTAAACGTATGCCACTTGATATTGCGTAAACGTGTTTGTTCTACCAGAATATCCTCGCACAATAAAGGTCGCACCTCGGTCATTATGGATAATATATCCTGGTCTCCCGTGTCAGTGTACACGGGTAGGTAGTTGAATGTTGTGACAGATCCTCTGACACTGCTGTTTCTCACAATATAAAATCGTGTCATAACTGAAACAATAGAAACATGTGTATTAGCTAATAGGAATGATGAATAACACACAAATTCATGTTTGTGGTAAGTAAATAGATAGTGCTCGTTAGTAATATGTCAGTTTATTGGAAACCGTGAAGATGGCAGCTACTCTCGATTTTAGCATTGAAAGTGAAAGAAAAAAATCGTTCAAGTATTGGGAAGTAACGTTTGTCAGCCCCGACGAGTTAGAGTTTGCTGGGTTTTACTACTATCCGCTAAATTATGATGTTTGCGGGCATAGTATGTCATTCATAAACGATAGAGATAATGCTTTTGTTGTGGAATTGAATTAGGTCATTGGAGAGAAGGTGACAAACCTACGGTGGAACATGAAAAATTTTCTCCGTCATGTCAATTTCTGAACGATGTCAAGAGACAGTTCATTGGAGAGAAGGTGACAAACCTATGTCGGAACATAAAAAATTTTCTCCACCATGTCAATTTCTAAACGATGTCAAGAGACTATCTTGTGCATGTTAGACAGAGTTGGATCATACGTTAATTCATATCAAACAAGTTTGCTTTGCTACATCATTACAGGGAGACAAAAAAAAAATTTCTTAACTGTACCAATTGGTATTTAAATTTACCTTGTTCAGGCTGTTCCTGTTCTTGCCGGTGTTGTTCCGGATTCTGTTGAAGACCGAACATGATCGTTGATGATGATGATATTCAGACGAGAGAGAGAGAGTGAATACTGAAAAACAAAGGAACTGTTATACATATATATAGTATTTTTAACGTTGGTATTATGTTAGTGTATCTTAAACCATGAACAACGCACGCAAGACTATAGCTCTAGAGCTACACAGAGCAGCGAGAAGGAATTTCGTTAGACGTGCGGTTGAATTGAAGGGTCTACACGACTTGTACCAGGCGGATCTTGTGGCGATGATACCATACGCTCGAGTGAACAAAGGGTACAAGTACATGATGACAGTGATCAATGCATTTAGCAAGTACGCGTACGCTGTACCATTGAAAACAAAGAGAGGAAAAGAAGTAACGTGCGCACTGGAGACTATACTAACTGCTAACCGAATGAAATATTTACAGACGGACAACGGGAAGGAGTATTACAACAGAACAGTACAAGCGTTGCTAAAAAAGTATAATGTAAAACATTACTCAACCTATAGTGAGAAAAAAGCGTCCATAGTGGAACGTTTTAATCGCACACTGAAGACACACATGTATCGAGCTTTCAGCGAACAAGGACACTACCGCTGGTTGGATCTATTACCTATATGGTTGAAATCGTACAACAATACCGTACACAGAACCATTGGTATGAAACCTAGTCAAGTGAATGACGGCAACGAACATATAGTGTTGGAACGAATAAGGAAGAACACAGCGCCTAAAATCAGTCCAGTGAAACGGCCCAAATTTAAAGTCGGTGACCGTGTTCGTATAAGTAAGCACAAAATGACGTTCGTCAAAGGTTATACACCAAATTGGACTAACGAAATATTCACTGAGGATAAAGTACAATCCACTACCATCCCCGTCACTTATCTGCTAAAAGATCACCTGAACAAAGTGTTGAAAGGTGGTTTTTACGAGCATGAGATTAGTAAGTCCAAAGTCGGTGACGTATACCTAGTGGAAAAGGTGTTACAGCGCAAAGGTGACAGAGTGCGTGTTCGTTGGCTCGGTTTCGATGGTAAACACGATGCATGGATACATAAGAAAGATCTCATATAAAAAGGTGACAGCACGTGCTGGAAACAGTATGCTTTCGGTATTCACAAAGATGAAGATTGTACAGCAAGCAAACAAATTGCCAATAAAGGATATGGACTTTTTGACAGGTGACGAAGGCAGCGCTGAACGTAAACATGGTCCGCTATTACCGAACAGTATTCGCTGTATCGTTACGGGCCCAAGTTCTTGTGGAAATCCAATGTGCTATTCAACCTACTGTTTGATGCCAACGGTCTACGTTTCCGCAACGTATACGTGTTTTCAAAATCATTATTTCAACCAAAATACAGAATGCTAGAAACAGTGATGAAATCACTCGCTGATGAAGGTTTAGGTTATCACGCATACAGTGAGAACAAAGAAGTCCCACTACCGAGTGAAATCACCGGTCTCAACTCTGTTATCGTATTCGATGACGTATCGTGTGAAAGACAAAACAATATTCGAAAGTATTTTGCTATGGGGAGGCATAGCGGTGTGGACACATTCTATCTATGTCAGACATATTGTCAGATACCGAAACAATTGGTGCGTGACAACGCTAACTTGTTGGTATTTGAATAACATGTCGTCGGTATCCAGGTCACTTATAATGACAAATAATAAATATTTTATATCGGTCAGACAGGGAGAGGTTTTTATAAACGTTTCGTTGAGCACACTCCTAAGCATAATGTAAAAGACTTGACAACACAATCTTATATAAAGTCTAACTATGCTCGCCATCTTATACAGGAGAACCATAATTATACAAGTTTTGACACCAATTTGAAACCCATACATGTCTGTGGTAAGGGCACTTATTTAAATGCACGTGAAGAATTTGAAATATATAAAGCACATAATGACAAATACTACCGTAAATTCATATTAAACGACCACTTACATTTCAAGTCGAATCCATTGTATGACACAGCATTAAAATTTATCTGTAACTGATAACATTCAGTGTCCGGCCGGCTTTCATCGAGTGCGCACTCGCTTCACATAATGCTTATATGATTTGGTTTCGATTTTGTATTTTAATGTTTTAAAATTTTTAACGATCTCAATGAGTGATAAATTTTAATATTCTGATGACGAGACATAGTCTCGAAACGCGTCAATTATAATTCATTGCGTTATATTGTGGTCACGAGACAGGAGAAAAAAGGTAAATATATTTATTTATTATTTGTTGGTATTGTTCAAACAAGACGATCTAAATTTACGTCATGCATACAACGATCACGTCAACATGGATATGAAATATGATGCTTTCAAAGACGTCTGCACAGAAGCGTGGAAGGATCATTATGGATTTCTAGTCATAGACAAAGACTCGTCAATAAATGAAGGTAGATATAGAATCGGCTTTGATCGATTCATAATTGTTTCCAGCGAAGTAAAAAGTGGTTGCACTGTAGTAATGTAATCAGTCCTCTTGCTAACACACGATGGCGATGAATAAGGAGGAACGACTTACGTATGATATAGATACGATAAGCGACAACATAAGGAAAAAATATCATGCATTACAACACGGCATCAGAGAAAGCGACGAGAAGTTCAGAAAAGTTACAAGCCGATTCTGGAACCGTTAGAAGCTATTTCACGAAAGTTAAGTGGTGATATGGTGGAGGAGGAGGAGGAGGAGCAGCAGATAAAACAAGAAGCGCCTACACAACACGTAATAACTGAAACCGAAAGTGGCGCGCAGAGTCATAACGCTTCTCATTTCAGTGACGATGACACGTGGAACCCTAACGCTTCACATTTCAGTGACGATTCATTAGCAAACAAATATATGCGTTTGTGTAAATCGGCTGACTGTAAACGGATTATAGATCGTATGTATGGTGCTCGATACCAGGCCGGTAAATGGATGATAGGTGATTAAAATGTAAAAATCGATGATAACGATAACTTTCATGTCAAAGGAAAAATTTACGAGGGCACGCCCGGTCTGTACGAACTTTTGTTTATGAAACTACCGAAAAAATACAATAACGACGATATGAGGAAATACAAGTCCATACTACAGGCAACCAACGGACACAGACAAAATTATAAGTACAATGCGCGAATAAACAGTAACAGTGGTGTCAAGTACCGACTAGTAATATCTAAATTGTTTGCATCGAGTGCGCGAAAACGTACAGGGAGTGGCTATATGGAGATGAAGCCGAACACTGCAATCGATTATGTACATTTGGATGATCCTAACGAGTTTGTTAATCGATTGAGAATGTTAATGACTTCTCAAAGTAGTGGACATACTGGACATACGAATGAAATCGTTTCGATATTGGAAGAATTACGTGAAGCCAGCATTATCGTATAAAAGCAGACACACCGTTCTATGACCACCAGTTCTTCATTAATATGAGTGTAGACAAGTTCGGTAGACACGACAGCACTCTAAGAGTGCGAAAAGAAACTCATCGAAATCTGCGTGAGGATATCGGTTTAGGAGTGACTAACGATGGCCACGTTGATGTGAAAAACAAAAAGATACGCAACTTGGGTGATCTCGAAGAGCCGCACGATGTTGTTTCTTTACAGTACGTAAACGATGCGTGCTTACAGTACATGAACGACGCTACCGTCGACGCAAAAGATCATCGAATAATAATGCTAAACGATCCGCTTAAATCAAGAGATGCGGCCACAAAACGATACGTAGACGCAAAGAGTTTGAGAAAAGATCATGTAGGTAACGTAGGTTGATGACCGTCGGCTAACGCACGTGCAAGCGCCAGTCGCCAGCAAAACCGCTGTGAATTTAGAATTTTTATACGCCAACACAATCAGTTTACAAAGCAATGCTTTCTACGCTGGCGAAAGAAAAACTACGAATATAGCGGACGGAGTAGCTGACACAGACGCAGTCACTGTGCGACAAATGCACGAATTAAAACTGCATCTAAAGACTGAATTGTACAAGGTCACTCAGGTATTTCACGCACATATAATCAATCTGATAAAGTTCGTCTGTAAATATCAAGACAGTGCGACACAGCGTTCAGTCCTGTCTGAATATATTGAAGAGGTGGGACGTTTAATAGACGTTCTCGTTACGGAAACGGAAATCAAGGATTGGAGATCTGTTTACAAGAATGCGCGTACTTCGTAACAAACCTAAGAAAAGAATGGGGCGTGGTGTAATTGGAAAAATACTTAAGAACACTGTGCCCGCTATCGTTTGGTCAGTACCTACTTTGATTAATCGTGCGGTGGACGCTTTACCATTAGAGTTACACCTACCTGGCTACCGATTCTGTGGACCCGGAACAAAACTCAAAGAGAGATTGGCACGTGGCGAGCGTGGAATCAACGAGCTGGACGAAGCCTGTCGCGAACACGATATCGCCTATGCGAGGTACAAAGACAACAGTCGAAGACGTATAGCTGATCGCGTTCTTGCCGACAAAGCGTGGGAACGAGTGAAATGTTGGAATTCAGGTGTTAGTGAAAGAGCGTATGACGTAGCCGTAGCAGCCGCTATGAAAGCAAAATCAGCGCTAGGTGGAGGGAGCTCGTGTAGTGGATGCAGGAAAAGGAAGAAGGGTTCAGGAATTAAACGTCAATCCGTGGGTAAACGCAAAACGACCTCTAGACATAAACGTAACAACACCAAACGCAAAACGACCTCCAGACATAAACGTGACAATAAAATAGCATCGGGTCTATACCTGCGTCCTTCCAGACAAAAAAACTAATTTGCATACCAGTGCGTGCATTGTCCGAAAGCGATTTGTATGTGTACGCAAAACGTTTGAGTATACCTTATTTCAGAGAAGTTTTTATGCGTAACACTTTACCACACAGACCGCCTTGGAAGAACGAGAGTGCGGTTGTTAATCTGGACACTGCAGAAGGACATGGTACGCACTGGGTTTGCTACAAGAAGCAAAACAACCGAGTTTACTACTATGACGCGTATGGTAATATGCGGCCACCTCTTGAGCTGACACAGTATTTTGGAACCGACACTGATATTTACTACAATTACGAGCGTGAACAGCCGCCACACACAGTCATCTGTGGGCATTTATGTTTGGACTTCTTGACGCGTGAGTGATCAGTAAGTGACAAGATGTCTTCGTTGTCAGTCACCTTAACAGGCACGAATCCTGTCGCTCTTGTATGTGACTTTTTCCCGCCTCTCGAACTAACAAACGGCGAATGGTATGTAGGTCTATTTGACTTTACTACATACAACAGTATACCGAACGTGGTTGAGGGGAAAAACAATGTGTTTCCAGTACTACGGGACGGAACAACGTGGGACTTGATAACTTTACCCACGGATGCTTATGAAATCGGCGACATAGAAGCCTTCCTCAAAAAGCAGTTAGGAGACGCAAAGATTAGTCTACGTCCTAACAACAATACATTGAATTGTGAACTGACTTGTGCACTGGATATTGACTTTCAACAAACAGCGTGTGGTATCGGTGATATGTTGGGTTTCAAGGAAAAGCGACTGCTTGAAGCGAATAAAACTCACACGTCTGACGCCACAGTTAACATTATAAAAGTGAACAGCATACTGATTACAACGTCTCTCCTGTTAAGACATTATAACACAGGGAACCAGTTTAATTGGTTGCTTTCAATTAAACCGGCTGCCGTTGTTAGTACAAATTACTTACCAACAAATTGGGAAAATATATAGAACAGGAATTTGTCTTAGGGTACGTAAATTTACTCACTCTCTGGATTTTTAGCAAAAACATCTCTTTATTATGGCTTCTTAAATAATGATTTAAAAATAATGGTTGTCTTTTGTTTTTACATTAAAATAAACTTCTGATAGATTCTGCATCAAATGCTCTTATACTCTTTAAAATGCTACTCTGATGAGCAAACCATACAGTTGTAAATTACATTGAATACCTCGGGTCCGGGTTTTAACTTTATAATATTGTAAAATACTTCAACATTATGCAAACTATTAGAAGAATAGTTTGACCAAATTTCGAATTAACCTTTACGTTTAACTATCATCAGATTACTATTGTTTCGTTACAGTAACTACAAACATTACTATGTTAACATTTACATGATTTGAATGAGTCTTTACAAAAATGTACTGTTTTTGTTGTGGTTGTTAGAAAGATAACGGTTTGGTTTCACCTTGGTATAATGTGTATTTGCGGCAGGTTCTCTTGCTGATCCTCTTCAGTTGGTTTTCCTGGACGTTCTTCGTTGTCGTTCGGGTTCCTCCATTTATTTTGTTGATTCTAAGTTGCGATCATGACGAAAGGATTCTGCTACCTGGAGCTCGTAAAGTTGTCGTCGTTGCTTCACTTCTGACGGTGGTGTTCACTTTTCACATTTTACTTTTAACTGCACTAATGTTACCTTTTTATATGATATGGAACATACCTTACAATTTAAACATTTTTATAAAGAGATGTGTCGGCTATGTTAGTTATTTTTAATCATTTCTCTACATTTCAAGTACTTAACTTGTTTTACTTTTCACTTCATTTCAACTACATGTGGAGTATGTCACCACGAAAAACTTACTTTCTGTGACATCGTTTTTGGTATATATTCACACGTTTACCTTCACGACACGTGGTAAAGCTGTTACCTTGTCAGAGATTCTGGCTCGACTGGGGTTGGTTTTGCGGCGGTCAGTAGGGAAGCGGGCGCAGTTCACGCGGAGAAAGAAAAGTAGTTCGTACTTTTATTATTATTATTATTTTTACACTAATTAACTACTATTAATTACTATTAATAATCCGACATTTTCTTTATTGAGTTAGGTATTTCATTTATTATTATCACGTCTTTTTATTTAATTAGAATGATTATTAATATTCGCTTCAATATAGCGTAATTTTCATGTCCGTACTAGATTTTTACAAGTTGATACAGGCGTATAGGTACAGAGGGGAGGGTGGATTATATTCTCACGTGTTATTTTAAATAAAAATTGTTTGTGCTATTTAAATTCCTTTTAAATCGTCACATGATAAGGTGTAATATAGCGCAAGGATCATACAAGAACGGTAAAACGAACACACGTTGCACACATTCTATCCGTCAGTCGAACCGGGATTCAAAATAATTGAATCACCTGCAAACGTCATATACCTACTTGTGAATGTAAGTCGTTTGGACAACATAACATTATCTTTACACGACCAGGACGGTGACGCAATAGATTTTCGTGGAGAAGTCATCACTGTGCGTTTACATCTAAAACGACTATAGACATGGGCTTGTACTTTCTTTCTCCGCCGCTGCTACCACCGTCGTCAGAAATAAAAGAAGAAGAAAGATCAGTTAGGAAACGCGTCAGTACTCATTCGAAACTGAAACGATTAACATCGGTTAACCGTCGTTTCCTGATTTCACTGGGCTTTGTTGTAAACAAGTAACATGGCGAGTAGAATATTATCTGTGGAGCAGCAACCGTTCTTTGAAGACAGTATCACGCACTTTTCATTTCACTCACACGCCCCGTACGCGACAACAAGATATGGAAACAATGATGAAATACGCGTACCAGTACAACAACAGGACGTCTTTACACTGCCGTCAGAAAGTTTCCTCTACATCGAAGGCAAGTTGGTTAAAAACTCTAGCGTGGCTGCAGATACTGCGCTGAATGTGGAACTGGTGAACAATGCTATAGCATTTCTCTTTGAAGAGATTCGTTACGAGTTGGCCGGAGTGGTAGTGAACCATACCAGAAACGTCGGCGTTACGTCAACTATTAAAACTTTTCTATCACTCAACAACAACGCACGTGACACAATGGAAAACGCAGGTTGGGTGGCACCGACCGGGAACGTGTTAAAAGTGAACGATGACGGTGAATTCAACTTCTGTATTCCACTGAAAATGCTAATGGGATTCGCAGAAGACTATACACGCATCGTGCTGAACGTGAAACAAGAATTTATACTCCTACGCACATCTACCGACATAAACGCTATGTATTAGCAAGCGGACAAACGGCTGCTAATTGTGTTCTTGAACTGGATAAAGTTTACTGGAAAATGCCTTATGTACATGTACCTAATGCGTACATATTACCATTGTTACGACTCATAGAGAAAGACCACACGATAACTATGCCTTTTAGGGCTTGGGAGTTGCACGAGTATCCTGCCTTGCCACAGGCTAAAAGGCAGAATTGGATTGTCAAGACCTCGAGTCAGCTAGAAAAACCACGCTTTGTTATGTTAGCGTTTCAGACAGCAAGAAAGAATGTACTGACAGCACACGCCGATGAATTCGATCACTGTAACGTGACCAATGCGAGACTGTTTCTAAACGACAAGTATTATCCTTACGATAATTTAAACTTGGATATTGGAAAAGACCGTTTTGCATTATTGTACAATATGTTCGCCAGTTTTAAAAGTTCGTATTACCACCGTCTAGAAGCCAGCCCCCTACTGTCACCAGAATTATTCAAATCAAAAGCCCCACTGTTTGTATTCGATGGTAGCAGACAAGACGATTCGCTTAAGTCTTCAGCGGTTGATGTACGTTTAGAATTTGAAGGGTCATTGAATTTTCCTGCACAGACTACCGCCTACTGTATGATACTACATGATTCACTTGTAGAATATACACCATTGTCCAACACAGTACATAGACGTGTTATTTATACACTTTTTGTAAATACTGGTTTTAAATATATATATATTTCCATATTTGTAACAATATAATATTGGAGCTGTGTATGTATTTTAATTGTAAAAACTAGTTTGGATATATTTTCATACTTGTAACAATATAATCTTGGAGCTGTGTATGTATTTTTAATTGTAAAATCTAGTTTAATATATTTTCATACTTGTAACAATATAATCTTGAGGCTGTGTATGTATTTTAATAAATGTATATAGTACACACTTTATTATTATTTGTAACCCACTTTCCTAATGTGCATAGATTTTTTTTTACTTACTTGCAACAAACTAGCGAGCGTTGTTTACACACACACACGTACCCTTAAATGACAGGCGTTGTGTATACTGAAGGGTCGTGCGCCAAAATAGCGAGCGTTGTCCACACACACGTACCCTTAAATGACGGGCGTTGTGTATACTGAAGGCTCGTGCGCTTAAATTCAGCTATACCTAAAATATATCTTCGATTAGAAGTGTAATATATAAAAGTACAGTGAGAATAAATTTCAGAAATTGTAACAGACACTGACATAGTAATTTGACCACACACACACACACACACACACACACACACACACACACACACACACACACACACACACACACACACACCTTAGCGATGTTTTTACTTATTTGAACAAGTCATGTATTAATTCAATAAATAATACACTTGATAATGTTTTAATGTTAATAATTTTAGGTTTAAATAAAATCTGCACATACAATAAAATTATGTTCACTTATTAACGTATTCAAAATGTTTCATGTACACTTACCAAAATAGCGAGCGTTGTCCACACACACACGTACCCTTAAATGACAGGCGTTGTCTATACTGAAGGCTTGTGCGCTTAAATTCAGCTATACCTAAAATATATCTTCGATTAGAAGTGTAATATATAAAAGTACTGTAAGAGTAAATTTCGGAAATTGTAACAGACACTGACATAGTAATTTGACTACACACACACACACACACACACACACACACACACACACACACACACACACACACACACACACACACACACACACACTTAGCGATGTTTTACTTATTGAACAAGTCATGTATTAAATTCAATAAATAATGCACTTGATAATTTTTTAATGTGAATAATTTTACGTTTAAATAAAATCTGTGCATTCAATAAAATTATGTTCACTTATTAACGTATTCAAAATGTTTCGTGTACACTTAACGTTAACTATGTTGATTAGAAGTGTAATATATAAAATACTACGAGAATAAATTATTGAAATTGTAGCAGACACTAACATATCAAGTACTGTTTTGGAAATTATACGCTTATAACTACAATCTGCCGTTAAATAACACACACTTGATAATGAATGTTCACTTATTAATGTATTCAAATCTTTTTTACTCACCTCTTAAAAATGCTGTTGTACACAATGATCATATTCACAATGAGTGCGTCGTATCAAGTACACGAAGGCTATTGCAATGAGAAATCGTGACTGGTCTTCTTCGCGTATATATTGATGTATTATACAATGGTAGTGGGGGCGGCTTCTGCGTTTCTTTTGGGAGTAAATACTTTCTAATCCATAAGTAGCGCGACTTACTGACGGCGCTTAATTACTATTTTTGGTGTATATAAATTTCTAAATCGCTGCCAATGACCGCCATGTGTCAAAATTAGAAAGTAGGACGCAGCGAGGTAGGCGATAAATATATTTCCTGGTGATGACATTTTAGTATCGCTAATTACAACGCTGAAGATAAATTTCTAAAACCGATGTAAAGTCGTGTCAATGACCGCTTGTATTTTGAATAATTGCAATACAATGGTCGGTAAACTATATTTTAAGTTTGTTTACACGGGTTGTACCTTACAATCATGGACATTATTATTTAAACTGATAATTGTTTTTATTAAAATCTTACAATGACAAAATATTATTATTATTTCATATTATATTTATTTTATATCACTGTTTATGATATATATATATATATTTTTAATCAATGCAAAATGAATTTTTAAAATTACAATGGTCTGTAAACCTTATTTAAGTTTGTGTACAGTGACGCTGTCAACGATTTGAATGAGGAAATTTCTGCCGACGTCTGCAGCTCGAGAGAGAGAGAGAGAGAGAGAGAGAGAGAGAGAGAGAGAGAGAGAGAGAGAGAGAGAGAGAGAGAGAGCGAGATAGTTACTTACATTCAAATGTGAGAGCGAGAGAGAGAGAGTGAGAGCCAGAGACACACAACAGTAATCTAGTAAATGTGTATGTGTGTGTGAGAGAGCTGATAACATGATAGCACAGTAAAACCAATGACATAAAGAGAGAGAGAGAGCGAGATAGTTACTTACATTCAAATGTGAGAGAGAGAGAGAGACAGCGAGAGATGTGCGAGAGAGAGAGAGAGAGTGAGAGAGAGAGACGTTACATAAACACACAGAGAGAGATGCAACAGTAATCTACTAAATGTGTGTGTGTGTGAGAGAGAGAGAGAGAGAGAGAGAGAGAGAGAGAGAGAGAGAGAGAGAGAGAGAGAGAGAGAGAGAGAGAGAGAGAGAGAGAGTGAGTGAGAGAGGGAGGGAGGGAGAGAGAGAGAGTTTATATCGTGGTCGATAACTGCGTCTGCTTATAGTAAATGTGTGTGTGTGTGTGTGAGACAGAGAGAGAGAGAGTTGATAACTTGATATCGTAGTCGACAACAATCATATAGTTTTAATGTTGAGAGAGAGAGGGAGGGAGAGCGAGAGAGTTGATAACTTGATATCGTGCTCGACAACTGCGTCTGCTCATACCGCAAAGGTTGGTAACCCTGATCATATAGTTTTAATATACACTATAACACACATCAAGTTTAAACCCATGCAAAGGTTGGTAACCCTGATCATATATTTTTAATATACACTATTACACACATCAAGTTTGAACTCGTATTCAAAAAACTCGTATCCGATCGCGAACTGGAGCAGACGAGAGTGTTTCGTTCGCCTGGTTCTAAGATCGAAGCCTGGGCCGGTCTTGTAGTCACTTTGCTTTGTACATTATCCAGGCTTTGAGAAAACCAATTACTATGCGGATGAGGTACTGAGGAATACTAAACATATGTTTCTTCGAGAATGTGACTTTTCCTGGCAGAATTGAAGGCTGCGAGTAATGATCGCCTTCTTGATTCATTTCAACCAATTTCACGACTTCACAGTAGTACGGTACAGGATAGAACGTCAGGTTGTCGTTAAACTTTACTCCCCTCTTGCGTCGAGGTGTGTTACCTTCGCCTTCCATCGTGTCACTGTCTTGAAACTTCCCGTGTCTCGGACTGGTATACCACTGCCGAGCCGCTGTTGGTGACGCCAGTGATGTCGGCTGAGCGTGATGTCATGTTCTGGTCAGAGTCGATCGTGAGTCGTCGTCTTCGCGAATCAATATTCTCTCTCCGTGTTGTGCTGTGTGGGTCGGTCGGTCCTCGGAGAGATGTTACTCTGCCGACGGCGAACGAAACACTGACCCAAGTCGGTGTCGTGTCGCTCGTATTAAAGGGGTGGAAGTGCTGTAGGTAGAAGGGGTGGTGGAGGGGTTTAAAGGAACGGGGAGGGGAAAATAAGAACGCCTATAATGTTATTCAATACATGTATTGTCAGAAAAACAAAAAAATAAAAATGTGTTACATAAATACATACAAACAATATTTTACAATCTTGAAATAGTAATGTCCGCTACACGATCTCTTAGTCCGTTGTAGTATAAGTAGAGCTGCCAGAGAAGGTCCGTACCACGTTGTCTCGTTCCGCAACATGCGAATCGGATACTTCGTCCCCGTTTGTAGGTCCTGACATCGTACGTATCCATAAACGGTGACGCTCCCAAATTTCTGTATAAACGATTCCATTTTGCTTGCTTGCTTAGTAAGTCTGCTGGTGGTAAAGCGTTGCTTGCAACTGTCGACACAAGAGTGAGCGGTATAGCGAACCAGCCCCGTTTATATAGACGGACGATCCCCCACTACACCGACCGTTACACGCTCCGTAAACAAGATACACGTTAGCGATAAGAATCCCTATCGCAAAGCAATTAAACCGGTTAATATTTCAAGGTCGACATTCCATGCTCATATCGGAAATAATATATGTCAGCTGTGTCGTGGAAAACACCGACTTACTGAGTGTCCACAATTTGTAGCGATTACCCCCCTGGAACGAAAAAATATTCTAATTAAAAATAAACTTTGCTTAAATTGCATACGCCCAGGCCATGATCTTGCACACTGTCCCTCCAAATTTGCTTGCAGAACGTGTGCTAAACGCCACCACACAATGATCCATATATCTAGCAATAACGCTTCGTCCAGGAACAATCAGTGTTCGCTAAAACTGCAAACAAACAAATCTATATTATTATCCAACGCGGTTTGCATGACCACTGACCACGAAGGTAGAAGGCATCCCGGTAAGGATTTTATTAGACTCAGGTTCGCAAGCTAACTTTTGCACCAGGAATTTCGCACGTCGCATGGGTCTAAAACTAATTAAATCTCAATTACCCATCACCGGTATAAACAATTCATTATCTCAAGCTGACTTCAGCACTAGGGTAAGGTTGCATTCACGTTATAAGAATTTTAGTTTAAAAATACATTGCGCTGTGCTTCCCAGTATCACTAATAATCTCCCTGCGGAATCATTTGATATCGCATCCTTAAATTTACCCAAAGGCATATTCCTAGCCGACCCACAACTTCTCTTCTCTTCGCAGATCGACCTATTGCTCGGTGCTCAGTATTACTTACAATTGATTGAACCTGTCAAGTTCAACCGTAGCCCACAATTTCCCATAATACACGAGACAAAATTAGGATTCATTCTCGCAGGAAACTTGCCATTTAATGTCGATATGACAAAACCTGTCTCATCGTTCATAGCATGTGAAGATAATAATACCATTTCCTCGCAACTAAAGGACTTTTGGAAGTTAGAGGACGTTACTATTCGTGCTCACTCCGTTGAGGACGCGGAATGCGAAAGCCATTTTTTATCCAATACTGTCCATAATAATGATGGCAGATTTGTGGTATCCCAACCACGCAGGTTACACAATTGTCATTTAGGTGATTTTCTCTCCGGCGCTATTCGCAGGTTTCAATCATTGGAACACAAGTTTAAGCAGAACCCTGCTCTTCACAAAGATTATAGCGGATTCATGCATGAATATTTAACTCTTGGTCACATGTCTTTACTTGATGCGTACGATTTGTCGGTGGACAAGTCAGACACCTTTTACTTGCCGCACCATTCAGTTTTTAAAGGCTCTAGCTTAACTACCAAATTGCGAGTTGTTTTCGACGGCTCTGCCAAAACGACAAATAATTTGTCATTGAACGACACACTGATGTTTGGCCCCACGGTCCAGCAGGATCTGTTTTCTATTATGTCTCGGTTTCGCACTCATCGATATGTCCTCATTTCTGACATTGAGAAGATGTATCGGCAAATTTTAGTCAATCCGAAGGATTCCAATTTGCAGCGTATTGTTTGGCGCTACGCCCCCCATAGGGACCTCCAACATTACGCATTGAGGACAGTCACATATGGGACTGCAAGTGCGTCATTTCCTGCTACAAGATGTCTGGCTCAAATAGCCCAGGAAAATAAAACTAAACACCTTATAGCTTGTGCAGCCATCGCGAACGATTTTTATGTGGACGATCTTATGACCGGTTCAAATAACCCAAACATCCTATCTAAAATGAAATCCGACATCACAGATTTATTAAGCCAATACGGTTTTACCTTACACAAATCGTTTTCAAATAATCAGGCCATTATAGCTTCGCACGCTCGCTCCTCCCACGACTTTAGCAAAAATCAAACTGTGCTCACTTTGGGCATTCAATGGAACATTGACGAAGATAGTTTCGTATATAGTGTCCAAAGACATATCAATGTAGAGGTATTCAACAAGAGAAGGGTATTATCAGTCATCGCACGAATTTACGACCCTTTGGGACTCATTGGCCCGGTTACACTCTGGTGTAGGCATTTTATGCAGCTATTGTGGTTAACAGGCGCAAGTTGGGACGAACCCTTATCAGATTCATTGTCTAATCAGTGGGTAGAGCTTTATTCTCAACTGATTTCAGACACTTATTTTAAAATTCCAAGGTCTGTAAAGAGTTTAAACAATTCACAAATCATTTCATTCCAGCTTCATGGATTTGCCGACGCGTCAGCAAAAGGTAACCTTTTGGCGTGTTGTATTTATTTGCGTACGGTCTATTCAAACTACGCCATCTCATCAAACCTTTTATGTTCTAAATCTAGAGTCGCTCCCTTGAAGCAGATAATATTACCTAGACTTGAACTTTGCGCTTGTCTATTGTTAGCTCAGTTGGCTTCAAAGGTTATAGACGCCGTGGATTACAGATTCGACGACTTATATTTTTACTCGGACACAATGATAGCCTTACACTGGATCCATCAGCAATCTTCCAAATGGAAGGTATTTGTCGCCAACCGTGTTGCGGAGATACAGCGTCTCACCACAAGGGGTACTTGGCATCATGTCTCGTCACTGGACAACCCTGCTGACATTTTATCGCGTGGTTGCCTCCCTCGGATTTTACACAGTCACCCACAATGGTGGCATGGTCCGTCCTGGTTGTCCCATGAGTCATCATCATGGCCTATCTGTGCCTTCGATGCCCATTCACCCTGCACTCATCCCGATCTTGAGCAGGAACAACGGATGCAGGTCCAAACCTCATTGATTGTCGCTTCATCCACGTCTAGTTATTTTGAAAACTATTCATCGCTTTCGAAACTCCTTCGCGTGTTTTCGTATTGCCGTCGATTCATTCGGAACTCTAGGCTCCCCATAGCTAATAAGGACACTTCATTTTTAACTTCCCAGGAGTTGCATGATACACTTTTGGTTTTTATTCGCCAGTCCCAGCAATTGGACTTTAGCATCGAAATTATGGAACTTGAGGCACAACGCTGCATCCCTAATAATAGTAAGATTCTTTCACTTAACCCCTTTCTGGACAAGACAGGAATATTACGCGTGGGATGACGTCTGCAGCACTCCTAGCTTACCTACGAGAGCAAACACCCAATCATAGTACACCCCCATTCTCATCTCAGCAAATTCATCATAGAAAACGAGCATCTTCGTTTACTACACGCTGGTGTACAATTGACTCAGTTCTCTCTACGGCAGAAATATTGGATAATTAATGATAAATCCTATATACGCTCAGTAATACATAAATGTGTCACTTGTTTCGATTCCGTGCTAGGGGCGCAAACCAATTATTAGGACAATTACCCCCTTCCCGGGTTACGCCTGCTAAGCCATTTTCCCAATCTGCAGTCGACTACGCCGATCCCGTATTTGTACGTCATGGCGGGCAGCGTTCAAAATCGACGTCAAAGGCGTATATTGCTTTATTTATATGCATGACCACTAAGGCCATTCACCTGGAATTAGTCTCAGATCTTACCTCAGACGCCTTCATAGCGGCCTTAAAACGGTTTATAGCGCGTAGAGGTATCCCTGATCAGATATGCTCCGACAATGGAACAAACTTTCGTCGTGCTAGTAGCACACTCCACGAATTATACAGACGTTTGCAGTCTAAGGGATTTGAGCAGACCTCCCAGGATTTTACCAGCGCCCAATGCATTAAATAATCCTTTATTCCACCCTCAGCACCTCATTTCGGTGGCCTGTGGGAAAGCGGAGTCAAGAGCGTCAAATTTCACTTGAGGCGCGTGGTCGGCGGAACCATTCTTACTTTGGAGGTGTACTATACGATCCTAACTCAAATAGAGGCCTGCCTTAACTCACGCCCCTTGTTTGCCGTCTCCAATGACTCTAGGGACCCTGAACCTTTAACTCCAGCGCACTTCCTGGTTGGTTCTCCGATCACTGCCCTCCCGGAACCTGACTATTCCCAAATCAATATTAGTCGTCTGGGCAGATGGCAGCTGCTCCAAAAATTCACGCAGTCGATATGGAACAGGTGGTCTTAAGATTATTTACACCAGTTGCAACAGCGCAAAAAATGGCGCATCACGTCAAGAAATTTGACTCCCGGACAACTCGTCCTTATTTTAGATGACAGTTCCCCCCCCCCCCCACTGCAGTGGAAACGCGGGTAGTCACGAATGTCTATTCGGGTCAGGATTCTATAGTGCGCGTCGCGGATGTTCGCACCGCTAATGGTATCCTACGTCGACCCATCCATAAATTGTGTCCACTTCCGGTGGCCTTAGACTAATCGCATGAGCATTCATGCTACACGTATCCGTAATGTGAACGTTGTCGCATTATCGTGCTTCACGCCCGGGACATTCCCCGGACGATCACATGATTTATATTGTTATGATTACTGCATTATTATTATTATGTATATTGCATTATTGTGTATCACTATCATGTTTTTGGATTTTTTGGGGATTATGATTCTAATATTATTGTATCAATTATTATGTTTTTTCACTATTGTATTTACTCTGTGGTTGTGTATTTTTGAATTTTTGGGGATTGTTATTATAGTATTATGCATGTAAAATTATTATGTCTTTGTCATTGTATTATTACCTGTTTTTTATTATTGAATTTTCGTGATCATTATCCTATTATTATGTACTGCAAATTATTATGTCTGCCTGATTATTGTATTATTATGTATCATTACTATGTTGTTATATGTTTTGAAACTTTATTATCATGGTTCTACTACTATGTAACGTAAATCATTATGTATTATGTGTTATTACATGAATTTGGTATGTTAATCATATTGTTAATATTAAGTTCCTGGGTGTCATTGCTCTGCTTTTATACATGTCAAATGGTATGTCGTTGTTGTTGTATTAGCAGTTATTATTTGTTATTGAATTTATTATCATGTAACGTTAATTACCATATACTATTCACAATTACTTAAGTTGCAAAATCGCCCCGATTTTGTGCGAGCAGTATGGTCAAACTTTGAACCTATGTGAACTTTGTATTGTAAAATGCTGCATTGCGGTGCGTGTAGTGACGTCACGTTTTTCTATCTTATCTGCTGTCGGTCTTGATACAGGCTGACCGCAGTCAAAATTAAGTTAGTTCTACACAAGACTCCGAGCAGGCCACTCGTCTCAATCGCCAGTCGCGGCTACATTATTTTCATTATTTTAATTTCTTAGCATCTTCAGCATGCGCTAATTTTACTTGGGCGATCTCAGCCTTATTACGCACGATTATGTCATTCAGTACTTAATTCTATTTCAATTATCAGGCATCATGCCTCGCTAAACCTACAAGCGCCAGCAATCATATCTACTAATTTTCAATAAACAATTATCTATACAAAAAAAAACATACAGTCCACTTAAAATTATTTCATTTCTGACCAGCTAACTCACATTAGCGTTCCTAAGACTAACTCAAGATATTCATCGAGAGCGTCTAAGACGCAACAAGGACGTTTGAGCTAACTAAGAGACATCACGAACTGTCACCTGCTTACAATTGTCTCAATAGTTGGATCTACATTTCTTAATAAAATTTGAAATACTGTTCATCAGGAACAAGTCGCGCTGAATAAGCTGGACTAGGTGAATAGTTTTACAAACCACTTTTGAGCTTCTATCGGACTACAACCACTGCATCAGAGTAAAGACGCACACCTTTCCGACGAATTCATATTATAGATTATTTGTTAAGAAATTATTACACGTACGTTGTGCCGACGCGAGTTTAAAACGTAATTTGTCTGTCCGTATTTCGCGCCGGCTGTGTGTCGTTGACATCGATATGCCGTTTTGATTAGAGCGCGGGGACTGTGAGCCGTGACGTACTGCGGTGGCTCTCCGCCGACGAAATCCTATCGGCGCTGATCAGCTGATTCCGTAACTTTTCCAACGTGGTATATTGAAACGCTGTTTCATTCTCATTTCAACTTTGGGCTTCGAACCGAGCACTGGTGGTCCTGCGGCGAATTGTTCTACTAATTATTCGAAGTGTTCTACTGCTATGGCAGCGTAAATTTATAAATTGTCTCAGGTAAGCGTTCGTCACCCTTCTGCTAGTATCTAATAAAGGACTGTGTGTATTAAATGAATTGAATAATCTTGATGCGGGGTATTTACTGTGTGTTTGTGCGTCCCACAACTTGTTGCTTCCGGTAACTCAGACCACGTGGCAGACTGTGCTTAAGAAAAGTAAAATGTAAATGTGTAAACTAATGATTTATTGTACAAACAGAATTGTACCAAAGATATGCACGAATGGAATCAACAAGAAATTATCAGATTTTGTGAGTGTAACTCAAGCCACGTGGTAAATTGTATTTAAGAAAAGTTGAATGTAAAATTTAAACGTTAACGTGCAACCTAATGATTTATTGTACAAATGGAATTGTTCTAAAGATATGTGCAAATAGAGTCAGCAAGAGATTGTTACATTTTTGGGGACGTTACTTAAAATATTAACACATGTATTGCCAACTGTGATCGTAATATAAAAGTTAGTGTGAACATAATTGGATGATGTGCGTGTGTGGTGTCTGGTCCAGTCTAAAGACAATTGGTCTTGCTTTTGTGACGGCTTACTACAATTGTTCTATGGTCCCCGACCCGTCCAGGGAATCGGTATGAACAGATGGTGAAAATGTCAGCTTCCACCATTGGCCGAGCAATGCTCCAGAACGCTCCCCATCGCCGTCATACGCGGAGGAGTACCAAGAATTGGAGGAATACCCGCCTGGAACAGATGAACCAGTAACAACTCTGCTTAACATCATCATCATCACAGGATTCAACTGGAAGCCATTTCTCAACTGCAGGTGAAAAACTTCCATTTCTTATTTAAACCTCGAACTCCACACGCAACAGTTTCCGAATTATAAACGATCATATTACGACAGTACAATCATATATATGGTGTACTGTGCATGTAATAGATTATATAAATATTTAAATTAAATTAATAAATATGTAATAAATAAGCAGGTCTGAGATTGAAAGCTGAGTTGATGTGCAAATTACGGCATATAGACTTTTACAAGAACCGACCTGCACGATCACGCGATTATCGCTGAAAGTGTGTACAGTAGTAAATAATGTGAGTGAGTGAGGACGGTTCGAGCATGAAAGTTTGCAGTCTCACCCTAAATAGGTGTTAAATTATAGTTTTTATTTAATTACAAGAAAACTATAAATGGTAGAAAAAAATTCAAAGACTCCTGAATATGTATAAAATTAACACACATGTGTAGTGAGAAAACGGCGTGAAAAGGACGTGCAGTGCGAATTCAGTGCGATTTTAAGAGCGTAGCAATTACACGAATTATGCGATTACGATGGTAATTACAATGAACATGTGTAATCAAATTATCCATCATTAGAGCACCTTGTAGTGCACAGTAGACATTGCCATTGGCAGAAATGTGCGAAAATATGAAATTGGACGACAGTGGGGAAACTGACGTCTCCAAGCAATTTCTGAATTCTGTCCCAACAGGTGCGGTACGGTGCTCGAATATAAATAAGGGCACGGAAGAAGCCAACATCTTCTCAATCAGTTTTCAGTAGCGGCGGGACGCTATGTCCAGAATCGACGCGAATTTTATATTTTCTTAATTGAACAGTCAAGGCGGATGGACGCTATGTTCATATAAGTATCAAACATTAACTCTAAGTATGGTTACGAATACGATTATAGAACGTACTTGACGATGTCTACGCACAAACGTCCGTCACTCAAAACAAGCTACGAGGTTACGTCATGCAGAGGAACACTATGTTGAACAGCAGAGGCGTCTGATAGAGCAACAGCAGCTGGTGCAGAGCAACATATCACTCTACACTACAGCAACCATGAGGGACGAGTAACTGGAGGACGACAAGTGGAACCGGGGGAACGTGCAGGGAACTCCATCAGAAGAGGACTTACGGATCAACGGAGGACATGGGTACGATCTACAGAATCGAGGTGACAAATAATCAATTTATAATTTGTAAATGAGAAACTAAAGACATTTAAAAGACACTTTGAAATTTAAAAATAAATAAGAGTTATGTAAAATGTAGATATAGAGATAAGAGAATCTAATTTAAATTCAATAAATATTTTCTCTGATGAATAACAATTAATTTAGCCAATTTAAATTTTATTTTAAAGTTTGTAAAGCAATCAATAATTAAGATGTATGCAGTGCATAAAGTAACATAGTTGGAAGTTATATAAAGAAAATAAAACAAAACTGCAGTAAAGCACACAGTCAGACTGAGCAGTCGAGATTTAAGATAACAAATAAATATTTAGAATATACATTTGTTACTATAGAAGATAAGATTTATTCTATGATAAATGTACTGCAACAATTGAACGTTTACGCGAACAATAATGAATATTTATGGCGAAGTAAATGAGATTTTTTTAAACACGCTTGTGATTTATGAATAAAATTATGAAAAATCGTTACAATTCAATCAGTGACTACTCTTATTACCATTATACCCAAACCCCATTAATTGGTAAACTTTACCAGTAATGTTATATACATTTTGGCACAACACAAATTATTTTATATTTGGTTTGCTATTTGTCTTGTTATAATATATATATATATATATATATATATATATATATATATATAAGAGAGTTAGAGAGTCTTGTTAAGAACATGGGTAATTGTCTTAAAAAGGAAAGCACATTTTTATAGAGAAATAGTATTTACTTATTTATATGATTGGAACCTTGTTACCAATTCCTGTGATCATAGTTGTATACACATAGTATTTCATGATGATAACTGAGTAAAAGCATCCACTTCTCATACTGTTCCGTTCAAAGAAGTTTGCTAATAGTCCCTGTGATGGTTCTAGAAAGAAGATTATATATATATATATATATTATAACTTTACAACTTTGTTAACTTCGGGAAGCCCCAAGTTCAGGGCGACATTTATAACGTAACAAATTATGGTGTGTGAACTGACCTACCTGCTGTGCGTTCTTGCGTCTTCTTCTTCCGACTAGGGCCGTAGGAATTTGTGTTTTGAATTCGCAAGTAGGTTAATTCAAAAGTACAAGCACAAATTGTATCGTTATAATAATTGTGAATAGTTTTGTGATGTTGGTAGATTTTGGAGTACAGCAATAACCAAACAGTGTTGGGTATAAAATTGGGGTTTATTATTCTGATAGCACATAAAATGAAAAACTTACATCTAACGTAATTCGTACGTACTAAAGAGTAATGAGTAATTTGATCAACGTTTTCTGAATGAATATTATGAATAATTCCCACAGTCCGAGAATTGTTGTTATTTTTAATATTCTGGAATACACCGGAACCAATAACCAACTGTCGGTCGGACGTCCGGTTGCAAATTTTATTGCGATTATCTTGGCTGCAAGCCAAGTTATGCTTAATCTAACATATACATTTGATTCGTAATTTTTATAACTATAACATATCCAAATCTGAACTCTCTAGCTCTCTTACTATGGAAGTTATTTAAATAAAATGAATTATCTCATTAACTATTTAATTATATTTATTGAAATTTGCACACCTTATTCTTAATATTTCGGCAAACATTTTGGCTATTTTGGATTTTGCCTATATTTATTCGTTTTCGAAATATTAATGTTTTAACGTTAGGGCGTGTCCCTAATTTATAACGGTGTGTGCGTGGTTACATAACACCAACGGAACATATCCGCTGGGCGTTTTACAATTGTTTCACATGCTTGCTACAGCGCGAGATATGGTTCTATCGATTTAAATTTATTTTATATTTGATTTTTAAAACTTTCTACATATAACCCCAAATCTATGGGATTTGGTACGTTATAATATATATATATATATATATATATATATATATATACATATTATAACAGGACCAAATATCATTAATTTGGAGTTATATGCTAAGGGTATACTATGTTAATGTTTAGATATATTTTTATAGTCGAAACTCCACTCATATGTTATAGTGATCATAATAATGCATTGTACAAGGCGCACACGCCTATGTCCGCGGCTGTTACGGAATCAACTCACTGTGTAACGAATACGACCACGCCCAAACTTTCAATTATTAATATTTCGGAAACCAGTAAATTCAGGCGAAATCCATTATAGCCAAAATGTTTGCCGAAATATTAATAATAGGGTGTGCGAATTTTATGCAATATAATTAAATAATAACAAAGTTAATTAATTTTATGTTAATAACTTCCGTAATAATTGAGCTACATAAAAGAGCTTTTAATATGTTATAGCTATAAGAATTTACAACAAATTGTATATTTTAGAATTAGCACAACTTGGTTTGCAGCCAAGATAATTGCAAAATAAAAGTGCCACAGGAAATCCGGAACGACAATTCAGTTCCGTTGTATTAAGAATATTAATAATAATATAAATTCTCAGTCTGTGGGAAAGTAGTTTCGTTCTCACGGGCTGAGGTGATTCAAATTTTGGGTAGTAGGGAGAGTGTGTCAGCCAATCAAATCATTCGAAGAAATTGGAACCAACGCGGAGTTTTGGGGCTGATTAAACACTCTACTGCCAGTATTCAAGAAGAACAGACGTATATCTTCGATCGTCTCAAAACCATAGTTTTTTGAAGACTCATCTGAAGACTCTACGTGGTCAACACGCCTAATTACGATCATCATAAAACAGATCAACTGTAACGACTCGTAATTACAGCGTTCAGTCAAGATACTCTTCCACACTAACAAACAAGCATACCGTGCACTACATTAACTGTGGGCGTATGCACGCAAGAGATCTACAAGACTACAAGACCTTACTTCAAGAATACGACAGAGAGGCCGTCTAAACCATTTGCGAATCAGCTGACAAGCAGAGCTACAACTCAAAACGACACACACACACGCTGACGTTGAACGTGAATCGACGAGGGACGTGAAGCAGTTCTCGCAGAAAGCTACAGACGTAAAAACTTCATCAAATAGCAGGAGAGCAGAGTGTTGCTGATTTCCGAGCTCACCGCCAAAACCCAGGACGCTCAAGTAGAACACTATCTCTAGCCGATTGGACAAGGACAGCGAGGGACATCCGGAGCATCTCTACAATCCACTTCAGAACCAGGAAAGTCAAAATCACGTTATTTATTTTTCAACAGTTAAATTTTCTTTCTTTTTTAATTAAAATCAATGTAATATAAATCATTCAGATGCCAGAAATCAAAGACTCTAATTAAATAAGAATTATTCACGTGTGATAATCCGTATAGCCAGTATAAGTAATTAATAAGCATTAGTTAAGAATTAATAGTAGATAAAACAAAAAGCGCTATACAAATCTTAACAAAGAATTAAATAATTTGCTCATACTCCAGTATACGTGAGTCAGATCACTAGTAAATAAAGGGACGTGAACCAGATTGTCATGCCTAGTTTATTTTTGAATATTTTCAAGTAGCTTTAGAGTTTTTACTTCATTAGAATCAAATTTTTAAAGACATTGAAATTAAATTGAATTTAATTAAATTCATTAATTAAATTCTCAGTTAAAATAAACTCTTTCAAAATAACTAGCTCAACTTCTGAAAATTATTAATCATTCAGAAAACATTATTCAAGATTTATTTATTGTTTAGTTTGTAAGAATATTTGAACTTATAACGATTTCATTCTTGTGTGTTTGGAGTAATAAACCCCGTTTTTATTACCCCACATTGTATTTTTATTGCTGTACTACGGAGCCTACCAACCTCACAAAACTCTTCACTTTTAAAATAACTTATTTAGTGTGCTGTTGTTATACACTTAAGTTTACATACTTGCGAAATCAAATCCAAAATCCACACGCCCTAGTCGGAAGAAAACCGCAAGATCGGACAGCAGGTAGGTGCTCATACATTCACACAACACAACAACACGCAAATAATAATATTGTTATAATATATATATATATATGTATATTAAATAATATTCTTATATTTATACTGATGAGAGTTTAGGCTGAACGTGTGCTCCGGATGCTGACTTATTATTCATGTTGTAACTGGATTAAGCCCATATAATTGTTGTACTTTGTTTCTTTAATTTATTAAATGTATTGAATGTTAATATATGTATATATGTATACACATGTAATGCATGATAATGGAAGCACCAAAAAAAGGAATTAAAGGATAATGACAAAAGTTTGTTACTCTTAAAGAGAGTTTCATTTCAAGTCCTGTCACCACGGACATTTTTTTTTCGTAGGTCATGTGCCTAGTTTTAATTTTTTGCGTAGCGGCATAGTGCCGTTATGTTTTTAAACAATCGTGATCTTCAATTTATATGCAGTGGAAAAATCCTTGTTTTTTTTCAAACGGTCACCTGTTTCTTTCGAGTAGTTATACTTTATGAAAACTAAAAGCGAAGTTGCCCAGGGCATAGTTAGAAACTAATTTATTATGCAGGGCAATAAATATTACGCATTCCGCATGTGTGTCTGTGCCTCGTGTACACAAGAACCACATAAACACATACACTTATGTCTTGTACAGGCCTATGTATTCGGAAACCTGCACGTATGTATGTGAGCTGTGTAAATGTTTGGCTTTGTACCTTCTGGCGTATGCAACATTAGGGGTTACAAGTTTGAAACGGAGGGTTTACACAAAATTCCATGTATCATTATTTACTATTAATTTTTAAGTTTCTAGGCTACATTAGAATATAACCAAGGGAAGGGTCATAAAGACGACAGCAATCATCAACATTTAAAAACATTAGCACGAAATTCGGAAGAAAAATGCAGTACTTAAAAACGAAGGATTTCAAATAATATCAGCAATTTTCGCACTAAATGCTAATTTCTTTTTTATATCAATGTAAACGGCGCACTTTTTAATTTTAGATATTACTATTTGGAGATATTTATTTTGTAAATATCTATTTTTAAATAATACTTATTTTAAAATAATTCTTACGTAACGTTACATAATCGTATAATTTTTTTCTGAATTAGGTTGTGGTGACAAACCTGCCGAACTGAATAGACAATATAGGTATAAATTGACCGCGGCAAGTTGGGACCGACGTGAAAAATTGAATGTGGTTAATTGCGACCCCGTCAAAAACATCGTCCTATCAGCTACAGCACAGCCTGCGTCTACCAAAGGCGTGTGAAGAGATGAAGACTCACGCCTGGTATGCTATGCAGTGTTTAGAATCCAATGCAAATCAAATTTGTCTGTACATACTTTTGCGTATTTACACTCAGAACACTGAACTCATATGTGACAGACCCCAGCGGTCTCTCCGCTCGCCCTATCGACTTGTCATCGCTTGTGTGTCACAGACGTCGAAATATTAGATCGCAACGCATTACTAGCTACACAACTCAGGACTCTCACTCACAATATCTCTACCGCTCATTCTAACATGTATATAACAACTGTAAGCTTCGTCTTATTTTTAGACGGAGGAACCAAACTAAAAGGACACTAACCTAACCAAGCTCAACAAGGAGGAACCAACCATACCTAACCTAAAAAAATATTGGAAGAAAGAGGTTAATGGGAAAAACAAAAGAGTTATAAAACTGAATACTCATAGAAGATTGGAACAGAAACTTTCCACTAGTTTCCACGGATTCGGCCAGTTGCCACCAGTTGAAAACTAGGCGCAATTCACCGGAAAAGGTCAGATAAAACCGTCGAGACCGGTATACAGACAAATATAGATCCAAACGACATCTAGTAACTTTCTCTAATTTATGTGATTCGTGCCCATAGTAAATTCTTGTACATTCAGACATTCTAATATGTCAGTTTGTAAGGAATAAAGTATAACGGCCACGACTTTAGGCGCTGAATCATTTTTCATTTACCGCCAGTGAACTTATTTTGTTCCTATGTAACGTAACCTTGAAACAGAAGAAATAATCTTAAGGACCAGTGAAAGCTATACAATTTTATTATTCATGTACTTCTAAAGCAATAATACTTGTACTTTATTCACTTTTCTTTCCAAAAACGGTCTATATTGTTACGACGGTCTACTCGATCGTCGTAGATACAGTGGAAACAAAAATACATGACACCAATTAAGTCACTAATCACCAGTTTTAATTTTCACAGTTAATCAGTTCGTAATTAACAACACAGTCTCTTATAACAAATCAAATAATAATTGTTCACACGCAATAAACAATGTCTACTAATAGAATCTTGCACAATTATAAAACACATAACACAATAATTCTTCACTTTGACAAGCACTTTTTCCACCCTAGCGGAAGTCGCTCACTTAACTTAACAACCCGGCAGCTATGGCTTTATATAGGCTGTGCTGAGGCCGAGTACAGCTTTCCCACCTTAACTGCACGCCGGCTGCTTAATCCGTAGTTCCTGGAACTCACCAGAATCACCTACTTGAATGACACACAGCTGTCACACCGGACGGGGGGAGTGGAGAAATTTCTGGATTGTTCGGTACGCCTCTCGAAACACCGCCCCCTTTTTAAGCCTGTTCGTCCCGAACAGGCAAACCGTCTCTGAAGTAATACTTGGCCAGGCGATCTAGGTGGACGTCTTTGTGAAAGATAATTCTCCCGTCTTTCGAATTCGGTCTTCTGTGATCCGAACATGAAGTTCCCAGGAATACGAGTCTTCCGCTTAACCGCTAGTTTTGCTGGAATCACTCCCGTTGCGTCATGTACTGATGACCTAAACACCACTGGCTGATCCAAGTCGGATTGGATCTCGTCAAGAACCCTTTGTGTAACTTCATCTTCAGCAACTTTTCACCTGGGCGCTTCTATTAACTCACGAACAAACAAGGGGTTTTCTTTGACACCCATAGTTGGTTTCCAGTCACTTCTTTTGCTGTTTCACGTATGTGTAATTCCTCTGCTAGTCCTTCTTCCATTTCCGCCTGGAATGGGAAAGGTTCCTCTTGACCAGATCCGTTGATTTCTTCTTCGGCCAATGCCACTTGCTTGATTGAATTGTTGGCAGACCCTGACATTTTAGCCATGCAAAGCTTTATCTTCAGGAAGCCTTGTCCAACATTCAGGACGTTCTTTCTTAAGTCCACAACAAATCCGTAGGCATTCATAATTTCCGTGTCAAGAATCACTTCATCAACAATGTCTGCAACAAGCATTTGGTGGCTAAACTCGAGAAGACCCAGACGTACACGTACGTCTATCTTTTCTAACACATTGACGGGGCTTCCAGTCACAGTCTGTATTGTACAAGAGCTAAATTGAGGCCGTCGGTTGCTGATTAAGTCAGGGCGTACAATAGACACTGTAGCGCCCGTGTCAACTGTAAATTATGTTCGTTTACGTTCCTCAAATCCATTAACGATCAGGTTTCCACTAGTCTTATGTAGCGTGGAAACTGTGTACTGTTCTGGGGCCTTACTTCTCCAATTGGTGCGATCACTCCCTTCTCTCGGTATTTTATCCTCCCAACAGTCTACCTGTAGATGACCACGTTTCCCCCAGTTGTAACACTTCGGTATCCTGTTTTTATCCTTTGGTTCAAAAGATCGTTGTGGCGCTGCTGACTTCTTAAACTGTTGATCATGAGTAGTCTCTTTATTCCGTCCGCTATGACGATACTGTGGTATTGGATCCGTTTGGCTACAACGTGATGGCATACTTTGATTAATGTAGGTTGCCGACTTGGCAGCTTCAAAACGGAGAGCATGAACAAGAGCGTCTGATTTATTACCATGCCGTGCCATTCTTAACACTTGTTGTAATTGACTATCTCTGATACAGTCAATAAACATAATGAAAGAAATCCACTTCCGGAAGTCCTCCGATTCTTCGGGATAAACCAATCTCGTCAGTCGGTCGATATTAGCTTCAAACACTTGAAGGCTCTCCCCTGAACGCTGTCGCCTAGCTTTAAGTTGTTCACGGTACACTTCGCACAAATGCTGGTCACCGTACCGTAATTCCAGAGCTTTTGTTAATTCGGCATAGACGTTCTGATTTTCAGGTGGCACTTTCTGTATTAGCTGTGCGGCAGGCCCTTTTAAAGCAAGAGTTAGTGAAAGTCCTTTCTCTTCTTACGTCCATTTATTTAAGCGACCGGCAAATTCAAATTGGCGAATATAAGATATTCAATGAGTGCTTCCATCAAACGTTGGGGCCTTTGCGAACACTGGCCCTACTATAGTTTAATTTCTCTGATATTCTGAATCTTCATCAGCATTTACTGATGGTTTTTCTTTATCAAATATTTCATTGACTAAATGTTCGACTTCCTTTTTAATTTGTTTTATTGAATTTGTAATAGAATCTTCTAAACTTGACATACTTGAATTTATAGTTGACACAGATTTTTCTATTTCAGATATTCTGTCAACCTGTTTGTTTAGCTCACCTCGTGAGAGGACGAATCTTGCAGTATTATCATCTTGTACGAACGCCTTAACGTCGTCTGCTTGACGAATAAATTCTTCTTTTTGCCGTCTCTCTGGTGTTTCATTATCACGCTTACGTTTTTCTTTAAGTCGTTCTTCCATTAGTGCTTTTTATCATTCCTCTGCTGCTTCTCTTTCCTGTCTTCGTTTCTCATCATATCGTTTTTGTGCTTGTGCCGTCTCTTGTCTGCGTTTCTCATCCTCTCGTTTCTCCGTCTGTAGTAGCATTGCTTTGAATGATTCTATCATTTGACTGGTATCTATTGTTTTCCGATTAATTACGAATTACACTCGTCTTATACAAAGTGTCCACTGTTAACCATTCTATCCCAGTTCTGACACCACTATTACGACGGTCTACTCGATCGTCGTAGGTACATTGGAAACAAAAATACAAGACACCAATTAAATCACTAATCACCAGTTTTAATTTTCACAGTTAAACAGTTCGTAATTAACAACACAGTCTCTTATAACAAATGAAATAAAAATTGTTCACACGCAATAAACAATGTCTACTAATAGAATCTTGCACAATTATAAAACACATAACACAATAATTCTTCACTTTGACAAGCACTCAATCCACACTAGCGGAAGTCGCTTACTTAACTGACAACCCAGCAGCTATGGCATTATATACGCTGTGCTGAGGCCGAGTACAGCTTTCCCTCCTTAACTGCACGCCGGCTGCTTAATACGTAGTTCCTGGAATTCACCAGAATCATCTACTTGAATATCGCACAGCTGCCATGCTGGCCGGGGGGAGTGGAGAAATTTCTGGATTGTTCGGTACGCTAATCGCAACAATATTGAAAGGTAAGAAGAAGAAAAATACGACCAAGTCAAAGTGAGAAGAATATTTAGAAACAACAACAGACAGAGTGTAATAAGTAGAACAAAATTAATGAAAACTGTCTTTAATAGAAATATATACCGGTCCAGGGCATTATCTTTCGAGAAAACAAAGAAAAACAAAATAAAGATTCCCCATTGACGGTACTTAAAAACTACAATCGTTCATGACCAGAACGATATAGAATGTGTGTTGAGAAAAAAAAAATAAAAAAAATAGTACGAAACTGTAATAAGAGATATATTTTCTTCGTTCACTGTAAAGACTAACCAACAAAAGCCGGAAAACCGAGGTTTTATATGTAGAGAATGCGTGATTATAATCTAAGGCTCAAGAAATACAACGCACACAAGTTTAAGACACTACGGCACATAGTTAGAGATTACTTTATGGACTACGGAGGAAGTGTAATGAGGTAACTGAGAAGAAATTGAGTGGAAAATTCCTGAACTGTGGAATGAAGGAAACCGAAGAGACCTGTAAAAGCGATTAATTCGTAATTTGCTGGGGAAACAAAAATTTGAGAACGAAATGATAACATAAGGCAGTATCTCTAGATCACGTGGAGAATGTAAAGAAATACGGAGTCGCAGAAGATATGCTTCAAAACAAAGGCAATGGAAAATAGAGAAATCGTTTTTAGGAAAATATGCTGGAAAACAGATGCCATAAGGCAAATGTAAAATTTCAGTCATCCAGAAGAACAGAAGATTTAGAATAATTAACATACTCCAAATGGTGATGGCAGGTAAATAACTGTTCTGCACTTCCTGTGTTTAGGCCAAATAACTTTTCTCCGCAATGGGTTTCGAGACGAGCAAGTCCCAGTGATAGAATTTTATATAATATCATAAGACAAGAATATCTGTCCTTCCTGTCCACAGGTCAATCAAGCTGTTGGGCTTCTGTTACAAATAAAATACCAGGTCTCATCGTGACTTGTCTCATAAATACTACAAAGTTGACTTTTACCTTCACTTGTCTTCTAATCACATTGCAGTTATTGCTACTATTAGCAATACTATCATACCGTCTGAAAGACAGTCAACATTCAAAAATCATAATACTGACAGGGACTACTTTAGAAAGATCTTAACTGATACTATATTGCTTGAACTTCCACTCTGCACGTCTGCAGAATTAGATTTGGCTGTAAATTATCTCACCACTGCTATTCAGATATCAGCCTGAGAGGCTATACCTTGCGTTACAGCAAAGAGTAAGGACTTAAATTTTTCTCTGATTGTCCGAGGGAAATTAGCTAAGAAGCAAAGATTTTGATGAATTTGGCAAAAGAAAGTTAACACGTAACGCAGTCAGAAGACTAATGGGGTTGTTAGAAAATTTAAAGAAAGAAGGCATTCAGGAATATCTAAAATTTGACATTCAATGAAAGTACTGGTTATTCCTTGTGAAAGGATAAAATCGATTATAAACGCCACTACTCCAAACACCAACACGTAAACAGATGGTAGCTTGGCGCGAAGCAACACAGAGAAATCCCAGACTTTTGTTGAAGATTTGGTCAACGTTTTTCAATCTAAAGGCAGCAAGAATGCCTCTTTTGATGAATAAGTACTAAAATGTTTACACTCCCCGTGCCAACAGGATCTCCATTTTATAATTATAAGGTTAATGAAGCCAAGAAAATAATCCAGTATAATTTAAAAAATATCGGTATGGAGAACCATACATGACTTCCATATTCTAAGATTTATATTTAAAATCATTTTCAGCCAAACAGCCAGGCTGTGTCTTACCTGCCTTTTTATTGCCGTATTAAATGAAACATATTATATTACATTAAAATTAAAAAATTTTAATTTTATTGCCTGGCAACAAAATTAACAATTCCCATTGTTTCAAAAAGTTTAAATAAATTTTCAAGTACTTTACTCTTGTTAAAACGTAAAAGGTTGCAGGTAAACTACCCCTTCCCCTTAACCGATCTTCACCAAAATCGAAAGTCATTGAGTCCTCTGCAATTCACTGAAGTATGCAAAAAGTTATTTGATTCTGTTTGAATTTGCGGCAGTTATCGTTTGCCATAGAAAATACGCTTGATAAAAAACGTTGCAGGTAAACTACCCCTTCCCCTCAACCGATCTTCACCAAAACAGTAGGTCTTGAGTACTCTACAAATCAGGGCTGTATGCAGAAAATTATTTGATTCTGTTTGAACTTGCGGCTGTTATCGTTTGCCATAGAAAATACCCTTGTTAAAAAAACGTTGTAGGTAAACTACCCCTTTCCCTAAACCGATCTTTACCAAAAACAATAGATCTTGAGAACTCTACAATTTAGGGCTGTATGCAAATAATCCTTTGATTCTGTTTGAATTTGCGGCTGTTATCGTTTGCCATAAGAAATACCCTTGTTAAAACATAAAACGTTACAGGTAAACTACTCCTTTCCCTTAACCGATCTTCACCAAAAACAATAGGTCTTGAGAACTCTACAATTCAGGGTTGTATGCGAAACATTATTTGATTCTGTTTGAATTTGCGGCTGTTATCGTTTGCCAAAAAAAAAAATTTCCCTTGATAAAAAAACCGTTGCCGGTAAACTACCCCTTTCCCTCAACCGATCTTCACCAAAAACAATAGGTCGCGAGTACTCTACAAATCAGGGCTGTATGCAAAAAATTATTTGATTCAGTTTGAATTTGCGGCAGTTATCGTTTGCCATAGAAAAAAAATCTACAGACACACAGACACACAAACAGACAGACAGACAGACAGACAGACAGACAGACACACAGACACTTTTCGGAAAACGACTTTTTTTCATGTTTTGAGTGTAGTAGATTCAGAATCTGCAATAATCTCGAACACGATTTTTTTTGCCATCACCATACTTCCATTCCTTAAGGAATATGGAAGTAATAAAAAGGATCCCTGCATTGATTTGTTATCGGGAAAATTTCTAAAGGTGCTGCTTCCCAAATGTTTATTACTAGAGACCGGATTATATGCAACATAAAAAGGCTGAAATATGCATGCAAATATGCATGAAAAATGCTTAAAATGTGCAAGTAAAGTGTGAAAATATGCAAAAATACTACATCAGCCATCTTTATTTTTTAACAATCTTTGTGTTTATAAATGTTTACAATCATGTATTTTTCTAAATTTTCTGTTGTAAGGTTGTGCCTTCTATCAGTCAAAATATTTATATAATTTGAAAATGAACGTTCCACGTCCACCGAGGTTACCGGGCAGTACTTGAACTTAGGTGCTACATTAGCGCATATTGTCTCAGGTAAAAGTTCACACATGCCATTAACAAAACTATTTATTTGACATAAAGGTTCGAAGCCGGGGTTGTTGTGTAAAATGTTTTCAAACTTTTCTTTAAGTTTATGCGGGAATATCTCTGGCAATTCTGAGTTCAATTGACGGATTTTGCTCATCAACTGAATGGATTCATTCAACGTCAAACCATGAGATTCAAGCTTTTTAATACTCTCCGGTATGTGGGAAAAATGGGTGCTAATCATAGCAATGCTCTTTTTAATAGAAGAGTCTTCAAATGCTTCCTTGCACTGACGAACTATCATACAATCTGCGCTGTCGAAGTCATTTACTACACCTTTAATGGCATCGAAATAGTGATTGTAGAACAGTACAGCTTCAAGCCACGTTCCCCATCGAGTTACCACTGGTTCAGGTGGTAAAGGCACAGTAGGAAGTTTTTCTTTATAGGCCTTAATGCGAGCAGGTGACTTGAGGAATACTTTCTTTGTTGACGAAATCAATTTATTTACTTTTCCAAACGTGCATCGTACTTCTTCGGCGAGTCGATGGACTCCGTGAGCAAAGCAGGTGACGTGAATCAAATTAGGATAAAATACCTGAAGGGCTTTGGTTGCCTTAATCTTATAGGGTGCAGCATCTGAGAGAAATATGTACACTCTTTCATCTACAGAAGGATCAGGAAATATTTTTTAATACCCTAATTCACAAATCTGGCAATGGTAGAATGATTTGTCTTTTCAAGTTCTTTGCAGTCTAACAAATAAGAAGAAGAAGGCTCAAGTTCCAATTTCTCGATGATCAGATTCGCAATATAACGGCCACAACTGTCTGTAGTTTCGTCAACTGAAATCCATATAATGCTATCATTAAGGTCATTCCGTAGTTTGTCCAAGACATGTTGGTAAATTGTTGGTATGTAATTTTTACGTAATGTTGATTCATCTGGTACATTTTGATTCAAACAATATTTTCCTAGAAAACGTCTGAAGGTAGGATTTGTAAGTTTGTAAACCGGAATGTTACTTGCAAGGAATGCTTCACATAAATCCATGCAAAACTCATTTTTTTGTTTGTCTTTAGAAGTAGAGACACTGGTACTTGCCTGTGTTAAAAGTTGTTGTCGCGGACCTTTGTTGTTCAACGCTGCGATATGATGACTTGTCTTAACATGCTGGTCTATTTGAAATTTTTTCGCGCACGAAACACTTTTCTCGCAAACTTGACAATATAAAATGTTTCCGTCATAAGTAAATATTCCAGCATAGTCTACTATCCACGTTGAGACACTTTTTTTCACCGGAGGCATCGTACACTTTAAAATTGGCACAAATATAAGAAAGACGAGCGAACTAACATAAAACGTGCGTAGCCTAGCCAGTTAATCTCGAAACTAACGTAAAACGTGCAGAGCCTAGCAAGTTATAATAAAACAACAACGCGCGCATTTTGTTTTGACTGTCGTGTCGGAGTAGTGCGGTAGGCATGTCGCCCGTCCTTGTCTTACGCGGTTCTGTCACTGTGTTTAATTGTATAGACAAAAGACGCGCGGCTGCTAAGAGCGGTAGAGGCTCGCTCATACGAGCCATGCGTTTAATTGTTTAGGTCGGCTACAACTATTAAGGTCTGTAAAAAAAGCGCAAATATGCCCCATCAGCAGGTTTTCAGTAAAATATGCTAAAACCTGTAAAAATAGCCAAAATATGCAAATTCATATGCAAATATGCATTTGCATATAATCCGGTCTCTATTTATTACTAATAACATATACCTTCAACTCATAGTGGGACTCAGTTATCATATAAAATTCTTAGACTCGAATACTTTCCTCTTCTTTGGAATTCAGCTCAAGTAATCATGGTCTTAAAACTTAGTAAACATTCTCAAGAACGTTCTGATTAACTTATAAGCCTTCTGCCAGTAATTAGTAAGATATTTCAGATGCTACTCGTAGAACGACTTATGCCAAGAATTGTAGAAAGAACCTAATTCTAGCTCATCAGTCTGGCATTCGAGCTCTCCACGGTGGATCAAATACACAGAATTCCAAATGTTATAAAAAAAATTGCTGGAATGGAAGATACTCTGGTGTGTTTCACAACGGTTCCCAGGAATTCGATAATGTCTGGTGTTTTGGACTGTTGCACAACATAAAGTAAAATCTGCCACATAATTCTATAATCCTATGTAGAGGGCAGAGTGTTTCAAGTCAATTTCCCGGATGCCACTTCTCCTTTACTACCAGTGGGATCAGGTGTACCGCACGGTAGTGTCTTGGGCCAACTACTGTACCTCCTGTTGACCTCGGACTTACCGTCAGCAAGTGATATCATTGTTGCTACCTACGCCGATGACAGATAAATCCTAGCGACACACTCTGACCCCTCAATAGCGTCTCTTATGCTACAAGAATTACTAAACAGAGTTCAGTAATGGCTTGATAAGTAGCGCATACGTTACAAGTCAGGACACGTTATATTCACCACACATATTGTAGTCTCCAGTAAGAATTAATGGTCAACCAATATCCCAAGCTGCATTTGGACATTTGGTCAACCCTTGAGATGCATTTTAACACGAGCTTGACGTGGAAGAAACACATAATTTCGAAGAAAACTGAACTTATCTTAAGGTCAGAAATATCTATTGGCTGATAGGTAGAAAATTGCGGCTAATACTCATCAACAAAATTGTAATATACAAAGCAGTTTTTAAACCGGTATGGACATATGTTCAACTTTAGGGTACTTACTGTTAATCGACGCTCCAGAGTTTGTTTCCACCAGCTCTATATACTGAGACGTAAAAGTTTTTACTGTAAGAGAAGAAATTGTGCGCTTCTGCAGGAAACACATACCTATCTAAATTATAGCTTAATACCATCCTAACCCCTAGCTATTAATTTGCTGGATAACAGTGAAGACATTTATAGACAGAAAAGACATAAATTGTTAGATCTTCCCTACAGGTCCAATGAATAACGTGTCATCTGCATTATCTGTACTGTAAATCTGTGTTATCTGTACTTTATTCTCTGTATCATTTGTGTTCATATCAACATAAGTGTTAATGCCAACTGATAGCCTATTTCTGCACTACATACTCGCTGTTTAATATATTGCTGTAATGTTCTCAGTTCATGCCAGGAGTCAGTGGTAGTGCCATTTTATTTAAATGGTCAGACATTTAAACTTTTAATTATAGTTTTTGTGTATGTGTGTATTCTGTAGACAATAATGAGAAGATCTGTTAGTGGCAAACTCTTCTGGATCATGTATGTGTATAACGTTCAGTTTTTTTATTGTTAGCTTAACGAACAGATTACAAATTTGCAATACATCCTTTTTCGTCTTGAAAGGCTGTCTTTCCGTCTCTTCTCTTTCTATCCAGCTTGTACCACAGATGCTTGTATACGGATCCAAAACATACGGTTTGGATGCGGAGTATTTCCTATTGGCGTTCCACCTCTACCACCAACATCATTCCACAACATCTCGGTTTACGCTTCTTACTCTATGCAACCTGGAAAGTCTTCCACATCCTGATATCGCTTTCAGCTCTTCAGTTCTTCTTTCTTGCTTGCTAACTAGCTTCAAGCTGTCACACCCCTATAGTAAAACTGGTTTAATAAGTACAATGATTATATATCAGAAGCCTGTGCATTAAAAAAACATACCGTAGTAAAACGGGTTTAGCTTTGACGTAGTAAAATATTTGTTTCTATCCTCCATAAGTTTCTTTTTAAATAAGCTGTGCATAAGTTCACGCATTACCGTAAATACACCGAGACCTATATCAAGGTCGGCGGCAGCCGACCGAAGGCATGTAGGGAAGCTACGGCCTGAGGGCGCGCGACAGAGCGACCTATATACTTTAACATTCACGCAGAATTATTATATTATCTCGTTTAATTTGAGTATATGTCATTTTATCGCAGAAAAAAGGAATTTCGGATGTTTCCATTTAATAATCTCTGTAAAATTATAAGCAAAATGTTATATATTTAGCATTTAGCGCTAATCTCATCATCATATTTCGCTCGAACGCTAGATCAGCCTCTTTTTCCTTCATTTCCTCCGTCCTTCGTTTTCGGAAGACCGATTCGGGACAATTTTTATATAGTGGTGTGCAACAGTGATCATTCTGCTTGTGATTTAAACCACTAACACAAATTTCTTCATTAAACGATAGGTATTAGTTTGCTAAGTTGCCACGCAGAACTAGCGTCACCAAAAGATGTAATAACCTGTGTATAGGCTCTTACACGCTAAATGTCATAGACATACGCATACAGAAATAACATGATTTACTATATATAGTAACTATACTCTATATATAGCGCATATGCGCGCATAAGGTTTCTGTGTGCGATATATATAGATATAGTAAACCATGTTATTTCTGTATGCGTATGTCTATGTCATTTAGCGTGTAAGAGCCTTATATATAAAAACAAAAAAATATTGGAGAGAGAGAGAGAGAGAATGTGTCAATTGACAATGCCAATGTCAAAAATTCAGTTGAACAGTATCAATCAATAAGTAACTCTTAACTAATAATAACAGTTTCTTTAACTTATTTTAATATTGAAAAAAGAATTATATGTTGGTGGAGTTGAAGCTGATAGCAAAATGCTAATGCTCCTTGGTATATTAATGCAAAAACTAAAGATCAGATAAGTAAACAATCAATTTTAGGTTACTTATTTTATATGATAATAGAGAAGAAATGATACTTTGTGATTGATTATATTTTGCAGGTTCCTGACTGAAAATTATGCATTCTGAGCTTCTGGTGATAAGAATCACCATTGTAATCATCCACATAAAATTTTTCTGAATCTAATAATCAGCGCTTCACTCAGTTCATATTAAATTTTAATGCTTAGTTGAATTATCTGTATGATAAAAGCTAATTATTATTAATCAAATGGCAGTGTTGTGTTAGTTGAGATCACTGCCATTTGATTAATCACTGTTGTGCGCCGAGTGTACATACATCGTCCAGTCATATCGTAACAATTCTTTTGTAACCTATACATACATGAATAATACGTACAGAGTGCCAGTGCAGAATCTTGTTCATTACATCATAGAGTTGTAATATTTGTATTTTATATTAATGAAACATTTATTTTCACGATTATATTTTTTACTATTTTTTTAGATATGCTTTATTAAAAGCTATGTACATACTTCATGCGTACTACTTTGGTTAATTTGCATTATTGACAAAAATCAACGTACAATACTCAAGTGCATGATTGATTGAACTGCGGCAACACGTATGTTACGTTTTTCTATTAATACTTATTCATTAGAAATTATTCCTAATGTGTTTCATTATGTATAAAACAAAAATAAAAATGATTTTCTGAAGTCTCCAGTATAAAAAAATATTGGCTGCTTGTAGCTTCTTATAGTAAATTTCTCGAGCATTCCATATTCATTTGGTATTTGTAGGTAAGTTTTCAATATTCTAAAAGTTTAGATTTTATAATCCTTTGAAAATACACAAAATTTTCAATACAATATAATATTAAAAAAATTGATTATTCTGATATTTGATGTTTATCGATCGATCAATCTATTATTATGTATTAATGGAATAGAATGAAATTTTTTATTTCAGAAGTTTCCACGATACTTGTTTAGGTAAGTAATATCTCGTTGTAAAGTGCTCTATTCAAAATTCTATTCAATTATTGAAGTTGTAATTAAAACTAGGATAATACAAAATAGATTTTACGTTTACATACAAAGTTCAAATATTCACAATAAAATAAAATATACAAAGATAAGTACCAATTATAAAGAAATAAACGCCAAATCTAAGGCGATCAACGCCAAGGCGATTTTAAATGCTCTTTTGGCATTGTATGTAAGGCGACAAAGGCCGAGACGACATTAAACGCCCTGCTGCTAAATTTAAGGCGATAAACGCCATAACGTTGAAATAAGTGGTAAATAGCGCTACAATCTGATAAAGATTAGCCTCAAAAAATCATTATGAATAATAATAAAATTATTGACAAATTGGCCTTGACCAATGACGATTTTTTAATAATTCAAAATGGTCAGAGATTAAAAGATTCTCATATAAACAAATTCCATGATATGATGAGTAAAAATTCAAGTTATAAACCTCTTGATGTATTACTTTTAGAAAAGTTTTTGAATAATGACAATTCACAATACGTATATAAATACCCAATTTCACGAGACAAACCTCATATTCAGATACTTCATAGTTGTGAGGGTATTTGTCCTGATTGTATCAACGGCCATTGGATATGTACTTATTATGATATGAGTAATATTTGGATTCTCGATCCTTTAAATTTAAACTCTTTACACTTTCATCATAAAGTGTATTTGACAGCAGTATACCCTTATATAAATGAAATAACTATCAAATTCCTAAAAGTGCAAGGTCAAAATAATGCTGTTGACTGTGGAGTTTTATCAATCGCATATGCAACTTCTCTATATTTTGGAAAAAATCCAGCAGATATTACTTATAAGTATGATGAGTTACGAATTTAATAGACTGCAATATTAATGTGTGGTTAGATACGACCAATGAATGTCAAGAAGCAAATTGTGATGGAAAACTGAATAAGAAAATTCAATTTAAAACTGTCAGTAAATTTCTTGTTATTAAATTGCCATTATTTCAAGATTCTATTGACGGTGTGGAAAAAATTAAAAACATTAAACTAAAGGATCTTCAAAAGACTAAAGTGTCGATACTTAAAAATTCTTACAAAGTTAAAAGTGCAATTTTTCATGAAGGGTGTAGTTTTGAACAAGGTTACTATTACAATGTTTTAATTGTAGATCGACAATGCTTTCATGTTAGAGATTCTAATGTACAAAAAAAGGCTTGGCCAGGTGTGCTAAAAATTCTTATCTTCTTTTTATCGAAAACATGTAAGATTTCGTACAGTTATCGGCAGGACATTTCTGGTCAAGTAAAACATATTTTTCATCATACTTGCGTAGAAAACTCGACCTTTCCATCCTCTAAAGTCAAGCGAAAATAGCCAATTTCAGAAGAATGAGTGAAAAGTGGAGAAAGAAAAAAGAACAGCTGACTTTTTTATTCCTAGAGGTTGCAAAATCAGCCCTTTTTTACTTTCTCCACGGCTTGAAGTTCTGGTAAAGCGGTGAAGAACGGGAAGAAACATATGATTGGGAACTTGTGTGATGTCTGGTCCTTGCTAGCGCTCGAGCCAGCCAACTTCACACACATTTCCAATCATCCATTTTCTTCCCTTGATATACAATATACTATTTCGTATATTTAAAAAAAAACAAATAAAATATCCTCAAGAAAAATTCAACATCCATAGACTAAAAGATTTTAAAAATTAAAAGTTCTTTTGAAAAAAATGATATCTTCTTAAAAACAATTTAAAGAAAGAACTAGGCATGTAGGATAGTGAATTTAATTTAAATAATTTTGTCGTTTCTTTAAAAAATCAATTGCGTCGTAGAACATTTTTTTACTTGAATTCAACTAAAATATAATTACTATCTCATTTGCTCCACATAAAAGAAATGAAATCCCTCCAAAAAAATTTAAAAAGTAAAAACTAGGCATGTAGGTAAGCGTATTCAATTAAAATGATGTTATCCTTTCTTTAAAAAATCTATCACGTATACATAGAAGAACATTGTTTAACTTGAATTCCACTGAAAAATAGTTACTCTACCATTTACTCCACTAAAAAGATATGAAATCCCCCAAAAAAACTTTAAAAAGTTAAAACTAGGCATGTAGGAAAGTTTGTGTAGTATCTTTCACTGAAAACATTTTTTTTTGCCATATTTGTATAAGAAGCTAATATTAATATTTCCGAAGTCTTAAAAACAATTTAAAAAATTTAATCGAAAAAATGATTGTGTTTTCATTTGATTCTTTTCAAAGTTCCCAAATTGTTTCAACAAAAGAAATGAAATCTAAATTAAATAGGCATGTGCAAGATCGTTTTCGAATACGTCTTTGAATTTTGGCTGCATGATGATAAAACTAGTACGAAAACACAATAGGACTTTTAGTTGATTTTGAAAAACAATTTAATGGATAAAACAGCAAAAATTCCGTTGTAAGCAATACATTATGCTACTCTATTTTCCACGCATGAATATTTTCAAATACAACCTACTTGCCAGGCCCGTGCTTCACAATTTCGCGTGTTCTTCAAAAATATAATTTACTACTTCCATACGTTAGTAAATAAAAAATAAACAATTGCTTAATCAATTATTAAAACTAAATATCTTCTCCACTACTTATAATATCCAGCTATTTATCAACAAATCTTGTTATCAAAAAATCTTGGGGCAGCATTACAAAAATTATTGTTCCATCGTAAGCTTTATAAATATTTTTTTGGGCATAAATGTTCCCTCAAAAGATTTGGTTAGCCGTACCCATCCTTTGTTATGTGATTTATCGCTTGACATTCATTCAGGCAGGAAAATGTTCCTAACATTTATTTGCGCTATTGTCCATAAACAATTGTTTAATCTGCACCTATTTACTTAATTTATCTTCAATCTAATTCGGTATATTTCTTGTGATATTATTGAAAATAAAATATTCAAAAAAAGAAATTTTGAAGCACGGGCCTGGCAAGTAGGTTGTATTTGAAAATATTCATGCGTTGAAAATAGAGTAGCATAATGTGTTGCTTACAACGGAATTTTTGCTGTTTTATCCATTAAATTGCTTTTCAAAATCAACTAAAAGTCTTATTGTGTTTTCGTACTAGTTTTATCATCATGCAGCCAAAATGCAAAGACGTATTCGAAAACGATCTTGCACATGCCTATTTAATTTAGATTTCATTTCTTTTGTTGAAACAATTTAGGAACTTTGAAAAGAATCAAATGAAAACACAATCATTTTTTTCGATTAAATTTTTTAAATTGTTTTTAAGCCTTTGGAAATATTAATATTAGCTCCTTATACAAATATGGCAAAAAAAATGTTTTCAGTGAAAGATACTACACAAACTTTCCTACATGCCTAGTTTTAACTTTTTAAAGTATTTTTTTGGGGGTAAGTTAAATACAGATAAATCTTACCAACAGAAATGTTGGTAATTATATGTTGTTATTTGTAAAACAGTATTAAACTGTTATAAACTACACAATTGCCAAGAAACACAAGAAAATTTACTAATACTGATTTATTTAAATTATTGTCGGTTTTCATTATTTTAAACAGAAGTAAGTGATACATATACTTGGGATATATCCAATTTGGATGTAGTCAATTTTGAATAGCCGCTCTTTTTGTTTTTTCACTGTTTGTAAGCAAAACAAAATGTCATTGTGTTGGCTGAAAGACTATCGCTGAATTCAAGATCAGCAAGTCTACAGTATATCAATGTTTTCCTGTAACCTGATGATTCAATTCAATGAATAAATGATTATCGAGTTTACTGAGATCACGGCACTAATCCAGGGCTACCCCCTCTTCTTACAAACATATCTTAATAAGCGTAACAAAACAGTCAAATGTACACAAAACCGTATGTTAACAGGAGTAATTCATTTATTTTAAAATCTCTGTCTGTCTTCTCTCTCTATATATCTTTTCACCTTGGCGCTGTGTGTGTGTTGTGTGTGTGTGTGTGTGTGTGTGTGTGTGTGTGTGTGTGCGCGTTTCCCCGAGTATAAACGTATGGCTCGTACAATAAAGCTTCTTCCTATCTTTCTCGAAGTTGAATAACTCTTGCCTGCAGACTTTCTCCTCGATAATGTATCAATGAGCTAATTGTACGGCCATTCAGCACCATTATCGTAATGCCTTTATTTAAAGGTTAAAATACGTGTAAGTCGCAATATACGGTAAGATGTTACAAATCTTCTTTTATTGACGTTGGAACCCAGTATGGGTTTTAGCCTCTGCAACGATTTTTTTCAAAATTCAGCCCTCTCATTGAATAGTCTTCTCTATATTCTTATCCCCATACTCCTTCTCAGCATCCTTTATCTATCTCTTCCTTGGCCTTTCTCTTGGTTTCGTACCAACTGGTCTCCATTCTGATATTTTCCTAGAAATTCTATGTTGTTCCATCCTCATTGTGTGTCCCAGCCATAGTTTCCTTCTACTCTTTATAAACCTTACTATATCCGTTCTGTGTATTAGATTGTTTCATGATTCCTTTGTATTCTCCATGAGCCGTCGTCCGAAAAGTTTGCACTGGTCCGAATATTTTGTTTGGAATATTCTTAGATACTGTCTTTCTGCGTTAATACGCAGGTTTCACATGCTACAACTGGTTTAATTATCATTTGTATATTTTAAATTTAATGATTTGTTCAGTGCTTTAGATTTCATTAATTCTGAGTAGGCCTGGTATAACATAATAATAATTGAAATGTAATTACAATGTAACAATGGTGGTAGTAATAACAATTAATTTAAAGGACAGTCTTTATAATTTATCATCTTCAACACTGTTTGTTTATCACGAAAATGAGTCTAATGAATTATTCACACAAGTCTCTCAGAGATTCAGCTTGAGGGCTTCTTTTAAAGCAAAGACTTTAATAACCTGATAGTAGAAATACACGACTCTATCTTGTGTTTATTTCAAGTATTACTCAAATTCGAAAGTTGGTTTTTCACTTTTTGTTTTTTATGTTATCTTTTATAACTTTTAATTGATTTAAATTTCTTTCGCCTAAACCAATGGTCGCAGATAAAGTTAGAAATATCTTCAATCCTGTTAAGTATGGATATCCCTCTTTAAGCCTGTGTTTGTAAATTAGCCCGAAAAGCGTTGCTTCAGACGCTGTTTTCATAGTGATACCAACTGCTAAGGCTTGTTGTTTTAAACGTTTACACCTTCAAAGAATTCGTCTTATTTTGTCTTCATGTACCTCTGCTAACGTATGCGCTTCAGTCTGTGTACGAACAGTATTTTGGTAGGTTTCAGGCACAGAGAGGCATGTACCCAATAGATATACCCAATTTGTTCTGCTTTTTAATTCATGCTTTTATTATCAGTTGTGTTAAATGATGAATCCATTTAGCAACTTAAATACACTAGTTTTTATCGTAAATTTTGTATATTATATAATTTATTTAGAATTTATAATTTTCTGTATAAGTTAACCGCCTATATATCCACACTGAATTCCGGACAACATACATGTTTAACGACAACCAATGTTGACAACCAAAAAATTAATTATGTAGGTTGAACTGAACAAGAACGTACTGTGGTGCTTCGTCGATTTGGGCGGATATCATATAGTAGTTTGCCGTACAAAATCTGTTCCGGATCGGATAAATTGAGATTATATAACGATTTATAGAGCTTCAGATGTATATCGTACCAGAAAATGCACAGTGTTTAGAACATGAATGAGTACAAACATTTGTTAAACTAATGTTTAAGTCCGGAACTGTGGACTGTTCCGGTATTTTACCTTATAAGAAACACAGATGTAGCGGACTTCAGCAAGCGGGGATGGAACAAAGGCGTTAACAAGGGTATATAAGATAGATCGACACTCCATTTGAAATCAGAAGACGCTATTTCAAAATAATATTGCAAAGCTGAAGGAATATATAGCATCGCATCGGTGAGAGCCTAGGTGATTCTTGGCACGTCGCGGCGTGCGTGACTGTTGCAGAAGTTTACAGATCATTCTATGCGGCAGGAATTGCGTAACGCTGTGGACTGTTCTGCTAGTTACAAGAGACTGCGGGTGCCCCTTCCAGACGTTTACTTGACTAGTGTAGAAGCATCCAGGCTCGCTGTCCGACTACAATACAAGGCAGCGAAGATATAATTACGGGACTTCCAAGCGGCTCAGTCAGTTTTACTTGGCCATTTTATCAGTACCGTTAATATTGATTGTTGTGGGGTTTATTGAGTAGTGATTATTGTGTTAATTAATGCATAACTGTAATAAGATGACATTTAATGTGGGACAAATTTAACTTGAATTATTGTGCAACTGTAACTTGAATTGTTTGTTATTTAGAACTTTTTGTGTCTAAATATGATAGCTGAACGGCAAAAACCGTTTCTAAGTCACAAAATTTTGGGTTTTTTTGAAATTACGATAAAAAGGTCAATTGTGTCTCTTCTGGTCTGTACCTAACCTTTTGAAAAACAAAAGTCCAGACGTAATACTCAATAAAAAAAATTTAAATAAGGGGCTTCTGTGCAATATATTTTATGTTATTCCTTGTGTTTAACTACAGTGTGAATGCAAACACGGGATTACTGCTGCAAGAATACACAAGAGAGGAACAGGTACGGATAATCACGGAGATAAAACTAAATTTATATTTGTACAGTCATAAATCTTGGAAAAATCTTGTTGCAAAAAAAATGGAAAAGCAGAAGTTAGTGCGCTTAATATTTCATCCCAGCTCTACAGATTACAGTAATGCATGAAAACACAGTGGCACTTTAAACAATTCTATTTTATACGCAAGTAATGAAGACTGTCAAAATTTTAACACTCAATCAACATTACTGATAAATATATTGGGGGGAATTAGTGTCTGGCTTCAGTGTTTCCTTGTCCTGCCTCTCCTAAGAAACATATTGCATACAGGTTGCATAGATAAACGATAAAAAATTCTGTAAACTACGAAGGTTGATATTTTTTAAATTATTTAAACAAAATTCTCGTATAGTGTTTGTAATAATCTTAAATAAATCAAACTTAATTACTGTCTTTGGCACACATAAATCATAATTAAAGTGTTTATGACTGTTTTATAAATGTTTGTAACTGTGGGATTTACTGCACGGAAGAATTTCTCTCTTAGCTTCTTCTGCTTGAGCATGTGGATCCGTTGGTTCTTCAATTTTGTGTAGATTTATTTAACCTTGCACGTCCATCCGTTAGATCCGATAATTATTTTGTTAATTATTATTATCATCTGAGTGTTTGTTTATACAGGTGTAGTAACTGAATTAATCAAGTGCACTTAACTTGCACTCATCGTGATCTTGCTTATAGTTAAATTTTAATTCCGGATGAGCAAAACGTACCTAAGGGGAGATCTTCCACTCACACGGACAACACTGTATAATACTGATCCGTATTATTAATTATGTTATAAATTTTATACCAATAATATTTTAAGTTGTCTTATTATCTCAGACTTATTATATGAATGATTTGATGTTCTACATGACTCAACTCGCGGTACCTCCTACGAACATCTAGGATACGTCTTCTCTGGTCAGCGCTGTCTGAAATACTGAAGAACCTTATCACACAAATTCGCAGTCTGGCATACATGCCGAGGGTTCTGATTAGATGGAATGCTTTCTAAGTCATAGATAAAAACATAGTAACTCCAAGTTCTGGTCACTCTTCGCAGAATGGCGCAGCTTCATATCATATTGAACATGGTAGGTAGAATTAGAAATTCATAAACCTTATTTTAACACATGCAACTGGTTTGAAAATACACTGACATTAAGTGATCATGGAATTCTCTGGGGGGGGGGGGTGATGCCCATGACTTGACGAACAAAAAGCACCAGGGTGATTCCGTGAACTATTCTAGTACGTACACAAAGTACGGCCGAAATATGTATTAGGGCGGCTCGTCTTTACAGCTGCCATCTGTTCTACCAAAAATATAAGTAGTTTTTGACAAATTTTAGAACGTTACGCTTACCAATTTCAAATATTTACTAAAAGTAAGTTTAGATAAATCTCCGGAAATAAAAAAGTATACGTTTTAATATTGAAATGAATGGAACCGCGTAGAATAGCCGAGAGCGTCCTCGACCCGTCCTCCCATCTAGTGTGGCAGGTGTTTCCTCAGTCAGGGCCGCTTTCAAGTACGTTCCAGAGTACTCTACAGGACAATTTAATAGCATTAAGTGGCGTGCACATTGAGGATGGAAGATTTATAGAAGGTATGCGCTATCTATAAAAATACCTTAGCAGCCGGCTTGTCAGTTGAGTGGTGTTGAGCGATTTCTTTAGCGCGGATCGAATGTTTGTAGCGAAGTGTTGTTGTGCGAATTTCTTTATAGTTGACATTATTATATCGTGTGGACAAATTTTACTTAAAATATTCTAAGAGACTATTATGTTGTTTACAAATTATTTATTGTTATAATTGCAGCTGGTTATTGAAGACTTTATTGGTGTTTTGTATTTTGCTTTCTCCTGTACCATACGACGATCAGGGAGGTCGTCGTAACAGTGGGTCAGAAATGGGAAAGAACCGTTGACAGTGGAAACAGTTGACACCTTGTACAAGACTAGTGTAATTTGTAATTAATCTGTAAACAATGGATCCCAGTCAGATGCTGGAAAATTCCAGACGCTACAGTTGCAGACAGAAAAAAGACAGAAGAAAGACAAAAAACACTGTTGCTGGAGTCAGAAAATCAACAGAAAGAAGAACGTAAGCGTGAAACAGGTGACATCAAAACGCTGATACAGGAACAAAAGCAGATGCAATACATATCGCTGCAGGGCTGGGTCTACTAACAGGTGAGCTTCACAAACAAGATGCTAGAATATCGGAGGTACAAGAATCAGTAACATTAAAAATAGCTGAAGTAGAAAAAAATCTGTCTCGAGTGTAGAAGATGTGTCTAATAAAGAATCTGATGTAGAGGTCACCGTAGCAATTGTGAAAAATTCAGTCTCAACTCTAAAAGAGTCAATTGCAAATATAAAAGAGCAGATTAAGCGTGAAGTTGAATGGTTCATGAAGATACAACCAAACCAATTTCTGAACAGACTACCAATGATAACGACAGAAAAGACAATGGAGAAAGTCACCTTGCCTGCGGTTGGAGCAGTTCATGTCAGGGCTCCAACCTTTGACGTTACCGGATTTGTTAAAGAAAGGCCAACCTCGTTTACAGTTGACACAGGCGCAACAGTTGTCATTGTGCGACCCGATGGGGCGAAAAATCTCAAGCCAGTGTGGTGCTCTTGCAGCTTGTGAACAGCTACTGGACGTCCTGTAAAAGTGTTTGGAAAAGTGGAGATACACCTACGCTTCGGTCGTCTTGAGTTTGATCAAGTACTTGTTGCAGACATTGTGGATGAAGCAATTCTTGGTGTGGACGTCATGAATGGATATGGATTTATAGTCGACTTCGAAAACAATGTCTTGAGAATCGGAAAAGAAGAGGTAATGCTCTCCACAGTGAGTAAGTCAGAAAAATCGACGGACGTGTTAAATCAAGTGGCCGTAAGTGTCCCGCGAAACTCCGAAAATATCATCATGGTTATAACTGGGGTAGATACTAGGGACAACCGGTGCTCTATATTCGAACCCCAAGTAATCAGCATACCGGCAGTCTGGTATACTAATTGCCAGACGTTTAGTAAAACCTAACGAAACCGGAAATGTACCTGTTAGAGTGGCGAATATTTTTTATGAAGCTGTCACTTTACAAAGCAATGTGCACCTATTCTTGGTTCCACAGTCGGATGCTACAATGGCCGAGATAGGGAAATACAGTGCGCTTATGGGTTTTACGTTCGCTACTACTAAACCTCGACCGATAAAAATAAAATACTAGATATGTCTACAAAAAATACACAGTGGTAACAGTATTTTAATTCTTTACATTTTGGAATATTATAAGCAACGTTTGCCCAAAAATGAAGTCGTTAAAAATAAAAACGTAATGAAACCATCGCACACTTGATTTAATGCGTAATAAAATATAGGCCTAAACTGTCCTTACGCAAGATGTTCTTGCTCCATAACAATAATTTTTGTACGTGCAGTAAAGTTAATGAACATGATGTACATGCCATTTAAAATTAATAATATCCTTGGCATAACAAAATAAAAAATGAAACTTCATATCAATTTCTCATTTTCTTAAGTCGTGAGGCATAAAGAGTAGCCTGCGAGAAAATGTTTCCCTATTCAAGATAGACTAATACATTAAGCAAGCTAATTTTACAGAAAGATTCATATTTAATTCTGATTTAACTCTCAATGTTCTATCTTTATTGGTTTCTAAATTATTGAGCGAATCAATCAATCAAGTATGCTTCATTTTTCTGAAAATTACATTCCGTTGTATCATAGCATGTGAAATCATGACTTTCAATAATAAGCGGTTTTATTACTAATTGGTAAGTAATATATTACAATACAGCGTTTTACAAGTTAATCACTAAATTTCAAGCGTGCTATTTTGTTTAGGGTTTAAAAACATACCCACGGAGACACAGTTAAAGTTCCTGTCCCATAACGTTGAATAAATAAGCGGCAAACGACAAAAACAGCTGTGCACATTTCCCGAAACAAAACGTATAGTCTCTACTTTCTAAATACACGTGTATTTCGTATAGTAAGTATCCAAATCACAATATGTCGCGAATATCCTAAGACTGCCTTAGTCCCCCATCTGCGTTCTACAATAATGTTAACGACAGTCCCACGGTCGTCATGTTGGTCGGTGCAAATAGACTGACACCAAATGAAGTCACTAATTACTGCTTTGATTAGAAATAAACAAAGACACTCTTATACAATATTTCAAGTTAAAATTTGTCTAATACACAACAATATATGTCACTTTATTACATCACCAAGTAATACAATAATCACTTCCCAATAAACGCATTACAATATCGCCAGCTCTGAACTGAATTCGGCCGGCCGCTGTCTGCTTGTTTATACTCCGGCTGTCTTCCAATGTAGTGACACATTTAAGTGTTAATATGTACAGTTATTAATATTTGTAAGATTATTTCGAAAGAAGTAACCGGTAAAATCTAAAGAAATTGCTAACCGTCTTGACGAAAAATGAATTTACATCTAACAATACATTACAAGAATGCGATGATTACTGTACGATCATCAAAATCGGCGTTCGGAATCGTCCAATCACGCTTGAATGACAAATTAAAATGTCTATGCAAGGCGTTTCTAGAAATGTGTTATTTTTCTGCAAGGTCAAACGTTACAAAGTGATCTAAATAACAGTAATTAATGTCAATGTACAAAGTAAATTAAATTAAATTTCTTGATACTTTAATTTCATGACAATTAGTGTAAAAGTTAGGCAAAGTAAAACGGTAGAATCATTACGGACTTGTTTGTGTTTGCAAATGTTGCAAAGAGCGGGCGTAACAATGGCGGGGCGCATACTTTCTCAAACTGGTTATTGTTACCAGTTGTCATAATTTAACTAAGTTTGAATGTATTACACACATTTGCATTAGTGATTCTCATTGTTCGGCTGCTTGGAATTCGTTCGCAAGTTTATTGACTCAACTCGTAATGTCTCCTTATTTATTCAGAACACTTTTTTGGAGCGAAACATATTCATGACGCTGCCGTACCCGTAACTCATGCGAAACAAATTCGTGAAACAAATACGCAGCACGGGTGTACATGTAATCTATATTAATTACGCACTCTAGCGTTTTCCAACGATTTTAGTTTCATTAGTAAACGTGTGTTTCAGATTTAATTTTTTTAATTGCTGGTGTAAATAAAAATGTAAGTGTTGCCATCACTGACTAAAAAACCCTAGCGTATGTATGTTCCAACATAAATTGCGTGCATCATTTAATTTTATTTAGATTAAATGTGATATTCCCACAGGGTGATATTTTTTAGTGATGGCCTCCACATTTTTCTTGTAGCCATCCCAACCTTCTTGAAAATTTCTATCTAGCAGGGAAGAGAATGACTGTATTCTGATGTGAAGAGAGTTGTTCAGACTTTGTACCTGTACTTTGAATATTATAATACGACACGCGCAGATGACGTCACGTTTTCTTATCGGCCGCTGTCAGCCGACACAGCTGGCGGTCGGTAGCAAAGTTTTAGTTAGTCATTTATATCACTCCGAGCTGAGCACTCGTAATATTTCTCATCCAGCCGCGGCTTCTTCTGGATTTCATTATTTAGTCATTCATTATGTGCAACATGCACTAATTATACTTGGCGAGCTCTTTCTTATTCAACATGTCTTTCGACTTCATTATTAATTAATTTACGGGCGTCATGACGGGAAAACGTCTGCGCGTGTCAGCAATGGTTGTAAAATTTAACAGTTCTCAATAAAGGATTATTGCTCAAACATTTATACAGTCCACTTCTATATACTTTCAACCAGCCCTCTTTATTTAGCGTCTCTAGGAATAACTCGAGAATCTTCAAGAGCTTCCAGTACGCAACTTTTGGTCCTCCGGGCCGGATATTATTTTCGTCCACAAGCGACAACATTTTTGGTCCAACGCGACCGCATTTTTTTGTCCGCAGCGACAGCATTTTTTGGTCCACCATTCCGGATTTTATTTTCGACTTACGGGCAATCATTTCAAAATATTTCATCTAATGAGCACAAAAAGTCTGTGTCCCAAACAAGTTTCAAATATAGCTTCAAAATTCAAAATACTTTCAAACTGATATTGCTGGCCGTGGCATGTCCTTTGTCGCCGCAAAAGACGACCTGCAGCAGTGACACGCAAGATACAACAGAACGTCAGACCTGACACATCAGGAAACGGCATGACAGTGACTCAGCAGCAGCAAATTCCACAACGGTAAATCACGCTGAGAAACGACGACAATCTTCATCCGACCAGCACGAACAGGCGGGGCAACGGCAACACAGGATTAACGGACGGGATCAGAGCGGAATCAACAGGACCGAAGCACTTCTGAACGCGCCAGGATTCCACGTGATTATGAACTTTTTATATAATAATTTAAGTAACATTTTATATTCAATTAAAACTGTTGATGTTTTGTGCAAACATATATCGTTATAATTGAGCATATTTTCGTAACTGCTTAATAACTTAATAACTCATTGAGAGTTCAAGTGCCGAGATAAGGCTATACGTATTATTATTTAAAATCCATAATTTCAATAACGCTAATGGCTGTTTTTTAGTAGAGATAATAAATGTATGTTGTATGATTAATGTGTTAAGTTATTTGGCGGCCGCTAGCTACCGCACTATATCCAAATTTTATCAAAATTACGTCAATTGTTCACCTGCTCTACGCTTAAATTCTTTAAATTATATTTTTAATTATAATCATGGCGGATATGAAAGCTCTAATAAAAAAACGAGGCACTGTTAAAGCTTCGATATCCCGCGTGAACACGTTTGCGGATAATTTCGATCCGGAAACCAGCGATCATCACGCATTAAAAATAAAGCTTCGGCATTTGATGGAATTATCCACCAAATACGATGATATCCAATCTCAAATTGAATCCGATGACGCTGATTTCGCATTAGCAAGTGATAGAGTCCAAACGGAGGACGATCTTTGCAGCATCGAATGCAAGTTGCAACACGTATTAGAGCAAGTGGAGCATGTGAATCAAAAACCGCTAATTAACACCGAAATTATGCCTCTTAAAACCGAGGTAATTTGATAGGTTCCAACTGTATAGGGGGGGCTATACAGTTGGAAGCTATCAAACTACCTCGGTTTTCAGGTAACATTATTGAATGGCAACATTATTATAACATATTTCTCGAATTAATACACGCCAGAACCGATCTGACGAATATTCAAAAGCTACATTACCTGCACTCATCATTAAGTGATGAGGCGCTGAACGTGATAAAATCGTTGCCAATTACTCATGATAACTACGCGGTAGCTATCGATCTGCTAAAAAATAGGTATGACAGTAAGTTGATTGTCTCAGCCCATCATGTGGGAAATGTCCTGGGTGTGCAATCGATTCAACAAGAGTCCAAAACTAGTATTTCCAAATTTATTGATGAGATAACCGCTAATATCAATGCGTTAAACACCCTAAACCTACCCGTAAATACATTCGAAATTATTCTTATTCATTATTTGGCCCAAAAACTCGATAATTACACGTTGCGCCTGTGGAAAGACAGTTTGTCCGATGAACGATTTCCTAGTTTTAATAATTTCATAAAGTTTCTAAATATACGTAGACAGTTATTGCAAAACTTGGATAGCACGGCCACTTCAACGAGCAAGATAAACGCTTGCGATAAGGCTTATCATCGCAAGACGATTAAAACGATGAATGCGGCCAAGGCCACATTCCACTCACATGTCGGAAATAATCTGTGTCACCTGTGCAAAGGTAAACACAGAATTACTGATTGTTCACAGTTTATAGTGCTTACTGTACACGAGAGAAAAAACATTATAATCAAAAATAAACTCTGTCTAAATTGCTTTCGCTCAGGCCACGATGGCGCTCATTGCCCATCTAAATTTTCTTGCAGAACATGTGCGAAACGTCATCATACCATGATTCATATGCCTAACAAAAATGAACAGTCCAGTAGCAACCAGTGTCCACTGAAGTTACAAACAAATAAGTCCATCTTATTATCTACCGCAGTCTGCATGACCACTGACCATGCAGGTAGGAAGCACCCGGTTAGAATTTTACTGGACTGTGGCTCGCAGGCTAAGTTTTGTACCATGGATTTCGCACGCCGCATGGGTTTGAAACTAGTCAAATCTCAATTGCCCATAACGGGTATAAACAATTCATTGTCCCAAGCTGACTTCAGCACAAGAATAAGGTTACAGTCTCGCTATAAACATTTTAGTTTAAACGTCCATTGCGCGGTGCTTCCCAGCATTACTAAGAATCTCCCGGCGGAATCATTTGATGTCGCCTCTTTAAATTTACCAAAGGGCATAATCTTAGCTGACCCACAACTCAACTTCTCGTCGCAAGTCGATGTATTGCTCGGTGCTCAGTATTATTTGCAGTTAATTGAACCTATTAAAATTCTTCGTAGCCCGCACTTCCCCATAATTCAGGAGACAAAACTAGGATTTATTCTCGCAGGTAATTTGCCGTTCAATGTCGACATGACGAAACCGGTTTCATCCTTTACGGTATGTAAAAATGAAGTGAGATTTCCTCGCAATTAAAGGCATTTTGGAAGTTGGAGGAGGTTTCTATTCGTGATACCTCCGCTGAGGACTCGGCATGTGAGAATCATTTTGCGTCCAACACTGTCCGCAATAACGAGGGCAGATTTGTGGTATCCCTGCCTCGAAAGGCAGACAAGTCTCATTGAGGCGATTCTCTCTCCGGCGCTAGCCGCGTACCTCAATCACCGGAACCCCCGGTCCAGCAGAAACGTAAACGCAAACGTAGGCGTAAACGTAATCGGATTTTACACGTTTACTCACATGAGTCATCATCATGGCCCATCAGTGCCTTCGATACTCGTTCTCCCTGTACTTATCCCGATCTGGAGCAAGAGCAACGCAAGCAGGTCCCAACCTCACTAATTGTCGCTTCATCCACCTCCGGTTATGTTGAAAATTACTCATCCCTTACAAGACTCATTCGAGTTTTCTCATATTGCCGCAGGTTTATTCGTAACTCTAGGCTCCCCGTTGCTGACAGGGGCACTTCCTTTTTGTCAGCCCAGGAGTTGGATGATACACTTTTGCTTTTTATTCGACAGTCTCAGCAATTGCACTTCGGCATTGAGGTTAAGGAGCTTGAGGCACATCGCTGCATTCCCAACAGGAGTAAAATTCTCTCACTCAACCCCTTTCTTGATGAAACAGGTATATTGAGAGTAGGTGGACGTCTACAGCACTCACAGCTCAGCTACGTGAGCAAACATCAAATAATTTTGCACCCGCATTCTCATATCACCAAATTAGTCATAGAATATGAACATCTTCGTCTATTGCACTCTGGTGTGCAATTAACCCAGTTTTCTCTGAGACAGAAATATTTGATTGTTAACGATAGATCCTATATACGCTCGGTAATACATAAATACATCATTTGTTTCCGTTACCGTGCTAGGGGCGCGAAGCAATTATTGGGACAGTTATCCCCTTCCAGAGTCACTCCCGCTAAGCCATTTTCCCAATCTGCTGTGGACTATGCCGGACCCGTACTTATACGTCATGGCGGGCAGCGCTCAAAATCAACGTCAAAAGCGTATATTGCGTTATTTATATGCATGTGCACTAAGGCCATTCATTGGGACCTTCTATCAGATCTTACCTCCAACGCCTTCATAGCAGCCTTAAAACGATTCATCGCGCGCAGAGGTATTCCCACTCAGATATTTTCAGACAATGGCACGAACTTTCATCGTGCTAGTAGCACATTACACGATTTGTACAGGCTTTTTAAATCGAAAGGATTTGAGCAAACAACTCAGGAGTTTATCAGTTCCCAGGGTATCAAGTGGTCCTTTATTCCTCCCTCTGCCCCTCATTTCGGTGGTTTGTGGGAAAGCGGAGTAAAAAGTGTTAAATTTCATTTACGTCGCGTGATTGTCGGTACTCTCTTGAACTTTGAGGAGTATTCTACCATTCTAACTCAAATTGAGGCTTGCCTTAACTCTCGCCCTTTATTCTCTATATCCAATGATTTTAGGGACCCTGAGCCCTTAACTCCCGCTCATTTCCTGGTCGGTTCTCCACTGACGGCACTCCCGGAGCCCGACTATACCCTAGTCAATACTAGTCGTTTGGGCAGATGGCAACTGCTCCAAAGATTCACACAATCCATCTGGAAACGATGGTCCAAAGATTATTTGCACCAGTTGCAGCAGCGCAACAAATGGCGCACCGCGTCAAGGAATTTAAATGTCGGACAGCTCGTCCTCATTTTAGACGACAATTCCCCCCCTTCAATGGAAGCGCGGGGTAATTACTAATGTTTTTGCGGGTCAGGATTCGATAGTGCGCGTTGCCGAAGTTCGCACCGCACATGGTATCCTACGTCGACCCATCCATAAATTATGCCCCCTTCCGGCGGCATCAGACTAATTCGCATTACCATTCATAATTGTTCTGAACATTTATCATGTTTTTTATTGGTTGTTTGTATTGTATTAGTATTAAGTTTTTATTATTGTGTTCCTATGTATCATTATTATGTTCTTGAAATTTTTGTGACTATTATTATGCTATTATGAACTATTAATTTTATGTCAATCGTTATTATGTATACTCATATTATGCATTTTTACATCCTTTCGGATATGTCTATCTTACTGTTATGTATCATTGAATTTGATATCATTATATTAATACTATGCATGGACATTATTTTGTCGTTATTATTGTATTACTATATTTAGCCAGTTTTTGAGGATGTTTTCATTATGTAAATTAAAGGATGTCGCTTATTTTCTGTTAAAGATTAAATGTATGTATTTACCAAACATATGTTAATGCTTCAAAGAAGATTATGTTAGTTATATAAGCACTTTATTTTTAACATGAGCTTTAGTTTGTATCTTTTCAGTACAGAAATTGTTTTGTTTAACTTTGAGTTTGTTCTGATAGCTTAATTAATTTTGTTATTTACAAATTTCTTATGTCAGAGACTATTTACTTTAAGTAAAGGTCAATTTATTTAATGTGTAAAGCTTTCAAGTATTTTATGTATTTTCTTTGTATACAACATTTGATACAATTGTGATTTACGTTTCACACAATAACTTAAATTGCAAAATCGCCCCGATGTTGTGCGGGCAGTATGTTCAGACTTTGTACCTGTACTTTGAATATTATAATACGACACGCGCAGATGACGTCATGTTTTTCTTATCGGCCGCTGTCAGCCGACACAGCTGGCGGTCGGTTGCAAAGTTTTAGTTAGTCATTTATATCACTCCGAGCTGAGCACTCGTAATATTTCTCATCCAGCCGCGGCTTCTTCTGGATTTCATTATTTAGTCATTCATTATGTGCAACATGCACTAATTATACTTGGCGAGCTCTTTCTTATTCAACATGTCTTTCGACTTCATTATTAATTAATTTACGGGCGTCATGACGGGAAAACGTCTGCGCGTGTCAGCAATGGTTGTAAAATTTAACAGTTCTCAATAAAGGATTATTGCTCAAACATTTATACAGTCCACTTCTATATACTTTCAACCAGCCCTCTTTATTTAGCGTCTCTAGGAATAACTCGAGAATCTTCAAGAGCTTCCAGTACGCAACAAGAGTGCATACAACAGTATGAATACCTTGGTGTATAGTGTATCCCATTTTACCTAACTAGGACGTAATTCAGGGGGAACGTCGATATACCATAGAAGAAAGAGAACTATACTACACATATACAAAACAAACAACAAGTAACATGAATTTACACGCAACACACATTTTTTAGAAAAATTGTTATATTCCCAATCAAAGTTGCATTCTAATATCTACAAAACATTCTTCTTAAATACAGAATATACCTAATGCACTACTACTACTACTACTACTACTACTACTACTACTACTACTACTACTACTACTACTGCTACTAATATATTATTACTAATAATAATAATAATAATAATAAGCACTTTTCTTCCTTTATTACATTGCGTACAGTACACAAAATTGTTACATTCCAGACAGAAGTAATAAAACTGAAATCACAACCACTTTAGAATAAACTGAACTAGACATAATTGTTAGGGCGCTATAAGAAACGTTAAAACTGCTACACCCTTGAACATAACTTGTAGAGGAAAATAGGGCCCCTAAGTCTCGCCTGATTCGGGCAATCATTGGGCTTATACAGAGTTACTTGGATTGGAAAACATGACAAAAATATCGGTATGGAGAACCATACATGACTTCCATGTTCTAAGATTTATATTTTAAAACATTTAAGAAATGAAATGTTTCCATAGAAACTACTTCTTTCCACTTGTTGCTTCAGTCTTAACCACAGTACTGTGGCACTAGCGTATACCACCACACGTTATCGCACTCGATTTTCACTGATGCTGGCAGTCGACGGCACTACCGAAACGTCTGGTTTTGCAGAAAACTTTGGTCTACGGCCAAACAGGACGGGAAGGAATTTTGGCAACAAACTACTTCTTTGTTGCCGATAACGTAGTACATATATAAAAAATTATCCCCTCCCCCTTCAACTATAATTTTCATTTATAGAAAATTACCCCCACCCCGTTCAACTAGCCTCTTCATTTATAGATATGTCATCTACGTTTCTACAGTGGATTATGAAGATGTTTTATCAGGATACTTTATTTATCAAAAATAAGTACTTTACTCTTGTTACAACAAAAAATGTTTCTGGTAAACTGCCCTTTCCCCCTAACCGATCTTCACCAAAATCAACAGGCTTTGAGTCCCCTACAACTCAGGCATATATGTAAAAAATTATTTGATACTGTTTGAATTTAAGGCAGTTATCGTTCGTCAAGGAAAAATTTCTCTTGTTACAACATAAAATGTTGCTGGTAAACTACCCCTTTCCCTTAACCGATCTTCACCATAATCAACAGGCCATGAGTTCTCTACAAAGTAGGGAAGTATGAAAAACATTATTTGATTATGTTAGAATTTACGGCAGTTATCGTTCGTCATGAAAACATTACCCTTCTTATCACATAAAATGTTGCAGGTAAACTACACCTTTATCTTAACTGATCTTCACCAAAATCAATAGGTCTTGAGTCCTCTACAATTCAGGGATCCATGAAAAACATTATTTGATTCTGTTTGAATGTGCGGCAGTTATCATTCGTCATAGAAACAATTACTCTTGTTAAAACATTAACAGTGGCTAGTAAACTTCCCCTTTCCCTTAACCGATCTTCACCAAAATAAATAGGCCTTGAGTCCTCTACAACTCAGGCACATATGTCAAAAATTATTTGTTTCTGAGTGAATTTATGGCAGTTATCGTTCTTCATGAAAAACGTTCTCTTGTTACAACATAAAATGTGGCAGGTAAACTACCCCTTTTCCTTAACCGATCTTCACCAAAATCAACCAGCCTTCAGTCTTACAATTGAGGAACGTAAGCAAATACATATTTGATTCTGTTTGAATGTGCGGCAGTTATCGTTCGTGATAGAAAAAATTGTCGTTGTTAAAACATAAAATGTTGCAGGTAAACTACCCCTTACCCTTAACCGATCTTCACCAAAATCAACAAACATTGAGACCGCTTTGGCTCAGGAAGGTGTACAAAACTTTAAAAACATTATTTGAATCTGATTGAATTTACGGCAGTTATCATTCGTCATAGAAAAAATTACCCATGTTAAAACATACAACCTTGCAAGTAAACTACCCCTTTCCCTAATCCGATCTTCAACAAAAACAATGTAACCCCTCTTTAAGTATTTTGTTGACTTATAAAAAAAAATTGTGTTTTTTTTTTTTTTTTTTTTTTTTTAAGAGGGGCCACAAGATAATTAAAACTAGGCCAAAAGCCTAGAGAAGCCAAAAATGCGCTGCATCCAGTGAGACGGGACTTGCAATTAAAACTCACAAAATTAACAACCAATAAATTTTTATTACATCATTCTCCTTTTTTTTATAACAAAACGTTAACTATTTATCTCCCAACAAAATCAGTGCATTCTCCTTCAAATATTTTTGGTTAATTTCTTGCTTTAAAAATAATTATAAAATTTAAATGAAATTAATAAAATGATTTCTTTTACAATTGGGGTTACTTTTCCCCACTTAGCCCTATACCTAACCACCAGAAATAACACATGAATATACAATACATATAAATGGACATATAAATATATATGTCTACAACTACAACACATACACACGTTCCACATCACAGGACAATTACAACTTTCAACATTAATATCTTGCCACACCTCTTTCACCCCAGGAGGTCCATAATTCACAATTCATAAATATTCTTGAACGCAACACCTATTCAAAGATCTTAATACATAATAATCCATATATATATGTGTAACACCAGTGCCCCCAGGGCATACTAAAATTCAGGGGTTGGCATAATGCCTGATACTACTATAAAGTGCTCCTACACTGAGCACTTAGACTTGGAGGAAATATAATCATAATTCAGTCAAAATACAAGTGACCATAATAAAGTAAAAGAATTTAAGCGTGATAAATTTTGTGAAATATTAATAACAGTAATGTGCCATGATGCTTTATAACCTTTAAGAATTAATTTGGCCCAAAGGCCGACATGTTCCTAGGCAAGATCGTGCCTAACTAAACCTGTCCCAGGAGCATGTTCAAGTCTGCATGACAAATCCGCCTATACAGGATTAAACTGGGGACCCGACTGAAACTAACAAAAGAAACTCCTATCCATTATAGGACCCAAACTGAATATAAATATGTGAAATTAATGAATCAATTGAAAACTAAATTTAATCTGTGAAATTACATGATGAATGATAGAATTACTAGCACTAAGGTAACCCTTTTACTGAAAACTAGAAAGAAATTTACATGCCTGAATGGTAATCAGCCACGGATACATGCCAACCTCTGGGCTCACACTTAATATAAATAGTATTACAAAATGTACAAAAGATCCCCCCCCCCAAGTCCGCGCACTATTCTGTCCCGTTAACCGGGGACCCAATTAAAATGTGTAAAGCTTAAAGTCATTTTAGGGTGTGTCGCTATATGCCCACGAGTTCTAGTGGGATACATTCCCTTGTGCGAAAAAGTAATATTGGGTTGGTGTCACCTGATTTATTCCCTGGTGTGAAGTTTGAAGGCCTGGTCTAAAGCATTTTCGTGTTGGTGTGGCCTGTTCCCCGCTGTTCTCCTCCGGCAGATGAAGCTGAGAGCCTTGGATGTTCGGTCGTTCAGGTCATGATTTGGGGCTGGTCCTCGACGTGAAGCGAGGTACCCTAAGCATACAAATATTATCAGCGAGATGCTCCAACACTTATTCCCCCAGGTTCTCTCTCACACGCACCAAAATCCATTAATAATTTTAAACACTGCTTTAGGCCTACTTGAAATGAAAGTTTGACACACTCTACAACAGGTTATACGGGCATGTGGCCCTATCTTTGAAAACATTAAGTTTGGCTAAAGTACATATTATTTTGCGTTAACATTGGTCAATTACGGGGCCCTAGTTAAGACTTCAATTACTGTTATACAATTAACTAATTTTGCATACTCTAATTCGCCACGTGGCGTGCGTGTAACAGGTTAACAATTTTCATTCAGTCTTGTACGTATGTTAAACAAAACCCCTTTTACGTTACTTTAAAAATAAATATATATGTATAAGTATATTGCACTCACTTACCGCAGATCTGTTTTAATTTAGCCTGCCGTAGGTGGAAGATGGAACAATTAAAAAAACTTCTCTGTCGGAGAACGAGGCGAGGTGGTTAGTTCAAGCAGTGAAATCAGACAAGAACGGAAACGTTTATTCTTGGTATTTTTCAACTCGCGCTCCAAGGCGTCCGCAAGGGAGCAACACCAATCAAGCGCCGCTTCGTTACTTCATGTAGATTTTGCGCTAACCGTTAAACACAGTACGGCAGAACGCCCACCGCTAAATAGAGAAACCTATTTTTCTTTAGCGTATTAGCGCCGATTTTATTCAATCGGCACACCCCCACCCCAAAAGGGCAACATAGTTGCCCCACACTTAGACAGAGGAGCACCCTGCAGTGTACCCCAATGTTTTCTACTAAAACGTAGGTGTTCCTCGGTTTTCCCAGTTGCCTTTGTTCTCAGGAGAGCTGTGGCTCAGATAGAAGTCGAAAAAACAGAAAGAAGACGTGTTGAATGCGAGTGTGTTGGCACTACACACTGACCTGATCAGGGCCAGCATGCAGCAAGAAAGACAGAAGAAGAATAGAAGAAAGAGTGTTCGGGTGCACCCTGAGTTCTGACCTCCTGAGGCTTGACCACTTATGCGGGAACTCCGATGCTACCTCAATAGGGACCCATGCCCTATAATTACACGGGGACTAACCCCCCAAAATCCAATAACACTTTATCCCATGAATCCCTCTTACATCCCACAGGACCAGGGAGAGAACGGGGTAGGTGGTTTCCATGATACCATAATTTGTTTACCCAATGTGTATATCCCTTCCTATAACCTAATACATGTGTGCTCCAAGGACACTGTCCACGTCGTACAACGCCACCGAGGTCCCTACCTGGCCTCGTTGGAGCGGTACGACTTGCTCTACTTACTTCTATTTTTGATTTTTTTCTCATCCTTTTCTTTTTCTAATTTTTTTTTTTAAAGGGGTAGGAAATCGGGAGGACGAAAAGGGTAAGGATCCTTAAAGGTCAAGGGTGAGGACTAAGGGTGAGGACAGGGTTCCCTCCTAAAATAAGGAGGAGTGGAGAAAACCGAGGCTCGCTTAGGCAGGGGCGCAGCCCTGAAGTAGACGTACACCACCCGGATTGTGGGGAACATCTACCCGCTACCATCTTTGTTTAAAGGTCTCAGAATTTTGTTCATACCTTCAGTGCACATTTCAAATTAATAAAATTTATATAACTTTATTTAATTTTTATGAACTAAATAACCATGAACAAAGTCCCATAACATATACAACATTATACACTGAGGTGTTTTAAATTTTCCGAACAGTACACAGCTTTCGAAACAGGAAGTAAGTATACGCTTTAACCAGAAGGCGATAACAAGTTCTAAAATATTTGTAGTAGAGTTGAGGCATTTTTGAAGAAATGGTTTTATTCTTTAAGTTAAATTATTGACTGTTGTTTTAAAATACATAAAATCAGGATACAATGAAACAATGAAAACTACACGAAATCGGTGTCTTTTGAAAACAAACCAAAGGTTAGTAAAGCTGTTATCTACTAAAGGTTAATACAATTTATTTTTTTTAATAAAAATTTAATTAGAGAAATCACAAACTGGCAGCCTAGTGGGCTGCCTTGTTTGATAAGGTAACAAATATCTGGAGGCTCGTAGAAGACACAGCACTTTCTGTCAAATTTCTTTGTCCTTCTTATTAAGTGGGCAGTAAGGGTGTAAAGGTACTAAGCAATGTGACTGTGCGACAAAGTCCCGTCAAAGTTTCACTCCTAATTTTGATTCCGTGGTAATAAATTTGTTACTATTTTATACGTAAGGTGTCGGCCATAAATACACCTATAACACGTAAAAGTGGAACTGATAGAAACACTCCGTTTTTGAACTTCCTTACACTGGAGTTAAGGCTTAATTTTCACTTTGTAGATCTACTTTATATTATCACTACGATCATATTAATATTAGCTAATTCACTTCCTTCACTTCCATACTCTTAACCTTCATAATTCAAATTGTTGTATCAATTTTTGTACAGTAACTTTCTCTATTCCATTTCCCTTCTTCATTATGTACAAATTAATTGTACTTGTTTAAGTGACCGGTAGTTTCAATGTCAGATTCTATAGACAATATTAAATTTTATTTACTATATTAGATTCATCTTTCTGTCCTCGTTTATCAGTCAAAAAGAATTCAGATAATTTTAAGCGCTATCGGCACTTCAATATGTTGTTCCGTTTTACTTCAAATACAGTTTAAAAAAATGTTTTTTAGCTGAATAACTGAATATCGGTATTTACTTGTATGTGGTCGACCTTGTGTAAACCGCTTCCAGTAACCGATTGATGTGAATGTTTGGTAAACATGACACAGCAATTTCCAATACATTATTGGCTGAACGCAAAGCTTTAATCGAGTGTAATTAAAGATTACAAGCGGTTCCAAGAGAAAAGAATTAAACCGCCGCCATTCTGTTTCCAGCACCAACGTTTACATCGATTTACTTTGTGTAATTAATTTTGTCCTGGATTTGTTTGTGTAATTTACAAATTAATAAATATTCTAGCTACAGAACAGGAATGTAGGTTATTTATATGTTTACCGTTTTGCTGAATGCATATGAATATACCATTATCATAAATATTAATTATTACTACATGCAAATCATTATTATCCATTCATAATATTTTACGTGTTTGTTGCAACCGACCAAGTCTATATAATCTCATCCGCGCGCGTGTGCCTGTGTGGATCTTCACTATAATAATAATAATAATATCAGTATTTTACTAAACTCTTGCTATTTTAGTTTCTTGTAGTTTTTTTATATTAAGTATATATATATGTATGTATATATATATATATATATATATACAGATCACTTCTGCAAGTATAATGTTTTATATTTTATCGGCGTATACAAAAATCTGACGCACGTTTCACAGATCAGTTGGTTCGTTCCATCAGAGGTTTCAGTGTGAATTAACAAATTATCGATTTTGTTTTATTACAATATAAATTTACGAATAATCGATTTTAATTCAATTTAAAATTTAGGTTGTTGTAATATTTGTTTGTGATTATAAATCAGCTGATTACATAATCAAACATTACAATAATCAAAATTTTAAATCAAAACAAAATCGATAATTCCTTAATTCACATTAAGTCCTCTTATGATACAGATTTTTCTGTGAAACGTGCGTCTGTTTTTTATATATACTGATAAAATTTAAAATATTATACTTGCCGACGTAATCTATTATTATAAATAATATATAGATAGTTATTTTTTAAACAGTGTCGATCCTCGGACTGGTATTTGTCCTATAAAACCATATACCAATTTCAACGCTAACCTTGTACCTCTACATTATTGTAGTAAGGGCCGTTACATGGATGCACTCGAAGAATTCGAGATATATAGAGGTCATAATAACCCCGATATATGTGACGACATACTCAATGATAAACTCAACTTCCGGTCCAACCCACTATATGATACCGCGCTGCGATCGCTTAAAGATAAAACTAAATAATAGTGCCCATCGACACAGTCTTGACATGCTACACGCGGTGCACCGTGTCGGTTACTAGTACGCTTATAATATGTTCATTCATTGTATTTTACGTGTTTATTTATTGTGTGTTTATTTTACCATGGATTTTAATATATAACGAGCTCCTTTGGAGTGAAGGTCTGAACATGGGTCATATGGCCTGAAACGCGTAACCCAGCTCAAATTACGTTAGAAGTCACTTGACGGAAATCATAAGGTAAATTATATCATTATCATACAGTGACTTGGACCGCATTAATTATGTTTCTCCAAATAGGAACGCACTTTTATATTTGTTACGCGCTCTGATAAGGCTCAAATTTTTAATGGTTATACTCTTGGACAGTTTCTATCTCAGCAGAGGCATCAAGCGATTTAGCCTCGTCAAGATTTGCCTACTCGCACTAAAACAACTCATTTCTCAAACACACCTAATGCACGAACGTATGTATTTAAGTATGTATTAACGTATTGGCAAAGCTGGCACTCACTTTTAAGTAAATCTAATGGAAAACATATAATTAAAATGCCAATGCCATGCGAATCAGGATTACCATGCACCCGCACACCATTTCATTTATTATGAATTCCTTAAACTAATATTACATCATCGTATTGTATATGTACGGAAGCCGCTTACCGTTGTAAAAAAGATTTTCTCTTCCTTCTCAGCCGGCGTATCATATTCTTGAATTTCCAGCGGACGTTTCTTTCATATTTCACCCCACCCCTCTTTGATTTCAGTCACATCTTCTATCCGGCGTTTTCTTCTGTTCACGTATTTTGTCAATTTGTTTCTTCATTTATTAAACCGAGCACGCGTCGACATTAGCCACTATCTCTGTTCTCAGTAACAAAGCCTCTCTCATTTTCCAAATGTCAATTCAGGCAATCGTACGATTGGTCGACCCCGTTTCAACTATGCACGACTTATCAGAATACCAACTGATATCGTGAACAAAACATTTTTACAGAACGATTACTAAAATAAAAATAATATACTTAGAGTGCTACATTGAGACTGTATTGAGAAAACGCATTTGGTCCACAAGTGCCAGTACTAAAAATGATTTTATTAAATATAGTGTGAATGAAAAATACAAAAATATAACTACTTTTTTCGTAATATACATTTATGTTATTAGTTGTGTAGATACAATAGACCGCAGACTTAAGTAGGATGTAAAAAGTGGTATTATACAAGCAACGAGAGTTTTCTTTTTTACGAGAAACGTTTATAGCAAACACGGATTTATTAGAAAACATTTTTGAAGCTATATGTATGGAATGTGGCTCTTTATGACCGCAAGGCATAGACGTTGGGAAACCGAATAGGATAAGGATTGATGGTTTAGAAACTCAGTGCTACATAAGGAAATTGAAGGTCAGATGGACACACGAGGTAAGGAATGGAGAAGTTTAGAAGAGAATTGAAAACAGAAGTTTATGACAGGACAAGGACTTACTGACGGAGCATACTTTGATACATAAAAGTATGCAGGTGATAGTGAATGTTAAACAGTGTGGAGGATACGCGAGAGTCAGATTGTTTGTAGGCCTAATGTTGTTTATGGGAGTTCTATTGATTTGTCCGGAATAGAAATGACGAAAAACCTCATTAAATTAGTGAGAAGATTGATGACGAGAAGAGAGAGAGGGAGAAACAGACAATAATAATCTGTATATAACAGATGTAGAGAACATAGTCGGCAAACAACATACGCTCGCTTACCTAAGATTGCCAAAGGATATTCTGTATGAATAACCGAATCAAAGCGGTCTGTGTAAGGGATAGCTTTGACTTTTTAAATCCATTGAACCGTGCTACGAAAACGCAGGGTTAATCTTATTTAGACTCTCTATCTGTGTCCAAATGGCAGGCATTACTCTGTAATCCGAAGTGCAAGAGTTCGAGGAAACTTTAACGTAACGCACTGTTAAGCCACTTTGTTACTGAGTTGTAGAAGATAAAATTTTCAGGTCTCACAATAATAGTTAAGCAAATTATAAGCACAGCTTATGGATTTACGAGAAACAAAACACGATGTTGAATTGCACAAAGGGACAAACGAAACGGTGAATCCTATGAGGAAGGCGTGAGGAATGAAAACGATGAGGAATCAGTCAATGCGTCTTTCAGTATTGACCGTACACTCCAAATCCATCATTCTGATGTCACCGCTACCGGGATACAACTGAAGCACAAAAAATTGTATGCTTACTGAATAAGAAATAAACTGAAACTGAAAATAATTAATCCAAATATTGTGCGCTTATATTATACCCGCTTATTTAAAAACGTACATTTTCCGTGACAAATCTAGCAAAATTTACACAAATTCAATTTTACAGAATATTTTCTTTTTCTGCAGCAGTAAAACGATCCTGAGAGGTGCATGGCAGTAATACGAAACATTTCCGGAATTAGACAGTAAAGCGTCGTATTTGACGGATTGTTAGGCTCTTAGAACATAAATTCAGCTATAGGGGAGAGAAGAGACGTGTTAAGTATAGGTCTAACGAGAAATCAGTTTTAGGAAAAACGAAGCTCCCGGATCATGTCTGACCAATTTATGAAATGCTCTTACCGGAATAAAATGAAATTGCTGTTAGGTTTTACGTGCATTGCAAAGTACACTGAGACGAATTTTTTATAAAAATGTTTAGACTGTAATTTGAATGAACCTCATCAGCAATTAACAGCGTCAGTGTTCAGTTTTGTTGTACAGAATGGAACTTCCAAATAATAAAACTCATTTTCTGACTAAAATTTTCGTTGCTAAGAAGTAGTAGACAAACGTCGTTTATGTGGATTTGGTGCGTTATAATTACGGATCATCATAGTTATAAAGCTTTCTTTATTATTCACCTCAGGAACTATAGTCTGAAGGGTAAACGTATTTACTGTTTTCGTATGTAGAAACTAAACTATTTTATTTCAAATAATTAACTGAAACCCAAGTCTTATATGGAATAGTCTTAAACCAAAGTATAATAACTATAGTAGATTTTGTAAACTAAAATTGTTACAATACTGTATTTAGTTTTACACATAAATTACATTAGCTAACAGGTATTACAAGCTGTAGCATTAGATTAATTCTAATTTCGTTATTGAGAAGTTTGAATTTCGTTATGCAGTGATAACTTACTTTATTATTTTAAAAATCTAATACTATATTTTACAACAACGCTCTTTCGGCAGACAATATTGTTTTACTGATATCATTATAAATACCAGACGTTTTGGCATCATGGTTATTTACACACCATTCAAGTGTACAAGTCCCAACGAGGCGTGTCAACGGGTTCATATTACAATTATATTATCACTTCATGTAAAGTCGTATTTTTATTAAAATTTCAAGGTGCTCAGAAAAAATCGGTTGTGTACACAGGATATCCATATTCATAAGTTCATTTCCTTTAAGCTCCACTGTAGACCTAATAATAATTGTATTCATTGGTCTTTGACACTATACTTCCAAGAAGCCAGCCGTTACCTCTCAAAGACGACTCAGTTTACAATTACTCTGTCTGTCTGTCTACTTGCCTGTATGTCTATGTGATTGTCTATCTCTTTTTCTGTCTGTCTGTCTGTATGTCTGTCTGTCTGTCTGTCTGTCTGTCTCTCTCTCTCTCTCTCTCTCTCTCTCTCTCTCTCTCTCTCTCTCTCTCTCTCTCTCTCTCTCTCTCTCTCTCTCTCTCTCTCTCTCTATTTTTAGGTCTATAATGGAGCGGTGTATTCCATATGCTCTCTCTTTGCTGTCTGGAAACTGTTAATTTTGTATTACCGTGCGACCGGAGGGTATGCATCACTGGCCGGAGCTCCAACAACGCAACCTTCTCCCTTAGTAACAACTCTCCTAATCCTGATCGTGCACACAACTCGCTGCAATGGCATATCTGTTCGTTGATTTGTAATAACATTACATTGACTGTTTATGTTATTACTTGTCAGCGTATTCAAACCAATGGGGGATATATGAAATGATAAATACCTCTGTTTCGGTTTCCATACCAAGTGAATGCTTCAGAACCCACTCGCAAATATTTTATTTAGTATAAATCGTTCAGCTCATAGCGATGTCGCTTTTAGCAAAGCAATTTGCAGGGTCTGATGGTGCATACGTCAGTGTGTAAGGTGAGTGAATAGCGATCTGTCGAATAACGATCAATTTTAAAACAACTTCAGAAATAACCGATTGTAATTGACTTGAAATGTAGCCAATTTGCTTATCGCTTCATGTCTTCACCGTCGTCAAATCCTATTCTGCAATCTGTTTCTGAAAGGCCTCGTGGCGAACATTGCGAATACAGTTGAATCTCTAAAATGCAGATAATTAGAATTAGAATAAAATTATTGCAGTTACATGTTTGGAGCATTGCCTTAAATGTATCCGATTTCTGAAAAATAAGGAAGGTTGACAGACAATGCTGATAGCTGCGAAAGATGACAGAAGTTGAAATTTGATGCTACAGGAGAATTTTGAAAACAAAATGGGGAACAAAGTAAAAAATAAACCGGTTTTTGGGAGAAAAGAAATATCCGTAGAGGACCACTTTGGGGGGGGGGATTCGAGTACCTGAGGTAGAGTGTTGCGGATGTGCAGAAGAACGCTTATACTTTTTATAGTAGCCAAGTAGATATTGGCTCAGGATATAATGTGCTGGAGAACCACAGCAAACTTGATAGGCGATTGGTGGCGGGGTGTATGAGGGGGGTTGAGACATACAATTTCTATTGTATTACATTTTACCATTAACAGTCAAAACTCAACTTTTTAAGTCCCGTTCGATGTGTCTGTGAATAAAAACAAAGAATTAAAGTTTATTTTATGTAGAAAATGTTGGCACAGTCGTCGCTATGATTTACAAACCACAGTTCTATAGGAAGCAATGGACAAATGAAAGTATCGAGCAGAAGAATTTGTTATTTCAGCTGTCCCGTTGTTATCGTCCAGAAGGAACGTACAAAGTTATAGTATTGGTTAAGCAATAACTCTAGCTTAACTAATGAATAAAGTTTTAAGGGAATTCGTATATACTGTTTTATCTTGAAAATAATGAATCACAACAGTATCTTGATCATCCGTACCCGCTGGAGGCTATTGCATACGTTAACCAAATGTCATTGACAATACACGTGTGATAAACTACTCTCACAGTCAGCTTTACTAATAGCATCATAAGTTACTACTGACTAGTTTTTTAATGAAAATTATTTTCGTAAACGTGAAACACATTGTAGGTAACGGTACTTAAATTCTTTGATGTCTTCATCGACTTATTAGCTGCTAACTCTACCCAAAGGAATGAGGTAATCTATTTCCGGTGCACGAGAAATTCTTTATACAGCCTGTCACAATACCTTATAAGCATCTAAATCTTTCAATCCACAGCGAAGAACTAAAATGTAGTCCGTCGAATCAAAATGCATATACAATAAGCAGAAATTAATGCAAATCACAAATGTTTTTCTGCTGAATAATGAAGCTTCTGTTTTATTAATTTTAATACACTATTTTATTAAGTGCTGTTAACAATAATGTATCAAAACTTCTTAAGTTATGTAAAGGTATGTTCGAGCGACGGGGAGTGTCACCGCTACCATGAGTCATCCGGGCATCTGTAGACCTACTTTACTGCGACTGTGGGAACATAATAATTTTCTCAGTAGGTTTGACTTTGAGTTTACGCGGTTTAATTGAAAGCCGTTGTAGTCTACTAGCTTAGTTAATAAATGTGAAAAATTGGATGTAAATGTTGAACCCCCTTTTTGACGTTTGCCGACAGGTCAGCAGTGACTTTACTGACATGTATTTTTCTCACATTTTTTTTATTCATACATTTGGGATAATTCATTGCTGAATCTAATCCCTGCTGCGCATGAAAACGTGGGAGAGGTTCACTTAAATGTTTTGATAGACCTATAGGCCTATATCTTGTATACGTATGTAGGCACTAACTTCATAGATACTCAGTATAGATGATACACCGATGATAACCATAAGACAATTTATCAGTTTCTACAGTCTCTTTCTGAAAGGCAATTTTCTGCCCAAATGTCAGTTCGTGTGAATTAGCATTTAAACTGCGTAGAAAATGTGATTATCAGTTACCCAATTTCAGTATAAATATATTGCTACTTGCAAATATCCCTCTTAATTCATGGTTTTCTCAAGGTCCCTTCATGAGAGTCTTAATGGGATTTTACTGCATTGCTTTACTTTAAAAGAACAGTTACGGTTAACAAACAATTTTAATACTTTTACAGTTTTTTGTACACAAAAAATTACATTCTCCGCGGCAATTATACTGTACAATGTATCCAAATCCGGGTGTGCGAAAGTACGTGTATCAGCCGTAAACATTTGCATTTGTTCATGTATCAATTTATTATTTATTTTATTTTTAATTTGTTCCAAATTTTCCCGTAAGGTCACTTTTGGTCCTCTGGAAATGTATTTGTACCTGAGGCTATTTTTAAAATTACTAATTTAGTAAAATGGTAAATATTCATGTTATATGTCTACATTTATTTATGTAGCATAATTATATACGTAGAAAAACCTTACATTAAATTGAGTCTGCATATAAAAGAGCTGTTAATAAAATTGATGTTAAAAATTTTATTACTTTCTATATATTATGAGGATGATAGTTAAGGCTATTGAAACATTGTTAATACATTAAAATATATAATACAGTATATGCTTGCAAAAATCAGTGTTATTTATTATTAATAATAAAAAAAAAACAAGAAAAATATGAGAAGATATAAATGTGTGTGTGTGTGATTTTAATACGCAACAATACATAATTATATCTGCATATTTACCCAGGGTGGTATGTTTGTAAATAATTAGTGTAAAAAGAATATCACAAACAGTTTTAAATATTTTGTGCGTGTCGAAAGTGTACACCTGCTCCGTTTGTGTAAATACAGCGTTTGTGTGTCTGTATGTGTATGCCAGTGTCAACCTGCATTGTACTACAAGAGTTAATATACTTACGAATTGTTGGCTTTGTCAGGTATTATACCAGGTATTAACAGGCTTAAAATAAATTAATTAATACGTTTATACCTGTTACTAAAGACATATCACAATTCTAAGAACGCCATTAGAATAAGGACATTTAAACGAGTATGGTAATGCAAACTTTTGCAGAAAAGTCATATTAATTAATGTTAATTACTACTGCAATTAGCTAGTAATTAACGAGTATATTATATGTAAGTTACGAGTGAAAAATTACGAAGACACTGTAACCACTTGCGTAAAGATTAAGTTTACGCGATCGCGAAAACGATCTAAAAAGTGATTAGTAAAAAAATGGACGCTACACTCGAATTGACAAAATTTAACACGTCAAAAACAATATCTGACAAGTCAGTTTGCCGTCTACTATAAATACTTCTGGCAATTTTGAGCGAAGACAGACTCAAGATATCTTCACACGACGTCACTCTGCTCGTCTGCCGATCGATTTGAACATCATTACCATCATCTGAAATACACCACGATTGATGGAGGAGCACCTGATCATCATCCAATAACAAGCCATAAAGTACCGAGATCGCATCATCATCATCATCATCATCATTGTCATCATTCAGGACGCACACACACATACACACGCAACTGTAACTTCGACAATACGCAGATGACAAATGAATAATTCTATTTTTAGAATTAAACAAAGAACTCATAAAGAACAGAATACGAGATAACAAAGTAATGTAAAGGCTTAAATGTAAATAGTGTAAATATTTAAAGTTAAAGACGTAATTGTGAATTGGTATTCAAAATAATAATTTTATTCTGTTTAATTTTACAAGTTGGGTGTGTCATCAGAAATCACAAAAACTTACACTTAAAGTAAATGATTTTTTTTTTAACATTAATAGCAGCAAATAAATTCTATTTTAGTAAAGTTAATATTATTTCATAAATGAGTTGCTATTTTAAAAATGAGTCAAAATCAGACACCCATGGAATATAAAGTAATTGTGTAATTTGTTATCATATATCTTTAGATAATTAAGATTATATGTTATTAATGTGTGCTGAATAGAAAAAGTATGTTATGTTTTACAGAGTGTAAAGTTATAAAAGATAATAGTTTTGAATTTTATAATTTCAAATTTTAATAATCAAGTCATTTATTTGCAATATTTAATAAACCGTTGATGGATTATTTTAATTAATTATTTCATGTCATCAACGTCTACTCCTGTTTTCGAAAAATACATTTATTCTGCAACCACATAATATACTTAACGCAACAAACACAAAAATTCTACTACCTGGCCGGTGTTTAACACTTTATAGTTGCGTTGGGTACATGGTAAGAAATGTATTCATTTATTTTATAATACCTGTAACGTTACAATATACTTTCATGTATTAACAATAATACGAATACCTAATATGAAACAGACTTGAGTAGACCTAATGTAAATATGAACAAGTTATTGTGAACATCCGGCGATCTGCTGGAATACAGCGGACGTTGTGATTCACAACTATAGTCCACGTTGCTTAAGAAAGGAAACCAATCTAATTGTCACACGTTACATGTTAACCCCAGCGTTCATTTGCATAATACTCGCCCCTGCTATTGCCAGTTACACGTTAAACCAATTAAAAACAATTGCAACTTACAATACTTTATTTGCAATAAATTTAAATTCCTGTTCTCTAATAATTACAAAGCGCATGTTACTTATTATTTGTGCCACAGAATAACAAACACGGAGACGTGTGAAAACATATGAAATACCAACAATTGGTCAATGATCGACAGCCTCACCAAAAGCGGGTTTTGTGTAAACATCAAATCCGTCAGCATACCGTATCTTCTTACCAGTTCAGTTTCCTTTTTACCTCACGATATTATTCTCATTAATACAGCTTCATTTATTGTCTCCTCTTACCACTTAAGCTTTCCAATTTTTAAACGTAATCACACTTCAAATATTTTCAAATATTTCCTTTCTTTGTTTTTCATTGTCCGTTTCCCTGTCACGTTGGACTGTATAAAATCTTAGTCTTAAGTCAATGCAAATTGCTCTGGTAGTCAGACAAATTTACTACTCGGCCCAATGCTGTTTTTCCGAGACCAATTTTTACTTTTTGTATCTTTCCTTTTTCAAGTTCACTGTATAGATTCCATTCCATATAAATCAATAAAATCTACCTGGAAAATAATAGTTATAAGATATTTAACCATATTCTTCAAAATTTCATTTTGTCTAATTATCTTGAACGTAATATTAACGATAAAATCAATTTCGTTGTTAGCAGCTTACGTTGTGCGGGACTGATTTGAGTATAGTTGCTTATTACATCCGTGCTCAAAATGAACGGGTTTAACTTGTCCTACTTACTAATAAATTAATCATCCTTGGGAAACAGTCCATATTTATCAGACTCTTGAAACTAAGTTTGCGTGGAGTGTTTAGATAATGCGCGCGGAGTAAGGTATACTGTAAAATACATGTGTAAATAAGTGGCACAAGCTTTTACGCCTGTTTCCGGGCTGTTAGGGCGTGGTGCAGCTTGACTTTGTACACTTCCAGACGGAACACAGGCCACAAACACCCGCGAACCAATACAAAGACTGTTCTGTCCCGTTGAAGTGCTCCTATTATAATGTTACGACGGTCTACAGATCGTCGTAGGTACAGTGGAAAACAAAATAAAAGACACCAATTAAGTCACTAATCACCAGTTTTAATTCTCACAGTTAAACAGTTCGTAATTAAAAACACAGACTCTTACAAAAAATCAAATAAAAATTGTTCACACGCAATAAAATGTCAACTAATATAAAACACAATTGTTTTACTATTAGTCTATACCTCCCGATTATAAAACACAACACTTCACTAATAACCACTTGAACGCACAGAGTTATATCGCCCGTTAATAACTATCGAACCGCACGTAATATATCGCAAACATTAACTGAAAACTAAGGCCGCTGCCGCCTTGTATTTATATTCCCGCTCATAGACCAGAACATTTCTTACTACGGGTTATCTCTGCTACGAAGTAATTAATTGCGACCTTCACACAGTGCGTGCGACCGCGCGAATTCTGGTACAGTCTAAAACTCCGAGAATCACGTATGCCACACACATTAGAGCGAGATTCTTCTGGAACATTCAATAAACACGTAGATTCTTCTGTGATGTCTCAACACTGCCCCCTCCTTAAGCCTATTCGTCCCGAACCGTCTGTGAAGTAATACTCGACCAGGCGATCTAAGTAGACGTCCTTGCGAAAGATAGTTCTCCGGTTCTTCGAATTCTGTATCGTGTGATCCAAATATCATGTTCCCAGGAATGCGAGTCTTCCCGCTCAACCACTAGTTTTTGCTGGAATCACTCCCGTTGCGTCATACACTGATGACCTAAACACCACTGGCTGATCCAAGTCTGTTCGGTTCTCGTCAACAACCTCTTGCGTAACTTCATCTTCAGTAACTTTTCCCTCGGGCGCTTCTAACAACTCAGGGACAACCAAGAGACTTGTCTCGACACCCATAGTTGGCTTTCCAATCACTTCTTTTGTGATTACACTTATTTGTACTTTCTATGCTAGTTATTCCTCCATTTCTGTTTGCAATTAGGGAGCGTTCCTCCTGACCGGACATATTGACTTTTTATTCGGCCAATGCCACTCGCTTAACCGAATGGTTGGTAGACCCTGTCATTGAAGCCATAAAAAGCTTTATCTTCTCTTGGCCGACCCTCAGGGCATTCTCTCTTAAGTCCACAAAGAATCCGTAGGCATTCGTAACGTCCGTGCCAAGAATCACTTCATCGACAATGTCTGCAAAGGGCATTTGGTGGCTAAACTCGAGAAGACCCAGGCGTACACCTACGTCTACCTTTCCTAGCACCTTGACGGGGCTTCCAGTCACAGTCTGTATTGTACAAGAGCTAATTGAAGGCTGGCGGTTGCTGACTAAGTCAAGGCGCACAATGGACACTGTTGCGCCAGTGTCAACTCTAAATGATGTTGGTTTACCTTCCGCAAATCCATTAACAATCACGTTTCCACTGGCCTTATGTAGCGTGGAAAATGTGTGCTGTTCTGGGGCTTACTTCTCCAATTGGTGAAATCACACTCTTCTCTCGGTATCTTCTTCTCCCAACAATCTGCATGTAGATGACCACGTTTTCCACAGTTGTAACACTTTGGTCTTCTGTCTTTTTCCCATCATTCAAATCGTTGCGACTCTCATGAATGTCTGAATTGTTTGTCCAACAACATTGTTTTTATGCACCCATTGTAACGGCAATGTGATACAGGGACTTTCTGACTGCAATATGATGGCACAAACCCATTAATGTACCGGGACGCTGACTTTTCAGCTTCAACCTCTAGGGCGTGAACAAGAGCTGAGCTATTTCGGTGTCTTGCCATTCGTAACACTTGCTGAAGTTTACAATCTCCGATGCTATCAATAAATGTCTGCACCGCAAAATTTATTCAAAAATCTTCTATTGCTTCAGTACAGGCCAATCTAATCAGTCTGTCGATACTTGCTGTAAACTCTTGAAGACTCTCCCCGGAACGTTGTCGTCTTGTTCTCAACTGAGCTTAGTACACATCTCGCAAATGTTTATCACCGTAGCGTAATTCTAGAGCTTTTACCAACTCGGCATAGATGTTTTGGCTGTCAGGTGGCATTTTCTGCACTAATTCTACCTCAGGTCCTTTTAATGCAAGAACGAGTGAAACAGCCTTGTCTTTCTGTGTCCAATTATTTGCGCATGCAGCAGCTTCAAATTGGCGGAGGTACGTTGCCCAGTGACTGCTTCCGTCAAAGGTTGGAGCTTGGACATGAATTGTCCTTACTGTAGGCAAAGTTACTTTCTCTATTGACTCATTTTCAGTGTCTTTTCCTGTCTTTATTATTGGTATAGTCTGTTCAGAAATTTGCTTTTGTTGTATCTTTATGAAGTGCTCAATTTCACTTTTAATTTGTTCTCTTATGTTTACCACTTAGTTTTCTACAGCAGATATTTTTGTTGACATAGCTTCTTCCACGGTCAAGACAGATTTTTCTACTTCAGCTATTTTATTTGACATGGATTCTCCTACGTCAGATATTTTTGTATACATCTATTCTTCAACACTCGAGACAGATTTTTCTACTTCAGCTATTTTTAATGTCATTGATTCTTGTACCTCCGAAATTTTAGTAACTTGTTTATTAAGCTCACCTCGTAGGAGACCCAATTCTGCGGTACTATGTTCTTGTATCTGTTTCTACTCCTGTATTAATGTTTAGATGTCTTCGTCTCCTGCTTACGTTTTTCATCCTGTCGTATTTCTGCTTCTTCCGCCTCCTGCCTGGGTTCTTCTTTTTGTCTTTCTTCTGTTTCTAGCATTAGTGCTTTCCTACGTTTCTCAGCCTCTTCTTTTTCTTGTCTTCGTTCTTCTTTTGTCTCTTCCCGTGTCTCCCGCAGCAGCGTTTGGAAAGCTTCCATCATCTGACTGGCATCAATTGTTTACCGATTAATTACGAATTACCTCGTCTCTTACAAACTGTCCACTGTTTCCACTGTTAACCGTTCTACCCCACATCTGACACCACTGTTACGAGGGTCTACTGATCGTCGTAGGTACAGTGTAAAACAAATACAAGACACCAATTAAGTCACTAATCACCAGCTTTAATTCTCACAGTTAAAAAGTTCGTAATTAACAACACAGTCTCTTAGAACAAATCAAATAAAAATTGTTCATACGCAATAAAATGTCAACTAATATAAAACACAATTGTTTTACTATTATACAGCCCCATTATAAAACACAACACTTCACTAATAACCACTTAAACGCACAGAGTAATATTGCCCGATAATAACTATCGAACCGCACGTAATATATCACAACTATTAACTGAAAACTAAGGCCGCTGCCGCCTTGTATTTATGTCCCCCACTCACAGACCAGAACATTTCTAACTATGCGTTATTTCTGGTACGACGTAATTAATTGCGGCCTTGACACAGTGCGTGAGGCCTCGCGAATTCTGGTACAGTCTAGCAAATGCGCCGAGAATCACCTATGCCACACACATTAGTGCGAGATTCTTCTGGAACATTCGATATACACGTAGATTGTTCTGTGATGTCGTAACAATACATTTTTTTAAAGGGTTGATTGAGCCAAGCGCTTTTCATGTGAGGCACAAAATTAAAGGAAATTTTAACTAATGTCAGAATTTAGCTTTGAGTCTTGGAAATCATTTTAAAATTTTGGAGCGTCGGCGCTCAAGCAGTTGGTCAAACTTTTAATAAAATCGAAAATCCCATGTGGGCTATCAAAGTAAAGAGAATTTTAACCAAACACGAATACAGTGCACAGTTTTAGAAATTTCAAAATTTTTGCACCCCAAGGTCCTGAAAAGGGATACAAATTGTCTAAAAGTCTATCCCGATGTGAGACTATGTGGAATTATAACATAAATGCTAATGGTTAGAATTTTCAATGTTTATTTTATAATTGTTGCTCTACAATTGTTATTTTAATAAAAAATTAATCGTGTAATTAAGATTTTCTTAATTTTTTTGCTAAATGCAAAATTTCAAATGTCGAAATGTATCTAATGATATAAATCGTCTGATAATATAATTTATCTACTTCGTTCAGAATCGTGAGCGAAGTCTGCAGCTCAGGGAGCTTATTTACTAGTAACAATTTTATATTAATTTTAGAAGTATATTTTAAAAAAGAGAAGTGGTGCTGCCAACGCCTAACCCACTTTAAATAGAATATTTTTCTCAGTATTCAGTAAGCGCATCCATGTTGGTAAAGCATGGCCTACAACAGCTAAGCTTGACACTTCAAACACGTCTCAAGTAAGCAAAGCACATCATTATTTTACGTGCGCGCGTAAATCTGTATGCAATGAGTATTATTGATTGCTACTGCTCGTACTGTCGTACTCAGGATTCTTGCTTCCTGAAAAGGTATTCATAATTTGCTATCGCTTTGGTTACTGAGTATGTACATACGTCTGTCTGCTTACAGGGTTTGTAAACGTTTTATGTCCCGTGCATTTCCTCCTCTTCGTAAAAACGATGTCGAGTGGTCCCATGAGGCACAGGTTTAAGCTCAGTTATGGTTTATTCCACTGCCCTCAGTTGCAATTTATTCATACGTAAATTAAAGCCGTTTGTTGCATAAAGTTTTATAGGTATATGTATAAACGTTTTCTGTACCAATTCTAATATATAATTGTTGATTTCTGCTTTTATAATTAATTACAAATACCATTATATTATGAGTAATTTAAATTGAAATAAGTTATAAGTTACGTTTTGACCGATCCTCACAAACCCTTCACCTTAAAAAATGTATAATTAATAATCACATTTTCTATGCAGCTTAAATACTAATTCACGCGTACTGACATTTCGTCAGAAGAAGTTGTAATGATAAATTGTATTATGTGTATCATTGGTGTATCATCTACACTGAAATTATTACCTATAGGCCTATACGTGTATAGCCGTATACAAAATACATGTTGTAATTCGCAGCAGGGTTTAGCTTCAAAAATGAATTAATGCAAACGTAAATGTCAGGGAAAATTATTCAGAAACTTTAAAACAGTATTGTTTACGGTAGTTAATAAAGCAGTGAATTAAAATGAATGGGACAAAAGCCTTATTATTCAGCTGAACTTTATTACCGCTTAAAAAATAATCCGCAGGTTGCCTCGGATAATCGGGAGTTTTTTCGTGACATGTTCTATATGCAGCGCAGAAACATGCAGCACGACAAAGAAGGCTATGGATGAATCGAAGAATACTGAGAATGATATGGGTAAAGAAAATTACAAACAAGGAAGTATAGCAAAAACGGGAAAAGAGAAAACTATATTAACGGTTAATAGTGAAAAAGTCACGTAACAAAATAGGAAAACACCACCTTCTCCAAGTAAAACTTGTAAAAATTGTTCTGCAGGGAGTAATTTTAATTGAAAGAGATATAAAAGCATCAACATGTCATGTGCGAGTTAAAGGTGTGAGTGCGCGTTGACAGTCGTATTTTTTATGAATAGCTCAAGTATACATGAACGTACCGAACTGGGATTTGGACAGCTCACGCATCTTAAATAGCGCTATATTTTCTAGATGTCAGAGACTTGCTACGTAGTATGTAAATGGGGATTTTGTTAGTAAAAAGCAGTTCCTTATCTTGTATAAGGCAGAAAATTCATAGATAAAATCTATACCTGCTTCTGCAGAAATCTGCAAATCGTTTCAAGAAATCGTCTATCAGTTGTAGCCATCAATCGCGTGATAGCTGTTTCGACCAATCAGCGGCACCAATTTCCACTAAGATTGGGTCTCCGCCGACGAATATATAGTTAGTTCCATCCTGCAGCTCAAATATTACAGACGTGCTCTCTGTGCGAGTTTTTCGAACCGAAACGTGCTTTTGTACGAGTGATCAGGGTCAAGTTAGCGACGAGTTAACCGTTGCTGATACGTTGACTGGGTACGAACTCATTATTACAAAAAAAATAAGCTATTCAATATTGTTAAACAGTGCTAGTATCGCGTGAGTCAAGATTTCCGCGTAGGGAAGGTTTATCCATCCGGGATACCCCTATGTGATCGCAAGGACACCTCAAGACGCGGGAAGGTGCACGCTTAAAGCACCAAAAATAAGTAAGATTAAATTAATACCCAATTTGTGCCCTGAGATAAGATTAGACTGATTACCGGTGTGAAGGCGTGCGCGCGTACAAGAGGAGCTCCAGCGAGGCGGGAGTGTGCAGAAAGGAGGAGACGAGAGAGGAGCAGATTGCGGCGATTCACAGGACTGGCAGTAAGACGAATCAACCCACGAAAACAACATCCAAGTAACAAATTGACGTTTCTTTTTAAAATCAGATCAATCTGATTTCAGAGACAATTTTGCAATAAAATAAATATTTTGTAAACTACAAACCATATAAAATTTTGTCTTGAAATATACAACCTTGCTCCAGATAACTGACTATATTGTTCCATTATTACTATGCCTAACATATGTTTTGTCGCAATGTATAGCCTTGACGATTGCGGAAGTTCGAACGATGAAGAAGAAAACACTTTTTACGATAATAAACCTATGAACGTCGTAAGAGATATTTGTAGTCTAGTAATCCCCCCCCCCCCATATAACGGATTCAGTTTATAACGGACAACTCTAAGAAACATGGAATGTTGATAACCAGGATAAGATAAACATGTCCAATACTGACGCTTAGCAACGCTTGACAAAGTAAACAGGTGTCTGGGGTCGTTAAACCGTATGACTTTTTCCGTTCATCAACGGTCTTGTATCCCGCGCGCTTCTGTTAATATCGTACTCATTATTCTGTATTCTAGGAATCTACCTTGATGTCGGTCTATCTCAGTAAGTTGATCCGTACGGTTTTGTCTTCTTTCGCTTGCGCTGACTGCTGAATTCCCAGATTTTTATCCTACTCTTTGTCGTTATTGTACAATTTTTAGGAGATTGCTTGGTCTCTAAGTAAAGCTACTGTAGACCTGAAAAGTTAACGTAAAAATCTTTTTCTTTATGATAAACTGGGAATTATAGAAAAAGGAGCTCTTCTGACAAGTACGGAATTGCTAAACAAACCATGTCGGACATGAAAGTGAAATCTGTAACTTTGTTCTCAAGTTCAATGTAGCAAAATAAAAGTGAATTGAAACGAATGAGGATGCATAAAATAAACAGTTTCCATTATTGTTCTCATAGGTTAAATAAGCGATAGCCATATTATAAGGCCTACAGTTAAAACAGCCACCTCAGAGCCTCTATTAGTCCGTTACAACGGGGAATAACTCTGTAGACAATTCAAATAATGAGAAGAGGAAGGACTGTAGACACGTAAGATAGAACTGTCACGCACTGAGTAGCACTGCTGTGACCTGAAGATCACGACGCAGCACATATCCCTATGCTGCTCTAGTTTTAGGCTGACGTTTCAATTACTTGTTTGCAGTGAAAAACGTATGGCATGATTATATACAAAAATCATATACTCTTGTGTAAGGGGTTATGACCGATCGAATTGTCTTATTTGCAGCCCCCTTTAATAATTAATCCATTTTGAAATATAATCAGTCGGATTACATACATAATGACTAGGTCTATTGAATAAGCTTAGTAAAATAGTGACCAATTTTATCGTAGTTCAAAATTAACAGACGTCTTTGAAAGTAGCTTTACAATTGTAGCAACAACCGGATTTACGTAAGACTCTAAGTTAACCAGTTTCAACCTGGTTTTATGTAGACAATTTTTAGGACCTTTTCGGTTAATTGGCAGCATGAGATTCTACGTAGCAATCGCCAGTAACCACGCATTTCCCCCTCCAACGCATTTTGCAAACATTCCACGGTGACAGCACTGGCCCTGTCACTCTGTATGCAGCAGTCGTAGTAGTAGTACAAGTGTAATTTCCTTCAGAAGTGTAGTAAAATCATGAATTTCCTTCAGTTAACGGCACAGGTTCACGACAAAGATTCAGCGATAGACTTTCTAAGAAACAAAAAAATTTTACATAACCCTAGAATGTGTATGAACGGCCATGAAATGAAACTGTATACGACAGGTAAAGACCGTTGGGTATGTTCTACAAAGGACTGCCGGGAATCCAAACAAGTGCGACAGGATACATTCCTAAATAATTCTCAGTTGGATTTCCGCACAATCGTGTACTTTATTTACTGTTGGAGTAAGGAGTACACAACCGTGCAATATTGTGAAGACGAGTTGGATATGAATCACTCCACATGCGTGGATTGCAAAATGCGTTGGAGGGGGAAATGCGTGGTCTCATGGCGATTGCTACGTAGAGTCTCATGCTGCCAATTAACCGAAAAGATCCAATTTTTATTATTAACACATATTTAAAAGCTTTTCCCTTTTGGCATTAACACGGAAGGAATGCGGTATTATGTAAATTTTAAAATTATTTGAATTTTATTTTCCTTTTTACTTAAAATTGTCATGGCACACGTAATACACAAAAGTTTAAGGAAAAATGTGTACTGCAAAATACTCTATCATCTGGAAAACCGTCCAGGTAACAGGCAGAGATAGTAATGTACAGTACGTTTAAGCAAAAAAGCCTAAACATTATTTTAAAAATGTTCACTCTACTTTCTTTCACAGTTGTTAAAGTAAATTATTACATTAATTAAATACCCCACTTTCAAAGAACTTACTTTTTATTTTCCAGAGGGCTTTTGGGGACAGGTTGTACGACACGTTGCTGTATAGATAATGTTACATTCATAAAATCAATAGCAGAATGTGAAAAAGTGAACATTTTCTAAAACGTTTATCTATAAAAATTAAGAAACAGTAGACTAATTCCTGAACAATGCAAGTAAACGCAAAACACAACACTATATTCCATGAAATAATAGATTGACATATATCTATATCTATATTTGTAGACAGCAATACCTCGTTTACACAGAGAAGTAATAGTGATCCAGAGAAACAGAGGAACGAAGACAGAGACTGGTGAGCACTGAGGAAGTCTACGCAAACGTTCTCCGAAAGCGCTCTGCAAAGTTCTTTCGAAAAGTGGTTTTAAATCAATATAAATAATCACTCATGTGTGTATGGAAGTGCGTGCGCGCGAGAGAGACAGAGTGAAAGAGAGGTAGACAGAGCACTGAAAGTAAATAAAGGCGTTTAACTGCAACATGTAGGGAATGTGTGTCATGTCAGCAGAAACCGGTTTGAGGCGAGCCACACCGCCAGGTAATCTGCCCTTCAGACGAAATCTAATGGGTCAAAAAAATAACCCCACGCGTAGCCAAGCTGGAAACCTTCGACACGACGGCAATAATTTACATAACATTAATAACAACATTAACAATAGTATTAACGCATCAGTAGATGGCGAAGGATGGTTCCCGTCAGAAGTAAAACCATCAGGCTACACGCATAGGCATGTCACTACACACAAATTTTCCGTATCATTAGACTTTCTTTGGAACAATAATACGATGGGAGGACTGACACCTTCGTTACGCGTTCTCAGTTTCTGGACTGTCTTTACTTCTGCATATCTGATACCCTCGTATTCGATTGTTCGCGACAGCCATCTGTGAATATATTTAAATTTGGCTTTTCGTAGTAAGGGTAATTTCAATATTTTCCACATGGCAACTACGATCCCAACGCACTATAATTGCTGCGACATCATCCTCATAGGGATGTCTTTTATGACATTGTTGAATATCATTCAGTTCAATGCCAATAAAATCAATGGAACAACAAATAGCAAATCTCTGTTGATAACGGCACAAGAGATGATATTGATGTAATGGCAAGATATAAGCTGGCATCGTCACAACTTTGCATGAGGAACCAAGAAGAGTGTTATATAAAATAAACAACAGGAGCTAACGCAAATTAAAGTTGAGAATTTCGAGTTCAAAGGTGTAGTAGCCTCTTCTGCGTATATCTAGGCACAGCAATAGATAAAAGAAGACAAAGGAACTTGGAGAGCTGACGGGATACTTATCTTTACAAGTTGCAAGTGATGTCAGTGTCCAGACGACTGTCATACGAGAGGTGACCCCGTTGGTACAGAACACTACGAACCTAGACCGGAAGCTCGGCAAACGTTCTTTGTGGAGGGTTGACGTTCTCTCTAGAACTAAGTTTATGCAAACAGGAACTTACTGTGTAGTGATTTATCTTTTAGGCTGTTACACGCGACATTGATGCTACCAATTAGCAAAGCAAACGTGGAATTTGAATATGCTAACCCAACCACAAATCATTTGTCACGAACACGTTAGTCAAGAAAGACAGGATCCCTGTGTTAAAGAAGCAATATTACTATATGTCATATAGTCGTATCTAACTTAAAACCGACGTCAGATTACTAACGTGTACTTGAATTGGAAAGGAAACTGAAAAAATATACAGAAAAATAAGATTGACATTGTAAGGTTTATATTAAGGAAACATATAAAAATCTTCGGACTAAATTACTACATACACGTATTTACCAGTCACGACAAACGTAGTAAAAACATATACTTTTACGGAGAGACATACTGATAACAGCGTGAAAGCTCTAAGAATCACGAAAAGGGAAATTTAGAGCATACCGCTGGAAGACGATTATACTAACTCTTAAAAGTAGACAAAAACGGAATTAGTGGATGCACCAAAGCGGACGTATGGGAATATTTAAGTAAAATTAATAAAAGAAGACAGAAATCATACAGCACGGTAAATAATAAAAGACATAAAAGACAGAGGGTATTGTGCAATAAATAAATAATTCTCTAGTCATGGAAAACGAGAAAGAGGAAAACCACTGAACTCATGAGAGGCCTATTTAAAGTCAGCGGCTTTCACCGGATGAGAACGGACTAAATTTTTAAGCTTGGAAAGATTTGTTTGAAGGAGCCTCGTGTTTAGTATTGGCCTTCACGTGAGCTTTACGGGGATACTGAAACATAGAAACGTACGGAGAGTGACAACGTGTCTCACAAACAAGAAAGTTAATGAGGAAAGTAATTTTAAAAATTTATGGTTCAAAGTGAGTCAATGAAGAACATAGAATTTTTAAAAATATGCAAATTACCAACATTTTATGATGGTAACGCTGCAGTACCACGTTGTTATTTGCTGATGACCAGGCTATTCTGTCGAACTCGGAAAGCGGCTTGGAGATGGCTGTACACTGAGTTGAATCTGCAAGGATTGTGGATTACAGATCTCTACATTGAAGACCAAAGTAATGGCTTTACATGGTGATGATCCCTTAAGAGCAAAAATTGTTGCATATGGTACTGTTCTGGAACAGGTCAATAATTTTATAACCTAATTGATGACTGTCGCATCGCCAAACAACTATTAAAAGGACGGAGAGGCGTGGGAAGTCCGAAGAAGCGTTGTAGTATCTTCATGGTACTGGGACACACTACAAACAGCTTTTGGTTTAATCCTTTCTGAAGATGATTTTGATGATATATTGCCAAAATATTAAAATAAGAAATGAAACTAACCTTTCGCAAGGGGTAACGTGGTACTAGAATTTTTACAGAACTCGAGGCGAAGGGACTACATGGAGAAACTACGGAGTGGAAACTAGACGGAGAGCGGGAAACGCGTAAACAAAGGGTAACATTTGACCAAGTAATAACGACGTAAAGTAGAGAGGAATTATTCACTGTAGAAGGGGTTTGATTCCTTACAACAATACAGAATCAGAAGTTCTTTCACAAGACATGCTTAAATCATAAAATAATAATAAAAAAACAGGAAAACTATTTAGTAAAGTACAAAATGTAATCATCTGTATACTTTGCAAACATGGTAGGTTAGAGAACAACTAATGATAACAACTAAGTAGAATTCATATTAGCCAATAGGGCTTGTTAATATTTTTTAAATCACTTCCAATGTAGACTTTTAAATAGAAATAGAAAACTTGTTAATTCAAACTCCTGGTGAGGCCCATATAAGCCTATGCCCTTTAGACTTAGGTAATATACAAAAAGATGAGAAGCAGATAATCGTGTTTTGAAGGAAGATATTTGGAATACATTTGGAGTTGCATGTAAAGACGACTTGGAGCCGAGAAGTTTCAATAACGTACTAAATGAATCATATAGAGAACCAAAGGAAGGCAACAATAATGAACCTTAACCGGGCTTGGCATATTGTCGTCATGCAGGAGAGCGAACCAGAATATTTCTGGTTCCCATCAGGAGCTAAACAAATTATATAGAGCTACAGGCAACAACAACGAACCTTAACCGAGCTTGGCATATTGTCTTCAGAGCGAACTGGACTTTGTAGTTTCAATCACAATCTGAATGAGTCATATGCCTATACAGAGCCACAATTCATGAAAACAACAAACCTTAAACTGGCTAGACATATTGCAGTCATGTAGGAGATCGAACCAGAATTTCTAGTTCCCAGATGTTATGGGTAAATTTCTGATAATGTATGGAGTTGCGCGAGGAAAAGGCAGACCCAAACAAAGGTGGATATGTGATTTAAAGAAAATGTGTGTTCTAAACTGATTAATGGTTGCTCGGAACACACCATGACCAAGGGCGACGTGTCGTAGAGGTGGCGAAGAACCACAGAAAAGCTCCAGAAATTCAATTTTAAGGAAATATAGAATGTAACCGTCCGATCGTCTTGGAAAAACGGCAGAATGGAGAACTAACGGTACACATATGGGTAATAACAGCACCAACGGGATTTGGAAGGGTACAGAAGAACAGAGCCTTTGTTAGAAAACTGTTGAAAATTTAAAGCCCTTATACAAAATTTTAGTCGCTCGTTATCAACGTACTTGTAAAGCTTTTTGATATTTATCTCACGCCAATTTTAAAATACTGGTTAAACTCGGATTTGTTATTACTAGTCGCATTGTACAGAAGGGTGCATTTCGGTGTCTTCTCTCGTTTTCTTCTTCTTCTTCTTCTTTATTAAGGAGGTTTTTAGGAGAATAAAGAAAAACAGCACATTTAGATTATATCCTGAAGAGAGGATAGGTCATGTTATAAAAGGGACAAGGAACTTGAACGGTGCTCTAGTGTTCTTGGGGGAGGGAAAGGAGATAACATTAACAATACAGGCGACGTTGAGGTAGGCTAAGGAAAGGAACAACTGTGGACTATAACGATATGACGATAATAGTGATAAAGTAAATGTAATCTTAGATAACTTACATAGCCTGAGTAAAGAAAAGCAATGATGCTTAAAAGAAACAAAAACAAAAATATATAATTGAGGATTTTCTTGTTTAGAATATATAATTAAATAGGTTTGTTGTTTTTTAGTATCACTTGATGAAGTATTTTAATTCGTTAACTGTTAACATCGTAACGATGACACATATAACTAACTGGAAAATCTTAGTTTTAGCTTATCATCTTACTTGAGGTACTTGAGTGAAAGCTGAAACTTTTTAGCTGTATAGAGTAAGGTATGTAAAGAAACTAAGTAATGTATTTAAAGTTATGTTGTACATAAGTCCAATTTGTGAGTCCGGCAATGGTATAAGTTTGAACTTATGCAAAGCTATACTTTTATCCGTTCCTCCTTGTAACGGGGAAACGTTGATTCTCAAAATCTACAAAGATTATGGGTTCTTTAGAAGTCCTCTCCCTTTGTGATTGCTAAAGTAAATCCTTTGAAAAGAACTAATATATACTATTCCGACGCATAACACAGGTATATTAGATAAACGTTTTAACTTATTGTTTGAACTAGCTTTCGCTCATTGAAGCTTCGTCAGATGCTGCCGCTAGGAGCGCTGCCCGTCCTGATTTTGAGACGGTGCCGTGGTTGTTGTGTGTGTGCTGTGTAAAATGTTCAAATAGCATGTGTGATTTAAATTGTGTCTGTTCCTTTAGGATATTGTTTCCATTCGTTTTCGCGTGTTTATACATTTCCAGTTGTTTAAGTGAGCCTTCGTATGTACATGTAGAATTCCATGTTATTTTTGACGTTTGTGCATATGTGGTCGCCAGCAATGAGATGGTTTGGAAAGGTGGACTCAGTGGTTGAGTGTAATGCTTTTCTGAGTTCAATGTACCTTTGTTTGAATCTGCGTCCTGTGTGGCAAATGTAAAATTTGTTACATTCTAAGCAGTTTAATTTATAAATGCCAGGTAAATCAAATTTGTTTAGCTATTTGTGTGTATTTATTGACGTTCTGTGTTCTGGTTTGTTTGTGGCTCTGTACGCAATGCTGAATCCTCCTTTTTTAAATTTTCAGGATATTTTTCAGTGTGGTTACTTGAGTGTTATGAATTTGTTTTTTTGGTCTTTGTTTTTGTTTGTTTTCGCTTTGCGTAGGACTTTGTTTAATTATTGTTCTATTCTAGCCATTGACTTCTGCTGATATTTAATTTTATTTAATTCATTCTGATAGTCTATCTGTTCTAGTGTAATGCTGTTTAGTCTGTGTATCATGGATCTGAAAGCTGGTAGTTTGTGTTGCATAGGATGATTGGAGATGTTATGTATCAGCGTGTTAGTTGGAGAGGGTTTCCTCTATATACTGAGTTTGTGTCCATGTTCCAGTTCTCTAATGGTAAGATCTATTTTCGTTTTCGTATTCAGTAGTGAAAGTTATGTTTTTGTGGATTTTTGTTAATGTGAGTTAGTAGCAGTTCACATTGTGTTGTTTTGCTTTGTATATTTGTACGACGTCATCAACATACGTGCGCCAGTATATTTTATGTGAGTATAACAATGTTTGCAAGGCTAACATAACATAAAATATTATATCGGCATGCTGATATATAAAATAAATTTATATTGAACATATAAAATAAATCGCACATACTGTTTGAACACATACACAAAACAACGATCTTTCGTACTATGTGGTTCAAACCGTCATCAAAAACATAACCGATGGCGATTCTAGCGGCAGCCTCTGTAAACGCTCGCAATGAGCAAAAGCTAGTTTAAGCAATGAGGTAAACATCTCTAAATATTTGTGTTACACGTACTGTAGGTATAGTATATATTAGTTCTTAATTATTATCGAGCACGTCATGGACAACAAAATCAAAGAATTAAAATATTTTGTCTTGGCCATGATAATTGTGATATGCTACTGTATCAGTCGAGTATGACAAAACGGCTGGGATTCATCGAACTTTGAGCAGTGCCCAATTGGACATAACACAACGCCAGTGTGCGTTTGTGCCTGTATTCAGTGCAGGTTTCGTGAGTGACCTATTAAAACCACATTAGTGGTGACTCGGTATTCATTCATATATACCGATTTTATACGATCACTATCGAAAATTCACCCACACCCACACCACAACAAAAGCGAATAAAGATACTTACATGACTCCGCACTGATGGTTGGTCATTTTGAAAATCTATTAGAATTACATTGTGTTGTATTTTTTGTGTATTTGAAAAATTATTTTAAAATTAAGGAGTCGAGTGGCTGTGTTTGGAGCGGATGGTTCGTGAATGTGACTGTATGACTCTTTAATACACCTGTATTTCGCTGACTAGTAGCAGAAAATTTTTTGATGCCGTTACACTTGAGCTACCTTATTCTCACCCGGATGTGTACAGAATTATCGTTTTACCGGTATTGTAAGATTTACAAAAATAATCCAAATTTTCAGGGAAAACTATATTTTTTGTGTGTCTTATAACTCCTAAACAACAAAGGAGACGTATGCAGGACTAAAAGAGTCTTAGAATTGCATGTACTATCGGAAAATACATAAAAAGTCGGGGTTATTGTTAGTAATGCAAAATAAGGACGTTCACCGTATTAGAAAGTGGCTGTAAATTAAAAAATATTTTAATCGTACTTTTTGCCATAAATAACTTTTTTGTTGTCCATGACATGTCCGAGTGTTATCACTAACTATAATATACTATAATACGATACAGAACAATAACGGATACAATTATTTTTAGATAAATTTTATTTTTAATTTTACCTCACTGCCTTTACCAGTTTTCGCTCATTACGAGTTTCGTCAGTCTTTAGAGGTTACGCTGTGACAAAAAAATTATCAGGGTATGTATTGTTCTTAGAGCCTGCAATGTTCCAGTGGTGACCTGCAGTCAGTATACCAAATGGTCACATCTGACCATATTTGTCTGTATGCTGAATAAAGTTAGGCCGACTGCTTTTTGTTTAGGAATTACAATAGTGCGATCCGAACCGTTCGACGGTTGAAACGCTTAATGGTATTTTAGAGTTAAACGTTGAAGAGGACATTTTCAGGTTTCTGTCAATACTTAATTGCTGATGTTCTTACGTGTATGCCTAGTAATTACGTGATACGAGGTCCCGTCTAACGAATGAATCGTCACATCTTGTAGTGAATTGCCAGTAAATTATTAATTGAGTCGTTCTATGGCAACTACTGTATAATGCAGTTATACGATGTAAGGTATAGGCCTATATTTATGTTTTGTTATTGCAGTTTCGGTTCATGTCCATAATAATTCTATAAAATTAATGCTCCTCTTTTGATGAGTTTCAACGTGGAATAATTAAAAGATGACAGTCAATTACGTTAACGGTCGTATAAATTATGGTTAAAGGAGTCAATTATGGTTAAGCGTACTGTTGTACTATAGCAATAACGTTCTGAACCAATGAACTGTAGCCAAACGTTTGTGCTGACCACGGGACGTAAATCAGAAAGCTGAAACCCTCTGATTTATGTAAAGGTCAAAAGCACACACAAAAATTTACGTATTATTTAAATGATGTTACATAGAAACAACGTAATTTGTAAATAAAAACGTAATATTAAGATTAGACATATAACTCGTTTGTCCGACATCCGCAAACAATTTAACGGCCGTTAAATTGCCCGTTACGGATTAAAAGGGTATATAATCCGGTTCATGAAGCTCAGTTGAAGTCGCTTTTCGCATCAAACTTGACGGTATTTCCAGTCATCCTCCTACTAGTTTCGAGCAACGTGCAAATTCACTTCTCGCATCCAACCTTTCAAATTTTACGAACAACGTTTAAACGTAACGGTCTTCAAAATCGTCGCTCAACTTAACGAGAATTAGTCGGCTTATTAGGTAACTAACAGACCAATAAAACGGTGAGAGATAACCTTAAAATTATGTTTGACGTCACTTTCATGTGATGCAGTCGTTCCTGTAAAATAACCAATCTGTACATACATGCTCAAGTTTGTTTGGCTCTGTTAGCAAAATTGTATTTTGCCCACATTATCTGTTCTTTTATTAAATAATTCGTTTTATTTTTAATTGTTGTGTATGTGTATATAATATTTGTTATTGTTGCAGACAAAAATGTATCAGAGAAAAGACAGTTTTAGGCTGAAATAATGTAAGTGCACTTCCAAGCGAGAACGAAACAAACACCGGTAATAGAAATATCGGTTGCGACTCGAATTTACAGAAGGCTATAGGCTTTCAAGAAAATAAAGTTTAGCAAAAAGTAGGTTACTATCAAATGAAAAGTAAACGTAAATATTTCAGTAACAGAAACAAACAAGTAATGGAATTATAAAAAGATTAATAAAACTACAATGGTATCGTACCAAACTTAATAAGAAACCACGAAACAGAAGTTATGAAAGCAAACGCAACAAAAAGAACAAACGGTAAATAAAGTCGCAAAAATACGCGTAACAAATATTAAAGAAAGCAACCATACAGGAAGAAATTATTTTTTCCGCCAGTCTGAACAAAAGTTGACAACTATCGACTATCGTGATGGCGTAGTTCTTTAATGAGCGTTTAGCTAACCGGGTGCTAACGGGCGTTAGTAAAACGGCTATTATAATGACGGCCGTTAACAATTTATTTACAGTTAACAAACGGCCACAAATCTAATTGTACTTGGTGTTTCAGTAATTACTGCTTTTCCACTAAATCCTGTTACGCCGAGTGTTAATATTAACTCCCGAAAACACTCCATAACCCTTCTTCAAAAAAATTACGTAATTTAGAAAACTAATCTGATCATGTTTAGAGAGTGTAAAATCGTATATCAGTGTTTTGATAAAAGCAGTAAACCAGTCTTACTGCAGTGCACGCGACTTCGTGTGTGAGCTAAGAGCTTTTATCTGATCAATATGGTTAATAAACGTTACTGAAATTAAAATTATTTGTATGGAAATTGACGGACCCCTATACGAGACGGATTATAGCCTATAATACGTAGAAATAATAGGATTATTAGATAAGCGAATACAACAAATGTATAACATGCCAATTTGATCACTAATGAGGTTTCAAACGCAAATTTAAACGCACCTGCCCACACAGCAATACTGGGTAACTGGTTTTGCCACGGCACCTTAGTATAAGATTACATATTGTCTGGAAACAGTTGTGACAATTTTGTTAAATCAAAAGTTTTTGTCAAACTGTCACCGAGTGTTTCTGTAGCGTCAAAACGACTTACAAACGCTCCAGACACTTCTGTCCAAACACACACACGGACAGGTATTATCCATTAACAATAGTCTAATTATAGTTAATATTACCTCGTGTATCCGGGTACACTGGTGCTCCTCCTTACAACTTCATTGATTTTAACAACTACGCGTTTCGGGACTCATGGTCCCATCATCAGGTTGGTAAAAAACGAAAGTCACTCACATGGAGTACGTCAAATTAATAAAATAAAAATAAAAAACTTTCACTCACACATCAGTCCAGCACACAAAGTCACAGTACCGCGTGTATACAATTACACCACTACACGATGCGCATCGTATCGGAGCTTGCGAGCGACTAACCAATACGCGTCGCACTACACCTACCTCTATCTATGTGTCGTTCCAACACGCGTATGGCAGTGTCATACAGTCCGTTGGACTTAAAAGAAAGCTTGTCGTTCAAGAGCTGATTACCTTGGGTTGTCGAGGCCTTATAAATTTCAAATTCTTCCAGCTCGTCCATAAGCCTGCCGTTTTTACAGAAATGTAACGGCTTGAAGCTACTTTGAAAACTCGAGTAGTTATGGTTCCGGTTGACTATATGCAAGGCAAAGTTTGATTTTATCTTCTGGATATCACCTCTAGGGAGATGTTCTCTGTACCTATCCAGAAATTTCCTGCCCGTTTCTCCAACATAAAAATTGTTACAGTCCTGGCATTCTATTTTATAAATACCAGAACAGTTTTCTACTAGTCTGTTGGTCACTGGTCTCAAGGCGTTCAAAGTAGAATTACTCGTTTTGAAAGAAACTGCGAAACCGTGTTTTTTAAAAACATTCTTAATAGTATTAGGCAAAAGATTTGTAAATTCCGTTGGTATATATTTAGTGTCACTGTTGTGTGTTTTGTTTATGCTTCTATTTTTATAGGCCTATATTTTCCTCTTCTGCCTCGCTACTATTTTGTCTACAAATGTACTACTGTAACCGTTGGCCACCGCGATATACTTTATCGTATTAAGCTCATCGATGTAGTCTTCTGCCTCTAACGGAATTTTTAATAATCTGTTAACTAACGAGTTGAATGATGCCATTTTTAGTGCAAATGGATGAAATGAAGAAGCGTGAATAGTAATATCTGTGGCGGTTGGTTTCCTATAGATGTTGAACCTAAATAAATTATTTATTTTCCGCACAGTTATGTCCAGAAAATTTAGGCTACTGTTATTTTCCATCTCCAAAGTGAACATTATTTTTGGGTGTATACCATTTATGTATTTACTCAAGGTTTCTGTTTGTCTATGCGTGTCATTAATAACAAGGAATGTGTCATCTACATACCGAGTGTATGAGATGATATTTTTGTAAAGCTTGTTTTTATGCGATAATATGTGTTCATTTTCAAAATGGTTAAGGTAAAAATCAGCCAGGAAACCACTGAGTGGCGATCCCATTGTTGTCTCCGCCAAGATTTTCTTCCTGTCAAAAGCCCCGATCTCCGTCCAAGTTATATTCAGGATTCCTTCTTTATGGCGGGATCCACAACAATAATCTTTTCAGTTGTTTGAACTCCGGGATTTATAATACATGGAGAAACCGTTTAAGAATTTTGATTTCTACACTGAGTACTATTGTAACAGTTGATCAGTTGTTTCAATTCTTGTTCTGTTTGTTCACTGGGGACATGTACTCTAGGCAATTCGTCTCTACTGCCAGTGGTATCTCGTCTCATCCTCTCACATTTCAATACTACACTCCTACGACCACCATCGCCTTTCTATTCATGAATGGGTAAAAGGTGATACCTGTGGGGCCCCAAAGTGTTCCTCCCGCGAACAATAGGCCAACAATAAACGTGACCCTTGATAAGTCTTGAGAAACAGTTTTACTGCCTATTCTCCTGCAAGTATTGTCTTACACTAATCATTTTGGAAACGGAGGAACTAGTCCCTTATAACTGAGCAATACGTCTGAATATAGATCATTGTTCAAGTCACGTACACGCCCATAAACTTACGTACCTACACCTGTGTGTGTGTGTGTGTGTGTGTGTGTGTGTAATGAACCCACTACTTCTCTTACGTCTTACTTCAACTACCCTGTCACCAACACCCTAATATACATGTAAAGATAAATATTTATTTCAAGCACTTAATTCAAGTTAATTGCATACTACAACAGAAAAATATTTGTACTGTTACCATTTAGTTTTGATAGGACGCGAATGCATGTGTGTTTATATGTACGCGCGCTCCCGGTGTGTTTTGTGTAGATGGCAGTTTCCCTTCGTCTATTCTGTACATTTATATATAAAATGAAACGCTCGCGTGTGTATACTGTTCATGTGTTTGCATATTGTGTAGGCCAATAGAACAATATTCGTGCTACTATCGTTTATTCTTTTGTTAGATGTGTGTCTGTGCGTCTGTGAATCCCGCACGTGTTATTGAGCGTGAATTTTGAACTATTAGTTTGCAATGGCTTAACACTAGAACTGTTTCTTACAACAATAGCTGTGGGCAGATGTGTCAGGTGTAGAGGAGGTTGTAAAATACTTTTCTTGGGTTCATTTTTTCTTACACCCTAATTGCTCACTACAGATAGGTATTCTTACACCCTAATTGCTCACTACAGATAGGTATTCTTACACCCTAATTGCTCACTACAGATAGGTATTCTTACACCCTAATTGCTCACTACAGATAGGTATTCTTACACCCTAATTGCTCACTACAGATAGGTATTCTTACACCCTAATTGCTCACTACAGGTAGGTATTCTTACACCCTAATTGCTCACTACAGATAGGTATTCTTACAACCTAATTGCTCACTACAGATAGGTATTCTTACACCCTAATTGCTCACTATAGATAGGTATTCTTACACCCTAATTGCTCACTACAGATAGGTATTCTTACAACCTAATTGCTCACTACAGATAGGTATTCTTACACCCTAATTGCTCACTACAGATAGGTATTCTTACACCCTAATTGCTCACTACAGATAGGTATTCTTACACCCTAATTGCTCACTACAGATAGGTATTCTTACAACCTAATTGCTCACTACAGATAGGTATTCTTACACCCTAATTGCTCACTACAGATAGGTATTCTTACACCCTAATTGCTCACTACAGATAGGTATTCTTACAACCTAATTGCTCACTACAGATAGGTATTCTTACACCCTAATTGCTCACTACAGATAGGTATTCTTACAACCTAATTGCTCACTACAGATAGGTATTCTTACACCCTAATTGCTCACTACAGATAGGTATTCTTTCTGTCCCCATACGTGTCACTTTTACCCTATGAATAAAATAGGTTTTGTTTGTTTCCAGAAAAATTATATAAAATTAAAATTGTTTCTACTGTTGGATTACACTGGGAAAACCTCTTAATACAAACACTTTGCACCTAATCTACTATTGCGACACAAGAATTCGTTACAATATAAATTATCTCACAATATATTAGTACAGTCTGGTGTCATTCAGTCATACATCTTTTTTTACTTTAACCGGTAGCTTATTCTTGTATAATGTTTAAAAATTTATATTCAGAGAATTATTCGTGGCCAAGATTTTACAGTTTTATTTCGTTTTAGATATCTTTTACATTACAATTCTGCAATAACTGTATTATAATTGATCTATAAATTGTCTATTTGAGCTATAATTGGGCTATAATTGCACTTTAACTGCACTGTAATTGCTGTTTACAATTGAATAATAATGGAGCTGTAACTTTACTACAGTTACGTCAATCAAGCATTATTCAACTGAATTTTACTTTGGGTAAAGGGTTATGAATACGTTGCAGAACTCGCTCACTAATTTGGACAAAGTACATTTATTATTACATACATTTCTCTATTAGATAATTTTTCAATTATGGGAAAAATTACAGAAATCCCGATTTTTCTACTACATCTTTAGTAATATTATAACAACTGTAGAACTGTAGAGCACACAATAAACTACATTCGCATTTGAGTTACAATTCTTTTCAGTCTGACACTCTGCTGGATGTTCACAATTTTTCAAATATTTGATCTTTGTTTTGGACCCTAGTCGCATTTTTTCGTCTCCCTATTTTTGCGGAGGGGGGAGAGATTCGTCTAAAAAGCAATAGGCTTTTGTAGGGTGAAAGTATAGTTACACACGGCAAGTTTTACAAAAATCGGTTGATGAGCTCAAAAGCTATTGTGAGACATAATCAAATAGACAGATAGACAGATAAATGGCAAACGGTTATACAACAGAATACATGTGTAATTGATTAATACAACCTGACTGACGAGTGTCGAGCATCTACAGAGCTCGTCACTCACGTTGCCAAGAAAGTCTAGCCAGTAATTCGTTTGCCGTTTCTTTATAGTTTGCACTTCTTGTTTCCCAAGACATTTTTCGCAACTTTTGTTATGATAAATGACTGACCAAGCTGCTCTGTAAGACTCATCCCACCGTCTCCGCTTGTGTTAAATCTATCATTTTATCCTCTCCACAAAAGCTTCTCATACTGGATCATTATCTGTAAACATTCCACGTTGCCGTGCGACGTATCATGTGTACATTCTAAACAACAACAACAACAATAATAATATTTGATTATAGACGACGACTTTCAGGATTGATTTAGAAGAATCTACTCTCGGTATCGCATTATTGGCACTATCAGAAAACATCAAAAAGGTCTATGTCATTTCAGTAAATAAAATCATTATACACAGGGAGACGTGTGTGTTTTGAAAATTTGGTAAGGTACGTGGTATTCTGATTTTCAGCTTTGTCGTTACGTTTTAGTAGCCACCTACACGCTGATTTCTCGAGGACTAGATTGTAAAGCTGTGTTTGCTGAAAACTTCTGGTAAGCCATTCAGGAGTACACAGTGAAATACAACGCCAAAATAGCACAAAATGTGTGTGTGTGGGGGAGGTCATAGAAAAATAGAGATAGGTTTTGGCCTCTGCAAATGTAGATATGGGGTGGGGGAGTTTCGATAGGGTGCAGTGAAAAGGTGCTCATAAGATCCAAGAACGCTTCTGAAGCTTAAAAACGGGAGAAAGAAAACTTGGACTGGACGAGTTGAGTTTGTGTGTAAGTATGGGAGCTCGCGCGTCTGTGTAATTAATTATATTTATAATTTTTACACGCAAGAATGTATTTTATATATAAAACATTTTAAGTACTTTGATAGTTTTAACTTTCGTGCCGTGATTAAAATGTTAAATTGCTAGTTCAAACCAACGTTTCTCAGCCGGCGATCCAATGACATTCCATCGGGATCTCGTGTATGTAACCACAGAGTGCAGGAGAGTGTATTATAGCAAAGTAAAACACGTTGTGCATATAATGTCCTGGTTAAGTATTATAGGGTGACAATTAAAACAATTATTGGAGGGTAACAAGCAGTTACAAGGTAAGAATTGTAAATTTTTTCCAGCAAAGAAATTATTACAGAGATGCTTCCAATATGGGGAGATAAGAATTTATAAAGTTTTCTTCCTCGACTGCAGTCAGTGATATTCTGAGCTGGAGAAATTTTCTGTGACTGCTGCTGATGCTGACCATTCCTTGCAATAAGTGCTCACACAGTTGTAGAGCAACTTAGAAGCAAATAACTGTCATTCAAGAAAATCACCATTTTTTAATAAAGAGTACAGTATGTGAAAGTTTTCCACAAATGTGGAATGAAGAAAACTGTTTTCTTTGTGGGATTTCCTACTTGTTATTTGGTAGAATCAGGTTCAGAGGGGATATTTACACAGTCAGACGCGAAAGCACCTTAAAACACCTTAAACATTGGAAAGACGTGATCTTCGGTTATCTCTTAGGGGAACAGAACCGGATTTAAAAAGACTTATTTCTGGTCATCAAGTACAACGTTGGCATTGATCAATAAATATTTTAAGTGTAAATATGTTTTACTTGTAAGTATAATTATAAATACTCTAAATAAAACATGCTCTATTTATGAACAAATATCTTAAATGTCGAACAATTGTCTTTCTCCGGTTAGCAAGGGAATCCCAGAGGATGAAAAAGGCCGGAAGTGGGCACAGGCAAAGAAAGGTTGAGGAACCTTGATTTAAATTACCGAAATACGTATTTTATTGGTTTTCATTAAAGAGTAAAAGAGTATATTCTTGTGCGAAAATGTTTAATTTATTGAAGAAAGAAGCTAAAAGAATAAAATAACTCTTATGTAAGTTATATGTGTGTTACAATTTGATACCTCATGAAATTAATTGATCAATATATCATTATTGACTTTAATAATGTTATATCTTAATGCACATATATTTGATTTAATTTTTATTGTATAATAAAATATTTAACGTGTACGGGGATATAAGAATTTACAAAGCAAGGGTACGATCTTATTTTTGGCGATGTCTACGATTACAATGTTCACAAATTAATCTAATATATTGTAACTTACCGTCTGTGACTTTCTGCAGAAAGTCACAGACGGTAAGTTACTACAATATATTAGATTAAACAACACGTGGCTTGGTACTAATTTCGGATTTATTCCTTTTAAATATGTTCACAAATGTTTTCCAGTTTGTTTCTATATGACAGGTCTCCCGTTCCTTTAGTTACTACTGCTTTACTAAATTCATTCGGTTTCAGAAATTAATGTCTATGTATAACGTATTGTTTTGTTCTTTTTGCACTTTAATAAGACTAACGTTTAATGCACTAAATTTAATTATAAAAAAGAACATATCCAAATCTGACAATACGTTTGAGAAAATTACTACGTATTAGAGTAGAATGAAATGGAAAAATATTTATTAGTTAAACAAATGTAACTGGAAAAAAATCACTTTCAGAATGGTAAAACTTGCCAGCAATAAAGACTGGATCGCAGTGCTTTGCGAGCTGGAACTAACACCTGGCTTTGAAATGAACTGAAGTAAGTCTTGTTGTAACAACCCGAGATGCGCACGCGCATGTCCAATAAGCAAACAAAATTTCCTTTTCCTTTCTTTCCTTATGAAATTTTAATTTTCCTTTTCGATTTTCTGAAAGTCACTGTAAATTTCATGAAAGGCAATGAAATTTCATACATTTAAAATCTTTTTCCGACAGTAGTCGGATATTTTAAATTCTTCTCTTTGTAAGTAACTTTGATAAAATTATTTATGAAATTTTTTGGCACAGTGTTTGCGCGAAGAGATTACTGGAGGTGTTGCCTTTGCACTCGTCGGCCGTACATTACAAGGGTGAAAGGCAGTGTGTTGTTATCTGACGCGCACTCGCTCTCTCGTTGTAACTTTTACTAACCCCGATGTCCCCCAACTGCATACGGAGAAAAATGAATGTAATAAAGTAGCCAACTAATAAACTGTGCTAGAGTATTTTGTTGTAAAACGACTTTGAGTAGCTAACCAAAGATATATTTATTGATTTGACTGGAGTTTAGAAAACGTGATCACCAGTGTAAACAGAGCGGCCAGATTGTACAGTTTATACGAACTTTTACTTATGAAACGTTATGTTAAAACATATGAGTTATTCTGTCGTCTAATAATTAAACTTAAGTTAGACTAGGAGTAATCGGGACTATTGGGGGCTGGAAGTTGTTTGCATTATGAGGGTCCAGATTACAAGTATCTAAAGCAAGGCGTGGTTACAACAGCTAGACGTAACGGGCATTAATTGTAATAATTATTATGAGCATAGACTGAAATTGTAAATTAAAAACAGAAATATTTCGCTTTAATAATAGTTTGCAGCCCACGTTATATCATATTTAAAATAAGTAATTGGAAATAAACTTTGTACATACATAATTTCCTGGCTATTTAGATCCTTTAATTACAAAACTACGGTAATTTACCGCTAACTGATGTCTAGTTTTTCTTTAACATTCATGTCTCAAACAAATAACTTTTGCAGGTTTCATAGCCGGATATATTTCCAGTCTTGCTCTCCACACCGTATTTACGCCGTGTCGTCTTCAAAACTTTCCGTTGTCGATTGTCGATCACTTTGCCGTCTACCATTTTCTTTTCCGGCTGTCAAACTTACAGTCTTGCACGAGACGGTAGCTTGGCCTTGGTGAGGTAAAACACGATAGCCCCAGCGGTAATGTGTTTGGTAGTCTGCTGGTCGGATAAGCGGAGACTAGTTTAATGGGATTAATGAGATTAAATGCCAATCTAATTGCCAAACCACATGGTCATATATATTCCTTCCATGAAATGAAAACCGCTTCATTTTATGTGAAATAGGTTGACACACATGCAAATATGCAACGTTGGAAGGAGTCGTGTAAAATATTGAAGACATTTTTTCGTGCAGACATATTTTATATTGTTCAAAAAATGCACATATTACTAAATTCACATTCTACATTATAGATTATACTATTTATAAAAGTCATTTGTCTGTTTTTAAGGTTACTTTTTTCCAACTTCCTTATTTTTATCCACATGAAGGAATTTCAAAGAATAAGAATAGATATAGTAAGAGTTTACTTGTTCTAGTACTTATTGCCACATAATTCAGTCAACCTACAGCGCACCTCACGTTTTTTGAAATCTTGAGAAACGTGTCAGTAGAGTAATTTGGTACATCGTCCGGCCCTTACGTTTACAGAAATCTACATAACAAAAAATTAAAGCCTAATGAGGCCTACACTGTCGTAATGAGGCCAAAACTGACGAAATAAATGCGGTTTATTTGATTTCATTATTCAAAAAAACAAAACGGAACCAGCTTATCAATATTTCATTGGGCTGCTGAGTTTAAGTAAACATTGGGAAAAGTCCGGCCATCGATGAAAACATTCGTGAAACGATGTCTCCTTAACATGAAATATTGAGCCCAGTGTTCGTACTCCGATGTAAAATGAAGTCACAGGCGATATTTAAATAATCGTATTATAAGTGAAACAGTATTATAAGTGAAACAGTACAGTTCTAAACGCTAAACAGTTTGTGATCCTGACGTACATGCAGTGGTCGCTTTCGTTGCTTTTATTTATTAAAGACAAAAGCAAGGGAAGGAATGTTTTTCTCCCCAAGTGAAAAACACTATAATGGTAAAATTTCAACAACTGGAAAGTATAACGTCTGTTCATATTTACAACTTCTTAACTTTACCGCTGCGTTACTTTACTGTATCAACTGCGCTATTGTGCTTTTAGTGATTGATTTTTTCACGTCACAGAAATAGAGCTCAGTATTATTACGTCATCAAAGATTATGTCAAACTTTATAAGAGGGCAACAAAACATGTAACAAGTTGAAAGTCGCTTTCGAAGGTAAAGCCATATCTTGCGCCCAGGTTTAAGGTGGCACAAATCAGTTTTGAGCCCAGGATGAAACCTTTTGTGGACTGCCAAGGGCACCTCGAATTGTACAAACGTATCAGAAGTGCGAAGCATTACTTTAGATGCTAAGCGTAGATGGAAAGACCAAGTCAAGGAAAAACGTGAAGAAATTGGACTAAAGTTCAAGAAAATGTGGTGGCTACTTGGAAGACACTCTGAAATGTCAGTGCATCACAAACGTTATTGTACGGTATGGTGTATTTTATATTATGGTGTACAACGTTGAGGCTACACAAAGGAATCCAACATCAAAGTAATCCAGACTTTTCAAAATATAGTGATACTCAGTATTGTTGATGCAATGTGGTATGTAAGAAACGATGGCATTTGTAAGAAACAGCAGTTCTTCCATTTGCGGTGTACGTGTTAGGGACAATGTAAATCACACGTGCGGGTGATAAACGTAGAAATAAAAACAATAAGGTCGAGAAATAAGTGTATAGAAAACTCACACTAGTATTTTCATCACCTTCAACTGAAAGTGAGTTGTCACGTGTAGATAAAGAAACTGGAATAAAATTTACAAATTGTAGTCCTACTTGAACGAAATGCAGGGTATTCAGCAATGTCTGACATTATTATTTTATAATTTAACATCCTTTACGAAGCGCGATATATAAAGAAGATTATCAAAATATGAAAATCTATTTGCAGACAATCGAAAACTTTTCGGATTTCAGAATCTGAAAATGCGTGTCCATTCGTTATAACTAGTATGAAAATGAAGACTAAATTAAGGTAGACATTTTTATCGCATGGCTTTTGTTAAAAGTAAATACTTGTTTTTTAAAAATATGGTATTCAATTTTACTTTAAATTGCTTTATATCTGTAAAGAGTATATTTTACAAGATTTAGGTTACAATTCGGTAGTTTTTAGAGTATTGAGGCATGTGTATTTCCAGATTTCTGAGTCATATAAATCGGAACTCTGTACAGTAAAGCACAATGAAAACGGTGTGCACACACAAGACGAGAAATGTAATTTGTGGAGATGGAAAGCGCAGGAAGAGCGACCCAAAGAAATACCGGCAAAGTATTTGGGAAATGACGAGGCAGTAAAAAGTGAGCAAACCTAACAGCAAGCAAACCTAACAGAATAGTGACTTATCTTCATTAATCGGGCGATCTCTTATGAGCGATTATAATCTGAGAGACAATGTAAACCCATCATAAAAAAGACTATAATACTTGTCGGCTTGACTGTTTTTCGTTTCCTGTACTTATGTGCAGATTAAATATTTTATTGGTGCAAGACCAATAATTTATTGGTACGTAGCACTCTGAAAATTACGAAATACATAATTTAACCTTAGTCGTTATTCATTTACCGGTATTTAATTTTGTAACATAACCGGCGATTCCTCTGCCACAAAGAAAGACACTTTTGTAAGTCTTTTCATACCTTATTTTGGCTGCTTGACGGTAATTTAATCGTTTTAGTGTCAACTGTGTCTAATTTTTTGTAAAACATTAAAAAGTTACCTTCTACTGTACGTTTTTAAGATAGTAGTTTTAAGATTATAAGATATTATATTAGTGTAAGCATTTTTTATTCCACGACACAATTTATAACGGGATTCTGAAACACTTTTCATTTTCAGTACATGTAAAAATTAAAACGTTAATACGTAGGCCATGAATTAAATTAAATGAGTTTGTAATAAAAAGTTAACAAACGTAGAAATTAAAAAATGTTAATATAACTATGAACATAATTCGATTATGAGGAAAGTATTGCAGAGAGATTTATCTACGAATTCGTTTTTTGTAAATAGTAACTGTTTTACAATATTGTGACCGCAAGTCCATAGTGTACGCCTATATGTTCTTACGATGGTCTATGGCCCAAATCAATCGAATTTAAGAATGTGAGTAATTAAAACTTAATTTTAAATCATATGTATTTTATCTTTAGGTTATGAACAATGAATACACCACAGTTGAAGATTGAGATTATAGGTACCATTAGTAAACAACAAGTGTGTGTGTATATTATGAATACATCACATTATCATTAATTAAAAGTTAGTAAGTAGTAAAAAATCAAATACGAAACTTAATTTAAATTGTTTAGTAACCATTGTTAGTAATCATTATTTATGTAACCATAAATGTTGATTGTTTTACGCATAGTTGTTCATGTACTGTCTACACAAACATCAGACAAAAACCAACTTTGTAACCAAAAATTTTGTAATAATCAAACGCCTATTGCAGAGTGACACAAAAGACTGGTCTCTTAACATATACTTGATATCATTAAGGTACAATCAGAAATTTTCATTGAAAAGTAAAACTTCCTTTTCAGAAAAGACGGAATACAAGTAAATGATCATACAAGCATATGCAACGGAAAAATAATTTGAGGAGAAGTGGATGACTTTACGAAAGCAATAACCATACGTGAAGTACATTTATCTAACAGAAGACGGATTAAAATGAAATGAACGTGTAAACAAGAGAGCTGGAAATTACGGCGAAAGTGAAGATAATCGTGCTTTGTGCGATATTATGTTTGTGTAGTAGTAATCGACTTGTATGTGCTTACTTGAAGTTACTTTTTAATTAAATCGTGTCGTATTAGAACCGGCTCGTCTCAATCCCCAAACTAATTATCCGAAGCAAACAACCGGCAAGGAAATTATGTCAAGTGATTATTACTACTTAAGATTAGCCAGAAAAAATTATTTATATTTGTTTGCAGCCACATTATATCACTAGAGCTCTTAATCCACGTTCAGTTTAGATATTCAAGGCAGCTGTACACAGTAAAATAGACTTAACAGACAACGCAGATTTAGACCACATCGGCATCCAAACCGAGGGCAATTAGGATATCGAAATTTGTAAAAAATAAACTAATAAAATAAAAGACAATATTAGGTAGGCCCCATATAGTGTTTAAAATATATTAAAATAGTATAAATGTTACACTTACGATTCCTGAAATATGTGTATTTTAAGTAGGACTACACGTTAAATAATATTAGAGGCCAAGCCAAGTGACACGATATTTATCAAATTTTTATAAAAATTAAAATAAAAATTTAAAAAATTCCTTGAGCACAATAATAAAATATCGCAAAAATGTATTTAGAGGTTTCAATTTTTGGACACAATAGGCCTACGGGTGATTTAGGCTCACTGAAAAAAGCACTTTTTATTTTTTCACATTTTTCATATTTATTTCTTAGGGGTAGATCTTTCAACCGTTTTACTTGCATTACGCATGCTAATGGCAGAAAAAACAAAAACATTAAAAGTTAGTAAGTAGGCCTAGTAGAAAAGGAAATTCATAACATAATTGTTATGTTTAGTATGTCACATTAAAGACTGATTAAAATATGGCTTACGCGTAGTTTTTCAAATAACGTCTATGCATTATCAACAAATGAAGACGACCAAGTTTGGACGCCTATTGCCGGTTGACAGAAAAGGTACGTGATATCATTAAAGCACAAGTCAGAACGAAAAGTTAAACTTTCTTTTCAGAAAAGAAGGACCGAAAGTAAATAATTATATAAGCATGTGAAAACGGGAAAGTAATTTGATGAAATGTGAATGCCTTTATACGAAATCTGTAACCATACGTGAAGTACATTTATTTAACTGAATACGGATTACAATGAAATGAACGTGTAAACAAGAGAGAGCTGAAAATTATTTTATTTGTGTTCTTTTTTCTTTCAGTTGACCAAAATTAAAAAACTGAGTATGCATTGCAACCTTAAGTGCTACCAATCGGACTAGTATTACACATATTGTCAATTTATATTTCCTATGGTTCGTTTATTTTCTGTCTGCACGCCCAAAAATTATTACCGTATTTAAAAACCTATTTAAATAGGAATTCATGTAAACAGTGAGTGGTGGTATATTACGCTAAAGCCTGCAATATTAGCAATACTTACCGTCCCCCATTGAAATTTATCGAATTTCTGTTCACACACACTCAAGAATTACTCTATTGCTGTATCAATTAAATACGCTTTTATCCTTTATACAGTTGTAACATGAGGTAGGCCTACTAATACATTACGTAATTAATGTAAAATCGAATCGATTGATACGGAAAGAGGCTCGCGTTTACGTCTAATCTGAGATTTATAGTGTTCGGATATTTGACACTCCACAGTAACAGCATCCGCTCCTCTTCTGCACTTTTCGGCTACGTGTAATTTATATAGATCCTTATCGCCGTCAAATCCTCAAAATTCTGACGTATTGGGTTTTGTTCTTACAATACCTGGAGACATAGTTATCTGACCTTAATACAAAACCTCTGTATTTACGGAATCTAATCACTAATGACTAGGTAGCGTTTAGTTATGTTAGCTATAAAAACGTTAAATTGGTTTTTACACGTTGATATGCCCTTCCATTCTTCTTCGTTTTTGGTGTTTGGTCACTAATCTACTTATTATGCTTTCTACACACACACACACACTCTCTCTCTCTCTCTCTCTCTCTCTCTCTCTCTCTCTCTCTCTCTCTCTCTCTCTCTCTCTTTCAATCTACGTCCTCTACTTCTTTGCTCACGCGTGTCTACTTACACCACTTATTTTCAAGTGTGACTCATTCATCACTATTTAGCAATGACTATTCTTCTTTGCTTTTTTCATAGATGGTTTTATTGTATTCACCTCTATTTTTAACCCTCTTGTGCGCTCGTCAATTATACTAATAAAATTACATCATGATAAAAATATATTTGAACTGAAATATAAGTGACAAATGATTTGCAGTAACAATCGATTTCGGACACTACAGACAAAATAAAGGTTTCTGCACCAAAACTGTACGGTAGAAGACATTTGAGTCTGATTGTTTCATACAGTATAATACGGCGACGGCCTGTAACTATCGTTATTTACGCAAGCAAACCTTTAGGGTTAGTATACTAGTGGACACTGACCTACAAGTCCCGGGCCTGATTGCTGGGCGCACCATAAAATTCAGCCCCAGCACGACTCCACGTAGGCAAATGAATAGCTAAGGCAATAACTTGTACGCCCTGCCACTCGTGCAAAACCACTCTTTAAAAATTTGAAAATAATAATGACAACAACAACAACAACAATAATAATAATAATAATTATTATTATTATTGTTACTATTAAATGTGCCTGAAACTATTAAACGTTCCTCTGCTAGGAAAAAGTCATATTTGAAGTATGTACTGGAGTCTATTGTGAAGCTGTTGGGATTGCTTACAACGCGATTCATATTTTTGTAAACGTTTCGTTGTATAGGGAAGCTCACTTTTACGGTAACTTGCTGCTTGTATTGCTTTAGCTTGAGCCTCCCATTCTGTGTTGAACGCGTTTCTACTGAAGAAGGCCTGCCGAAGCCTTTGGAAAAAAATATGAATCACGTTGTAAGTATAAGTAGTCGACCACCGTCCAACAACCCAGTAGTTTCCAGTTTTAATATAGGCTATATTGATTGGTTTAAGATATAATTGAAATGAATTAATTCATTAACCCTCCCCCATAGTGAAAAAACTTGAGTTTTCAAAAGTAATAAAATTAATATCCACAAAAGGTAAATATAAAAAGTAAAACACAAGACTCACACACACACACGCACACACAAATGACGAGTAATGATAGTTTTTGAATCCATCTCATTCTATCACATCAGTTTAAGAATTAGAATAGGCTTGGTTTTACCAATGGGCGACGCACAGTTTCTTAGTTAGGTCGAGAATAGCTGAGTACAGTAAACATAAATACCCAAAGAGACGAAGAAATAATCGTTTGAATTATCCGGTCTGACAAAGAAATACAGATTAATACAGTTACGTCTGAATTTATAAAACGGAAAGTCGAAGAAGGTTGGTTCGACCAGAAAGCCACAACAGACTATCCGACTGTTACAGGAGTACAGAAGTTGGAACTCTTATGTCAGTGTACTCTTAAAATGTAATAAACACACCACTAGGTGCAAGTATTATATCAAGTTTTTGCTAATTACCATATCAACAACGACAAAAAAAAGACTTTAATATGGATTATCTATATTTGGTCTATATAGTATGTGTGTTTCATCTGAAACTCCTTGATACATGAAACTTACATTAATTAAACTTACCATTCACAGTATGAATGGAATATTATAGGACTATTCTGCCACATAGTGCAAGCAAACATCGGTTCGTGTGGAGTCGATACAATCGTTCCCGGGGACAGCCGATTATCTCAACAGCGATTAACAGTACATATTGTTTCGAGTACTAAAAACAAGCTGAAATGGTTTGCTATACATACAGTTCGGTTAAGGCTAAAACGATATGCCAAGGCCTTTGCAGATATGCATACACATTAAAGAATATTGGTTTTCTATTATTTTAGAGTACAGAAACTGTACATTAAATTAATATTTTACTTACTTATTCTGAGGTACTTAGACAATGTAGGGACACGCCAATAATAATGGAAACATTTTTTTTTAGGAGTACGATTGTTCAGTAACTCAACTTTTCGCTGAACGACTTCACTAATTGCACTTATGTCTGTAAAACGTAATTTTCCGTTTCAATTTTTTAATTGGATTTTGAAAACTAAACATGTTACTTTACCTTGGTGTTGGGGAAAATAATTAATTTTATAAAATAAGAACAGTACACATGGGGTGGCTACCAGCTGTTGCGACATATGTCACACTGCACCGTCGCTACTTGCCTGAATTGCTAATTCGAATTTATTGATATTCCAAGCGGGTTGTTTCACACCGTCATGCTTTTAGTTCCGTTACGTTTCTGGATATCCTCACTGCAAAAGAACAATATTTTCTCGTGAATTATTAAGCTCAATTATTTGTTTTTACACTATGTAAAGTAAGCAGCAGGAAGTTATTAGTAAAACGTGGAAAATAGCCCGGCCCCGTATGTTTGTCGAGAATGAACAGTTTGAGTATCGCAAATAAAAGTTTCAGAAAGCTAGTTTAATATTGCTAACAACATCATCTTTGAGCAGTGCTTTATGGAAACATTTAATGTAATATTCATACAATTCCCATATAATTTTTCACAATCCATTCTTTACTTAGTTGTTCAAAAATAACGCAATTTTATTGACTTGTACTCAGAAGTCTTTTATGTAAATCTTCTTTTCCTTTTAAATATTAGATTAAAAGTAGTTAGCTTACACTTTTTTTGTTTTTTATTTATCTGCGTGAAATAATATATTGTGGAGTTAATAAATTATCATACGTCATCTACACAATCCTTTTAAAGTTTTGTATGACTTTTCCCAGAACTGCTTTTATTTAACAATTGTCAGTATACAAATAGCTTTCATTAATCTACGATACCTAGACAAAATCAACGCGCTGTTTTTATACAATTTTCAGTTTGTAAGAACGCAAAATCGCGCGTGTGCGTGTGTCTGCAGAGAAAGAATATCTAAGCAACAGTAAATAGAATAAGAAATAGAACCTTATGGGGCGGTAAAGGTGCTGAAAATTTTATGTTACTTGAAAAGAGGAGTGGCTGTATAAACAAATGGAAATGGAATGGATAAGTTTGCTCCTTCTACACTTGAGACGGAGTTGCTTTGACTTGCCACTCTAATACATACTCCTTCTAAATTAAATGAAACGAGGTTCCAGAAATCCAAACGAATTCCGTCTTTTGTATATTTATTCACTGGCAAGTGTATTTAAATATAGGCCTACACATGATGATGATGATGACATAACGTGTATAACAACAATTTTGCGTATATTAGCTAACTCAATAACATTCTTTATAGTAAACCGTTTCTTTGGAATTATATTGGAAAAAATCCTAAATTTGTAAACACAATAATAGTTATTGATGAACTTGTAGTGATACTTAAGTAGCCAAACGAATATGAAAATAAATATTTATGTATGACTTCTTAAAATTCCTTTTCGTGAAGTATTTATTATTATTCATTATAGTTCTTATACTATATTAATATCAATAATTATTGCAATAATATTAACGTTTTTGTTATGTTAGTAGATGTTGCTAGCTTCATTACCACTAAAATATTAATCACTGTAGTCATAAAATTCACTGGGTCTAACTTACCGTAAATGGTAATACTGTTCCGTTTATCGTGAATTTACAACTGTGAGATAAATGACTCATTAAGAAATAATACTTCTCTGGCGTTTTTGGATGTGTTAGTTATTCGTCATCAGGATAGTATGCACACTACGGTTTACCGTAAACCCACTCATATGAGACAACACACACAGTTTGTCCAACCATCCTGATCACACTAAAAGGGAGAGTGATCCCGTATTGAGTTTATATGTTCTAGACTGCCTCTCACTCCCCACACACTTTACGGGTCGTTCTGTGTAATATCACGCCCGAACTACCTAAATTAGAGTGTAAATATGTTATATATACCCTCCCCTGTGCTTGTGGATTACGGTACTTTGGCGAAACTTCAAGACCTCTGGAAGTACGTGTGGCAGAACACAGGAAAACCAAAAGACCAACTTATCTAAATTAGCTGAACACATAAGAGACGAGCAATATATAATCCTATAGGAGCAAGTAGATATCGTTGGGCGGGAAACTAACACTAATAAACGTAAAATCCTAAAATAATCTTTTATGGATGTAAATGGTAATCGTATCAGTTGGGCCTAGTAAAGATGTAAGCCTATCTAGGATCTGGTATGTATGTCATAGTAGCCTGCGTTAGCTGTGGAGCCCAGGGGCGTCAGTGTGATTGTGCTTCCCACAGCATAACTTCTAACTAAATTAAAACTTTTTATGTTGTTATACAGTTTGTCTATAGCTGTGTTTAAATTTGTAAGCGGTAGTAGGTCGTTAAATTTTTGACGGTTCACATTTGTTAGTGAAAGAATCTCGGGTAGACTTAAGTTTGTATTCAATGTACTAATTTAACATACACTGAAGATGACCACAAATTTTTTAGTGGTCGAAACGTTGTGTGATAAATTCTGACGGTGGTAAGAATACGACCTATCTCTTCTAATAATGTCCATGTACTATCGAAAATTAGGTTTAATGATTGGGTAGGTTAAAATTATTCTGTGTTTTACAGATCTTCAGTAAGCACTAGAGAAGCAGGTAATAATACTATTTGAGTTGGAAAATCTGTAAATTGGTAATTTGGTTGGTAACAGTAATGAAACAAATTTTAACGTTTAAGTACTTAACACTTAATCGCTGTGAAAAACTAACTGGCTAGCTGCGGACTCCCAAAGGATACCGGAAACGTTAACGAGGATGCGACAGTCGAAAAGCAGCATCAAAACTTCTTTGTTCGATCTTTCTAGAACATTGCGAACATGTTTATTCAAGTTTCTGATTGTTTACGTATCGTGGAGTGTGATAGCTCGTCGGTTGCACATCGCGTTACCAACAAGACTGTGAAACGTAACAGAATGAAACGGCTAATAGTGTTTATGTAATACAACTGAACGGGAACATTTTGTAATTGATTTATCAATAGAAACAGTCAGTCTACTATTTAGGCTGATAATTGTGTTGCAGCGATTATTACATCAGCGTAGTAATTCTTACTGTAATTTTGAAACTTTAGAGATTAGTTCATTATTCTTGTGGACTGCAAATAAAGTGATCGCAAGCAGCAGGTCACTCTGTGTAGAATGACATGCAAGGAAATCTTCCTTCCATAGAGTATAATGGGCTACTGTATCCGTTTTGAGTTGACCTTAAGCACCTGTCTCTGGCGTTGACTCATATACACGGTTGAAAGTTGAAAGCGATTACATTTAAAATCAATCTGATAATTAGTTTTAAAACGAAGAAAGCTTCAGAAACCGTTACAGGAAAGTAAATAGGTTTGCCTATTTACTCTTTATCTTAGTTTGCCAAGTTAATTCGTTGATCAACAGTAACGACTTGGCCCCTACTATTCGTATGACTCTCTCCTTCAAACCCTACATGTCTTTTCTCTTTCTATATATTTCTTACCCAACTTCATGTTTAAAAGAGTGGTGTTAATTTATTCCGATTTACAAAGTCTTAATTTTAATAAACATTTTGAACTAAAGCATTATTAAATACGTAAATTAAATACAATAAATAATAATAGAAACATTTGAATACGTCGGAGAGGCGAGAAATGAAATTTATTATCGTTTTGAAAGGGGTTCTCAAGGGGACGAAAAATTTAATAGCCCAAATTGTAACTGCCAAAGCAGAGGAAAATAATATATAAAAGTTCACTGGATGAATTCAGTGCTGTATAAAACGGAGTTTGTTGATCTGGTACGCAACGTAAGCTCTACTTAAATTAAGTACTGAATTTTAATTGGAATAGTTTGATGCTCACAATAAGTACCAGTAAATAGTTTTCCTTTTGAGTTACATGTACTGGTCGTTCATTGCTTTCAAACGTACATCTGTGATCTCTGATGTAACTGTACATAATATCATAGCACACAGTAAATTGTGTTAAGTCATTGTCATGTGATAGTTACATAACAACTTTTAAGAGAGTCGCAGACATTTTCTATGAAAAATATGTTGACATTTTTTACAAAAGATTCTACTAGTTTTATGGAGGTCAGTGCAAATTACATACAAAATGGGCAAATACATTTATTTACACAAAATTTCCTGTGTTTTGTTACTGTTTTCATTCATTTTAGTTTTAATTAATATTTGCATATTTTTAATAAATTCATCATGCTTTTGAAATTTACTGTTTTTTTTTTAAATTCTATATATTTTGATTTTTTTATTTAAATTTACTTCAATCCAAATTTTCGTGTCTCTTTGCCTAGTTTTAGCAAGGTTTCTGTAAAGGAGACATGCTCAGTGTTTAAAATCTACGCCATTTAAAAGGTTGCCGTACGAACGCAAGCCTCTCCACTATATCTTTGATGTTTGCGTGCTCGCGCAAAATGTGTAGCGCAAACATATTAAATTAAGCTTAAATGCTGGTCACAAAAAATGAATACTTTTAAAATACAATATTTTGAACATATTGTTACGACGGTCTCCTTGATCGTCGCAGGTACAGTGGAAAGCAAACAACAAGACTCCAATTAAATCACTAATCACCAGCTTTAATTTTCACAGTTAAACCGTTCGTAATTAACAACACAGTCTCTTACAACAAATCAAATAAAATTGTTCACACGCAATAAAATGTCAACTAATGTAAAACACAATTGTATTACAATTATACCACCCGATTATAAAACATAACACTTCACTAATAACCACTTGAACGCACACAGTATCGCCCGACAATAAACTCGAACCGCACTGTAATATATCGCAACTATAACTGAACTAAGGCCGCTGCCGCCTTGTATTTATACCCCCGCTCACAGACCAGAACATTCCAAACTACGCGTTATCTCTACCTACGACGTAATTAATTGCGGCCTTGACGCAGTCCGCACGGCTTCTGGTACAGTCTAGCTAATGCGTCGAGAAATACGTACGCCAAACAGATTCAGCTGGATTCATCTGGAACATTCGATAAACACGTAGATTGTTCTGTGATGTCGTAACAATATTCATTTTTTCAAAATTGTTGGAAATTTTTTTCAAGTTGTTGAAGTTGACATTTAATTTTCTCTGTAGTTAAAGAAGTAAGTTATTCAACTGTCTTTGCAGTTTATTTTTTTTAATTGCTTCCGCTCTATGACACGTTTATGACACTTGCCTTTCGCAAAATCTTTTCACGCTCCCGTGGGGAAGGGGGGGATACCCAGGTTAAGAATTGCTGCTTTAAAGTGTGAAAAGCAGGGACGGATTCTAGGGCTGCGTATCCACCCACAAATATTCTCTCTGGACATCCAGTATGATAAAGATCTACTATAGTTAACTGCATGGAAGTAGTATCGTCAAGGTCACACCGCTTACTTACAGCGTTGCCACTAAGCAACAGTTTCCCTTTCTTCCGAAAAATGCTACACTAGTAAGTAGGCCTACTTAATGTAAAGAATATAACAAAGTGATTTTTAAATTAAATATTTACTTTGTTGTTATCAATAAGGCTTCCATTAAAATCATTTTTGTGCTTTAAACTGTTGAACATTCTAAAATCAATGACAATAGAAGACTGAAAAAACAACGATACATTTTGAAGGTTCATAGATGCTACTGCAGAAATTGTATAGATAAAATTTAGTGTTATTTAAAGTAAGAAATCATTTAAAATCTTACGAGTATCACACAGTTGTTCTGGTTTTGTAAGATAGTGTAATGTAAGGTTAACTTGCTTTTTACTGTATTTTTTAAGTAAAATTTTACAGGGAGAAAGTTTCTAATACATACATTAGAATGCATTGTCAATAATTCTTAATAATAATTACATCACAATTAATACATTGTTAATAATTAATGAACAATGAATTTCCGTAACTTATACATAACATTCAATGCAATGCGTCAGCTATAGTTTGTTTGAACGAATTTTCATACGCATGAGTCTTAAGCTTGCCCCATTTAATTATTGAAGAGACACCGCACTATTCGTTATTCTGAAAAATATTCTATTTTTATTTCCTGCACTGCTTATTAATAATTAAGTAAAAAAAATAGAACTATACTATAAGACGTTACATGCACAAGTAGCATAAAAATAATCGTATGTATAAACGTGAAACGAGTTGGATGTCTTAAGAAAATAAGGATAATTTTATAAACAACAAATACAAATGCGTCATGAAATAAATTTGAAATTCCTTATTCATATATTAATATATTATAAATCTTTAAAAATAGAATTTAAATTTATAATTCTATATTTTATGAATTGTCCTTACAAATTTTATAATTAAAATTTTCCTTATTTTATAAACTATAGAATTCCTTATGAGTATTATAAATAATTGTCAGTACTGTAACTGAAATGGGATTGGCTTTTGCCACAACAGCGAAAAATTTGTTTACAGAAATTGCTCAGTCCTATTTAACTTTGTGCAACGGAAGAAAGGTAGTAGCGCGGCCAGTAAACATACACATTTTTGAGGGGAGTGTAAAATGACAAAGGCATTCATAAAAGTGTCAGACACCAATATTTACTGAAAAGACATGCCGACAGGGTATACGCAATTTGCATACCAAATGTGTACATATACCTAACAGAACTTCCGAACCATATGGCTTAGAAACGACCGTGCAGAGAACAAAAGTAGATTCATTTACAAAAGGGAAAAGACCGTGAGTATGAAAAAATTAAAGCGACAACAGCAGGCAAGGTCAGCGTTCTCAGAAAACTGTCAGTCTGTAGGATAACCACCCATGAAGAAAACAGTAAAACTTTAAATAAGTAAGTTCACTGTACGGAAAGCACAAAATAACTGACCTAATGGTACTTCGTAAAGTTAGGGTGTGTATTGCTAAAAGCTTTAGATTCCAACATAGGAAAAACCAGCGCAGTACAAATCGTAAATTCAGAGAACTGCAAATCGTAACAAAAGAAGCCAAAGAAAGAGAAGAAACGCAAAGATAGAAATTCTGTAGATATTTACGCGACAACAAAAAATATGTTGCCGACTCACACAAATTTTTATAGCTCAAATACTGGCGACCAGAATTTAACTGAGTAATGTTACCCACAACTAATTATTCCTGAAAAAAAATTTATTTACGCGATACGCATAACTAAATTTGAAACGAGCAATATAAGGTGGATGTATGAAATTTGTTTTCGTAACACTGCTAAAACGCTACACACTGTACTAACCGGCAACAACGCTGGGCGAGGGGCGTGGAGGTGACAGGGAGAAGCAGTGAAAGTGAGTGACCTTGACGGTACTACTTCCATACAGTTAACTCTAGTGTTACGTAGGTACACAGAAATATCTATATGAGCAATAATTTAAGGTAAGAAGCGAGTTTCCAGTTTTAACTAGATCTATCCCTAATTGTCTGTCTATCTATTTCGGGTATGTCTCACTATAACTTTAAAACGCATCAACCTATTTTTGTGAATCATGACATGCGTGTCCGTACTTTCCCCTAGAGTAGTAGGAAAGTGGGTGTTCGTGCACAAGGTCATGGTTTGTTACATATGTGAACCGTTATGTATGACGTCACAAGGTAATGGTTTGTTTACATATGCGGTACCTGTGAACCGTTATGTATGACGTCACTTGGTGCGGGGTGAGGTGTTTTTAATTAGGTCACCGACACCAACCATGACCTACCGTTGTGCACGAAGCCCCACTTGTATGTGTGTGTGTATATGTATGCATGTAGGTCACTGTGCCAACCATGACCTACCGTTGTGCACGAATGTGCTCTTGTGTGTGTGTGTGTATGACGTTACAGAGGTCTGCATGTCGTTTAATTAGGTCACTGTGCATCATTCCCCGGTAACTGACCCCCCCCCCTGTGTACCTACTCAAGATAAAACAATGCATCTTGCTCTCATCACTCCCTAGCGGCCTGAGGCGGATGAGATTCCGCTACGCTTTTTTTAACGTGGTTTCCCCAATTTTACGGAGTCGTAAAACAGGCCTAGTCCACGTTATTTGGCACTGCTGGAAGATCAATGATAGGTAAGAACTACATACACTAAATATGATTTTTATTTATTTTTATTTTTTTATAATTTTTTAATTTTTTCCCCTTCACCAAGCTGGTTACGATCATTCATGCTTACATTTTCATGATACTGAAATGAGTTGTCATGTTTGTTCACACTTATCCTGTCACTAAGTCGTTTATGGGTATCTCTACCGCGACAATGACGACTTAGCACATACATACCGAGATAAGTTTACAAGTATTTCTACCGTGCCAGTGACCTCTCTCGGCATACCCGACTGCGTTTATGAGTATTTCTACCGCGACAGTGACGTAGTCAAGGTACAGACATACATCATGCATACACAATGTGAACAAACACTGTTAACTTAATTCAGTAGCTAGAATCATGACTGATACGTTTCAGATAATATATTATTATAATTTACAAAGGTTAGTGAGTGTAGTATTACATAGGCTTCTGCGTCAACCAGTCAGCGTAAAATAATGCTTTTCGCAATACGCAATAAAAAGTATTGTAGTTCAGATGCGGGGAAGGACATTGCAGGATCGGTATAAATGATCTAGGAACTACTGGTGCTTCGATAACGTTTAAATCGAATATATTACCGTACAGACGTAAGAAATTTGCTTTTTCTAACCCTTTAGTGTAGATAACACGGAAATTCGAACAAATCTGCGCAATGATGGGTACCACATTACTATACGGGACATTACCATCGTTCCATCCTAATAGAAAATAGTGTTTCTCTAACCATGAATTGGTTTTTCGTATGTTCGGGTGCAGTTGTATGCGTTCGTACGGTGGTGCAAACAAACAGACAACTTAGCGTCCTGTTCTTATATCAACGGCAGCCAGCTCTTTGACTATGTATTCATTACGCACACCGCGAAACGCCTGAAATTCTAAAACAACCGCACTGTTATCGTCAGTACTACTTGAAATCATATTGCAGAGTGACAAGTGTTCGGTTCGAGCACCGGATTTTGAAATTCTGAAATTTCCAATTTTCCCCCACCATCACTCCCATCACCAGCTCATCGTATAGTCGATCGAACGTTAACTGTTGATCATGACGACTGCTTTCACCTCGAAAAAGAGAAGGGAAAAAGAATGACGGTGGAACATAACATCCAGAGGACGTCACTCGGTTAATGTAAGATTGAAAATGAGACTGATCATAAAACAATCGAACGATATATTTTTTTAATATAGTCAATTAAAACGTTTCCATTCAGTTTCAGTGAAAACGAATTTTTTGTTTTTACTGTCTGCAATCCGTACAAACGTTTGTCCGAAATTACGTTTTATAGTTACACTCTTTTTGTTTTCACGCTCTTCGTCTTCTTCGCACAGTAACATACAGGATGGTGTGTTAGCTTTGCGATCATGAAAAATCATCAAGTAATTCCATTCGGAAAAGTATAGTAATATTCGTCTTTTTTTGTCTGTGAACAAAACCCCCCTTTCACAGTTAAGTTCGTTAAACAGCCCGACGGTAACGAACTTGCAATAGTTAATTGGATACGATAGAGGTAAATAAACGTGTTCGCTTTCATACTCACCGCCACCACCACCAACTTCCATCGTTGAAGCGCTGAAACAGACTGAGATATGAGTGTGCACAAACTGGTTGTATCACGTATAAGTGGTGGGAGAATCAATTTTTTTTTTTTTTTTATCATGTCAAACGGTGAACAGTATTCCACAACGGTGTATACCGAATTATAGTGTCGTGAATAATCAAAGCGTAAGCAATAGTTTTCTCTGGAAAATTTTCACTCCATTCAAATTCTAAACGTACGTCAACAGCGGATGACTTGACCGCTTCCTCTTGTCTAGAACAATCGATAACAAACAACGGAGCTTTGGTTATAAACTCACTTGGTGACAGTGGTATAGGTGCGCTGTCACGACGGTTGTAGTAAGACTTTTGGAAACGTTCGTACATGTCGTAGAGCAGCGCAAAACGATTTTTAGGGATGTCAAGATTCAGGTTGTCATAGGGATAGTACTTATCGTTTATGAAGAGTTTAACGTTAGTCAACTTACAATGGTCGAATTCGGAAGCGTTTTTGGCTATTTCATTCATTCGCGCCGTCTGAAACATCAGAACCACGTATCGCGGTTTCTCCAGCTGCGGAGACGTCTTTAAGGTCCACGAATGTCGGTTGGTCGTCGGCAGTGCTGGATACTCGTGCAATTCCCAACTTCGGAAAGGTATTTCCAGCCGACGATCCATCCGGATGTTGTCCAAAAGCGGTAATCGTTTTGCGTTTGCCGCGCGCACGTACGGGACCCTCCAGTCTACTTTACTCAGTTCAAGTTTTCCGTTAGTAACCGCATCGACTGTTTTATCAAAGCATTTAGATTAGTGGAGGTACGCAAGAGTTTCAATTCTTGCTTGACGTTCATAATTATTAGTGTAAAATCTTCGGCGAAACCTAGTAACAGTTTCAGCGGAAGGCAGAAGTTGAAATCACCCGTAGACTCGTTTGTAGTCAGATGATTGGCGTCTGGCATTACCCACGCTGTGTTCATCAGATGTTTTCTTTCATATTCCTCTACAGACAGCAGAGTTTTTACAATGCTCGTCACGCCAACGCTTTAAGTGCGGTCTACTTCAACACCGGCTAGTTCGTACCGGATTTCCTCAAAGAGAAAGGCCATTGCATTGTTTATTAGTTTTACGTTTAACTCTTTTGTCGCATCTTCCTTAATTAATCTTCCTTCAATGTATAGAAAACTCTCTGCCGGCAGCGTGAAGACGTCCAGCTGTTCAATGGGTAAACGTATTTCATCGTTGTTATCGTATCGCGTGGAAGCGTATGGTGAGTGTGTATGATATTCATACTGAGTAATGCTGTTATCGAAAGCGGCTCCTCGCTCGACGGCTAAAATTTCGGACGACATAGTTTAAAACCGAGCGAAACCAAGAAACGTCTGTTGCTCGATGTCAATCGCTTTACTGTCGAACGTCTACTGCCGTGTTTGTTCCTTATGCCACTGTTTATCTTTGTACCAAAGTACAAACCCATCGATCTAGATGAGTTTCAGGTGCAGTCTTATTGTAATGACATATCCGCGGAAATCAACAATATCACCGTCTTGATCAACGATAGACAAAGTGATTTTGTCGACGCGTTGAACGTTTACCGGTAAATATATTACGTTACTGGGTATTTCAACTATTTTGAAACTGGGCGCTACAGTGGGGTAAAACGCATGCAACGTGTGTTCCAGCTCACCGTCCGCGAACGCTATCTGCACGACGTTACAATGTACCTGTAGACTGTTAACTTTGATTATGTCAACGGGCGAGTCCGGCTCGTGTGTTATATTCGCTATCAAGACTTACTTCTTCTTGAATCCTAACATTCGACCAATGGTGTTCGACGAATGTGAGAAGTCAATGTTGTAAGTACAGTAAATTTCACACTTCAAAGTATTGTTGTTAGGGCGTAAACTGCTTGTTTTTTCACCCAAACTTTTTTCAGATACGTTTCAATGTCGCTTATTTCATATGCACCGGTGGGTAAATTAACGCTTTTCCACGTGTCATCGACTTGTACTCGAAATTCGTTGTTTTTTCCTTCGATAACGTTTGGTATAGAATTATACGTTGTGAAATCCATCAATCCGATGTACCAGTCACCGTATAATTCGAGCGGTGGAAAAAAGTTACAGACGAGATTTGCAGAGTCGGTGCCCGTCACCGTGACCGTCAGTGACGACATGTTGACGTTTACTGATCAGAAGACGATAAAATGTCTAAACATAAATGTCCACAAATAACCGTGTTGGCGGGTTGCTTGCGTTCGTAGTTGTAACGTACGTCGGTTTTGCTACCAAAATATCGCATCAATTCGAGAGGTGGTCGTAAATTGCCGTATCCGTGAAAGCAATCTACTAGATTGTCACGCTTCCTGTAGCAAACCCAATGGGTTCCCGATCCGCTCTCGCTGTCCAAATTTACGATACCGCTTTCGTTCTTCCACGGCGGTGTATTCGGTAAAGCATTTCGCATGTAAACGTCTCTAAAGTACGGTACACGTAACCGTTTTGCGTATACACGTAATTCGTCTTCGGACAACGGACGGAGCGGTATACGAATTAGTTTTTTCGGTACGGTCGTAGATACAACCCGGACGCAGTCCTCTTCTTCTTCTTTGTGATACCTCTACCCTTTCGTAAACGTCGACAGTTCACTTTCCTCGTCGTCTTCTTCTTCTTCTTTTGACAACGCAGACCGCTTCCTAGTGCCGATTTCGCTTTCATGGCCCCTGCAACTGCTGCCGCATAGGCTCGTTCGCTGATACCCGAATCCCACGCCTTCACCCGTTCCCAAGCTTTTCCCGCAAGTGTACGGTCCGCTATGCGTCTACTTTCGTTGTCCTTACACTGGGTGTATGCAATATCGTGTTCGCGACAGGCTTCGTCCAACTCGTTTATACCTCGATCGCCGCGTGATAACCTCTCCTCGAGGTTTGTTCCCGGTCCGTAGAATCTGTAACCCAGTAAGTGTAATTCAACTGGTAGTGCGTCCACCGCACGATTGATAACTGACGAAACAACAGACGGTACAGCGTTTTTAAGCACGTTTCCAACGCCCCTCTCCTTAACGTTATTGTACATCGTAAACTGATCTCCAGTCTTTCTCTTCGGTGTTTTTATCGTATTCATCTATTAAAGCTTTTATTCCCTTCGCGTCGCGTGTCCACTCGTCTTCTGAACTACCTGGCTTGGACACTTTCAATAAGTACTTGTCCAGTTGATACTGAAATGTTTTAACGACTATATACACCTCGCTCTTTGCGTATCGCTTCACGTCATTTAATTGTCGTAAGTAAACAGCATCGCTCTCCGCAAACCCATCCGCCACTTCTGTTATTCTCTTTTCCGCTGCTTTGAAAACACCATCTTTGCGCAAGCTGACGGTGTTGTGTAACATGTATTTTAAGTTCACCGCTTCATCTGGAAAAACCGGTGACATCACTCCCGACAACCAGCTCTCGCCAAACAAATAGCTGATAGATACTTTTTTAATGGTGTTCGAGTCTACGTAGTCTTTGTTGGCCGCATCGGTCGCTTGTTCCGGACTTCGAACGTGATTACCCATCGATCTCGTGCATCGATGACGTCACCTCTCTTTACTCGAGTGTTGTACACAGTTGTCATCAACGTAATATTTGTTGACTACGTTTTTAACGTCTACTGGAGTAGCAACATTTTTCAGTCTACACCCTTTAACGTCTACGCTTTTACGTTCATCATCGAGTAGCAGACAATGTGTTTGCATATAAGCCAGGGATACGGCATCCTTTGCTGTATCCGGTTCGTCCAGATTGCGGATCTTTTTGTTTTCCACATGTTGCGTCAAAGAAGCTCTTGATGTGTGACGATTTAAATTGTAAAATAAGTAAAAAAATTTAATAATAAAAATATAAAATGGGAAGTTAGTTGAAACCATTAAATCGCACTATTAAACCAAATACCCCTGACTAACTCATAATACTAATGAGAAGTAAATAAGAAAATTTAACTAAATAATTAATTTAAACTGTGAAAGCAAAAGTTAAAAATAAAACTGTTAACCCTTTATTAAATTTATCATGCTATGACCTGTGTATTCCGGATCCAACTTGCATACCGACCCGGCATTAAATAAGAAATACCTGAAAACTTTAATGTAAATAATTAATAATTTAAAGTCACTAGTAGTAGTTGTAATAAATTCTGTAGACAAGCAAAGGTCTCGATTGTTTATTTTGTCAAACTGTAAAACGGTATTACTAATTACAATTTAGAACTATATTATGGCGGAGTATTCACTCCGCGTCGTTGCAACTTTCCTGTTGTAACAATGTAGGACTTATGATGCGGCTTTCAAACTGTAAACAGCTCCACGCGGGGCTCTTCACAAATGTTTATTTTTTGTATTTTATTAGAGTGTTAGCTTCCACTAAAAGTGTGGAGAGCTAGATATAAGTAACTCAGATGTAGTGAGTATTTTTTGTGAAACAAAGATGTGTAAAAAACAAAACGAGTGTAAAAGGTGACATCTCCTGTTAATTAAAATAACCAATCAAATATGGTTCAAGTTAAAGGTAATTCTAACATAATGTAAAAAAAATATGTAAACTGCAATACGACGGTGCCACTAAACATGTGATGTAAAAAACTGTGAATAGTGACGACTTTGACCTATACTGCATTTACACTATCGCCGATGTTCAGGACGACTTCACGCTAGATGACACCATAACATCCTTTTCATCATTAATTGCCTCCGAGGACAACCACTGGAAAGACTACCCCGATGACCACCCCGACTAAGAGAGTACAGAAGAATCACTCCGAGGACATGGACAGATAACATTTATCTAAGAGGTGACGCGGAAGCTCGTCTTCCGTGAATTATGTATATTTAAAGTATAAGTAATTATCAATGAAAAAGACTTTTAAAAGACAATCTATAAGCGCTAACTTTTAAAATGGTGTAACCAGAAATTTCTGAAATCATACGTTGTAACATAACTCTTGAGATGTAAGATTGAATCATTGCTCAAACTAAATAAAACCATTCTTCAAATGGTACTTAAGTAATAAAGTAATCGTCTAAACAAGTAAAGTAAATTTGAAACTTCTTAACTAGGTTAAAGAGAGACTCGGATCCGAGGTAAACACATTGTCAGTATGATCATTTTTAAGACAGAAAAACCCCCTTACAATTTCTGAGTAAGTAAAATTTTTATTTGTAACGTGTTACCTATCATATGTAAATAAAGGGATGTCATCTTTGTTACATACTAAAGTGAGTGCATAAATCAGCTAAATTCCCTCCCCTAGTTTCCTTTAATTAGAGTAAGTATAATTATTGTTAGTGAAGTGTTTGATTTTTCAGTTTGTTACAACGTAGGCAGCCTGTATAATTGGCTAGAGTCAATTATCACGGGTTCCCTGGATTATAACGTAGCCGACACGTTATAAAATGCCCGACTCTGCTTTGTAAAAAAAAAAAGTTAAACCTGTACGTAGTGTCTCATATAAGATGCGGCACTCTGCAGATCTATGCACTCAGTTAATGTATTGTATGTAGAAACAAAAAGGCTAAGTAGCATAAAAGAATAATAGTGACAATATTAATTTACCATTGTGAATTTTGTGTGAGATTACGCACATACTAGTACGTCATTTACTTAATATACGTGAAAATAATAGCTTGTATTATTATTATTATTGTATTATAATTGTTTTACACCAATTCAATGTAGGTACTTGTCAGAATGTTCAGTCTCTAACATGTCTATTTTGTGACAATTCAAGACCTGTAGTTTTCCTGTGTATGCCTGCATAAATATGTAAATTGTATTTCTGTTGCCACGGTGAGTCATATAAACAATTGACCAAATTAAGCAAAGTTCAATTACGTGTAAATAAATTTGTAAGTCAAATTCTACTCCTCTCTAGTAGCAGAATTAGATAAATTAAAATTAGTACGTAAAACTAAATAATAACTAAAACTCAGTTTGATAACGGGCAGTAACTTGTTTAAAACGTATTTCGTTGCGCATCGCACATACACCCTTGTAGAAGCTAGGCGATACTGGTGTGTAAAGGAAGCCGTCAGCTGTTGTTGAATAGAACAATAACATTCTCAACCCCCCACGTGTGATTCTCCCCTTCTTATGCATACTACTATGCCATTGTTTAAAAGGAAACTAGTTTGACCTACATTCCAGCGTAACAGCTGATCGTTGAAAGTAAAGTTGACGTCTGTGTGAATTTGTCTCCTTCTCTGAAATGATAAGTAATTCTCTTACAACCAATGCGAATGTTTTACCATGAACTAAATTGTGTATGCAATAATTTTATAGTGTAGTAGACTAAGTTTTAGTGTGTTAGATATAAGGTAAACATGGCCTTATTTAATCCAGACTTACTATTAAAAGACGAACAGTCTTATGAAGCTCTTTTACGTGGTTTACCCCATGCGAATGTAACAGTCGCGGAATTGCGCAAGTCTATACGCGAAAGTGGATTTGATACACCCGCGGAATTAAGTAATCTAAGCGGACTTGATTATGAGAGCGAGAGAGAAACTTGTTATGCCAAGTATAGTGAGTTAACCTTATTGTCCCAAACCCTTCAAGACGAGAAATCTCCTGCGGTAATATTGCGGACAACTCAAAGGATAGAATATTTAAACCGACGAATGAAAAATTTGTTAAACTGGACTAACCTCACGGAAATCCCTCCCGAAGTCCAAAGTTTTGCGGATGAGGCTTTACAGAAATTACCGCGATAATCAATGAATTACGAAGGAAGTCCGGCTCGTTCAGAGTGGATGAAATTGAAAAATCCTTGAAGAAACTACACGTCTCCCCAGTTCAATCTCCTACGTTAGAACTACCTCCCCCCAACGCGGATCAGGAATCACCCGCCGTATCGAAAATACAACCGACTCGAGAGCGAAACCCAAATAGAGACTTAAATACCCAGACTATATCTGAAGCCCCACCTCCCAGTGGTTCCCAAAATCGCTCCGGAATGTACGAATTGACTACCCCAAATGCATAATCAGGTCCTCCTAAAGCGATGCCACACGTAATCTATAATGCTGACCTCTACGGAAAAATCACTCACCCCGTAGAAAAACTCTTAGCTGATATGCCATACACGGATGGTTTGAATGTTACTAAACTACTGAATTTCATCAAATGTCTCCTGCAGATAAAGGATTTACAGCAGCTAAATGACTGGCAAATTTTGCAAGTCCTCCTACCGAAATGTAAACCACCATTAAAGAATCGTGTGCTAGAATCATTAACCTCTACCCTTCCAGTAGAAGAACTGCATACTTCTATCATAAAATATTTTATTCCCACCGGAATTTATGAGGAACTTAAGAGAAAGACCGTGCTGCGAGTACAAGGAACTCATGAGAGACTGGCCCATTACATCTCAGACATTAGGGAGTCTTCTCGACTACTGCAAGTAGATTGGAGTGAGAGACAGATGGTCGATACCATTTTAGTAGGATTGTCTCCAGAAGAAAGATCTCGTTTAGCGTTAATAAATAGACCCAACACCTTTGCGGATCTCGAACAATGCAGTATTCACTCGTAGAATGTATGGTACTCAGATCAGAACAGACATGCTGTGAAATCAACCGAGCCGAGTAGAAATGAAATGCAAACCCTAGTGCCCGATGTGCAAACCCAGCGTGAAAGGCGATTATTTAATAGACCGAACAATTTGCACAGCCCTGGTAAATCAAATGACACGCAACCTAAAACGGAAGCAAGCTATACTCCTCGTAATAAAAATATGTGTTATAACTGCGGTAAGTATGGACACATAAGTAGAAACTGTAATCGCAAGCAATACGAACGTAAACACCCTAATCCAAAAAACATGTAAGGCAGGGAGACCCGAAATCCAGTGTCTTCCGCAGCATCTTGAGAACCGGTAAACCCAAAGAAATCTACGAGAATAAAAAAAAAGAAAGAAAAAGAACACTAGAAAAATAGATCCCTATGTTAGAAGGTTTATTGAGAAATGTAATGCGATAACTAAATGTGACTGGACTAAAAGTCTATTGCCCTTAATACAAGTTGACCTAGGTGTTACGTCCGCCCTCGGATTAATCGATTCTGGATCGACTAGAACCTTAATCAGTCAAGGTTAGCAGATAAATTATTCGAACACAACCTGGTGAAACGCAGTTAAGCTGTGAATATAAAATGTGCTACGGCCAATAAACAAAATATAGTGATAAAACTCAGCATCACCATTAAGGTAAAAATTAAGAATCTAACGTGGTTTTTTTCAATGTTAGTATGTGATGATTTAGGACCCGACTTAATATTGGGAGCTGACTTCATCAGTAAAACGGGAATAATTCTTGACATCCACGAGAATAAATATTATTTTAGATTCGACAGTACACGGAAGTATAACTTTGATTGTGAAACTGACGAACAAGAAAGTACTAGATCATCGACTGCACATATAGTCCACCATGAGTCTGAATTATCTCATCTAGGAAGTAGAGATAGGCTGAGAATGCAGAAATTAATAAAAGAGTTTTCCACTGTTCTTACCCTTAAGCTAGGACTAACGAACCTAATAGAATACAAGATCAATCTGAGCGATCACAAAGTAATACGCCTACCCCCATATAAGTTATCGCCATCCAAAATGGAAGTAATGAGGAACCATATCAACAAGTTGTTAGAACAAGGAATCATCGAACCCTCTACGTCTCCGTATTCATCACCCTCTTTTTTAATACCAAAAGGTCACGACAAACATAGACTAGTTGTGGACTACCGGCAATTAAATAAACGAATAGAATTTGAATCTATCCCGCTTCCCGACATCCACAGTGCTTTTAATTATTTCACCAAAGCGAAAATCTTTACTATTATGGATCTAAATCAAGCATTTCACCAAAAACCCCTTTCGGAAGAATCCAAACGTCTAACCGCTTTTGCTGTTCCTTTCAACCTGTACCAACTTACGAGAGTACCCTTTGGAATATCACAAGGAAGTTCCGTATGTAGTAGACTATTAGAAAGAATATTTCATGATATTACATTTAGATATGTGTATCACTACCTGGATGACATTATAATCTACAGCGAATCGATGGAACAACATCTTAAACATCTACGTGAAGTGTTATCTCGATTACAGAAAGCCGGATTAACAGTTAATCCCAAAAAGGTAAATTTTGCAGTCCCACAATTTTCATTTTTAGGTCACATCGTGAAGGCCAACGGAAAGGTAAGCATAGACCCCGAACGAACCCGTGCGATCAGAGAATTTTTACCACCGCGGGATGCCAAAGGAATAGCCCGATTTTTGGGAATGATAAATTATTTCCACAAGTATATTCCCCATCTAGCTGAAATAGCCGCACCTCTGAATGCCTTAAGAAAGAAGGGAGCGAAATTTGAGTGGACTCCATAACACCAAACTGCGTTCGAAAAACTAAAAGAAAGCATCATATCACCCCCAGTATTACAACTAGCAAATTTTACGAAACCATTCGTAGTTCAGACCGACAGTTCAAGTGTAGCTTTGGGTGCAGTAATCTATCAGGAAATAGAAAACTGTAGACTACCGATTAGCTATGCTTCACGCACTTTGAATGACCAAGAAAAGAAATATTCCGCATATGAATTAGAATGTTTAGCTATTGTATTTGCTTTTGAGAAGTTTAAACCCTTTTATGAACATAAAGAGTTCCTTTTGGAAACTGATAATCAAGCATTATCTTGGTTACTGAATCACCCAAAACAGTTAGGACGAATTGGAAGATGGGTATTGAGGTTAAACTGTTACAAATTCAAAGTACAACATATTAAAGGTACAAAAAATGTAGTCGCTGATACCCTGTCCCGTATGTTCCAGTCGCCCACTAATACTGTCGAAAGCGAGGAGAGCCTGGAAACACCCGTTGTTAACACCGTAATGACCGAATTCCCTCTTAGGTTTACCAACATCGCTCAGTATCAACGACAAGACCCTCTTCTGAAGCCAATTATAAAACAACTCGAGCAAGGAATTAAATCAGATAAATACGTATTGAGTAAAAGAATACTATGCCACAGAATAGCAAATGGAAAGGAATTAAGGTTAATCGCCACTGATGTAATTAAGCCCATGCTGATTGAATACTTCCATTCATCCACCATTGTAGCCCATATGGGAATAAATAAAACAATACATCGCATTCGTAAGGAATATCATTGGAACAATATGAACAGCGAAATAGGTAGCTTCGTAAAAAGTGTAAGTTATGCGCGCTCTGCAAACCGGCAAGAAACAGTCAAATAAGCCAATTAATTTCAGAAATCCCTACTACCCCATTCTCTAAACTTTATTTAGACTTTTCAGGTCCCTACCCTCGATCTAAATCAGGTAATACGATGCTACTCATATGTGTAGATTCGTTCACCAAATTTGTTTGGATGTATCCCATGCGGCGAGCGTTAGCGTCGACCACTGTAAAGATATTACAGGAGAGATTATTTAAAGATAATGGCACACCTGTACATCTAGTGTCAGATAACGGACCCCAATTTAAGACGAAGGAATTTAAGAATATGTGTTTCAAGTTAGGAATAGACCATATTACCACTACGGAGTATCGACCGCAAGGCAATATTGCTGAAAGGTATTTGCGAAACCTCAAATCTGCTTTAATTGCCTACCATGCGAACGACCATACGTCTTGGGACCAGAACCTATCCTGGATACAGTGCGCCTTTAATTCAGCTTATCACGAAGGACATAAGTCTACCCCGTTTGAGTTACTATATAAATATAAACCAAACCACCCCTTGTCCACAAAATGGAAAATACATGACTTGCTACCTCAGCAAATTAAGGATAAGCATATTAAACGAATCTGGAATGAAGCTCGCGGAAATTTAAGAGCGAACTTAGAGAAATCGCGAAAATATCACGAGAGAAGTAATGATGACAATTTAGTTAGGTACCAAATCGGTGACTAAGTAATGTACAAGACACACCCGACTAGTAGTGCGATTGATAAGACCACCTCTAAACTACCATACCGATGGTGTGGTCCTTACCAAATCCAGAAGTACTTAACCCAAGTTACAGTAGCCCTGTACGAACCTGCGACTCAAGAATATGTACGAAGAATACATATTTCGCAGATAAAATTGTATAAAAAAAAAGGAAATGGCAGAGCGAAAACTAGAAAAAGGTAATACTAGGTAGACAAGTTATCTTGTACATGAGTAACCATGCTGAGTGCTAATCGTAGAATTAGGAATGAGGCCTGATCAACCTTAGATCCTGTTCAGCGAAAGATGAGCGAAATAAGTAGTCAGCTAACCACTACCTGACCACTAAGTAAGAAATTATCTAGTTAGTAACTCTCTGAAGAGAGTAACCAAAACCCAAAGAAAAAACAGGTAGTAGATTTAAGTAATAGAAATAAGTAGAAGTTTATGTGTTTTAATATGTAGTAATTAAGTGTGATTGTTATGTAATTTAAGAATTAATTTGTAAGTATATGTATATATTGTTTGCTACTCAAAAGAAATAAGTTGTGTATAACCCATGCAAATAAATAAATGGAAGAAAAAGGGAGAAGAAGGAGAGAAACTCCACACAGTAACGACAAGTGTGCCCCAGTACATTACTTTCGAATTCACCTTATTAATAGTTTTCTCCCCCTCCCCCATGTCTATTTTAAGCGGCGGAGTATGTGACGATTTAAATTGTAAAATAAGAAAAAATTAATAATAAAAATATAAAATGGGAAGTTGGTTAAAATCATTAAATCGCACTATTAAACCAAATACCCCTGAACTAACTCATAATACTAATGAGAAGTAAATAAGAAAATTTAACTAAATAATTAATTTAAACTGTGACAGCAAAAGTTAAAAATAAAACTGTTAACCCTTTATTAAATTTATCATGCTATGACCTGTGTATTCCGGATCCAACTTGCATACCGACCCGGCATTAAATAAGAAATACCTGAAAACTTTAATGTAAATAATTAATAATTTAAAGTCACTAGTAGTAGTTGTAATAAATTCTGTAGACAAGCAAAGGTCTCGATTGTTTATTTTGTCAAACTGTAAAACGGTATTACTAATTAAAAGTTGGAACTATATTATGGCGGAGTATTCACTCCGCGTCGTTGCAACTTTCCTGTTGTAACAATGTAGGACTTATGATGCGGCTTTCAAACTGTAAACAGCTCCACGCCTGGCTCTTCACAAATGTTTATTTTTTGTATTTTATTAGAGCGTTAGCTTCCACTAAAAGTGTGGAGAGATAGATATAAGTAACTCAGATGTAGTGAGTATTTTTTGTGAAACAAAGATGTGTAAAAAACAAAACGAGTGTAAAAGGTGACATCTCCTGTTAATTAAAATAACCAATCAAATATGGTTCAAGTTAAAGGTAATTCTAACATAATGTAAAAAAAATATGTAAACTGCAATACGACGGTGCCACTAAACATGTGATGTAAAAAACTGTGAATAGTGACGACTTTGACCTATACTGCATTTACACTATCGCCGATGTTCAGGACGACTTCACGCTAGATGACACCATAACATCCTTTTCATCTTTAATTGCCTCCGAGGACAACCGCTGGAAAGACTACCCCGATGACCACCCCGACTAAGAGAGTACAGAAGAATCACTCCGAGGACATGAACAGATAACATTTATCTAAGAGGTGACGCGGAAGCTCGTCTTCCGTGAATTATGTATATTTAAAGTATAAGTAATTATCAATGAAAAAGACTTTTAAAAGACAATCTATAAGCGCTAACTTTTAAAATGGTGTAACCAGAAATTTCTGAAATCATACGTTGTAACATAACTCTTGAGATGTAAGATTGAATCACTGCTCAAACTAAATAAAACCATTCTTCAAATGGTACTTAAGTAATAAAGTAATCGTCTAAACAAGTAAAGTAAATTTGAAACTTTTTAACTAGGTTAAAGAGAGACTCGGATCCGAGGTAAACACATTGTCAGTATGATCATTTTTAAGACAGAAAACCCCCCTTACAATTTCTGAGTAAGTAAAATTTTTATTTGTAACGTGTTACCTATCATATGTAAATAAAGGGATGTCATCTTTGTTACATACTAAAGTGAGTGCATAAATCAGCTAAATTTCCTCCCCTAGTTTCCTTTAATTAGAGTAAGTATAATTATTGTTAGTGAAGTGTTTGATTTTTCAGTTTGTTACAACGTAGGCAGCCTGTATAATTGGCTAGAGTCAATTATCACGGGTTCCCTGGATTATAACGTAGCCGACACGTTATATATGTACTCTTGAGTTATTCTTAGGAACGCTAATTGGAGATGGCTGGTTAGAAAAAGTTTTATGTTGACTGTATGCTTTTCATATAATAATGGTTTATTGAAATTTTGTTGATCCGATTGCTGGCACGTGTAGAAATTACTGCGGTATGATGCCCGCTAATTGAGTTAGAAAAATTAAAATCGAATGACGTACGAGGCGGCACCCAAAAATAACCGGAATTTTTTTTAAAGCTGTGTATTTAATTTTTTTTACAAAACAACGTTATCACCTTCAGAGTACTCTCCATTACACTTAATAAATTTGTCCAATCTGCGATCCCATTCCTGGAAACATTTTACAAACTCGTCTGTTGTGATGGCCGACAGCTCCTGCCTTGTTTTTTTGTTTACCGCTTCCACGTCGTCAAAACGTTGTCCTTTCATGTCTCTCTTCATTCGCGGAAACAAGAAGAAATCGCACGGAGCGAGGTCAGGTTAGTCAGGGGCGTGGGGCAAGGGAGTCGTGTTGTTTTTTGCTAAAAACTGGCGCACTGAAATGACTGCGTGAGCAGGTGGATTGTCATGGTGGAAAACCCAGTCCCTCGTCTGCCACAAATCGGGCCTTTTTTGTCGCACATTGTTACGCAATCTATTTACAACTTCCAAATAGAAAGCCTGATTAACAGTCTGACCTGGTGGGACGAATTCAGAATGCACTACCCAAAAAACAAATGAGCATCGTCTTGATGTTTGATTTCACGTGACGAGCTTTTTTTGGGCGAGGCGACAATGAAGTTTTCCACTGGCTAGACTGTTGTTTAGTTTCGGGGTCATAACCATAGCACCATGACTCGTCACCAGTAATGACCTTGGAGAAAAAATCTGGGTCGGTTCGGAGTTGGTCTTTCAATGCACGGCATGTTTCAACTCGATTCTCTTTTTGCTGTTCAGTCAGGACCCGAGGCACAAATTTTGCAGTGACCCTTCTCATCCCCAAATCTGCTGACAAAATTCGCTGAACCGAGCTCCAGGTTATTCCAGATAACTTACTAATCTCTTCAATGGTCCATCGTCGGTCTTCAAGCACGATTGCATGAACTCTTTTAACATTTTCGTCAATTCTGGAAGTTGACGGACGTTCAGAACGAGGTTTGTCATCAATTGACATTTCACTTTCGTTGAAACGAGAAAACCATTGGTACGCTTGAGTTTTTCCCATAGCACTATCCTTGTAAGCTGTTTTCAACATCACAACAGTTTCTGCGGCGTTTTTCCCAAGCAGGAAACAAAATTTGACAGCAGGGCGCTGTTCACTTAAATCCGCCATGACAAGAAACGAGGAGCAACCGAAACTTCTTTTACGAAACGAATTACTGTGACCGGACATAACCTTTCCAGGCGACAACAATGACGGCACTGAACTCGGAACGAGTTGCGCTAAACTCGCCTAGCGGGAGAAATGCGTACTATGTAAGCTCCGCCAGTCGCGGCGCTATTCCGGTTATTTTTGGGTACCCCCTCGTAATCGTTAGAAGCAAGGCAGAAATCGCCCATGTAGTATTAGTGCATGCTGAACATGCAAATAATTTAAATAATGAAATCCAGTAGCCGCGGCTGGAAATAGTACGAGTGATCAGCTCGGAGTCTTGAGTATAACTTACGTAATTTTCGCTACAGTCAGCCCAGCTAAAGACCGGCTGTAGATAACAGACCAAAACGTGACGTCATCTACACGTGTCGCAATGCAGTATCCAGATTACAAAGTTTACAAGGTTCAAAGTTTGGCCATACTGCCCGCACAAAATCGGGGCGATTTTGTAATTTACGCTATCAGGTTAATAATATAAAGTAATTGACGTTACATGCTAAAAAAGACAACAACATAAGAATTGACATGTCCAACATAGAGCAATGACACCTAGACAATTAATAGTAACAATATGATTAACATACCAAATTCATGTGATAATTACAAAATACATAATGATTTGTGTTATATAGTCATAGAAAACTGATAATAAAATTGCACAACACATAATAACATGGTAATGATGCACAATAATACAATAATCAGGTAGACATATCAATTTGTCTCACATAATAATAGGATAATGATCACAAAAAATTCAATAATAAGTAACAAGTAACAATACAATGACAAGATATAATAATTTGCATGCATGATATTGGAACAACAATCCCCCCAAAAATTCAACAATACATAACCATTGGATAATACAATGGCAAATACATAATAATTGATACAATAATATTATAATAATAATTCCCAAAAAAGTTTAAAAATACATAATCATAGAATAGTATAATAGCAAAGACATAATAATTGATAAAATAATATTATAATAATAATTCCCAAAAAAGTTTAAAAATACATAGAAACATGATGGTGATGCACAATATCACGATAGATGCAATAATAGCGTAGTAAATATTACAATAATAACTACACAATAATAATAATGATTATGGATCATATGATCGCCCCGGGAATGTCCCGGGAGTGATGCAAGGCAATGCGACAAAGTTCACATTCCTGATACGTGTCGCATGATGCTCATGCGACTAGTCTGATGCCACCGGAAGTGGACATAATTTATGAATGGGTCGACGTAGGGTACCAAGTGCGGTGCGAACGTCAGCAACGCGCACTATTGAGTCCTGACCCGAATAAACATTTGTGATTACCCCGCGTTTCCACTGAAGGAGGGGGAATTGTCATCTAGAATGAGGACGAGTTGTCCAGCAGTCAAATTTCTTGACGTAATGCGCCATTTGTTGCGCTGTTGCAACTGGTGCAAGTAATCCTTTGACCACCGTTTCCAAATGGATTGTGTGAATCTTTGGAGCAGCTGCCATCTGCCCAAACGACTAATATTGACTTGGGAATAGTCGGGTTCCGGGAGTGCCGTGAGCAGAGAACCAACCAGGAAATGAGCGGGAGTTAAAGGTTCGGGGTCCCTAAAATCGTTGGATATTGCAAATAAAGGGTGTGAGTTAAGGCAGGACTCTATTTGAGTTAGGATGGTATAATACTCCTCGAAAGTCAGAATGGTACCCCCAATCACGCGACGCAAGTGAAATTTAACACTGTTTACTCCGCTTTCCCACAGACCACCGAAATGAGGGGCTGAGGGTGGAACAAAGGACCACTGGATGCCTTGGGCGCTGATAAACTCCTGAGTTGTTTGCTCAGATCCCTTAGACTTCAAAAGTCTGTACACTTTCGTGGAGTGTGCTGCTAGCACGACGAAAGTTTGTACCATTGTCAGAGAATATCTGGACGGGGATACCTCTACGCGCGATGAACCGTTTTAAAGCCGCTATGAAGGCGTCTGAGGTAAGATCTGAGACAAGTTCCAAATGAATGGCTTTAGTGGTCATGCATATAAATAAAGCAATATACGTCTTTGACGTCGATTTTGAGCGCTGCCCGCCATGACGTACAAATACGGGACCGGCATAGTCGACAGCAGATTGGGAAAATGGCTTAGCAGGCGTGACCCTGGAAGAGGGTGATTGTCCTAATAATTGTTTTGCGCCCCTAGCACGGTATCGAAAACAAGTGATGCATTTATGTATTACCGAGCGTATATAGGATTTATCATTAATGATCCAATATTTTTGCCTTAGAGGAAACTGGGATAATTGTACACCAGAGTGTAGTAAACGAAGATGTTCGTTTTCTATGATTAACTTGCTGAGATGAGAATGCGTGTGTAGTATTATTTGATGTTTGCTCGCGTAGTTAAGCTGGGAGTGCTGCAGACGTCCACCCACTCGTAATATACCTGTCTTGTCCAGAAAGGGGTTAAGTGAAAGAATTTTACTGTTGTTAGGGATGCAGCGATGCGCCTCAAGTCCCTTAATCTCAATGCTGAAGTGCGATGGCTGAGACTGGCGAATAAAAACCAAAAGTGTATCATGCAACTTCTGGGCTGACAAAAAGGAAGTGTCCCTATCAGCAATGGGGAGGCTAGAGTTCCGAATAAACCGGCGGCAATATGAAAAAACGCGAATGAGTTTTGAAAGAGATGAATAGTTTTCAACATAACTGGATGTGGATGAAGCGACAATTAGTGAGGTTTGGGCCTGCTTGCGTCGTTCCTGCTCCAGATCGGGATGAGTGCAGGGAGAATGAGTATCGAAGGCACTGATAGGCCATGATGATGACTCGCGGGACAACCAAGATGGACCATGTAAAAAACGGTTACGTTTACCGTTACGTTTACGTTTACGTTTACGTTTCTGCTGGACCTTAATTTCCAGAAATTGAGATCTGCGGATAGCGCCGCGAAGAGAATCGCCCAAATGAGACTTGTCTGACTTGTGAGGCAGGGCTACCACAAATCTGCCATCATTATTACGGACAGTATTGGATACAAAATGATTCTCGCATTCCGAGTCCTCAGCGGAGGGATCACGAATATCAACGTCTTCCGACTTCCAAAATTCTTTTAGTTGAGAGGAAATAGCACTATCATTTTCACATACCATAAATGATGTAACCGGTTTCGTCATGTCGACATTAAATGGCAAGTTGCCTGCGAGAATGAATCCCAATTTTGTCTCCTGTATTATAGGGAAATGTGGGCTACGGATAAATTTGACAGGTTCAATTAATTGCAAGTAATACTGAGCACCGAGCAGTAGATCGATTTGCGACGAGAAGTTGAGTTGTGGGTCGGCTAAGAATATGCCCTTTGGTAAATTTAAAGATGCGACATCAAATGATTCCGCAGGGAGATTATTAGCGATACTGGGAAGCACAGCGCAATGTATGTTTAAACTAAAATTCTTATAGCGTGAATACAACCTTACTCTGGTACTGAAATCAGCTTGAGACAACGAATTATTTATACCAGTTATGGGTAATTGAGATTTGATCAGTTTCAGACCCATGCGACGTGCGAAATCCATAGTGCAGAAGTTAGCCTGCGAACCTGAGTCTAATAAAATCCTAACTGGGTGCTTTGTACCTGCATGGTCAGTTGTCATGCAGACCGCGGTGGATAATAATATAGACTTATTTGTTTGTACTTTTAACGAACACTGATTGTTCCTGGACGAATAGTTTTTGTTAGGTATATGAATCATTGTGTGATGGCGTTTCGCACACGTTCTGCAAGAAAATTTAGAGGGACAGTGTGAAAGATCGTGGCCTGGACGTACGCAATTTAGGCAAAGTTTGTTTTAATTATAATATTTTTTCTCTCCAGTGGAGTAATCGTTACAAATTGTGAACACTCAGTAAGTCGGTGTTTACCCTTGCACAGCTGACATATATTATTTCCGATATGCGTATGGAATGTTGATTTGGAAACATTTACCGGTTTAATTGCCTTGCGATAGTGACCCTTATCGCCAACGTTTATCTTGCTTGCTGAAGTGGCCGCGCTGTCCAGGTTTTGCAATAACTGTCTACGGGTATTTCAAAATTTTATGTAATTACTAAAATTAGGAATTCGTTCTTCCGACAAGCTTTCTTTTCAAAGGCGAAACGTGTAATTATCGAATTTTTTGGCTAAGTAATGAATGAGCATAATTTCAAATGTATTTACGGGTAGATTTAGTGAGTTTAAAGCATTGATATTCGCGGTTATCTCGTCAATAAATATGGAAATACTAATCCTGGACTCTTGTTGAACCGATTTCACACGCAAGACATTCCCTATATGATGGGCTGAGACAATTAACTTACTGTCATACCTGCTTCTTAGTAAATCAATAGCTACCGCATAATTTTCATGGGTAATTGGAAGCGATTTTATCACATTTAACGCCTCGTCGCTTAATGAAGGGTGCAATTAGTGTAACTTATGAATATCCGTCAGGTCGGTTCTGACATGTATTAAATCAAGAAATATATTGTAATAGTGTTGCCAATCAATAATGCTACCTGAAAAGCGATGCAATTTAATTGGTTCCAACTGTATAGGGGAGGTTTTTTTAATAGGCGTAATTTCGGTATTAAACAGCGGTTTTTGGTTCACCTGCTCTACTTGCTCTAACAAGTGGTGCAACTTGCATTCGATATTACAGAGATCATCCTCAGTTTGGACTCTGTCACTGGCTGATGCGAAATCAGAGTCATCAGACACAATTTGAGTCTGAACATCATCATATTTAGCGGAAAATTCCATTAAATGGCGAAGCTTAATTTTTAGTGCGTGATGATCGCTTGTGTCTGGATCGAAATTATCCGCGAAAGTGTTCACACGGGATATAGACGCCTTAACTGTGCCCCGTTTCTTTATCAATGCCTTCACATCAGCCATGATTGTAATTCAAAATGTAATTTAAGAAAAAAGGAATTTAAACGTAGAGTAGGTGAACAATCGCTGCAATTTTGAATATCTTGATAAAATCTGATATAATGCGGGAGCTAGTTATCGGCATACAGCTTAACACATTACTTACTATAATAGATACTTGTTATCTCTCTTAAAAGAACAGCCATGAGCGTTATTGAAAGTATGAATTATTTAAATGATAATATACATATAGCCTTATCTCGACACTTGATCTTCTAATGAGTTATTGTACAGTTATGTAAAGAGAAGTTTATGCACAAATGTACATATGAAAATCTAGTTAAAATGAAAGTTTATGCTCACATTATAATAATATGTGTTTACGTAAAAGTATAAATAATACCATATTAAATGTAAAATATTATTCAGTTTGTTATACTCATGCATTGTATATAAACAATTGTAAAGGAAAATGAAAGTTTATAATCACGTGGAATGCTGGCGTGTTCAAAACTGCTTCGGTCCTGTTGGTTCCGTGCTGATCAAGTCTGGCAATCCCTTGAAGTTGGCGCACCGCCTGTTTGTGCTGGTTAGGTGACGCTTGATGTTGTAGTTCAGCGTAATTTTACAGTTGTGGAATTTTGCTGCCGTCGAATAACTTTCTTGTAGTATCTTGTAGTGTCAGATTTGACTCTCTGTAGAATCCTGAATGTCACGCTTGAAGGTTGTTTTTGTGGCAACAAAGGCATGCCACGGCCAGCAATCTAAATTCGAAAGTATTTAAGCTTGAAGATTGTTTGGACCACAGGCTGTTTGGACCCACTAAATTAAATATTTTGAAATCGTGGTCGACTAAAATGTTGCCCGTAAGGCCAAAATAAAATCCGGTTTGGAGGACCAGAAAATGTTGCGTCAAAGAAGCTCTTGATGTACTCTTGAGTTATTGTTAGGAACGCTAATTGGAGATGGCTGGTTAGAAAGAAGTTTTAAGCGGACTGTATGCTTTTCATATAATAATGGTTTATTGAAATTTTGTTGATGCGATTGCTGGCACGTGTAGAAATTACTGCGGCTAAATGCTGCCCGCTAAATGAATTAGAAAAAAAAATCGAATGACATAATCGTTAGAAGCAAGGCAGAAATCGCCCAAGTAGTATTAGTGCATGCTGCACATGCTAATAATTTAAATAACGAACTCCAGTAGCCGCGGCTGGAAATAGTACGAGTGATCAGCTCGGTGTCTTGAGTATAACTAACGTAATTTTCACTACAGTCAGTCCAGCTAAAGACCGGCTGTAGATAACAGACAAAAACGTGACGTCATCTACACGTGTCGCAATGCAGTATTCAGATTACAAAGTTTACAAGGTTCAAAGTTTGACCACCACATCGTCGTCGGTAGTCTTAAATCCTATGCTTTCGTGTATCTGCCTTTTAGTCTCTCGTCGCACGTTTACGCTACTTTGATGTCTTCCGAACTTGTCAACGGTCATCTTGTTTCTGAGAAGAAATTTGTACTGCATTATACTAATAAATTATACCTGCCTCACGCAATTCTTCTAATATAGACATTATTTCGTTGTCGTGTCCTGTGTGTCCCGCGCGTTTCGAACCAATCAACAGTCGCATCCTTTCCACCAGTTCATTCGGATCGTCCCAGTGCACGTAATCAACGCTGGCTTTCGGTTCCATATACCCGTGTCCAGTGCGTCGTGGAAACAATCGTGCGATTATCTCTTTGTACTTGAGACCCCTGTTTGTATTGATTTTTGTACCGGGTAGATAATACATTTTGTGCGCGTTAGTGTCTGACAGTATAGTCTTGTACGCTGCTAAGTCGTTTTCATTGTAAACGTTTTTGTCAATTTTTCATTGTAAATCGTCTCAATATCTTGTATCAATTGCTTCTCCTCCATTTTTACACTGACCGTGTTAACGTATGAACAACCCTATTTATGGTGAACACTGTATAAAACGATGGAACCCCACTCTGTATCTCCCCGCATGGATCGGTGAGTCCTTGTCGATGACTAAAATTCCGTGTCCGCACAGGTCTCTTTAAACGTATCATATTTCATGTGTGTGTTGACGTGATCGTTGTAAACGTGTCGTAAATTAAGATCGTCTTGTCTGAATAGGATCAAGAAATTAGCGTTGTCTCGCACCAGTTGTTTAGGGATGAGACTATAAGTCTGAAATAGATACAAAGTGTCTATACCGTTGTGTCGTCCCATAGAAGAATATTTCCTTATGTTATCCTGTCGTTCGCAAGCGACGTCGTCGGACAACATGATAGAATTTTGACCGATTTCGTTCGGTGGTGGAATTTCATCGTTTACACTGTACGCAAAGTACGATATTCCTACGTCTGAGAGAGTCTTGAAAACGTTTTCTAACATTCGGTATTTGGGTTGAAACAACGATTTGGAAAACACGTACACATTCTGAAAACGCAATCCGTTTGGATTAAATAACATATTAAACGCTAAGTTGGTCTTTCCGCTGGAGGACGGGCCGGAGATAATACAGCGAACAGTGTTTGGTAATAGTGGACTGTGTTTATGAACACAGTTTTCAGCACCGTTATAGTTGCAATCCATGTTTTTATCTTTGAACTTTGTTGGTTGTTGTACTGTTCTTATGTTGCCGTTTTAACGTACAGAAAAGTACTGAAGGTTGTCGTTCGCTTTTTAATACAATTATATTAAATCTGTTTTGCGTATCCACGAATCATGTTTACCGTCAAAGCTGAGCCAGCGAACGCGCACGCGATCACCTTTACGTTGCAATATTTTTTCAACAAGATACACATCGCCCACACTAGTTTTACTCAGTTCTTGGTCGTAAAACCCTCCTTCCAATACTTCACCCGTGTGATCTTTTAACAAATAAGTAACCGGTATAGTCGGTTGAACTCTGTGCACAGTGTATATCTCGTTCGTCCAGTTTGGTGTGTAACCTTTAGCAAAAGTGATTTTATGTTTACTGATACGTACTCGATCTCCTACTTTCAGTTTATTATTCTTTACTTTAATATGCAGTGCAGTATTCCTTCTTATCCGTTGCAACACCTTGCGATCGTTGGTCTCGTTCACTTGACTCGGTTTCATTGCTATTGTTCTGTGCATGCTATTGTTGTATTTGTTTATCAGCTCGGGTAACAGAGTCAACTACCGATAATGCCGCTGTTCGCTGAACGCACGATACATGTGAGTTTTTAATGTGCGATTAAATCGTTCCACGATGGACGCTTTTTTCTCGCTGTGTGTTGAATAGTGTTTGAACTTGTATCTATTTAGTAAAGCTTGCACGGTTCTGTTGTAATACTCTTTACCTTGATCGGTTTGAAGATACTTAATTTTATTTTTATTTAGTATTGGTTCGAGTGCACGTGCTACTTCAACGCCCGTTTTGGTTTTTAATGGAATCGCATACGCAAATTTGCTACACGCGTTTATTACAGTCATCAGATACTTGTAACACTTGTTCCACTTGGCATGTTGTATCATTTCTACTAAATCCGCTTGGTATAGATCGTGTAATCCCTTCACCTCCACCGCACGTCTGGGAAAATTCCTTCTCACCGGTCGGTACAATTTCATCGCAATGGTTCTGCGTACGCTGTTCGTATTCTTATTCATGTTCTCGCCACCCGTAACGTAAATCGCAAAATTTCGGTAAGAGATACACAGACACGTTTTCACAGAAACTCACTGACTTCACCATTGATACTGATACTATGTAAACCAGGAAAGCGTGTCTTATAACGTCACGATCAGCGTATGTCGGACGCGTACACTATAACGGACTTTCGGGATTGTTGAGTTCCAATTCGATAATGACCGTAAGCGAGAGTTCTTTCACCGTCATCCAGTATATAACGTTTATCATCGAACGGCGACAGAGATTGTTTGACGATCTGTTTTTTATATATGTTGTGTTGTTCACTGCGAATAGTCTGCGCAGTAGTGTAGATTTGACACCGTGTCTTTACGAACTGCTTGTACTGTTGATGTTTTAATTGATTCTTGATGGCAGAACGGGGCACACCTTTTGCTACTTTCTTCTCTTTATCGTTTAACGTGACAAAGGAATAACACTTCGCACGTAAACCGACAAATTCGAGTATTGGTATACTTTTAGTTTCGTCTTTGAAGTTACCCAACTTCTTCATGTTGATGTTACTATGACACGGATGTGTTGTAGGGTAGTCAGACGTATCAAACAGATCCAGACGTTTCTGTATATCTTTGTAAACATCATTGGTCTGTATGTCATATAATAATGAATCAGTGTCTGTCATGCATAACCGCGCACGTGATTCATACGTTGTTAATATAAAGCCGTAATGAAACCGGTACATTATTAATTACTAATATCAAGTACCGAAAAGCCGACGTACAAAGGACGGTTTAAAGTGATTGATTGTTTTTTCATTGTAACACCGACCAGATTTTCATTGTATACAAAATAGTGTTGTAGCCTAGAACTAGCCGTTAGCTGATGGAGTTTACTTTCGTTTGTAACCAACTGGAAATCGATACGTTTTATTAAGTTTTCTAACGATTTACCGTACGGTACGTTATTCATTAATTTGCGTTGCGTTCATTATCTATCTCGTTGCGTTCCAACCAACGAAAACCGGAAAGAGGTAAAGGTTGTGTCATAGCCGTCCCATAGAGGTTCATACAATCAAGGTTTGTGGTTTCGTGTCATCATAATCGGGAACGTATGGATTGTTGGCTTTAGCATATCGAATAGATATCATCGCTACACCGCCTTTTGTCCCATTTTCAACGTACAGGTGCATGTTTAGGTCCATCAGTAACTCCAACTGAACACCGGACATTTTTAACATCGCGTTCCACGCTAAGCCGGCGGCGGTAAACATATTGCACGGATCCAGTTCATAGTACTGCATGCTCATGTTTCTAAAGTTTTCAAAAACTTCAGCCAACAGAAGTACGTCCGTCTTTAAGTAGAGATCGTGATATTCAGCAAACGTTTTCATATCAAACGCCGACCAAACCGCTTGCGCGTGTACATAATCTTCTTCGTCTACAGGTGAGTCTGTCAACCCATTGTAAAAGTATTTCTGTGTCTGTAGCTGCATCTTGGTAAATTTAGATTCATCGGTAACGTATTCGTATGGGTAGACACCTTTACGTAGCAGTGGATCGAGATTAACCTTGTAAAACTGCTGAAGAATTTTAAATTTACCTTTTGAGAGGTTGGATACGAGCTTTTCCAAGGAAGCGTTCATAAAGCGAAGCGAGTCGAGAAAGCGGAGCGGTCCGAGAGAAACCGAAATATACCGTTCGCTGGTAGTAGCTATACACGTTAATTCTTCTTGTTTATATGTCTCAAAACCCTGCATCAAATGATGACAGTCGTATCCGCTCAAATTGTGGAAGAAAACCGGTACGTGAGTTGGCACTTTATAATTTATATTACACGCATTATGCGCAGCACCCAAATATCGTCCCGTTACGTGACAGTGGTTGCGAACCTTTTCGTCCGTTAACTGTTTCTTGCACAGGTGACAGTGCGTTGCGTTTTGAAAATTACGTTCATCGTTCGTAGTCAAGTTTACAGTTTCATTGAAGACTCTATTTAACCGAGCAATATCTTATAACAGCATACGTAAAAATGTGTCCACTATGTCCTTACCACGGTATAGTACCGGTTACTTTACAGCTTTCCCGGTCCAATCAAATATCACATAACAGAAGCTGGCGGTTATATGGTGTGCCACGTTCCCCGATTTCTTTGCAGCTATCGGAACGATGAACGATTGCAAATCAGCGTACACCGTGTAAGGAACCCTTTGACATAGTGTATAATTTTTAAAAAACATCCACCTATCGTTTTCAGCAGGAAGTTTTACTTTTTGTGCACCATGCTGGGAACAATATATTTCGTGTTCTTCAAGTCTCTTCTGAGCCGCGTCCGAGTCACTGTTATCTAAAAATCTGTGGAAGCAATAATTGCAATAAAACGAAGAGGCGAGATGTTTTGTTAACGAAGAAAGCAGACGCGAAAGGCTTCTTATCAAGCAGTAGTGTTTACAGTTTTTCGCGTCGCACAGTAGAAGAAGGTTAAGGTGATACTTCCTACCGCGGTATTCAGTAATTCGTAATGGGTATATTTCATCTTCGTATGCAAAAACGTTTACTGATATGTTCTCGTTCAATTTTTCGAACCGTTTAATACTGTTCACTTGCACAGGGTACTCAATACCGTCCATGTTAAGTTCATTTTCGTACGGGACGTAGTGGGCTAAACGATACGCGTTTCTCGCAATCGGGTGTATACCCGGCAGGACAGACCACAAAAAACATTTTTTATCATTAAAGGTTTGTATGTTTACAATTGCGTTCTTCTTTTTTAATTTAGAAGGTGTAGGAAGAAAACTTGATGCCTCTAGTGGAACGTATTTTGTTATGTTAGCTTCCAATTACTCTACACCGTCTTCAACCCACCCACTCCCGTCACGTGTGAGGTTTTGTACGCTCTCGGTTATTTTTGCACAACTCGTCAAATACTGTTCACCGATGTTATCAGCGTAAGATGAGTATAAATTAGTTAGGGACCTAAATACCGCCGTGCAAGTAACACTCTCTTCGTTAATATCGTTAATAAGCTTTGTAAAAGAGACAAGTGTAGCCAAATACCACTTTACATAGTTATTCATTGTAACAGTTTCATCACATATTCGCTTGATTAGTATGTCTTTGTATGTTTCAAATAATGTTTATATGTCATGTGTATTAGATGGAAAAAGAAATTTAATAGTAACTACATTACCTTCGATTACGCGCTGTTCACTGCTAGTTGGCAAGCTCATTGTGGTTGACACGAGTATCAGTCGTACACTGTAGGAAGAAACGATGCAACCGAACAATATAAGTTTGAATAAGAAGTTTGAGGCGTACACAAGAAGTGACCTTGACTGCACACTGTAATAAGGAGGGGGTTGCACAGAAGTGGCCGTGACCAGACAACAACCTCTCGAAGACAAAGGGGCAGGTGTGTAGAAGTGACCGCGAACAAGGCGTCCGTGACCGTAGCAGTGGCAGAAGACAACAAACCCTTTGCATTACCGGGGACGGGTATCATTCCCGGAGGCAAGATGTGACCGTGACCAGACAAGGACCTCTCGAAGACAAAGGGGCAGGTGTGTAGAAGTGACCGCGAACAAGGCGTCCGTGACCGTAGCAGTGGCAGAAGACAACAAACCCTTAGCTTTACCTTTTACCTTAGATAGGACGGGGAGGGGTATCATTCCCGGAGGCAAGATGTGCAAGGCAGAACACAACAAGCGTAGAAACCAACAATCTCTCAGGAAGGGGGGTAGACGTGGCAGGTGAGGGGGATCATTGGCAGATGTGACCGTGACCGAAGCAGTGGCAAGTGACAACCTGTAAGCATTACCATTAACAGTTTCATTCTTATAACTAACATTTTTCATACTTGATTGATTGAACTGCTTTTCAACTGAATCATTTTCAGTAACTGTTGCTAATAAGTTGGTATTAATTTGCTGAGTTGTATTTTTATGTTGTTGTGATTGCGGCTGATTTTGTGGTGTTTGAACATGAAACTGATTACGCGGCGGTTCATTATTATTTACCATAATTGTTGTCACCGTATTGTCACCAGTATCATTCACCTCTCCATCCTCCATAAACACCTCAGTATCTGATATAAATTCATCTAGTACCTCATCATTACGACATGTGTCATAAATACCTGCACCGTTAGTATCCATACTAGTTCCAGGCTCTACTACTGGTTCGGGAATTTTATGTGTTATGCATACACTGTCCGCATCCATGATAGCTTCAAATTCTACCATACGTTCACGGTTCTCGCATGCTATATCTGTTACACTATAAACTATCACCTCATCACAACACTTACCTGAAGTATGTTCCAGACTAATAGTGTTGTTACTACTAATTTCATTTCTGTTATCTTCACTACAATTTGATGCAGAATCTAAATACTCGACTTTACCGAGATATGAACTACTAGGCCCTAATAAGGTGGTTTCTGTATAATCACTTTCAATTTCATCTACTACGCTACTGTTCTCCGTTAATCCTTCAGATGTCACATCTTGGTTAACTTCCATATTACTTTCGTTGAGAGTATGTTCAACCAGAACATTTGGTACTTCAAAATTATCACAAGGTACACTATTCCCAACAGTTAAATCTACTTCAGTATCAGCTGACATTTCCTGTAGTTTCGCCATCCTTTCCTCTCTATCGGCTTCCATTTCTTCCCAAAATTTCTGCCTAATGGCTATCATCTCCTCATCCCTGGCTTTACTTTCCTCTGAAATTCTTTGTATATCCGCTATCATCTCTTCTTCCTCGGCTTTCATCTCCTCACGCCAGGCTTTATTTTCCTCAGACATGGTTTTTAGACTAGCTAATATGGCCGCTAAAGTATTCTTTAATTCTGCAGTATCCGCCATAATGATTAAATTTCAGTTTAAAATTTTAACAAATTTAAATTTATTGATTTATTCGCAAAGAAAGTTATTATTACTACAAGATTAGAACGTATTGTAACCAGTTTATATGCACACAGAAAGCAGTTCAAAATATCAAAATGTAAATACACCTTATCTAATACACAAACAACTAATAATCTACCTCCAATATACTGATAAAATTTGTTCATATATGACACACAAGAGAATATGCAAAATTGATAAATTATATCCTCAGATTTTCATATGCTATACACATACAATTATTACGTTAATTATAATTATACGTCGGATTTTACCAACAAATTTTTTACTCATAGACAAATATATAATAGCGTAAAATTACCGCTATTTTACGAGCCCTACGTTGCTAAGCGCCAAAATATCTCTATGCGACAACACAAATTACTAAACTATTGGCGCATAGGATATGATAGTATGTGTATCTTAAATTAAAAGTCTATATTGGAGGGTTTAAGATTATTTATTGCACAAGACATAAGTAATTGTTTATATGGTATATTTGATATGTACAGAATGTAGTGTTTGATATAGAGTCTTTCTTTTTTAAATGTTAAATACTGTTCATACACATGACGTGATACGTTACATAAAGAAGATTCCCACGATGATGTTGCTGAAGAGAACGGCAGGTTTTTGCTGTGTAGTTGGGTCGTCAGGTGTGGCTTATAAATGACAGACGTTCACCCTGAAACGCTTACAGCTGGGCTGGTGTCCTGTAACAGCTGGGCTGGTGTCCTGTAACAGCTGGGCTGGTGTCCTGTAACAAATGGGCTGGTGTCCTGTAACAGCCGGGCTGGTGTCCTGTAACAGCTGGGCTGGTGTCCTGTGACCACTGGGCTGGTGTCCTGTGATTTCCACGATGAATCTGACGCTTCGCACACACAACGGTACTAAGGATCTTACTACCCGTAAAATTAATATAGAGTTTATGACCAACAAGTATCTCAGGTGACAGTGAGTTTAATCTAATAACGGTATATTGAACTTATACCCTCCGGATTCTTCAAGTGTTCACGCGAATAACAAGGTCTACCGCGATCAGCAGACCTCCCTATGCGGAAATTTCCACTAACACGGAAACTTCCAGATGGAACAACTTACTATTGCGTAACTATAAATTTTTACTGACACTGCAGAAAATCTCACACAGTGATACAGTTACACTCACTTATTACACACGTAATACTAAAATAATAATACCGTGTGTAAATAGATAATAATCAACTGTTCTGCGTCACACACGTTACTATCCCCGAATAGTCTTTACAGATTCTTGCAAGCGACAGAATCTTGTACAAGAACTGCGTGACCCGATCGTGATAGCGGGTAGAGACGAACTCTCGTAATTATGCACACAATGCTGTAATAATAACACTGTGTACAGTTGTAAAACACGAACAACTCTGAGTCTTCACGCGTTACTATCGACAAATAGTCTTTACAAATTCTTGCAAGCGACAGAATCTTGAACAAGAATTGTACTCCCGTTCGCGGTAGCAGGCTGAGAAGAACTCTCGTAATTATATGCGCAATGCGTAAATAACAATCGTGTGTGTAGGTGTAATACACACACAGTTCTGAGTTTTCACGCGTCACTATCGACGAATAGTCTTTACAACTTCTTGCAAGCGATAGAATCTTGTACAAGAATTGCACGTCCCGTTCGCGGTAGCTAGCAGTGAAGAACTGCCTGTGTAACAACCGGCTTAAGAAAATTTCCAACCACCTTCCAGCATTCTATTGGTGGAAGCAAGTCACATGGTTAGTACACCATGACATGCACTTTTCATGCTGTAAAGTGCATTTACTTTGTAAGAGCATGCATAGCGGTAATCAGAATACCCTTATCTCATGCATAACTGCATACTTTACTAATATCATATATGAACGTAAATAATAGCCAGAAATATACAGGGATTGTAGCGAATACATATGTCTAAGTTCAGTTCAATGACAAACACAACGATAATTCATTCACGCACAACCCGGGAAACGTTTACCACTCGCGCACGCACGCACATTTCCACAAACACAGTACATGAATAACAATAAATAAATAATGCACAGTTTTACTAAACTAAACCCTTATCCTTACTAAAATACAACTGATAACATAACCAAATTTTACCATCTACCAATATAAACATGAATGTCCATAGTCTGTGTATTAGATGAGCTTGCCCCGCTTATCATGATCCTGTGATTCGTTGCAATATATATATATATATATATATATATATATATATAATCACATATATACAGGAAACGTGACGGTGGAAACACTAAGCCGGTTGTGTTCAGAGTAAAGACATTATACCTCTGTTTAAAAAGTTGCGGTCTCGTCCCATGAAATGAATATTGAAATCTTGTCCTTTCAATAAGTATACCGACGCAAGCGCACTGAGGATTATTGGTTATATCTGCGACCCGATGCAGTTGCAATAAACCGTCTAAAACACTGCAACAACCCAAGAAATTGGAGTTCATGTTTAAATATTGTTACGACGTGTGTCGTGTTGTTCAGTGGAAACACAGTAATCGACACAAATGAAGTCACTAATTACCAAATTTAATAGGTCACAAACAACTATTAAAAACCAAAATTAAAAATCCCCACAAATTAAAAAATGATCACTTCGCTACAATACTTCGATCCGCACTTACATAAATTTTCGGTTGTAACTAACTGCTAAGCCGGACACTGAAATTTATACGTATATACTCCGTAGACGTTCCAGATACATCTACGACTTTTCCATAGGCGCATCGAGAATAGTTACAGGTGGTGGAACAAACTGGAGACTAGGTAAAAGCCTAACGTTGGCAGCCGTGCCGGCTCGGTATGGGCTGGGATAGTCCAGAAACATGTAGAATAAGGCTCTCGAATAGTTACAGGTGGTGGAACAATCTGGAGACTAGGTAAAAGCCTAACGTTGGCAGCCGTGCCGGCTCGGTATGGGCTGGGATAGTCCAGAAACATGTAGAATAAGGCTCTCGAATAGTTACAGGTGGTGGAACAATCTGGAGACTAGGTAAAAGCCTAACGTTGGCAGCCGTGCCGGCTCGGTATGGGCTGGGATAGTCCAGAAACATGTAGAATAAGGCTCTCGAATAGTTACAGGTGGTGGAACAATCTGGAGACTAGGTAAAAACCTAACGTTGGCAGCCGTGCCGGCTCGGTATGGGCTGGGATAGTCCAGAAACATGTAGAATAAGGCTCTCGAATAGTTACAGGTGGTGGAACAATCTGGAGACCAGGTAAAAGCCTAACGTTGGCAGCCGTGCCGGCTCGGTATGGGCTGGGATAGTCCAGAAACATGTAGAATAAGGCTCTCGAATAGTTACAGGTGGTGGAACAATCTGGAGACTAGGTAAAAGCCTAACGTTGGCAGCCGTGCCGGCACGGTATGGGCTGGGATAGTCCAGAAACATGTAGAATAAGGCTCTCGAATAGTTACAGGTGGTGGAACAATCTGGAGACTAGGTAAAAGCCTAACGTTGGCAGCCGTGCCGGCTCGGTATGGGCTGGGATAGTCCAGAAACATGTAGAATAAGGCTCTCGAATAGTTACAGGTGGTGGAACAATCTGGAGACTAGGTAAAAGCCTAACGTTGGCAGCCGTGCCGGCTCGGTATGGGCTGGGATAGTCCAGAAACATGTAGAATAAGGCTCTCGAATAGTTACAGGTGGTGGAACAATCTGGAGACTAGGTAAAAGCCTAACGTTGGCAGCCGTGCCGGCTCGGTATGGGCTGGGATAGTCCAGAAACATGTAGAATAAGGCTCTCGAATAGTTACAGGTGGTGGAACAATCTAGAGACCAGGTAAAAGCCTAACGTTGGCAGCCGTGCCGGCTCGGTATGGGCTGGGATAGTCCAGAAACATGTAGAATAAGGCTCTCGAATAGTTACAGGTGGTGGAACAATCTGGAGACTAGGTAAAAGCCTAACGTTGGCAGCCGTGCCGGCTCGGTATGGGCTGGGATAGTCCAGAAACATGTAGAATAAGGCTCTCGAATAGTTACAGGTGGTGGAACAATCTGGAGACTAGGTAAAAGCCTAACGTTGGCAGCCGTGCCGGCACGGTATGGGCTGGGATAGTCCAGAAACATGTAGAATAAGGCTCTCGAATAGTTACAGGTGGTGGAACAATCTGGAGACTAGGTAAAAGCCTAACGTTGGCAGCCGTGCCGGCTCGGTATGGGCTGGGATAGTCCAGAAACATGTAGAATAAGGCTCTCGAATAGTTACAGGTGGTGGAACAATCTGGAGACTAGGTAAAAGCCTAACGTTGGCAGCCGTGCCGGCTCGGTATGGGCTGGGATAGTCCAGAAACATGTAGAATAAGGCTCTCGAATAGTTACAGGTGGTGGAACAATCTGGAGACTAGGTAAAAGCCTAACGTTGGCAGCCGTGCCGGCTCGGTATGGGCTGGGATAGTCCAGAAACATGTAGAATAGAATTACGTAATTGTCGTATCAATGTATATCTTAATAAAGACATGACGTAATAACTTTATAGTTATGTTCACTATCATTAGTTTGGTAAACGCCACTCTCCAGTTCATCTTCATCTTCACTTCGTTTTGACCGGATCATCATATCTTGCGAAGAGACCATTATTTATGTATCTTATATGTATCTTAGTCTCCACTCAAAAACTATTTGTTACTTAGCAAAACGTCCTACCCATCTCCTGTTTCTTAATTTACTAAATGATGTATAGATCAAGATATGTTACGTACCTGCTTAATTGTTGTCCTATTCCATTATGCCCTTTCTAGTCACCTATACCGTTTACAGATATCTACAATTCTCGTATTCATTATCCTTAATTCTTTCATTATTATAATGACTTGACGAATAGATGTATATTGTCTTGCTCATAGACGCTTTTCATAAATTCATCGTATCGTCGTGTTACTCCCTCATTGCATCGGCAATCATATCAACTGTTAACAGTCGTAATTAATTTTTGATTTCCACCGGTGTAGTTACGTTGTTGACACATTTGTTGACCACTCACTCGTTGTTGGCGTTGTAGTTGTTGGCTCGGCAACTACACGCGCGGTCGGACCGGTCCAACGGAGCCGAAGTTACATCGTGTTATGTGTGTATCGTTATTGTGATTTAGTAAATATGTGCAAATGTGTTTTTATGTGTTTTGTGTGAATTTTAACATTTGACGAGGATTACTGATGATGTGACACATGTCACGAAACGCGTCTATATAATAAACGCTAGAACGAAGTCACTGACGGATACAAGGTAATTAAATTATTGTATAGATATGTTGTGTTTTTTTTTGTATACGATTAACAAAACTGGGATTTTAATACACAATTTTAATGCCTCTGAAGTTCTGAACAAAACGTGTGTGGACGTCCTGCTCTCATCGTCGGATAGAGAATAAATTGTTACTTTGCACGGCCTTTTAATAGTTTTAAAATTATTGATATTGTGCATTATCTCTGTGGATGTCGGAGAATCACTAGAAATTTACCTGATTACTTGTACCCAGTTATGTACTTTTAAATACCTCATAGGACACATTTCTTACTAGACAGCGCGTACATCAATGAAGAGCAACTTTACTTTCTTGTTTTGGAGTATTTTCTTGTTTTGATAATAAAATACCGTCAATACAAGCATAACACCAAAGAAACCTTATCTAGCTAACTTTTTAGGTGTTAGAAAAAATCCTTAATTAAATTATCCTTTTCATTCTACTAAATTCAGCTTTACTCTATCCTTATTTACGATATCAGATCTGTTACATATCGTCGTGACTTATTGGTGAGAGTATTTCAAGTACATTTATTTATTTCGACAATCTGTTGTTGACGACAATCTAGTCTGTATTTACGTGTACGCTTCGTTAAGTTTTATGACAGAATTCCCAAATGGGAAATGTCGGAACAAATTCGGTACGACAGAATCACTCTTCTACTAGAAATGATAGGAGAGAGAGAGAGAGAGAGAGAGAGAGAGAGAGAGAGAGAGAGAGAGAGAGAGAGAGAGAGAGAGAGAGAGAGAGATTAGGTCATTCGTTTGAATTGTAGTCAACACATCACTTTGTGCTTAAAAATAACACTGGAGTTCACATTAACTGACTACTTAATATTCATGGGGTCAGTTTTAATAAAAACAACAAAGGCGCTTGTACGGCTTCGTTGCTGCACGCAGTCAGCTAATTTTGACCGGTTGAACTCCGCTGTTGTTTGCCTTACTTTGATTTTGCCATGTTTCGTAAAAGTAACATCAAGTTTACCTTTGCATGTCGTTTCACTTCAGTCAGGTGTATGCAGACTTTGATATTGCACGACTACCACGTGATCAGTTGCACACTGCGTAACAACTAGTTAATACTTCTGATAGTTTTTTTTCTGGTTTTCAGTTTTCTAGTGCAGTGTGTATTTTATTATTCATTTAAGAATTCTCGATGATGCATAGATTGTTTCTATAACTAATATTTCTGTAAAGGATTGTTTCTACACTAGTTTTAAAAAAGATTTATAATGAGGTTTCCCTGTTTGCTTTGGTTTTGTTGTTTGTATTGTTACGACGGTCTACTCGATCGTCGTATGGTACAGTGGACTACAAAATACAAGACACCAGTTACGTCACTAGTCACCAGCTTTAATTATCACAATTACACAGTTTATAAATAACTCGTACAATATTTCCAGTTAGATTTGTCCACATGCAATAACAATCTCTATTAATAGAGATTCACACAATTATTAACACAATATTACTTCACTTCGACAAACACTCAATCCGCACTACCGAAAATCGCACACGTAACTGAAGTGACAATCCGGCTGCTATGGTTTTATATAGGCCCCGCAGAGGTGCAGTACAGCTTTGCCTCCTTACTGCACGCCATCGGCTTAATGCGTATCTCAAGTGTTCATGGAAGTCACTAGAACCACCTACGTGAATGACACAACACAAGCCACACCTGACGGGCGGAGTGGAGAATGTTCTGGATTGTTCGGTGCACTTCTCGTAACACTGCCCCAACCTTAAGCCTGTTTGTCCCGAACTGGCAAACCGTCTCTGAAGTAATACTTGGCCAGGCGATCTAGGTGGACGTGTTTGTGAAAGACAATTCTACCGTCCTTCGAATTCGGTCTCGTGTTAACCAAACATTAAGTTCCCAGGAATACGAGTCTTCCGCTCAACCGCTAGTTTTGGTGGAAACACTCCCGTTGGGTCATGTACTGATGACCTATATGCCATTAGCTGGTCCAAGTCTGTTTGGTTCTCGTCAACAACCTCTTGCGTAACTTCATCTTCACCAACTTTTCCCGCGGGCGCTTATATTAACTCAGGAACAGACAAGGGTTTTCCTTGACATCAATAGTTGGCTTTTCAAACACTTCTTTTGGGGTTACACTTATTAGTACGTCTTCCGATAGTTCTTCCATTTCCACCTGCAATACGAAAGGTTTCACCTTGGCCAGACTTGTTGACTCCTTCTTCGGAGAATGACACCTGCTTGATTAAATATTTGGCAGACCCTAACATTTTAGCCATGCAAAGCTTTATCTTCTCTTGGCCAACCTTCAGGACGTTCTCTCTTAAGTCCACAATAAATCCGTAAGCATTCATAATGTCTGTGCCAAGAATCACTTCATCAACAATGTCTGCAACAAGCATTTGGTGGCTAAACTCGAGAAGACCCAGACGTACACGTACGTCTATCTTTTCTAACACATTGACGGGGCTTCCAGTCACACTCTGTATTGTACAAGAGCTAATTTGGGGCCGTCGGTTGCTGATTAATACAGGGCGCACAATAGACACTGTAGCGCCCGGGTCAACTGTAAATGATGTTTGTTTACTTTAAGCAAATCCAGTAACAATCAGGTTTCCACTAGTCTTATGTAGCGTGGAAAGTGTGTGCTGTTCTGGGGCTTTACTTCTCCAATTGGTGTGATCACTCACTTCTTTTGCTATTTTCTTCTCCCAACAGTCTACCTGTAGATGACCACGTTTCCCACAGTTGTAACACTTCGGTCTTCTGTCTTTATCCTTTTGTTCGAAAGGTCGTTGTGGCGCTGCTGACTTCTTAAACTGTTGTTCTTGAATTGTCTCTTTATTCTGTCCGTTATAACGCTACTGTGATATTGGATCCGTTTGGCTGCAACGTGATGGCATACTTTGATTAATGTAGGTCGCCGAATTGGCAGCTTCAAAACGGAGAGCATGAACAACAGCGTCTGATTTATTATCATGCCGTGTCATTATTAACACTTGTTGTAATTAACTATCTCCGATACCGTCAATAAATATAATGAGGGAAATCCACTTCCGGAAGTCCTCCGATTCTTCGGGATAAGCCAATCTCTTCAGTCGGTCGATATTCGCTCAAACTCTTGAAGGGTCTCCCCTGAACGCTGTCGGCTCGCTTTAAGTTGAACACGGTACACTTCGCACAAATGCTGGTCACCGTACCGTAATACCATAGCTTTTGTTAATTCGGCATAGATGTTCTGACTGTCAGATGGCACTTTCTGTATTAGTTTTGCGGCAGGCTCTTTTAAAACAAGAATTAGTGAAATGCCTTTCTCTTCTTCCGTCCATTTATTTAAGCGAGCGGCAGCTTCAAATTGGCGAATATAAGTTGCCCAATGAGTGCTTCCATCAAATGTTGGGACCTTTGCGTAAACTGGCCCTACAACAGTTAGATTTCTCTGATATTTTGAATCTTCTTCAGCATTTATTAATGGTCTTTCTTTATCAAATATTTCTTTAACTAAATGTTCGACTTCCTTTTTAATATGTTTTATTGAATATATAATAGAATCTTCTAATCTTGAAATATTTGTTTTGATTGGTTTTTCTATTTCAGATATTCTATCAACTTGTTTGTTCAGCTCACCTCGTGAAAGGACGAATTTTACAGTGGTATCCTCTTGTACGAACGTCTTAACGTCGTCTGCTTGACGATTAAATTCTCATTTTTTGCCGTCTCTCTGGTGTTCATTTTTACGCTTACGTTTACGTTTCTCTTTTAATCGTTCTTCTATTAGTGCTTTCTGTCTCGCTTCCGCTATCTCGTCTTGTCGTTCCTCTTTTTGTTGTAGCATTGCTCGGAATGCTTCTATCATCTGACTGGTATCCATTTTATTTTTATCAAAAACCACTAACACCACTCTTCTACGAAGTGTCCTCTGTTTCCACTGTTAACCGTTCGACCCCACTTCTGACACCACTGTTAAGACGGTCTACTCCATCGTCGTATGCTACAGTGGAAAAAAAATACAAGACACCAGTTACGTCAATAATCACCAACTTTAATTATCACAATTACACTGTCTGTAATTAACTCGTACAATAATTCCAGTTAGATTTGTCCTCATGCAATAACAATGTCTATTAATAGAGTTTCACACAATTATTAACACAATACTACTTCATTTCAACAAACACTCAATCCGCACTAGCGAAAATCGCTCACGTAACTGAGCTGACAATCCGACTGCTATGGCTTTATATAGGCCCCGCAGAGGCGCAGTGCAGCTTTGCCTCCTTACTGCAGGCCAGCGGCTTAATGCGTATCTCAAGTGTTCCTGGAACTCACTAAAACCACCTACGTGAATGACAAAACACAAATCACACTTGACGGGCGGAGTGAGCATGTTCTGGATTGTTCGGTACATTCTCGTAACACTATTTTAAGAATTTTCAATTTATTATGACTTACCAATGTTGAATGTAAGCGCTTAAATTAATTGTTTTAAGGTACTTCTATTGCGCGCGCGCGCAATCACACACACACACACACACACACACACACACACACACACACACACACACACACATTTGTCTCCTCGTTCTACAAAGTGGTGTAGAGAACGTTGAATAAGGAAAAAGTTGAAAAACTTACAAAGGAAAATCTCCACACGTACATTATTCGACGTACAATTTCCCAAGCTTAGGTTTCTTTTAATGGGAAAATAAATCTTTATAATACGTTTGTCAAGTAATGCTAATTTCTGCATCACAATGTGTATATATAATATGGAAAGAGGGTAATTCTTTTGATGCGGTTAATACCTGGGTGGTAACTTGAGAGATAATGAAGAGTGCATAAACAAGCAATACATGACAGGATACAAATAGCAAATAGGGTGTACTCTGCTAACAGTAGACTATTAGAAGCAAGGTCATTAGTGACAACACAAAAATTACATTTTCTTATATAGTTATTAGACATTTATTATTTAAAAGGAACAAGAAACACTAAAAAGGGTTGAAAGAAAGACATTACGACTTGTTTGGGGACCAGTTAAGGAAGAGAGTGAGAAACAAAATGAGCTATTGGAGCATGAAAACATTGTATAGTGTCAACGAATACAATGGTAACGGATGGATGCCAAAGACAACCCTGAAGAAACAGGTGTATAAAAGCAGAAAGGGAGGTCGACGTAGGATCAGAAGGTTGGGTGCTGTGCTGTAACATCTCAGAACAATTGAAGTGAGAGGTTACGCTTACACGGCATTGGAAGCCAGGTTTCAAATTGGGCTGTAGTTCTCATACATTATAATGTAAGGTTATATCTATATAACGTATTTTATTCTTATATAATTGTTATTTAACATAACGTGTAGCAACAGGCGGATAAAATCGACATACAATAACATATATTACACTAAAAAAAATGCAGTGTCAATAACATTTAAAAACATTACAATTTCTTAATTTACGTTACATTTGTTGCTTAAAAAGTCTGTTTAAGACACCGTTTTCTTGTATTTAATACCCCCCCTCCGGAGTTTTGCTGGATCGTACAAAGTAGCAACAGCTGTATCACGAATTGCAGAGGGATCTAGCACGATCTTTACAAAAATATGTTGTAAAACACAGTTTTGTTGAGGATAAATTTTATACTCGATATACGTACAGCAACTGCGATGTTGATGGTTCTGAGCCGTGTGATGACGGTTACATACTGTATACTACAAGTAAGTAACATTTACAATACTTATGCACTTTTTCTGACAGGTAGATATGAAACTTTTTAAAAATTGTGTAGGATACATCGATTAAACGTATTAATTCCTTGAAAATCACACAATATAAATGCAAAGAATTAAAATAGATCGAAGTGAAGATTACTACAATAATTTAGCTTGACTTTTTTACGCTTTTTTTGTTTCTAGTATTTTAATTTGTTCGTTAATGTAGGCTTATTGATTTGACTGCGTTTATTATTATTCCAACAAATAATAACAAATTCATTACGTCTAGTACAATAATATAATATTACAAAAAATTAATTAATTTAAAACTATTAATTTTAAATCATAGTATAAATTGTTCTGTACACATGTGTTTGTGTTGTTTTATGCAAGATTAATAATAATAATAATCATCATCATCATCAGCAGCAGCAGCATCATCATCATGACAGTAATAATAATAACATTAATAACGAAACTGGCCTTATTCTACACAAACTCTTGTTTCATTTTCAATTTAAGTTTGTGCGTTTAAATAAAGCACCTTGCATTCATGTGGCCTAAAATAGATGAGCTGTTAAATAATTGAATATAAATTTAATTTAATTGTGTCGAATTTATTTCAACCTACTAAACGTCAATAGTTTTGATTTGACTGGTAGTTGGCTGTTGCACGGAGATTGGAAGTACGATCTTAATATTAATACAAAACCGAGTTGTGTAAATATTAGCACATCGCTGGAATTCTGTAAGTACGTCTGCTGTCTTGCATCTGAGTCTACTCAGCGTCCTGTTATTTAGTCTGCACTTTTCTTGTGTTTGAGTTTTCTTGAAATTGGTGCTATTAATGCCTTTTGTAAGTTTTTGTGTATTTGCTACACTATCCACACAATAAGGTAGCATAGGGCTTCAGGGCGTGGCACTAGATTAGGAGCCACAGAGCGATTTGTTTGCTGCTGCTGATTTTGGTGTTTGCAAGTAGCACTCGTAAACCTACACCCGACGATGAAAGAAACTACCATTTTTGGATAAACAGTTACAATTCTAAAAAAATCAGGTTTCAATCAGTTACAATCAGGTTTCAGTCGAGTTAGTAATTTAGTCAGCCAAACACGGAATCACTAAGGTAATCTTTGGTTATCTCTCCCAGCAGTACAACCAGATAACAAAGTCATCAACCTGCCAGAGCTGTTGGGTTGCGTGTCGTGAGAATGGTTTCCTAGTACCGAGCCTCCGGTAGGGGCTCCTGCCTAGTGGTCCTGTCCAGACGGAATGTTATTTATTTAATTTTTAATGGTCGCTACAACGACATGCTCGTACTAGGTCGACTAGTACATTATTTGTCGAGGCCGTTTCCAAGATTCACCTGGACGTGTTCGGTACTTGCCAAGGCCAGCTATGAGTGGGTTTGTCGCAGCTCGGACGTAAAATTTAAGTGCAAGTCGCCGTGCGGTGTCTTCAAAGGAACGGACACCGAGTCCTCTTCTCAAGAGACGAGAAGAAAACCGATAGGGGACTTTGGCCGCTAGCCGAAGACCTCTATCGAGAACGCTTTGCAACTTTCTTTTATGAACGGTTGCGAGGAAACCTCAGACGGGAAGAGCGTAGGTAATGATCGGCAACAGATACGCGTTGACGATCAACTTACCCAGCTTGCGGGTCATAGCCTTGTTGGCAAGTATTGGAAACAGTTGCGCGAGACGAGCGGACGCTTTCTTTCGCATCGTCTCAGCGTGGGCACGCCAGGTGAGCCGACGATCTAGGTGGACACCGAGGTACTTAACTTCTCTCGACCAGGGCAAATACGTTCTACCGAGTCTCACTCGGCCTCGTGGTTCTTTCCGGCGCTTTGTGAATAGCACCGCGGAGCTCTTGGTTTCGTTGACGGCAACTTTCCAGCTTTCCGTCCACGTCGAATACGCATCGAGTGCCCGCTGAAGTCGTGGGATAGCTCTGTCAGCGTTCCGATCGGCGGTATAGACCGCTGTGTCGTCGAAAACAGAGCCAGCTGGACTCCAGGCTCTCTGGGTGCGTCGTTGACGTACACGGAGAACAGAAGAGGCCCTAGCACGCTACCTTGAGGTACCCCGGCTGTAATGCTTCTCTCGGAAGAGACATGGTCATCTATTCGCACGCAGAAAGTCCTCTTCGTCAGAAAGCTAGCAATCAAGCGAAGGTAGCAATCTGGGAGCTGGATTTCCGGAGCTTGAACAATAGCCCGTCGTGCCAGACACTATCAAAGGCCTTTTCCACATCTAGGAAACAGGCGACAGTCTGCTCTTTCCGACAGCCGGCGCCCGTGATGTATTCCACCAGTCTCATCAGCTGATGAGTGGTCGAATGCCCCACACGGAAGCCGAACTGTTCGGGGACCAGTTCATCGAAATTTCGTAGATGGTCTAGTACTCTCCGTTGTACGAGACGTTTGAGAACCATTGACGTGGCTGACAGTAGACTAATAGGCCGGAGGTTGCCGGGACGGGAAGCATCCTTTCCCTGCTTCGGGATCACTATGACCGTCGCCTTACGCCATTTCTGGGGAAAATAGGCCAGTCTTAGACACGCGTTGAACAGCGTAACCAAGAAAAGTACTCCTTGCTCCGGGAGTCGAGTAAGAGCGGTGTTCGAGACGGCGACCGGGCCAGGAGCTTTTCTCGGTACGAGTTCAACGAGCCGATCTGTGACCTCTTCCCTAGTAATGGGTTCGGGCTCCGCAGTGATCGGAAGAGACAGAAAGTCTTCCACTTCGTTCTCGACTTCTTCATCGAAGTTCCAGTCCATGGGCGGGTTAGGAGCGAACTGTCGATCGAAACACGCGCCCAAGTACTCGGCCTTCGCCTCCGGGCGAGCCAGGATTTGACCAAAGGGTCCAGCAATGGCCGGGATACGAGGTCGGCGCCTCTTCCTACCAACGCCGAAGGTATCCGGTAAGTGCTACTTTCGTCCGATCCGTCCCCTGGTTTGGGCCACGGCGAGTTCCCAACAGCGTCTGCGGTAGGCCTGCATTTGACGACGTAAAATGCCGGTCGCCCGGTTGTACGCTGCCTTGTCGGCCGGATCACGGGTCCGCTGCCAGCGATCCGGAGGCGATTTCTCTCGCAAGCGAGAGCACTCGTCTCCTCTGGGATCCGCTGCCAGTGGGGCGTGACGCCAGGCTTCATCCTGGAAGACGCGTCGATCGCAGATACGACAGCCTCGTCAAACGCGGCAACTGCCTCGTCGACTTGGCGGACGGTTTCGAGTGGTCCCGCCTCTGGCAATCGGCGACTTAACGCCGGGCCATAGCGATCCCATTCTACCACCTTCCTGACATCTCTGCGTACGACGTGCTGGGTAGCGACGTGTATCAAGATGGGGAGATGATCGGACGATAGTTCCGTTAGCGCGTACACATGGACCGGACAGTCAATTCCTTGGATCACCGCTATGTCCAAGACATCGGGAGCCGCGTGGCGTTGTGAGGGATAGAACGTAGGTTGGGTAGGCCCAATCACTGTTATCCTGCGAGAATCGGCAAACCTGCGTAAACGTTTCCCGTTTGGGGCAGTCAAGCGACTGTTCCAATGCTATGTTTACATTTCAGTTCGCCGGCCATGATGACCCTCCTGTGTGCATCGAACGCGACAGCTAGATCTGGGTGAAGGAGCTCTTTTTGCGGCGGTTTATACGCCGCGACCATCTGTACACCGCCTAGAGAGTTTAACAACTCCACAGCGGTGCCTTCGAGGTGAGTCATTGCAGGCAAGACGACTCGGTGATGCTCGAGATTGAGCCTCACCGCGACGGCAGTACCGCCATCAGCAGTGCCCGGTCTGTCGTTTCGATAGCACACATAGTTGGCCAGTCGTAACCGGTTCGCAGGGGTCAAGTGGGTCTCATTGAGAAGCACTACATCGGGTTTGAGTCGGGCCAGTAATTCTTGGAGTTCCTGGATCTTGTTGGGCAACCCGTTGGCGTTACAGGAAAGAATTGAGAGATCTCGTTTGAGGACCCGACTCATAGAAAACCTACACAAGTGACGGCTTCCACCAAGAGCATGAATCTCTCGATTGTATCGGCAGTCTCCAAGCGGGAGCGGATGGACCTGAAGGTCTGGGCAAATTTGCGGAGGTCAAATTCCGCAAGGAAGTCTTTGACGACCTAGTAACCCGGAGACTGATTGCACATAAGAGCGCCGAGGCTTATCAATCGGGGGATTGGTGGAAGCCAGGGATTTCTTAGGGCCAGGTGTAGCGCCTTTAGCGGAGGTGCTAGGAAGAGGGACAGATGCGAGCTCGTCGGTCTTTACGCGCTGTGTAGGCTGTCTGGACTGTGCGGCCGGGTTGGCAGGAGCCCGGGAACGAGCGCCACAGGGCTTGCGATGCCGCTTCTTTTTGCCTGCGTTAGGAAACCGCGGGGATGAGGTGAGGCTGTTTATAAAGCAGGGGCAGGATTCTCCGGTGCTGGGGAGGTTTGAGTGGTCTCAGGCTCCACAACCGAGATGTTTGACAATGGCTGGTCTGTCTCACTTTGTTTAGATGCCGCGAGGTTACGGCGCTTTTTCACCATAGGCGGGACAGGGGACTGGGAAGGAGCCTGAGTTGGAGATGCCTGTACCACAGGTGTCTGCTTCGGGCCTTTGCTACGTTTTCGTTCTTTATTAGCAACTGCGTCGAAAGACACGGCAGCCGTAGCAGGAGGCGAAGGGCCTGGCTGCTCGGTTGGAGGTCTTGAATCAGCTACCGGATGCCTCGGTGGTGGCAGGCGCCCTTTCGGCTTTCGCCGCTCGAGCTCCCGCTGAAACACCGGACATGCCCGGTAGTTGGCGGGGTGACTTCCGCCGCAGTTGATGCATCTTTTGAATGTAGGTGCATCACAGAGTTTACTGGCGTGAGGAAGAGAGCTTTAGAGCAAGTTTCTGAGTGGTGCCCGAAGCGTTGGCACCTGTAACACTGAGACATAGCCCGGGAGCGCGGCTTCTTTCCACTTTTACGCGGAAACCAAAGAGCCGCGTAAGAGAGAGTAGGCTTGCTCCTGCCTCGCTATTCTCCGCCATGATGCGTACCAAAGGAATTGGACGCCTTGGTCCGGCAGGAGAAAATAATCGATGTACCGCGCGAACAGGATAGCCCAGCTCGCGCAGCTCATCGAGGATTTCCTCGATAGGAGAGTCCACGTTTAAGCCTCTGAGGATAAAAGACAGAGGCTTCACGTGTTTGGGTGAGAAGATGTGGTATTGGAATTGCGAGGATTCCACGAACGCCACAACGCTGCGGTACACGTCCATCCCTCGGACAACGATCTTGACGGTGTCGCCCCCAAGGAGCTTCAAGTCAACGTTGGCCGGGGAAAGTCCGGGAGCCACTATCAGTCGCCGGTAAAAACCGGTACACAGTCGGCCCCGGGCCGGATTCGCCATCGGCGGTGACAACTTCCATGGCGGACGCCGAGGAAGAGGTTGAGGAGGACCGGTTCCGCCTCGGTTTCTTAACCGGCCGCCCCCGTGGCCCAACCGCCACGAGAGCGTTAGTCTCATCGCCGGGCAGCGGAACCGTCCGGGGATCGACTTGGTCCGCATCCATCAGCGGAGAACACGGCGAGTCGCTCGTGTGGGCGGGGCTGTGGCGAACCGAGCATTTCCGCCAACGAGCGGGAGGTTCGCCGACCAGAGGCAGCCAGGCTGCCTCCGGCTGTAACCAGGGACCTAGGGTCCTGCCCGAGCCGGATCGCAAGCGGGACAACTGGAACGCTCAGGCTTCCTACGAGCTGGGCTAATGACCGGCTTCGTTAGATACCTCTCCTTACCAAGAGAGGTGTCCACCGGCCTCTTTACCTAGGCGATGTCCAAGCTCGCTTACCACTGGTGGGGTCTCGCAAGGATCGTCCTAGGCAGCGCTACCTAAGAGCCTGAGCGTCAGCGGGCAAGATGCGATGCGCAACATTAAAGCTCTGGCAGGCTAAGTGCTTCCTCTTCAGTGGCAAACTGATGGTCCTGAAAAGGGTCGCTCGGCTGGTGGCCCTTAGAAGGTCCGACGAACTCAGCTGTGTGTGCTGGCTACTCAGTTCACCAGCCAGCTGAGTTCTAGTCTTCTTTCTTCTTGTTCCAAGCAGCAAGCGGGCCAAAGATGTTGACTGTCCAACGGCGAAGCAGAAGGCAGCAGGGCAGCGGCTGAGAATCAGCGAAAAACTTCAGCGTCCAAGCTGGAGAGAGCAGTCCAAAGGAGAGGTCCGTCCTGTTCCAGAGCTGGGTCTTACTCTGACAAAGTCATCAAGTCCAGAGTCCAGAGTTGTACGGAGCAGCAGCTAGTCGTGCTCCGGTGGTCGCAGTGTCCGGGTGATACCCGATGACTGCATGTTGCCTGCTTGTTACCTTGGCTAGCGATCTCGCGCTTTTAAAGGAATGGGTCCTCCATCAATTTTATTTTGGAGGGACAGGATGTTACGATTTTTCTTGGACCCTGGGACTTCGAAGAGACCCGTGACGGCAGAATGGGAGAGACCTCGAAAACGTTTCGCTTGAGAGGCAGGAATTACCCTCCCACAACGGGTAGGGCGCCCCTAGCCGCTCAGAAAAAGTCGCCGGGGGCTGCCAAGCGGCAATGTCGGCGCACGGGAGAGAGCGTAGGAGGAGGCAGCGTCCACCAGAGGTGGCACTAAGCACACCTAGGGCGAGCGCAGACCCCCCTCTAGTCTGTCGCCGAGCGTCAGCACGGACAAGAGAAAGAAGGAAGGAGGAGGAGCCTGAAAATACTCAAGGTCGGGGGGATTGGGCAGATGTTCTGTAACTGCTTATGGGGGGTCGTCGAGCAATGCTCGGGGGCGTTCGTGTCGTCTGGGTGGTGGGCCGACATCTGTGCTTAGTCGACGGATGTGGGTATGGGTCGAGACATAGGCTCGGGAGAATAGTTTGAGGGCTAGGGACCGAACGAATTCGGTGAGTGAAGGAACCTTCAACCCTCGCCTGATGGCATCATTTCTGACAAACCAGGGAGAGTTGGAGATGTAGCGGAGGGTTCGGGATTGGAAAGCTTCCAAACGGGCGACAACGGATGGGCTGAGTAGTACCCAAAAGGCGTGGGCTGCGTAAGTCAGGATTGCCCTAAGAAAGAGAAAGTAGATGGTGAGTTTAGTGCGCACAGGCACTGAACCCCGATGAGAGAGAAAGGGAAATAGTTTGGCTCTGACGCCTCTGGCGCGCTGGAGACTCAGAGAGACATGAGGTGTAAAGCTTAGGCGTCGGTCAAGAGTGACGCCCAAGTACTTTACACTCCGTTTCCACTCGATTGGGCTCCCTTCAAGGGAGAGGGACTGGCAGCGGGAAGTTAATTTATGAGAAAAGGCGATCGCCTCGGATTTCTCCGCATTGACCGCCATCCTCCACTTCCTTAGCCAGTCCGGAAGTACGGCGAGCTGACGCTGCACCAGGCCAGCTGCGAAATCAAGACTCGCTGAGCTGGCGTGGTACATAGCGTCATCCGCATAGAGCGGGAGAGTGACTCCAGGCTGAACAGGCAGGTCGTTTGTGTACATGATGTACAGAACGGGGCCAAGGACAGATCCTTGAGGTACGCCTGCGGCGACTGGTCGGACGGATGAGTACGACCCATCGACGCATACCCTAAAGATGCGATCGCACAAGTACGATCGGAGAAAATGAACGAATGAGGCACGGAGGGGGGAGTGGGCCAGTTTGTAGAGAAGGCCTTCGTGCCAGACTCGATCGAAGGCCTTACTCACGTCGAGCAATAGAGCGACGGAGGACAGATGCTTGTTGTAGGCGTCCGTCAAATGGGTAACAACCCGGACGAGTTGAAGGGTCGTCGAATGCTCTCTGCGAAAGCCGAACTGCTCCTGCCGAATGAACCCATCCAGCAGAGGCGCGTAACGACCGTGCAGGAGTCGCTCGAGTACCTTCGATATGACTGGCAACAGTGAGATGGGTCGATGGTTTGAGGGGTCAATACGCAGCTTGCGAGGCTGGGGATCATAATGATTTTCGCACGCTTCCACAGGCTGGGTAAGTAATGGAGCCGGAGACATCCATTGAACAGCTCGTGGACCAAGTTGATGAGGCTAGGGGGAGCGTGTTGTAGCGCCGCCGCTCCGATACGATCATCGCCGGGCGCCCGCTTAGGGCGAAGTCGACCAATAGCCGAGACAACATCGGCTCGGTCGAACGGGTCAGGGATGTAAGCTGGAGGGCGGCAAAAATATCCAGATAGGAAGTCTGCGACCTCGGCCGAGTGGACGGGGTCGCAGACGCCTCCGTGGACGGTGAATTGCTCCTCCATAGTTGCGGCAAAGACTTCAGCTTTGCCGGCCGCGGAGTACACAATGCCGTCCGGTGATCTGAGGGGATGGCAAGTCGTTTGTCGCCATTAAGTCGACTCGCAGCCTGCCAGAAAGACTCGGGCCGGACTTCAAGAGACTCGAGATACGAGTCCCAACGATGTGCAATGGCATCAAGCAGAAGCTGCTTGAAAAGGTCAGATTGGGCGTTTAACCTGCGTTTGATAGCAGGATCCCGGGTTTGTTGCCATCCCCGGCGGAGTTGGCGCCGAGTTTGGATGGCGAGGAGCACCTCTTCAGGTAGTTGAGACCGCCGATTTGTCTCTGGGACAAGATAGGTGTGTGTGTGTCCATAGCGGACGTAACGACTTCTTGAAGATAGTCGGCCATACGGTCCGCATCAGCCGTAGAGGCGATGGAGGCCGGGGGGTCAGATGGCACTGTTCGTTGGAGTTCGTCATGATAGGAGCGCCAGTTGACTCTCCGTGGACGAGAGGGGGGTTGGAGAGGTGTGTCCAACAGGGGACGAACAGTGATAAGTACCGGGTCATGGTCGGACGAGAGGTCCGACACAGCACTTACAGTGATAGGAGTGGCCAGGTCCTTGACAACGACAATGTCAAGGACATCCGGAAGGCTCCTAGTGGGCACGTGGGTCGGTGAGTCAGGACCAATAACTGAGACCTGCAGATGACGCTGAACGTAGCTGTAGAGCGAGCGGCCACGCGGGTTCGTGGCACGGCTGTTCCAAGAGGGATGCTTGGAGTTGAAGTCTCCGGCAGCTATAGTAGGTAGTTCGTGGTCAAGGAGGGCGTCCCACTCCTCAGGCGGCGGAGGCCTTCCGGGCCCGGGAGGAAGGTACGCCGAAATTAGGCGAACCTCCCGATCCCCGATCCAGAGGGCCACCGCCGTCGTCTCCAGATACCTAGTATCTGGAGGGGGTAAGAGACGATGAGCAATACGCCTGTGGACAAGAATGGCAGTACCCCCGCCGGGATGAGCGGGGGGTGGTAGCCGAGGCATATCCGTGCGGTATGTAATGTACGCCGGAAGGTGAAAGGAAACAGCAGGGTTAAGGAAAGTTTCAGAGAGTAGTATGACATCTAAGTCACACTCAGTGGCAAAGTTAGCCAATTCGGCTCGGCGAGACGGAACGCCATGTGCGTTCCATGCCACCAGCCGAAGAGGCCTAGACATTGGGAGGCAGGAGGGTCATGAGGGAGGTAAGAATGGTGACTAGCAGAGACTGGACGTCCTTGGCAGCCAAGATTTGAGGGATGAGGGTCTCAACCCAAACACGCAAGCGATCTGCAAAGGTCGGGTCCGAGGACCCTTCCTCCGTCGATGGCGCCCGCGGCGTGAGCGGGGGCACACGATAATTGATTCCATTATCGGGCCGAGGTTTAGTTGAAGGCTGCCGAGGCTCTTTGGGAGCTGGGGCAGATGCTGACCTGGGTGCAGCGGGCTTGTGCTGCGTGAGGATGGTGGTAGATGACTTTTTCTTCTTTGGCGCGGGTTGCTTTCGCGACGAGGCCAAAGGAGGGAAAGATGCGTCGGAGGCGGCGGCTGCCGCGTAACTGAACGCTCCGGCAGGCGCTGGGCAGGTCGGGGGGGACTACAGCGGCTGCAGGCGCAGACGAGGTAGCCAGAACTGGGGCCGCCAGGGCGGCAGATGCTGGGGCTGAGGGTTTCTTCGGGGCAGGGTGGATAGGCTTTTGGGCCTTGGTGATGCGCTTTAGGGCGTCTTGATAGCTTTTACACTGGCGAGAGCTTGCCGGGTGTGGTTCGCGACAGTTTGCGCACGTGGCAGTGGCGGTACGTTCACGAGGACAATCGCCCTTGTGATGACCTTCACCACAACGAACGCAGCGTGTCGGGTAGTGACAATAGACACTGCTGTGCCCGTACCGCTGGCAGTTGTAGCACTGCTTGGGTCCGGGTCGGGACTCGAAAGCTGAAACTTTTACCCGGAGGTAAAAGAGAGAGTCTACCTGATAGATGGCTTGGAAATTCCCTACCTTGAGGATTTTCACAAGGAAGGCATTTCTGGGAATGCGTCCGCCGGGGGAGAAGAGAGGAGTCACAGAGCTGACAGTAAAGCCCAAAAGTTCAAGGGCGTGAGAAATTGTAGGCACGGGAACATCGGCGGGGATGCCGATGATCTCGACCTTAAGTTCCCTCTCCTCCGGCAGGGCGTAGGTGTAATAAGGGATACCACGATCAGTCAGCAGTTTCTGGGCGAGCCGGAAACTGTCGATGGTCGTGGTTTCAATTCTGACGGAGCGGCCACCCTGACAAACTGCAGTCAGGGTATTCGCAGGAGCGGCCCGGTGAAGTCGTCGCATGACCTTATCCCAGTCAACAGGCCGGTCAAAGATCAGAGGCGGCAACCGCCGGGGCGGGGTACGTATGGAGGCGGCCGTAGCGGGTCTGTCCGTGGCAGGACCCAGCTGGGAAGACCGCCCGGACCCCGCGGAGTCGCCACTGTTTCGCCGTTTCCGGCTACTCACAGTCTGCCACTCCTCGGTGTCCATGGCACTCGTCCCAGCCGACATTGTCTTGGGTTAGGACGGCAAAGATTGCGCTAAAGCGCCAGGAGGGATTTCGTGGCCCTGAGAAGGACCGACGGGAATGTTGGGTGCGGCCATCGGCGAGGTTAACCTACGCCTAGGCTGGTGAGAATTTAGGGATCGCTAGCTGGGTAGTGTGGTATACTGCTTAACAGGCTACAACACTTACCAGGCAACAGTCAGCAGCGGAGAACACCAAAACACCACTAACACCAAAAACACGAGTTCACCACTGCCCGCACAATTGTAACACAGAGCACTAATTATATTAAACACTTTGTCAGAGTTTCAGCTTGATAGAATAAGTAATTACTGAGATATTGTACTCCGGACAAGCTGGAGCCAGTGTTGTGCAATGGAAAATTCCACACACAAGAGCAAAAAAACGAACGCAGCCTACCTTGGCAACAGCTCAGGGTAGAATAAAGTGACGGCAGCGCTATGCGAACATCTGCTCTCCGGTACCAGCGGTGGACACAGCGAGCCAATCCAACAACGTGCTCGGAGCGAGCCAACCAGCGATCCCGGTTAGTGCATAAAACCCGGGCCGGCAGAAAATTTTGGGCACATCAGCTGATGAGACTCGTGGAATGCATTACCGTGGCTGGCTGCCAGGGCAAACAGACGACTGCGGTCTTCATAGACGTAGAGAAAGCCTTTGCCCGCGTGTGGCACTAGAGTGTCCTTTACAAGCTCACGGAAGTCCTTCTTCCAGATTGCTACGTTCATTTGATCGGCAGCTTTCTGAGAGACCGTAGCTTCCGAGTGAGAGTAGACCACTCTCTCTCTTCGGAGAGGCGTATTACCGCTGGCGTCCCTCAGGGAAGTGTCCTTGGGCCTCTCCTGTTCTCGCTGTTTGTCAACGACACTCCCCGAGTTCCTGCAGTAAAGCTGTCGCTGTTCGCGGACGACACTGCGGCTTTTGCCTCAGAGCCGAACGCGAGTTATGCGGCAGTTAAGCTCCAGCGCCAACTCGACGCGTATGTCGGGTGGACCGATGACTGGAGAGTTGCCGTTAACGCTTCCAAGAGCGCCGCGGTAATATTCTCGCGCAAACGTAAGCGGCCTCGGCCGCTTAAAGTAGGCCCCGTCGAGGTGCCCTGGACCAATAGCGTCAAGTACCTCGGGCTCCACGTGGATTCCCGACTCACCTGGCGAACCCATACACAGTATATCAGACAACGCGCTTCCGCGCAACTCAGCAGACTCTGGGCCAGTGCTATCTAATCCGGCAATGACCCCCCGGCTAGGTAAGCTCATAGTCAACACGTACGTGTTGCCCGTGATTACCTACGCCTGTCCTGTTTGGGGATACCTGGCTCGTGGTCATAGAACAACGCTCCAGCGCGTACTCGACCGAGGACTGAAGCTCGCGTGCAAAGTCCCCCGGAGGTACTCTTCTCGTCTTTTGAGGAGAGGACTCGGTGTCCGCTGTCTTGATGACACCGTGAGACGTCTGGCGCGTAGATTCTATGTTCGTTCCGACAGAGTGACCCACAATTCCCTCATTGCCGGACTTGGTAAATACACCCCGCGACCAGGTGAGTCCTGGAAGCGACCTCGTCTATTAGTCCCGGTGGTATAATCCACCAATCGCAGGTCGCTTCAGAACCCCCCTAATAGGTAAAACAATATAAATAGAACTCAAACCGACCCAGTGGCAGGAGTCCTTTCTGAGACTCGGGACACTGCACTACTCGCGACCCGCGCTTTGCGCGGGCCGCGCAACCCCCAGTTGTGTAATTTTGGGCACTCTTCATCGCCACGCCATCGGACGGACTTCATCTCCTCTCCTCTCTCGGACGACATCAGCGCGGAGTCAGCCGGAAGGAACGGCCGAAGAATAGAACCGGCGTTCTTGCGTCTTCGCCCTCCAGTTCCGCGCCAGCGATGGATTTCGCTGGGCCGGCAGCCGACTCTACAACCGGTGCCGAAAGAAGAGGAGGACTGTAGTACGCCATGAACAGCAGACGCAGCCGCCGAACATCTTAGCGCGGCACAACCAACATCAGCATTCTCGCCACAAGGTCCTTTTTAGGGCCACCAAAAAACCACTAGAGTGTACGATTGGCGCCATTTGTCATGCGGAAAGCCTTTTGTCCGGTGACAAAAGATATATTTAAATTACAAATTTTTATATATTTTTATCTTCTATAAATTATAAAACTTGTAAATAAAATGTGTTCTGTTTACGGACAACACTTTTAAACAACAACTCCCTTTCTCCCGGCAAGACAAGGGGGCCACCGGAAGAAAACACTGTCAAAAGAAGGCTAGAAAATCCTGGCGTACCTCACTGATAGGGGTATTGATCTGTTGATTCGGCTTTAATCAGTTCATCTAATTTACCTAATATAGGGCAAAACGGCTGACTATCAAAGTTAGGAACAAAGCGCGACATCTACACAGGATTCCTTCCTACCTCATCCCTGCAGACTGGTTCCGTTTGGTGATCAGTATACGGCTAGAGAGTGTAACAGGCTACAGGCCTAATCCGTAAGGAAAGATGATGCTACTTTTCCATTTTTGTTATGTACCTTCGACTGCACTTATGAACCCTCCTTTTTGATCATGCGATGTTCTACACTTTCTAAAACGTTTTATTCCTTATCTTTATTGAAATTCTTCCTCACGTATTTCTTTCTACATGGTTTCTGTTATTACTACCTATTTTGGGCTATTTCTAAGGTTTTTTTTTCTTACCTCCACTTTCAGCTCCTTACGGTAGATAGACTTTTTCGAATGGCGTGGTAAGTCTGATGTGCAGATGGATTACGTAAGAGCTGCAAACAACTTTTCACCATTGTATGAATACAATTTAAGCGTGTAGAACGAAAGTTATTGACCGCCCTTTGATAGAGTATTCCAATAATTCGTATATTTCTGTTATTACGTAATCTCGTATTTTTTATAATCAGACGTAGCACAGCTTGTATAAAATGTTATACAGTTGTACGTGTGTTTGTAGGAGATGCTTTATGCGAGCGCAAGAATCCAGTATTTCTTGCTCAGATGCCTTCCTCCTCAGCCTAGTTATGGTAACCCAGCGCGATTATCAATAGGCTTTGTATACGTCTCAGTCCACATGTGAGGGTTAGGGCCGGTATCATAGCCGGGCTCCTTAATTTCAATTGCTGAAAATTCGTAGACTGGATACCGTGTGTCCTTAGATGCTAGCTTTCATCCCATATGCTCTAGGGACTCAAAGCGTTATGTGCGTATGTGCGTGTGCGTGTGTGCGACGTGTCTTACGACATAACATTTGTGATTAACGTTTAAAAAATTAATTTCCGGGCTGAGGTCGATTGCTAACCGGCGTTACGTTCCACCCACTCACCGGGGGCCTTTCTCAACAGTAAAAATAATTACAAAGTGATGGTAGGCCCACTACTGGGGAAGGCTATAACACCAATCGACCAGCCCGGAAGTTTATCTTTTAGGTCGTGTTAGCCTACGTATGAATAGCTTTTGATGAGACTGATTAAATGAGTAGACCACAATTAATTTTGAAATTAATATTTCCAGTATCCACTGAACGTTGTATTGTTTGTATGGATTTCCATTTCATTACAAATATTAATGTGTGATGATCTTTGATGAGTGATATAGGCTATGTGTCTGATGATGGAATGATCGTCCCGAACGCGTCATATAGCTACAAGAAGTCACAAGATGGATCTGAAATAGGGTAATAGGATAACAATTGCATCTGTGAAAAAACCTTCGAAATACGCGTATGTAATCTATATAATGTATTAATTTGATTGTATTTCTGTTTTTCGTTTGGAAAGTATATCACCATGACAGGTCCTACTGCATTACCAGTGGCTTTTAATCTACCGCAGATATATTTGTCCATCTGATACATAAACGCATGAATTGCTTTCCCCCTTTCAATTATAGACTCACAATGAACAACAATACTTGTTTCGGTTGACAGTAATTGTAAGCACATACTGTAATATGTTGTGGTATCGTAAATCGTAATATAAGAATGTTTTTACAACGTGTCCTGGCGTGTCCATTTTTACAACGTGCGCAATACATTTCAAAAGACTGTACAACATAGAAAGAAAACAAAATAATTGTATCAACAAGAAAATAAATATATAGTAATAATAATCATCGTAAGAATATTTGCTATAGTAACAAAACAACAGAAAGACTCATAATAAAATACCGTCGTGTTTTCGTAAATACAAAATTATGTTGACAATAAAATTAAATAATAATAACCTTCATAGGAATTATAATAAAGAAATTATAATAATGTTAAAAATCACATATATATGTGTGTTGCTTATCTAATGTATTGATTGCCCATTTACACAAGTTAGGCAGTTCATAGTTCTCGTCTTTTCCAGAAATATTAAAATTAATAGAATTTTTGTTTACGGTGTTTAGTAATTTTCTATTTGTTTCTTTTCGTAGCAATTTAAACTGTATTCGACTACTGTTACTTGTTAAATAATATAAAAAAGTCCTAACATTTACATTTATATGAAACTTAATTAATTTATTTCCGCATGATGTAAACGAAATTATATAAATTTAAAGCACACCTGTTAACAAAAAGAGAGAAAAGTAATAGAAAACTGCCTTACGTATACAGTATGAAGTAGCTTAAGTTACAAAGATAGTCAGAAAAACAAGGCTTGCATCAAGTTTCATGGCGATATACGCTATTTATGTGCTAAGTACACACGCTGACAGCGTTATCTGGTACGGAAGCAACATTAATCGCGTGTAACATTGTACGAAGTCAATCGACTTGAAGAATTCGTGTTGCTTATCAGCAATATTCAGTCTATTTACATTTATTTTCTTCAGATTATTAATATTAATTTTTTGAGAAATAGATGAACGTTTAATTGTTTAGGGAAAAACGGTTTTATAGGGGAGTTTAGCAAGCTTTGTTTTCTGAGATAAGCGTCCAGTTCCATAGATCCAGAATCTGAATAGAGTCCAACCAATATAATCTACTCGATTCTTAAAATAATCGTCGACTTTTTTTACAAAGCGTTCCCTAGATCGCAGAAGCACATGTTTTGAGAAATTAAAAAAAATGATTTTGTTTTATAAGGATAATGGGAAACTTACCTTAGTTCATACTTCTGATATTCATTAGAATTTATCAAATTTTGTCTATATTCATTTTGTGTGTGTGTGTGTGTGTATGTGCGCATGGATGTATCAGTGTAATATTTTCCAGTTCTATAATTATTAAAAAATAACTGTTATCTGTCACAAGTGGAATGTGAATATTCCAGTAATTAAAACAATATATAGGCTGATATCTGTCATTATATGTCTTGATTTTATTATGCGTTTACAAGCACAAAACAAAGCCTTTAAAAACTAATAAAATATTTTCACTTTATTTAAGTATACGCAATAATCTTAAGTGGAATTAGCTCTAATTCTATAATAGGGAAGCGAAACAAGCTTTTTCATACCAGAGATACTGCGGGTTGCAGTACTTTGTCTCTACTATATAGGCCTACCCCTTCGATTTTAACGCCAACGTATTACACACACACGAAAACTGTATTTTCCTTGCATTGCCATATACTCTAGCCTAGATTACGCTAAATAATTTAAATAGTATATTATTCTGCCATGTGGAAAACCACATGCGCACTCGAGTCGGACCCATGTAACGCGGATATGTGTGGAATTGTTTTCAATATTTGGAATTTTAAAATTTAACGTCCTCGCTTAGGGTGATTTTTTATTTCTGAAAACGAAACATATATGTTTCAAACGCGTAAATCAATCGAACGCAACACGAAATCACACGACGGAAGAAATACAGTAAATATTATACAGTTACATAAATAAATAAAGGGTGTCCCATAATGTACGCAATATTTGAATTACGCGCCACTGTCATCTTGTTAGGTTGGTAGCACTGCAACTGTTGTATTGTTGTTGCCGTTTACTCGCCATTAGTCGTCATGGAGCGTTACACGAAAGAACAGCGCGTTGCTATTGTGAAAACACATTACAAGAACGGTGAATGTTATGCGGAAACAGTTCATAAATTGCGTGGAATTTTTGGACGACGAAAAGCACGTAATCTGTCAACTGTGCAGAGATTGATTAAGAAATTCGAAGAAACAGCTTCGTTATTAGACGTTAAATCGTCTGGACGTCCTCGCGCTACCCGTTCTATTGAAAACATCGCGGTAGTGAGAGATAGTGTCGATGTGAGTCCAGGGAAATGAATTCGCCGTCGATCACAACAACTGGACATTCCAAGAAGCACAATGCAGCGAATTCTAAAAAATGATCTTTATCTGAATGCCTACAAAATCCAACTAACACAAGAACTTAAACCGTGTGAGCATTTGAAGCGCCGAGAATTCGTCAGTTGGATATTGGGTAAACGTGAAACGGACGGTGATTTTTCCCACAAAATCATCTTTAGCGATGAGGCACACTTCCACCTCAACGGGTACGTAAATAAACAAAATAGTCGGCTTTGGGGTACAGAGAACCCTCGTATCATTCACGAGAAGCCTTTGCATACACAAAGAGCAACTTTTTGGTGCGGGGTTTGGGCTGGTGGCGTGATTGGGCTGTATTTCTTTGAGAATGAGGCTGGAGATGCAGTAACAGTGACTGGCGAACGTTATCGGAACATGATAATGGAGTTTTTGTGGCCTCAACTGGAAGGTATGGAATTCGAAGATATGTGTTTTCAGCAGGACGGCGCAACCAGTCATACTGCCCGCGAAATAATTGCTTTGTTATCTGAAAAGTTTCCTGCACGTCTTATTTCACGCAACGGTGATCAGAACTGGCCACCGAGGTGTTGTGATTTAACACCATGCGACTTCTTCCTTTGGGGATATGTGAAATCACGCGCTTATGTCCACAATCCACGAACAATTTTTCAACTCAAGAACAGATTCAACGAGTTATTGGTGAGATTGAGCCGGAATTGTGCAAGAAGGTCATCGAAAATTTCGATCGACGGACAACAGTGTGCCAGCAGAGTCGCGGGGGACATTTGACTGATATTGTGTTCCACATTTAACCGCAGTAAGTGTACTTTGTATTAACATTAAAACATCTGACATTTTTCAATAAATAAAAGTTTTTACAACATTATTAAGTCTTTCGTACTTTATGGGACACCCTTTACAAATCTATTCTTCTTTATAAAACAACTCCCCCTCAAATATAATTACAACTACAAACACAGGCATGCAAGGGAAATACAGTTTTCGTGTGTGTAACACGTTGGCGTTAAAATCGAAGGGGAATATAGTAGAGACAAAGTACAGATTTTGTCAATAAGTGACTTGGATACCATTTCAAACATGTCTTATGTAACGCCTACTTTAGTCTGAGTAAATTAAAGTGTCGGCATTCTGCAATTTTACTAAAACAGGACTGAAACGATAGTGAATTCTATAGCCTGTCGTTTAAAAAAGTTAAGACTAACTCTTACTGTAAAATATTCATTGCATATTTTCAAGAATCTATACAACTTTGAAACGACAAACAATATCTATTCTATGTAAGAATATAGGTTTCTGAAAGTTGCAACTAAACGTTTTGCTCACTTGTAGACTGGTATTTACATAGTTGCAAGTAGAGAGAAGAAGTTCCATTTGGCGAACACAATCCGTTAAGGAAGAAGTAAGAAGATACCTCGTTTAGACGATACTGGATGTGACCAAAACTCCAACTGGAACAACTTTTAGAGTGAAATAAAAACAAATTTACTGAAGTATTTTTAGAGGCGAACTTTAAGTAAACTTATAACTTCTCATTGCATTGTCAAGTGTTATTATAAACTTATATCTCTAATAGTTGTAGAGGGAATAACTTACCAGGTTTTAGGTAATTAAGAGAAAAATTGATATCAGCCGATTGAGAATTATAAATAGTTCCACAATCAATGTGGATCGCTAACTTTATTGTAAATTAATAAAATTAAATGTCGAAAGTGTAAAAAATATATATTATACACTTATGATTACTTCTGCAAGTAGCTGTAACTTATACTTTTTTATCGTTTTAATTGACCTGAAGCACTTTTCACCGTCTGTATCACTAACTTCAGAGTTTTTATATGATTTAACAAATAATGGATTATGTTTATATATGTGTGTGTGTGTGTGTGTGTGTAAACACACACACATATATACATATATATATATATAACGAACAATTCGTTAGTTTTTATATTGAAATTGAATCAATTTGATTATTTGTTAATTCTTTTAAAAACCTCTGAAAATACTGATACAGTCAGTGAGACATGTGTCGAGTTAATAAAAACGATTAAAAAATAAGATACAACTATTTGCAGAAGTAACTATAATTTGATAATATATAATATTATACAATAATACTGCAAGAAACTTAACGAGTTAGTTATAAAGAAACTATAAAAATATATTAAGAATAATTAACTTTAAATTCTGGAAATTCTTAAAAATTTTGTTGTAACGCCCGGGGCTGGGGCCTCACAAAGTGAAAGTGCCAGTCGTGCAGACAGGATAGCTGTGGGAGTGGCTCGTTATTAAATAAGGCATCTACTTAGATTAACAATATTTCTTTAATTCGTTAGAGTAACTATGTTCGTTAACAAGTTTTATCTTGATGAACAAATGACAATAATGACAATACAAATGAACAAAATAATAATTTAAGTGACATACTCTCGTCACAATAATTCTATTTCTTACTTGAGTGTTTTTGTTAAGACATAATATTATAATAAAAAAAACATTCTTTATATACTGACTATTCTTATTAAAACATTATAAAAGCTTTACTAACTATATTTCTGAATTTGGTACGTTACTACTTCAAATTAGGCATAAATGATTAAGATGTCAATTATATATATTTCTTAACCAAATTAGAAAACTACTGGGCACTTCTGCTGAGTATAAATAATTCAATCCAAAACCGATTAACGCTTTACGTTTGAACAAAATAAAACAAAACAAAATTGTAATTACGCTTTTGATGCGGCTCCATCGTAGACAGAAGATGTACGGATAGTGCGCATGGACGCCAAAAAGTGAACAAGTGAAAAAAGAGAGTGAGTGTACTTCCCAGTGCTCTCGTCAGTTTTATACCCTGCATGACGCAAAAAGTCTCTATGAGTTAACGCCCAAAATTCAGCCAATCAGAACTGGACTTTGCACGTGTCTCGAAACTTATCAGGTCACACGAGAGGACAATTTAACATTGATTTTTGTGAACCAAAGCGGAACTCGTTCACGAACACTGACAAGTAGACAATTCTTAGCTTCCCTGGTTGATAACTCACTACACGTGCCACGATAAAAATTGTCAGCACACTTCCTCACAATCGCTCAGTTTGTTCCTTAAAATAATTACAAGTAGAATTATCACTGTTGCACACCACTATATAAAAATATTCCGATTAGCGCTTTCAAGCTTCACAGCTCATCTTCAGATCGGAAATGAACGAATAACTTAAAAATAAACCCTTCACCCAACCCCACCACACCCTGATCACACACAACAAGCTATAATTCAATGTGAGCAGGGTGTGTGTGAGCAGGGTGTGGTGGGGTGGGGGTGAAGGGTTTATTTTTAAGTTATTCGTTCATTTCCGATCTGACGATGAGCTGTGAAGCTTGAAAGCGCTAATCGGAATATTTTTATATAGTGGTGTACAACAGTGATAATTCGGCTTGTGATTTTAACCACTAACACGACTTTCTTCATTAATCTTAAAATAATTCTTAAGATAAAATAAAATAATACATTGAGTAGTTTGAGTATGAGTAGAATCCTCATTTACAATTATATATATAATCATAACGTAGAATTTGCTGGGCACAACAATTTATTAAATATTTGCAAAACCAAACTTACTAAATAAAATTATATAGACACTTTATTAAATGTAACAGTTAGTATTTCAATTAGACAACACGTATTTATTTATAAATATTGGAAATTAAAAGAGATCTTTAAACAATTTTGAAATGATGTGAGAAATTGAATTACAGTCAAAGATGAAGACAAATAATTTAACTGGATATGTTTACTGTTTCTGTCCTGTAAAACTTTATAACATTATTTATTTTTATTAACATTACTCTAATTTTCCTGAGGATACTTGTTTGTATGCAGAAAACGAGAAGGCTTTGGGAGAAATACTGAACAGTATGGATAGGATAAGAGATGGTTTTTGTGATTTGAGAATTAAAAGAGCTAAAACAAAGGTTATGAGGCGTAGGAGAAGATATGCTTGCAACAAAATGATTATGAAATTAGGAAACAATAAAGTGCAAAAGTTTACCCCCCCCCCCAATAAGAGGGGGAAATGAATATATAAACGTAGCGGCTGCTGTTCAGATAAATTGAGCTTTCTTTAAGAAGAAATAATAATTATATCATCTATTAATTTCAATGATAAGAATCAATATTTTAATCTATATGTATTAGTGTGGTTTTTGGTTTATTTATTGTAGCGAGGTTCTTCTTAGGAAATTTAGACATCGAAGGAACAATGCTTTCGAAGTGTGGTACTACAGGAGGAAGTTGAAGATCAGATGGACAGATGGGGTGCAAAATGAGGAGGTTTTGGAGAGATTCCATTTCAGGAGAAGAATCAGGCTAATCTGTAGGCACCGAAACTTGGTTGATAAAGGGGACGATAGATGGAGACCACGGTTATATTTTCACCGATGCGGGGACTTGCTGAAGGAAAAGAGCATTATCATTACAATATCTTCAATATCCTTTGCAATATGCGTTGTCAATGTTACGTACCCGTAAGTACAGATTTAAAATTTTACTACAAATATAACAGGAATTATTATAAGAATGGTAAATCAAACTGCGTAGTAAGTACAGAACATGGACACACTTAAACACTGAATATTACTACATACGGCAACATCGAGAGGTCAATTAGAAATTACTTTGCGTCGTTTACTTCTTGGGCTGTACCTTATGGACAACTGAAATGTCATGTTTCTTCTTGTTAGACTTTAATCAATTCTCTATGAATTCTTGTAAATTTATACTTTCGTGTATTTTCAAAGTAATAATAGAATTTTGGGCGAATTATAAAACAAGTGGAATTAAATAATTTTTGTATTGAAATTAAAAAGCGAATTATTTTGCTAATTATTTTTGCTGTCAAGGACGAGAAAGGATAAAATGTTGAAAAAGGATATCCTCTTAACCGAATCGTAACACATTATTGCACATGTGCAGAAGATATGACAGGACATTTTAGAGTCAAAAGATTAAAAACATGTGTTGTCTTAAAAATTGTCCGTTTTTCTTTACTGAAGAAAATATGTAGTAGTATGTACTTCAAAGTATATTTTTGTTTGAATCAGTAAGTAAGAGAAGTATACTGTCATTAAACAACTGTCATATTGTTTTTTTAAACCTAACGCAACCAGTTCAAAGAATAGAATATCAGTTGAATTTAAAAGTCGCAACTAAAAGTTTATGATGTTCACAGTATCCCAAAACATACTGAGCTTGTGGCTATAAAATGTTTAGTAAAAACTAAACACCGGTATTCAGTGTAATAAACATGCTGAAATAGTTTAATTTTATACATACTGATCATCAATGAAATATTTTAGTTTCTTAAAATTAAATGTACTCGATATTTTATATTTAAATTGGTTGATGGAATGTTATTTATTGTGGATACAAGCTTTTAATGTTAGCATTTTATGTGTATGACTGTATTTTATAATAGGGTTGATTTCATAACACCGCTTCTCATGTTCTTATTGCTACAGTTACATGTTTTGCTTAGATTATGGTGTTGGCGTATGCTTTGGGCAAACATGAGTGTAAGACAAACCAAATTTTCTTCGTTTCCGGACAGTTTCTTGAATCGAATATCCCGAATATATATTTTGCGGAAAGTAAATATCCCGAATGTGAAAACCCCGAGTTCAATATCTCCAATCTATTGTCCGAAATTAATATGCCCAAATATATAAATATGTAAGTATATGAATATTTATTTTTCGACTTTCTAAAGTACAATGTTGTGATCTACTGCTCGTAGGCACTCTATAATAAGGTCTTCAATTTTGTAGTTTTCATCGCAAATCACGATACCTCGAATCATTACAAAATCAAAGCACAGGCAACCATTTCTCCTTAGGTCCTACTTTAACATTTCTGCCAAGAGTTAGCGTAGCGAGAACTGTTTCAGATCTCCTTGCTCTTTCTGAAACTTCGTCATGGTCGAATAAAAATTTGGGTCATGCTTACCAGTAACGATTTGAAAACGGTTATGCCAGCCTTCACTCACATTATTTGTTCCATGAGCACCTCGTAGGTACGGATGCTAATTCATATCTAAGAATATAAGCGGGAGGCTGTTCCAGATGTTCCTCAGCAGCTCTGAATTGTAGTTAATTATTTCGATTGCGGCCTCTTCACTCTTAGGTGGATGGTTATGTAGAGATTGTAACGGACTTTTCCCAGCTAAGTGCGCTGCTGTCCTCCAGAAATGCTTGCACTGCATTCACGCTGACGTAACCTACTGTAATCCCAATAAGTCCGTCCTTTGATAGCGTTTGATCTTATGTACATGAAATCATCAATAAGTAATTTATTCCGCGCAGTTTCAAGTGTAGACTCCATTTTTATAAAAATAATGTATAAAATGAGCAACTTATCAATTTACTACATCAATTTTGAAGAATAAAAAAAGTTTTTAATCTTTATTTTTAAAATTTGAGTTTGAATGTTTCCATGGTTACTAATTCGAGAACATGTATATTCGGGATATTCGATTCGGCAAAGTGTATTCGGAATTTTCAGCTTGGCTAAATAACCATTAGGTAAGAAAGTCATTTGGTTTTTACGTTTCGGGAAAATGTCTGGGAATCAATTTTCCTTATTGATAATTACGAAATGCCTTTAAGGAAAGGAAGGCTGTTTGGTAATGTTTATTTCAAACAGCGTTTTTAGGGTAATAGCTATCGTGAAATCTATAGCAACAATAGTTATTATTCGTCAACTCCATTGATGGATGAAAGTATGAAACTAATTGATTCAGAACATACAGAAGAGGCTGTTAGAGAAAATAATAATGAATAATGCGAAGAAGATTACTAGAGAGGAACATAGAAGAAAAGGCTCTAGTGGATTGCAGAGATAACAAACTTCTAAAAATAGGATTTTAATCTTTAAATTAGATTATTAAAAAGTTATTATTTCCTAATTTTAGTTACACATTTCCTGGATAAGCCCCCAGGAATATATAAGGCTGAAACTTAAAATACACGTTATTTATACTAACATAAATTTTGTTTCCGTATTTACCAAAATATATTAAACGTAACTTTCACAAAAACAAATTTGGATATTAAATTTCAAGTACTTAAAATCCAAAGAAATTAAAAATTTGTTCTTGTTTACTTTTAATTTTAAACAAGAACGGTCCTGATATTTTAGTACGCCCAGTACACTGGGTGTACTCAGTACTTAATGGGACCTGAATTTAACTAATAAATAATGGCTCCCATGTATACTACCGAAGTAGCTTAGGAGTAGGCAGAGTAATCTGTCTATTGTGAGCCGTACGGCATACAAGGAAGGCAGTGTGGCCAGCACTACGCTTCAGCCCCCCATTATTATCCCCTGGATGTTATCCCAGGTACTCATTTTCAACAGGCTGAGTCGACCTGGGGGCTGAAAAACGCACCTTGATTTTTTTATGGTGCGGGCCCGGGAATTGAACCCGGAACCTCTAGATTAGTAGCCAGATGCCATACTACTACTGAGCCGCCAAAATTTAACTAATGACTAATTTGGTCTACTGAATTTAACTAATTTTGCTATCTATATAGTATTGAAGCGGAAAAGCTACTGTCTCCTCTTAAAGTTGACCTAAAGCCGATTACAGATAATGAGCGACCCGTTGGCGATTGTTCGCCTTATATACTGAGTGCCTGAGAATGATGTTCCGTGTCGTAAACCAAGAACTAGCTACACTGAAACCACGACTGTTAGCAGATCTTACTGGTTGTAAGAAAGCAATTTATATTGAAGCGATTTGTTTTCTAGTAAAAGTAGTTAAATTATACACTTCTTCATGTATATCGATATAACACTTAAAAACAGACAGCATCAACCTTACTACTAATATATATGTTATAATAGTATCAGTTATTAACGACTTTATAAGTAAGACGTAGCATTGGTTTCACGTATTTTAGTATTCATCCGTCTAAAACACTATAAATTAAAAAAATATTTCAATAGTAAAATACACAAATAAGTTTTACACAGTTTCTCCAATGTGATGTGTGAAATGAAAATTCAAGATACCGTAATCTGAAGTACATTGAATGGTTAAAAACAATGGATTGTACTCAGTCCTGCAAAAATTGAAGCGCTTCGTTAAAACAAAAACATTGCTGCCACTTACAACAGGTGAAGGTTTTTTTTTTATTTACAAGTTTTTGTAGAATAAAATATTAGTTTTGCTCTAGATATTGTTAACATGAAAATTTATTAATTTGATAGTACATGAAAAATTTGTGCTGGTGTATTTTCAATAATAATTAATTTGCATTCATGGAAAGTTAGTGATGAACTCTGTCGGACGAAGCAAGTTACTTTTAGCAAAGAGAAGCGAAAAATCAAATCGACCAGTATCTTTAGACTAGGAAAGTCTGATGAAGCATCTCGCCCATTACTTAGCGGAACAAGCGCCTAGTTTACCCATTCATTTTAGGTTATTTCTCTTGACGTTTGGTTCTTTTGGTGCTGATGTTTCAGCAGTCAGCCGTAAGTCCAACAATTTAACTCGCTAACAACAGCGTTCTTGTCTTTTGCAACACACTTTACTCAGTACTATCTCTGTAATAATTTATTGTTACGACAATTGAATGGATCGTGTCTTTGACATCTATTTTCACGACATTTAATAACACTTGTATTAACAAAGTTACAAAACAAGTATAATAGTCCACACACATATCCTAACTACCGCGGTCAAATGATGCACTCGTCGCTCTGGAGCAACAGTAAGCTTGCAGCATAACGTCCAGTACCCTGCTCCAAACTATTCATTAAGTTGCCTGGCAACTAACGTTGGTTGCAACTGTTACAGGTTGCCTGTAACATCGGCATTGCGATACATTTACGTATTTATGGTTTGTCTTTTCGCGTATATCATTAGGTTATAGGTTGAAGCTTGTACTGCACCATGAAAGCAAAACTATTTTTTTAACGTTTCTCCTAATTTAAATTTCATTCTGAACTCTACTTGCAAGCTCATGGATCCCATAGAATGTTTAGTGTTCGTAAAATAAATAAAGTAATTACACCAATGGTCCGTCAATTTTTTTTATATCCTATTTTTATAATTCTGTTTACTTGTATATTAAAATTCATCATTCATTATCATTATTCCTGCATCTCCTAAGTGGAGCATAGGGCATCAATGAACTTCCGCCACCGGACTCTGTTCCGCGCCATCGTCTTGATCTCGGGCCAGGTCTTCCCTCCTTTCTCCATCCCTTCCGCTATTACACTCCTCCTCCATGTGTTCCTTGGTCTGCCTCTTCTCCTGCTACCTTGTGGGTTCCATTCCAGGGCTTGTCTTGCTATGTTGTCTCCATCTCGTCGTAATGTATGCCCAATCCACTTCCATTTCCTACGACGCATCTCAATGTCAATGGGTGTTTGATGGGTTCTTCTCCACAGCTCTTCATTGGAGATAACGTGTGGCCACCATATCCTCAGGATATTCCACAAACTTCTGTTCACGAATGTTTGGAGTCTGCTAATCAGTTGTTTGTTAGTCTTCCAAGTTTCACACCCATAGAGCAGTACTGACTTGACATTTGTATTGAAGATGCGTAGTTTGGTATTGGTGTTAAGTTCCCTTGATTTCCAGATTGGTCTCAGCATTGCAAATGCTCCTTTAGCCTTATTTATTCTATTTCCTATATCCTCTATGGTTCCTCCCTCCGTGGTGACCATACTTCCCAGGTAACAAAACTGTTTGACTTGTTCTATCTCTTGGTTTCCTAAAAATAATAGTGCCTTATTGCGGTTATTATAACGCATCTCCTTGGTTTTCTTTCCATTAATCTTCAATCCTACCTCTGATGCTTCGGTTTTTAAATCGTTCAGCTTTGCTTCCATATCCTTAAAACTGTTGGTTAGCAAGCACAGGTCATCCGCGAAGTCCAAGTCCTCCAACCTATCTGTCAGTCCCCACTGAATTCCTCTTCGGCGATTCATTGCCTTCTTCATCATGAGATCCAGCACCATAATAAATAATATTGGTGACAGCAAACATCCTTGCTTCACTTCTTTATCTACTGTGATGGGCTCGGACAACATCCCCTGGTGTAAAACTTGACATGTGTTGTTCTCATACATTTCTTGAGTTAACTTAATAATTTTCTTTGGAATCCCAAACTCTTTCATGGCTTTCCACATCTTCTTCCTCATTACAGTATCAAACGCCTTTTCAAAGTCTACAAATAGTATATACAGTGACGACTGCAGCTCCGTGGATTGTTCTATAATTATACGCAGTGTATTGATCTGGTCCGTACAGGAATAACCTTCTCTAAATCCTGCTTGTACTTTCCTCAACCTTGAGTTAACTCGCTGTTTTATCCTTTCAAGAATTACTCGTGAGAGTACCTTACTTGGTATCGAAAGGAGGGTAATCCCTCTCCAGTTATCACATTCTAATAAATCTCCTTTCTTCGGAAGCTTAATCAACAGTCCTTTCTTCCAATCTGAGGGGATCTTCTCTTCTTCCCAAATCTTCTTGAAAAGTGGGAATAGAATCTCAACCGAAGTACCCATATCCACTTTCAAGGCCTCCGGTGCGATATTGTCCATGCCTGCCGCTTTGCCATTCTTAAGTTGTTTAATGGCCCTTTGAATCTCTGTTCTTGATGGTGGCTCTGTACTAATAGCAACATCTTCCTGCTCTTCTTCCATCATCACCTCTGTCTCCCCTTCTTCGATTGTTCCACGATTCAAAATCTCCAGAAAATGTTCTCTCCATCTTTCTAGCTGTTCTTTTTGTGTGGACAGTAATCTCCCATCTTTAGCTCTCACTGGTTTGTCCGCTCTTGAAAACTTTCCTGTTAATCTCTTGGTAATGTGGTACAGAGTCCTACTGTCATTGTTTTGTTCTGCCGTCTCAGCTTGTGTTGCAAGATTGTTGATAAATGTTCGTTTGTCTCGTCGAAAACTCCTCTTCACTGTTTTGTTAAGTTGATTAAAGTCTGTTCTAGCTTGTACCTTCTCTTCTTGCGTTCTTGTGGTATTGAGTCTTTTCTTACATTCCTTCCTTTGATTCACGGCTTCCCATGTCTCTGAAGTAATCCATTCCTCTCTTCCTCTCTCCCTCTTGCCTAGGACCTTTTCACAGGTATTTATGTAGGTACTCTCTATGCTCTTCCAATTGTGTTCAATATCCTGTCCTTCTTCTTCCTCCCTTAGCTGTTGGAATCGGTTACTCAATTCCAGTGAAAAATGTTGTTGCATCTCCTTATCCTTCAATTTATCAAAGTTATACTTTATCCTCCTCTTTTGATGTATGTGTCTAATACTTGCAATCTTCAGTCGGAGCGTGGCTACTACCAAATGATGGTCACTTCCCACATCTGCCCCCCTCTTGTTCCTCACATCCAACAGGGAGGTTCGCCATGTCTTGCTAATAGTGAAATGATCGATCTGGTTCTCCGTTCTATGGTCTGGGGAAACCCATGTCACTTTATGGCAGTTCTTATGAGGGAAGATAGTGCCTCCTATCACCAGCCTGTGGTTACTACAAAGTTCAATAAGTCTTTCACCATTCTCATTTCTAGTTCCTATGCCATGTCTTCCCATTATATTTTCTACTCCTTGATTATCATTGCCAACTTTCGCATTCAGGTCTCCCATCACGACCAGAATATCCCTTTTCTTTGCCTTTAACAGGGTTCGATGTAACTGACCATAAAATTGCTCTTTGTCTTCTTCATCTCCTGTCTCTGTCGGTGCATAACACTGCACCAGTGTAATAGGTCTAACCCTTGATGCAAATCGAGCTACTACAATCCTTTCTGAGACTGGGTACCATTCTATCAAACTCTTCCTTGTCTTCTGGGTAATCAGTAATCCAACACCCTCTCTATGTTCTTCCTCTCTTCCTGAGTACAACAGCGTATCCCCTTCCTGGGTCCTTATCTCACCAAACCCATTCCATCTCGTCTCGCTCAAACCCAGTATGTCCAACCTGTATCGCTTCATTTCCCTGGATACTTCAGCCAATAGTCCTACCTGCCACATTGTCTGTACATTCCACAGTCCAATTCTCGTGTCCGATTTCATGCCAAAGGTCAAATCCATTTTATCCATCCGGCTTCTATTCATTGATGTTTCTGTAATGAGTTAATCTCGGGTGTGTAGGTTATTGGCCTTCAGCACCCAAAGCCTGGTGAAGGGGCTGCCTTCTAAGTAGCCAGGCCTACTGATTTTCTGTCGGGGTTTCTTCCCTTAGCCTTTGAAGTTCCCACTTCTAACTACAAGGCAGCAGTTCCTGTTCTATTTACCCCGAACACGAGGGTTGCCTCTTCCGTCAGTTCCGCCGTTCCGAAGTCCCTCTTCTCCTCCTTCACTGTCGTTGAGGTCTTCACCGTAACCCTGGCAAGGGACCCTTACAAGGGACTACCAGCCGGGTCAGCTGGCCCAAGGTTTTTTAAAGAGGTGTTACTCCTCTATCACTCGCCCTTTGTCCTGACTTGTGACAGGCAGAGCCTGGCTTCCCAAACATTGGGCCCAGGTTGGTGGGGTTATATTAAAATTAGGTAGGTGAAAATAATGAGAAAGCGCGAGAAGGAGAAAGATAGACAGACTTAGGAAGTATATTAAAGAGGGCAACAGTTCGGTAGACAAATTGACAAAGGAAACACCGTCGGCAGACCAAAGGTCATAGTTGGCATATTTCAATAACTGAAATTGAATCTCATCTTTTAAATTGTTAACTTAGCTAAGAATATTTACTTTTCTGATAATATTATACTTATGTTTAAACCATGATAAGTTCTTGCAAAGTACAGTATAACGGAAGCTTTGATGGTATAATGCATGGTTTAACGCTCCCTATAACAACATAGCTCTACATGACACTGCCGGATTTACAATTCAAAAACCCTCTAACGCCTGGTATCGGATATTGATTATTATAATGAGCTTTCCGAACAGACTTAGAGGTAAATTCTGGAAGAAGCTATTTTGTAGGATAAAACGTAAACTGCGGTATACAAAATTAACACTTCTTTATTTATCTCGCTCGTACACAAATATTTGTTTATAAACAAACGATGTATTAAATCGGTAACTGAATGAAATGGTAACGACTCTGCAGAAGGCTTTTGGCAGATAAACGTGCATTAGTTCAGGCGAAAAAAATTCCAATTTCTGACACGTTTGATCTTTCTCAAATTTAAAACAAACTGAGAGAAGTGCTGAATAATTTTTACTTGCACATTTACAGTATTAAATTAGCCTTAATAATAATGTTTTATTTATTATTAAATTGTTTTGACATTTTTCTACAATCATACATATGATGCGGCTATCAGTTAGTAGTTCACGCGCACGCGCGCGCGCGCGGACGCCCGGACACGTGCCTTATTTTATTATAAAATTATTTTCTATACAAGCATTTATTTTATTTTATTTATTTTGTTCTATTATGTACATTTCGTTAATGTTTTTAACACCATCCAGCACTCTAAAAGGTTCATTAAATAAACAGTATATTTATTTTAAATTAAATAAATATTCAATTTACTCTGATGTTATTTAACAAAATACACGTAAATAAGTAAAACAACACAAAAAAAGGAGAACAGTATTATAATAAAATATACACCTATTATTTATACGTATTAAAGGATAGTTAAATAATAAAAGTCAACATAATCATCTTCATAGGCAAAGTGCTGCTTGTTCAGCCTACAAAGATCCTACAGTCATTTCTTCCTGAGTCTAATCATACATTTGTGTCCTATGGGTTTATATTTCTAGATATGTTTGGCTACTCTGGAATCTGACATTCTTTCTAAGTGATCTTTCCACCGTTGTTTATAAACGTATTCTTTCATTTGATTTAAAGCATGTAACTCTTTGCTTATGGCTTCATTCTTTACAACATCATGTTTGGAACACCTTTTAACTCCTCCTCTTAAGACCGCGATTTCCGAGGCCTATATTTTACTTTCTTGTTCCTTGGTTGTTGTACGTAATTCACGCTCAGTAGAGGGGCCGCAGTAACTTTTCGCACCTGTTCTACAATTTGATCATTATTATTTTTGTTTTGTCCTTATTGGTTCTTTGCGTCGAAATCTCGTTACCTTTTTTCTTGAAGTGGACATTTTCATATGTTATTGTTTGCAAATAAATAATAAAAGTACATTTTATATTAATTAATAATAATTTTTTCTGCAAATTCATTTTACACCCCTCTGTTTGTACCTTTCTCATATTTTGCAGATACAATCTGCGTCCTAAAATGTCTGATATCTAACGCTTGGTATCTGAAGATATTCAAAACTCTAAACTTGAAGATTGTCTCCGCAAAACTTGCGTAGTGCAAACATAATGATTTAAATATATTTGCGGAAGAAATTTATTTTTTGTTATTAAAGTATATAACATTAAACTACTGAAAGAAACTGTAACACCAAGAGTTTCTTTCAAAGAAAAGACGAGTTATTTATTTAGCAGAGTGATGGCTAAAAAATTTGGTTATCTGATTTGAAAATGTCACAAATGTTTGATCGTTATAGAACAACGTAACGCTATAGAACAACGTAAAGAGCTACACCGATTAGATCTTTGTGGACCTCGTTATGAATGACGAGTCGATTTTGTATGTACGATTGCGGCCAGCCTTCCTTCACTTTGACCCATCGTGTGTCCTCGTTATTGTTGCAGTCAGTCGACTGCTGCCAGTTAAAATACGTCTAGATTTAATCTATTCACGGGGTCAAAATCAGAATATCCGGTACAAATTTAGTCATGTGCCTCCTTCTGGAGACATTAGGCGAAAGTCGATACAGCCAGTAATTATATAAATGAACTCTTGAGCAAATAACTTTGTCGAATTTTATTGCTTCTCTGCTATTTAAAATTTTCTCTCGAACGAGGCCTTTCGGTTTCGCCCACCATTATCAATTTCGGTTGCGAAACCGAAAGGCCTCGTTCGAGGAAAAATTGTAAATAGCAGTGAAGCAATAAAATTCGACAAAGTTGTTATGAAGACTGCTAACACAAAGGAAATAACTGATCTTGAGCAAATAGTATTGTAGACTTAAATGACAGAAAGTGCACTTTTCTTTATTTAGATTGTAAACAGTTTTGAACGATAACAGTTTGAAAAACAACACTGGTATACGGTTTTATATGCTACTGGCATAGATCTAGTGTGAGGAGTTATTTACGACATACGGTAAGACTGGTACAGCTAACTATGGAAGAGACTGATGTGACGATCTAAATTAAAAAAAAATAAATAAAATAAATAATAATAAAAATATAAAATGGGAAGTTAGTGAAAACCATTAAATCGCACTATTAAACCGAAGAATACCCCTGAACTAACTCATAATAGTAATGAGAATTAAAAAAATTTAAACCTGGTAGTCGTGGGACTACCGGTAGACATGGAATCATGGGCAGACTTGTGCTTTGGGAAGGAACAACAGGATTCAGAGGCGGCAAGTTTGGCGGGATCGGTGGATATTGGAAGCCGTATGATTTGCACAGCGGCGGTACGTTGCCTTGTTTGAGACTTGCAACACACGTAGACCACACGCCTCCCATATTACTCGCACTTGAGTACTCGTCCGCTCCGAACACTGTGGCCAAGAGACTTATGTATGATGGTACGCACGGTCTTAGATCACTCTTGAACCACAAGCGATCGCAGATCCCACACACCGAGCCGAACGGATTGTTAATAAAGTGCTTAGATAATTCCTCGTCGACTCCTTTGAAGCGGCGACTTGGACCGGGCTTTTCTGCGCAGAGCATCGAGGGTCCAATGTTGTCGAAGCACAAGTTATTAATGTTCTCATCGTCTGTTTTCTTGCTAGCTAGCCGTACGCTCGATCTGAGTCGCTTTGGGGGCACGCCGGATGACCTAGGTATCGGAGATGCGGGCCGCTTGGGCGCTGACGGGGTTTCGTCAATCTTCAAATGGTTGCCATTTTCTAAGTTCTCGGCCGATTTCTTTGATTTTAGTCTCAAACGATAGGCCTGTTGACGCTCTGCATAGGATTTGCCGGTTTTTGGTTTGAAATTTTTGGTTCGAGTTTTATCGCGATTTTTAGGTCGAGGCATTTCAAATTTTTGAGTTCAAATGGTGTTATTATTTTCTGTGAGTACTTCTGGTACTCGGAATTGGTGTTATTGGAGAGATTTAGTTCTGAGGATCACAACGCACTTTGTATTTTTTCGATCGGGCTTGTAGTTCCCGAGATATTTAAGTTTTAGTGGAGCAATTTAGAAATATTCGGCGCAAAAACACCCTCACGCAGACAAAGCCTAGAGGCGACTGAAGTCAGTTGTCAAAATTCTCAGTACTATTGGTGGAAGGGGGCCGAGTGACTCGATTACCTGACACCTGGTTTGCTGGGATTGGTTGAGCGGTTCGTGAGATAGTGGTATGCCGAAACTACATTTGAAACATAACGGTCGATTTTCGCGAAACGTGCGAGTAAGACATTACATACCTATGGATTCCATGTCAAAAGGGAATTTAACTAAAATAATTCACTAAAACTGAGAAAGCAAGAGTTTAAAAACTGTTAACCATTTATTAAATTATCATGCTATGACCTGTGTATACCGGATGCAACTTGCATACCGAACCGGCATTAAATAAAAAATACCTGTAAACTATAATGTAAATAATAAATAATTCAAAGCCACTAGTAGTAGCTGTAATAAATTCTGTAGACAAGCCAAGTCTTGATTGTTTATTATGTCGAACTGTAAGACTGTATTACTAATTAAAAGTTGGAACTATGTTATGGCGGAGTATTCACTCCGCGTCGTTACAATTTTCCTGTTGTAACAATGTAGGACTTGAGATGCGACGTTCAATCTGTAAACAGCTCCAAGCGGAGCGCTGCACAATTTTTTTTTAATTTTGTTATTAGCTTCAACTAACAGTGTGGAGATCTATGTAACTAAACTGTAGTGTGTTTTAACACAAAGATGTGAATGAATAAAATAAGTGTGTAAGGTGACATCTCCTATTAAAAATATAGTTCAAGTTATTTTAGGGTCCGTCATAATGTGTAACGAATATGTAAACTCAAATACTACTGTACTATTACAAATGTGATGTGAATAGCTGTGAAAAGTGAAGACTAAGACCTCAACTGCATTTACACTACCACTGAGAAACAGGACGACTTCATTCTAGATGACACCGTAACATCCACTTCATCATTAATTGACTCCGAGGACCTCCACCGGAAAGACTACCACGATGACAACCCACTACTAAGAGAGTACAGAAGAATCACGCGGCAGGACATGGACTGAAACGATTAACTAGAGGTGACGCGAAAGCTCGTCTTCCGTGAATAATGTATCTTATAAATATAAGTAATTTTAAATAAAAAAGACTTTAAATGACAATCTCTAAGCGTTAAGAATAACAATGTTGGAACAAGAAATTTCAGAAATCACACTTTGTAACATACTCTTGTGATGTAGCTTTAGAACATCGCACAACAAAATAAAACCATTCTTCAAATGGTATTTTAAGTAATAATGTAATTGACTAAAGAAGTAGAGTAAATTTGAAAATTCCTAACTAGTTTAAAGAGACTCGGATCCGAGGTAAATACACTATCTGTATTATCATTTTTAATACAGAAAACCCCCTTACAATTTCAGTGTAAGCTAAAAATTTTAATTGTAATGTATTATCGATCATACATAAATAAAGAGATGTCATCTTTGTTACATACTAAATTGAGTGCATAAATCAGCAGACTTCCCTCCCCAGTTTCCTTTTATTAGAGTACTTATAATTATTGATAGTGATTTGATTAATTTTCAGTTTGTTACAACGAAGGCAGCCTGTACAATTGGCCAGAGTCAATTATCACGGGTTCCCTAGGTTATAACGTAGCCGACACGTTCTAAAATGCGCCACTCTGCTCTTTATATTAAAGGCTTGTAAGCATCGTGACGCATATAAAATGCGCCACTCTGCTTTCGTGTAAAATGTTAGTGTACATAGTGTCACATGTAAGTTGCGGCACTCTGCAGATCTATGCACTCATTTAATGTATTGTATGTAAAACAAAAAGGCTAAGTAGCATAAAAGAATAATAGTGACAATATTAAATTCACAATTGTAAATTTTGTGTGAGATTACGCACACACTCGTATGTTATTCACTTAATATACGTGAAAATATTAGCTTGTATTACACCAATTCATGTGTGTACTTGTCAAAATATTCAGTCTCTAACACGTCTATTTTGCGACAATTCAAGACCTGTAGTTTTCCTGTATAAGCCTGCATAAATATGTAATTCGTCTTTCTATTGCCACGGTGTGTTACATAAACAACCGACTAAATAAAACAAGTTCAATTACGTGTAAATATATTGTAAGTGAAATTCTACTCCTCTCTAGTAGCAGAATTAGATAAATTAAAATTAGCACGTAAAAACACGAAATAATAACTAAAACGCAGCTTAGTAACGGGCTGTAACTTGTTTAAAACGCATATAGTTCCGCATCGCACATACCACCCTTGTTGAAGCAAGCCGGTACAAGTCTGTAAAGGAAGCCGTCAGCTGTTGTTGAGTGGAACAATAACATTCTCTTCACCCTCGAGCTTGATTCCCCCCTTCTTACGCATAATACAATGCCATTGTTTAAAGAAAACTAGTTTGACCCACATTCCAGCGTAACAGCTGATCGTGTGTATGCAATAATTGTATAGTGTAGTAGAATAAGTTTTAGTGTGCTAGATATAAGGTAAACATGGCCCTATTTAATCCAGACCTACTATTAAAAGACGAACTGTGCTATGAAGCTCTTTTACGCGGTTTACCTCATGCGAATGTATCCCATGCGGCGAGCGTTAGCGTCGACCACTGTAAAGATATTACAGGAGATATTATTTAAAGATTTTGGTACACCGGTACATCTAGTGTCAGATAACGGACCCCAGTTTAAGGCAAAGGAATTTAAGAATATGTGTTTCAAGTTAGGGCTAGACCATATTACCACTACGGAGTATCGTCCGCAAGGCAATATTGCTGAAAGGTATTTGCGAAACCTCAAATCTGCTTTAATAGCCTACCATGAGAACGACCATACGTCTTGGGACCAGAACCTATCCTGGATACAATACGCCTTCAATTCAGCTTATCACGAAGGACATAAATCGACCCCGTTTGAGTTACTGTATAAGTACAAACCAAACCACCCCTTGCCCACAAAATGGAAAATACATGACTTGATACCTCAGCAAATTAAGGATAAGCATATAAAACAAATCTGGAATGAAGCTCGCGCAAATTTAAGAGCGAACTTAGAGAAATCGCGAAAATATCACGAGAGAAGTAATAATAACAATTTAGTTAAGTACCAAGTCGGTGACTTATTAATGTATAAAACACACCCGACTAGTAGTGCAATTGATAAGACCACCTCTAAACTGTCATACCGATGGTGTGGTCCTTACCAAATCCAGAAGTACTTAACCCCAGTAACAGTAGCCCTGTACGAACCTGCGACTCAAGAATATGTACGAAGAACACATATTTCGCAGATAAAACTGTATAAAAAAAAGGAAATGGCAGAGCGAAAACTAGAAAAAGGTGATACAAGGTAGACAAGTTATCTTGTACCTGAGTAACCATGCAAGGTGCTAATCGTAGAATTAGGAATGTGGCCTGATCAACCTTAGATCCTGTTCAGCGAAAGATGAGCGAAGTGAGTAGTCAGCTGACCACTACCATAACCACTACCATGACCACTAAATAATAAATTATTTAGAGAGTAACTCTGTGAATAGAGTAACTAAAACCCAAAGAAAAAACCGGCAGTAGTTTAAGTAGTAGAAATAAGAAGAAGTTTATGTGTCTTAATATGTACTCATAAAGTGTGAATTTTACGTAATTTAAGAATTAGTTTGTAAGGATATATATATATATATATATATATATTGTTTGATAATCAGAAGAAGTAAGTTGTGTATAACTCATGCAACTAAATAAATAAAAGAAAAAGGGAGAAGAAGGAGAGAAACTTCACACAGTAACGACAGGTGTGCCCCATTACCTTACTTTCGAATTCACCTTGTTATAAGTTCTCCCCCCCCATGTCTTCTTTCAGCGGCGGAGTATGTGACGATTTAAATTTAAAAAAGTAAAATAAAATAAATAATAATAAAAATATAAAATTGAAAGTTAGTGAAAACCATTAAATCGAACTATTAAACCGAAGAATACCCCTGTACTAACTCATAATGGTAATGAGAATTAAAAAGGGAATTTAACTAAAATAATTCACTAAAACTGAGAAAGCAAGAGTTTAAAAACTGTTAACCCTTTATTAAATTATCATGCTATGACCTGTGTATACCGGATGCAACTTGCATACCGAACCGGCATTAAATAAAAAATACCTATAAACTATAATGTAAATAATAAATAATTCAAAGTCACTAGTAGTAGTTGTAATAAATTCTGTAGACAACCCAAGTCTTGACTGTTTATTATGTCGAACTGTAAGACTTTATTACTAATTAAAAGTTGGAACTATGTTATGGCGGAGTATTCACTCCGCGTCGTTACTTCATTCTAGATGACACCGTAACACCCACTTCATCATTAATTGACTCCGAGGACCTCCACCGGAAAGACTACCACGATGACAACCCACTACTAAGAGAGTACAGAAGAATCACGCGGCAGGACATGGACTGAAACGATTAACTAGAGGTGACGCGGAAGCTCGTCTTCCGTGAATAATGTATCTTATAAATATAAGTAATTTTAAATAAAAAAGACTTTAAATGACAATCTCTAAGCGTTAAGAATAACAATGTTGTAACAAGAAATTTCAGAAATCATACTTTGTAACATACTCTTGTGATGTAGCTTTAGAACATCGCACAACAAAATAAACCATTCTTCAAATGGTATTTTAAGTAATAATGTAATTGACTAAAGAAGTAGAGTAAATTTGAAAATTCCTAACTAGTTTAATGAGACTCGGATCCAAGGTAAATACACTATCTGTATTATCATTTTTAATACAGAAAACCCCCTTACAATTTCAGTGTAAGCTAAAAATTTTATTTGTAATGTATTATCAATCATACATAAATAAAGAGATGTCATCTTTGTTACATACTAAATTGAGTGCATAAATCAGTAGACTTCCCTCCCCAGTTTCCTTTTATTAGAGTACTTATAATTATTGATAGTGATTTAATTAATTTTCAGTTTGTTACAACGAAGGCAGCCTGTACAATTGGCCAGAGTCAATTATCACGGGTTCCCTAGGTTATAACGTAGCCGACACGTTATACCGAAGCTCAACAAAGACTGCAGATGCTATATATCAAGCAATGTAAGGGGTCAAAGGCATCATTACTTAAATAGCTCCCGAAAGTGTAATTAGAAATTTGTCAGTTGACATTTCCAATCAGTCAACAAACGACTGAATATGCAGACGATATCAATATTCTGGCAATGACCGACGCAGTTTTTATGGGATGCGAAATATAAAGCTAAAACTATAACGATAAACATTGATAAATCATAAATCCTCAGTCAGGCAATAGGAATACCAGATAGATAAAAATAGATAAATATATTTATATTATATATAGTGAATGTGTCTATTAATCAATAACATAAACGGCAACATTATAGATGCTGTTTTGTGTCATACATCATCCTCCAGTCTGTAACTTAATAAGTAATATTTGAAATAAAAGTTTAAACAATTTATTAAATTAGAATCTAGTTTTGCTTAATTTTCTAAATATTCGCTCCTTCTTTATTCTTGTGTTTAATAAGTTTTCTAATAGCCTAGACACGCCCTACAACAGCTGGAAACATAATTAATAACATAAAGGTGACTAAGTTTCGACCAGTCTGCGGTAAAATTAAAGAGTACAACAGACTGTCTGTCAACAAAAATACCGTCAGAGCATATTATAGTATAAAACAATCAAAATACAAGTCATAGAGTAAGTTGAAGTTTAAATTTTAATGCCTACATCTAGCTGATGGTGAGGGATGCCACATGTGATTAACAAAATATGTTGATTTGACCTCTACTACTGTATCCAGTGTAATTCTTAACTTTTCTGATGTAGTAAATACACGGTTCCTGTTTCTTCTTCGTTCATTGCCACTTTCTAGATAATTCAATTTCCCTTGTTTCTCTAATGCACATTCGTTTTCTAATACTTATTGCTGCGGTAGTGCCTATTATATCGATTCAGATTAATAAAACAAATTGTATTAAATCTTCTGATAAATATAAAAGTTAAGAATTTCAAATCAACCTAGTATTTTATCTATAAAAAACTGTGTAAGATAATTTAATGAATTACTAGATTGTTTACAGATGTTTTGTACGGAATAACTTTAAAAGTTACAGATGAAACATTATTTCCATTTATCTAATGTTGACGACCAGAATTAAAAATAATTATTAAATTATTTTAAAAATTGGCAGACTATTAACAGTTACATAAACAGGCCATAAACAAAAGCTTTTACCGAATTGTAATAAAGTTAGTTTCAAACTGATTAAATATTGTAGTATCTTCATGTGATTTTAAGTAAAATGTAGTTCCTTGAACCGTGGTGTCATTTAGACTGCACTGTTATTTTTAGCAGTTGTTAGGAGCTAATATAATCAAGGGGTTAAATTTTGTCAAAATAGTTATAAACGTAAAGTAAAGATTGAAATATGGTAAGTTCCTTAGGACTTACTCTTGTAATGGGAGGTTTCAGACGCCTCCACATTTCGATTGGCTATGAGTGCCTGGGAGAGGACCCATCCTACAAGTACTCTATTTTTTATGAAAGCGTTTGTGTATGTGGGTGCAATATTGAGGATAAATATACGTAAGTGCAGTACGAGGATCAGAAGAGTATCTTATCACACACACACACACACACACACACACACACACACACACACACACACACACACACACACACACACACACACACACACACACACACCGGCGCATCGCTTCCAGTTATTCTCGTACGGCTGTAGGGTACTCCAAATTTCTCTATGCGCTCTTCAACTTCAAAATTCTCTATGGAAACTAAACGCTGGCTTCTGTGGCTTCAATGAATTATTCCCGTGGCTGCGGAATTGAACCCAAAACCTCCGTAGAGTTCTTATAAAATAAGCAAAGCACCGTGGAATGAAGTTAGCTAATGTTTAGTGCTAATAGTCGTCATTGGCAATATTAGCTTATATTTTAATAAATAACAGATTTTATTTTATTATAAAATACAACTTGAAACAAGTTTATTTATTAAATGTTTTATATATAAAAAGAAAACAAAGTCCACGTTACAAAATACTGTGAGTTATGGTTGCAGAGTTAATGATCAAAGTTGTATTTGAAATTGTTATCCAAGATATTTTAGGACACTGTTATGTCCGTGGTCTGACAACCGCGATTTCTGTTGGTTACGATGAAACACTACGGAGTCACAGAAATTATTGGAGTTACTATACAGCACTATGGATAAAACTCTCAAATGTTCTGGTTATAATTACGTATAAAATTGATAGCTGTTTGTAATCAATTGACTCAATGCATTCGTTACTTATTCACCCCGATTACCTTCATTTCTTTTTAAAATAAACCTTATTTAATTTATTAGGGCAATTTTCATTTATAATAAGAATATAAATTTAATAACGTTCTTTCCCGCATGTGTACAATAGAATTCAGAAAGCAGGAAACGTGCAAAACTAATTATTTCATTACGATCACTATGCAAAATGACTTCAATATATCATGTTGAATCACGAGTTAGCAAGGTGTTAGACAAATATGTTGAGAAGTAAGACGTCTGAATTGTATGACCTGCATATATATAGCCGTTGCGATAAGGGTATTTGTAAGCCTGCTTTATTTATTGACATTACAAAGGCGTCCAACCGGTGTACGATATTATCGGCACTAGAATACAGATTGTTTAACATTTGTTTGATGGACAGCGCCTGCGTTCCTACCTAGTCTTTCAAATTTCTCACTTCGCCAGTGGGTAAAAGGAAAACAAAAAAAAAATATATTATTTCGTACAAAGAAATTTATATTTGCTATTTCTCACGGTCATTGGCTTGTAATTCTTTCTTGTAGTCTGTAGTTGCATTTAAGTAGCGCTTCCGATCGCTAGCGAATTTCCTGTAAGTTCACCAGATAGCTGACATACATCATTGTTTTACACCTCTATGATGGTAAAACCTTGCTAATTCGTACAAGACTAGCGTTTCTGTGATAATAGTGCCACTAATTCGGTTTACTATCCGAATTAATTATTTGCTATTCAATATACAAGGAGTGTGCTAAATAGCAGTTTGAATTTTCATTCTAATGTAACGATGGAAAACACAAACGAGAACGATCGTTTTATAATATTGTATTATTTCCATTAGGATAACATCGCATTTACAGCTCATTTAGACATACCACGTATACAAATTAATTACCTTAAAATATAGAAAAAATGGATTATAGGCAGGGAATTGTTATAGCCGATGTGTGTATCCCGTTATCACTCGGATTAAATTCGTTCAGGTGAGTCGTAATTTCACTCATTTTCAACGGTCTACACCTCAAATAGAACGAACTAACGAGGTCCTGACTGTAGGCCTACTTTGAAAGCCACACACTAAAGTTACTTGACTCAACATACAGTGGAACATTTACTAACAACTGAAAAATCCGATGTCTTGTCGTAACTTATCAAAAGTATCAACGCTCTTCGTATGGACAAAATAATTGCTTAGGAAAACCTCAGTCATTCGGGCAATTCTGAATTCTTGTAAAGTCTGGATTAAATTTTACCCAATCAGTTTACAGACAGACAAAATTAGCCAAATTATTCATAAAATTGCTACATAAATGCTTATATTTTAGTTTTAATGTCACGACAATAAACAGAAACAAGAACTATAGTTAATTTTAAACCAAAATAGTTGTGCAGCACCCGTTAATTAAAATGCATTGATTACGCATGGCACTGTCAAATGATTATTTTTAAGTAAAATATTAAATTCAATTGCTTTTTTAATAAAGTGTTTTTTTTTTAATTCAATCTTCATACGGATAGTGATGTTCATGTCTATGATAAATATAAATACTGTTTTGTTGGCTTATATAATTTTGAGTTTGATTTTTACTATAATTTCTCATTACCGTTTCATTCATATGTTGAAGTAAAATTTTGGTGTATTGAGATCCATACTGTTTTTGTATAATAACAGGATTCTTTACATTAGTAATGCTTTTGGTAAGTTTGCACTACAACAATTTACTATTTGTTATTAGAATAACATACAACTTGAAGGCAGTTTAGAATGATCAATCATAAGAAATAAATTAGGATACACAATAAAACAAAGATGGATTAATGTGTTTTGTTGTGAACCGTTTTCCATCGTGCCGCATAAAACTGTTGGATAAAATTTGTTCAGTTCAGTCAACTTTTTATTTGTTAAAAATTTAACTCATTCCTATTCAGAATATATATATTGTTACGACATCACAGAACAATCTACGTGTTTATCGAATGTTCTAGAGGGATCCGGAATGTGATGAGAGTGGCGTACATGACTCTCGACCCATTTACTAGACTGTGTCAGAATTCGCTCGGCCGCTCGCTGACTGTGTCAAAGCCGCAATTAATTACGTCGTAGTTAGAGATAACGCGTAGTTATGGAATGTTCTGGTCTGTGAACTGGGTATCAATACTAGGCGGCAGCGGCCTTAGTTCAGTGATTATCGGGCGATATTACTGTGTGCGTTCAAGTGGTAATTAGTTAAGTGTTGTTTATAATAATCGGGCGGGACAATTGTAATACAATTGTGTGTTATTTTATTTGACATTTTATTGCGTGTGAGCAATTTTTTGTAAAAGACTGTGTTGTTAATTACGAACTGTTTAACTGTGAAAATTAAAGCTTGTGATTAGTGAGTTAATTGGTGTCTTGTATTTTGTTTTCCTCTGAACCTACGACGATCAAATAGACCATCGTAACAATATATATTGTAACTCTACTTATATGCGTTGTTGTTGTGTTGTGTGAGTGTATGAGCACCTACCTGCTGTCCGATCTTGCGGTTTTCTTCCTACTAGGGCGTGTGGATTTTGGATTTGATTTCGCAAGTATGTAATCTCAAATATATGGCAACAGCACACTAAATAAGTTACTTTAAAAGTGAAGAGTTTTGTGAGGTTGGTAGGCTCCGTAGTACAGCAATAAAAAAATACAATATGGTGTAATAAAACGGTGTTTATTACTCCAATAACACACAAGAATAAAATGGTTATATGATCAAATATCTTTACAGTCTAAACAATAAACAGATCTTGAATAATGTTTTTTAAATGGTTGATAATTTTAAGAAGTTGAACTCGTTATTTTGAAGAGTTAATTTCAACTGAAAATTTAATTAATTACTTTACTTTAATTTAATTAAATTGCTTTAAAATTAGATTCAAATGAAAATGAAAATGAAAACTCTAAAGTTAATTGAATATATTCCAAAATAAACTAGACGTGACAGTCTAATTCACGTCCCTTTATTTACTAGTGACTTGACTCTCGTATACTGCAGTATGAGCAAATTATTTAATTGTTTGTTAAGATTTGTATAGCGCTTTCTGTTTTATCTCTATTAATTCTTAACTAAAGCTTACTAATTACTTATACTGGCTATACAGATTATCACAAATGAATTATCCTTATTTACTAGAGTCTTTGATTTGAGGCACCTGAATGATTTAAATTACAATGATTTTGATTGAAAAAGAAAGAAAATTTAACGTTTGAAAAATAGATAACTTGATTTTGCTTTCCTGATTTTGAAGTGGATTGTAGAGATGCTCCAGATGTCCCTCGCTGTCCTTGCCCAATCGGCTAGAGATAGTGATCTACTTGAGCGTCCTGGGTCTCGGCGTTGAGCTCGGAGATCAGCAACCTCTCCTCTCCTGTTATTTGTTGAAGTTTTTACGTCTGCGGCTTTCTGCGAGAACTGCTTTACGTCCCTCGTCGATTGCACGTCCCACGTCAGCGTGTGTGTGTGTCGTTCGAGTGGTAGCTCTGCTCGTCAGCTGATTCACCAATGGTTTAGACGGCCTCTCTGTCGTATTCTTGAAGTAAGGTCTTGTAGTCTTGCAGATCTCTTGCGTGCTTATGACCACAGCTTGTAGTGCACAATAAGCTTGTTTGTTGAAATGAAGAGTATCTTGACTAGATGCTGTAATTACGAATCGTTACAGTTGATCTGTATTATAATGTTCGTAATTATGCGTGTTGACCTCGTAGAGTCTCCCGATGAATCTTCACAAAACTATGGTTTTGAGACGATCGAAGAAGTACGTCTGTTCTTCTCAAATACTGGCAGTAGAGTGTTCGGTCAGCCCCAAAACTCCGCACTGGTTGGGATTTCTTCAAATGATTTGATTGGCTGACACACTCTCCATACTACACAAAATTCGAATCACCTTAGTCCGTGAGAACGAAGTTAGTTTCCCACAGACGGAGAATTTATATTATTACTAATATTCTTAACACAGCGGAACTGAATTGTCGGTCCGGATTTCCTGTGACAGTTTTAAATTGCAATTATCTTGGTTGCAAACCAAGTTGTGCTAATTCCAAAATATACAATTTGTTGGAAATTCTTATATTTATAACATATTAAAAGCTCATTAATGTAGCTCAATTATTACAGAAGTTATTCACATTAAATTAATTAACTCTGTTATTATTGAATTATATTGCGTAAAATTCGCACACCTTATTACTAATATTTCGGCAAACATTTTGGCTATAATGGATTTCGCCTTAATTTACTGGTTTCCGAAATATTAATAATAATTGAAAGTTTGGGTGTGGTCGTCTTCTTTCCACAGCGAGCTGATTATGTAACAGCCGCGTGTGCGTCTTTTACAATGCATTATTTTGATCGCTATTACATACGAGTGGAGTTTCGACTATTAAAATTTATTTAAACATGAATATAGTATACACTTAACATATAACTCCAAATAAATGATATTTGGTCCTGTTATAATATATTCAAACACTTTCTGCTACAGTCCGTTGCTTGATGTAGGCCTACATAATATATATTTTATAATGAATGTAGCAGAAAGTGTTTGAATTAATAATGCCATATAAAGTAAATAAGCGTACAGTGAAAATAGTGAACAAAACGAAAAGGGAGAAAACATCTTGAGGTAAAGTCATTATAAAATATACGATATATAATATATATATATATATATATATTAGTTGGTAGTTAGTTACTAGTTTTGTATATAATGCAACGGTACAGCCATACGCTGTATTAGACATTAATTTAAATAAATATAAAATTTGTAGAATTTGTATAAATTACGGGTAAATGGACAGGTCTGAGATTGCAAAAATATTTCACTGTTAGATTAGGGGAGAAATTAACCTGTTCCGACAAGCAGTGAACACCTCCTCAATTGTATGTGTGTTACACGTGTATCTTGTGTGTGTTAGTGATGCATGCAAAGACAGGAATCTCAGCAACCCGCCCAAAGTAAATAATAAAATAATTATTTTAATTCACTGTGCGAAAACTAATTAGTGTATGATCAAACCAAAAGCACCAAAGTGTGTGTAAAATTTATAGTTATCCCCAGTGATAAGATGACGTTAATAGAACACGCTATGCGAAGACAGTGCAAAATAAACGTGCCAAAAAATACGCAAATTACATTAGGACGCTCAAATTAATATAGTGAGTGCTTAATCGAATTAGCTATGATTTGTGCTATCTCGGTTCCGTGAAAAAACTTTGCTCTTTGCTAATAATTGCAAATAGATGAAAAAGTTAGGGAGTGGGGGCTGTCACGCGATATGCAGGTATCGAGAGGACGATTTTGGAGCCAACTGGCGCGGAATCTCGAGAGGGTATAAATTAAGGGTTTGGCCAAAAACTCTTCTCTTCATTTCAAGACACAGTTTCAGTCGGACATGCTGTCCGTCGGCAAAACAGTTTTATTTTTATTTCTATTACAAGTCGCAGTAACGAAAGAAATAACGTTCGTTAAATTCACGACAATATTCCGGGAAAAGTAAATACCGAAATAGTAAGTCTACCAAGAGTAAATACGGAAAAGCTACCAGAGCGACGAGGGATGCTGGACGTTAGAAGATGTTTAAGATCTACCTTGCAGCAGATAACAACTCTCTGAGGAGAACCACACTGTTGGAGAGAGACGCTGGACTCTAGACGTATCCAGGAGCACGCCAGGACAGGAGGAATGGAAAACTAACTCTGGACAACGCTCGACCCCGGACCACAAGTCGTAAGATCATCAGAACTCGAGGTGACATGCGTAATGCATTTTAAATGATTTAAAAAAAAAAGAGCTCATAAAGACTATATCAAAAGACAATAAATTAAAACAAAGAAAAATTTATACTTAGTAACAATATTTTAAAATGTAGATAAATGTTTAGTCGTAATAATGAGCGATCGCACAAAAAGGAATTAATAAATGAAAGAGAATTTAATGTAGAGAGAGTAGAGTTTATTATCAAAATAAATAGTAAATTGATTTGATATTTGAATTATAGAAAAGATTAATTTAAAGTTGAATATTAAAACAAATGCCAGTCTACAAGCAATTAATATAAATTTAATTTGAATTATAAACATTGCTGTAGACTGAGCGAGTAGAGGTCAGATCTGAGTTAAGAAAATTTATTTCAAAAAACATTTTAATTTTATATTTAATTAATAAACCAATTTATTAACATGTCTAGATATAAGATTATTAACATGTTCAGATTAAGATTATTAACCTGTCTAGATATAAGAGATTTTTAAATATGTGTAACGCTGCATATCATAAGATATAAACATTTAATAATGAGCAATATCGTGACCGACAATTATTAATGATGTTTATGAATATTTATAATATTGAGTAAATAATAAATATGAATTTTAAATACTGATAAATAAAAATATTCTTATTATAGTTACACCTGGTATCATTATACAACCTGCATAAATTACAGTATATCGAATTTATGTTAAATATTGTTGTATAGAATGGCTCCCAAAGAACGTGGGGCTATACAAATTAAATTACATATAAATTTGTACACATGTATCGTTGTAATATATATATTAGTTATGTATATTATATATATATATATATTATTATATTCAACCACTTTTTGCTACAGTCTATTTTCTGATGCTTATTTAATTTATCTAATATTTATAATTTCTTTACCTCAAGGTGTTTCCCTTAGGATTTATAATATTTATAAATAAGTATAATATAAATTATTTATATACATATATATATATATAATAACCTACTGCTTGTGTATGTTGTTTGTGTTGTTATGTCGGGTGTCACACTCCGCGCACTTTTATATACTTACTGATGGCTGGTTCCTCTGCGACGATGTTGTCCTGAAAGCACAACTTAATCTACTATATGTATGTGGGCGCCACTTGGATATTTTGTTCCAAGAAATTATTATTATTATTATTGAAATTAAATTTTGATTTCTTAAATTAATTATATTAAAAAAATATGAACAAGACAGTTTGAATTGAAAATAACGTATGTTTAATGAACTTTAAAAATCGTCTGAAGGACTAACACTCCAATTAACAAAATTGCAGAGTTACAAAAAATATTTTTCTTATTGACAAGTTTTTCAATTAAGTATCGGCTAATATATTTATTTACTCAGTTGAATAGCATGAGTTTAGTGTATGAAAAATCTTTATACTCAGGACGTGACTCCTTTGAACTACCAAGACAAATCAATAGGATGCTTTACAAAAAATGTGTGATTTGAAGGTGTGTGACATGTATAGTATAACTGTTTGACAAATGATACCAGGTAAAAATGACTTTAACTTTTGAACAACTCACGTTCCGGTGGGTAATTATCTCCGTCACTTGACACTTCTCTTGGGGACGTTTTCAATCTTCCCTCTTCGTGTTAACGTTCCTCGTGCACTGGTAATTATTTATAAGTCAAAATACGGTTTTTAAAACTCCGCACGATTGAAATAAGTTTCGCACTGAATCTATGCTTGAATTCCGGCGGCGGCGATCAGCTGTCTGCGTGGTTTCTCGATTCGGCCGTCACAGCGCTAGTTCCAGATTCAACGTTGAAAGGCTTGTGTCAGTAATTGTTTTGGGAATTTTGTCAAAGTTAGTTTGTCTTAGCAGATATCAGCAGAATTGATTCTCTATTAAAATTTGGTCCTTTTCAGGGCCGCTACTATTCTGGCTGCGTGCGTTCTATTAAATATGGCGTGTTGCTGCTCTATTCAACAACACGTTGGCGTATACTCCTTGTAGAGGTTAAGTCAGTATTTTGTCATGTACGGGAAAAGCCTTTCTGTGTTCTCGTGTCGAATTCTCGTTCTTCGATTTCACCTCGGATGTGATGGTCAGTTTCGTGGGTGATGTGTCTCTTCTGGATTCAAAGCATAAAGTGTTTCTTGGTCAAATTTCGTCTTCCTTTTATACTCTGTAAGGGGCATTGTTTTAATTTTTTGACATGAACTTCCGGTATTTTTGAGTAAAATTTTCTTCTGGAACGTTCGAGAATATCCAAATGGAACATCATAGAACAAATTTGACTTCCGTAGAAGCTTTAGAACAAAAACTTCTTATTCTTCACACTAAAGGATATTACTGAAATCATTCTGGTATTTGTCAAACAATTTTACATAACTACTTACAATCTGCATGCCATTACTATTTTTGGATTCTCTGCTTTCAACTGAATATAATGATACTAATTACGATTGGTTTTGAACAAATTAACTCTAATAAAATAACATAAAATACAACTCTTACCTTGGAATGTTTTCACAAAATTCTAATTTTCTACTTATAAAAATGTTGTGAAGTTGCTTGGTTCTTGCTACAACATTAATGCATAACATAATTATCTTTTTATAACAAAATAAACAAATAATAACACATATAACATATAAATAAATTCAGTTTTGTATAGGCATTACATATGGCCTAGGTTTTTTGTCACTTGTTCTTTACAATAATTTGTCTTTTTCGGTATCATATAGAGATTTTTTGGGTATTCACTGAGGTTTGTTATATTGTCTTTCTTTGGGAATACCTGGTTTATCCTGATACTTTTTATTTTTACTGTAAAATTACTTAGCATCATATTGGTTTGCATAAATGAGTTGTTTTCTTGGTGTGACAAATTTCACTCTCATATTTCAAATTCTTTAAGAATTAAGGTTGTTTTCAACTGAGTAAGTTTGTTTCTATAGTACACTATACGATTGTACCTTTTTTATTTATTTTTGATAATATTCTGCAATTATTCTGTCAAATATGACTATTTTTGTGATTGTTTTTGGCCTCAGCCTGGTATGGTATAGGTAAATAGTTTCCTAACTCGACTGTTAAAGTGTTTTAGTTGGTCAAATATATACGTATAGTCACACTATATGGTATTCCAACTTTATAATACAATTTGGTTGCATTTTGTCAACATTAAATCCATAAATATTACAATATTATAGGTTCATCACATGTTTTCAGTTAATATTGTTTTTGGCTATTTTAATTGATTTCTAGTCAATTTACAGCTTTCTCTATTTACGATAATTTGTTTATCTCTGTCTAGTGGACATTTACATATAGTTTTTATATTAATTCTATAATAATTAATTTTCACATAAAATCTGAGTGATTGGTCTCAAATCCAACAAAATATTTTTTTGTCATAACATTTATATATTTTTTATTTTAACTTACATTCTTTGTAATGGCGTTTTCAAGTCATTTAATATATTTATTTTATTTATATTACAAAGTATAATAATGGATCTTGTCCATTAATTCACAATAAATAGTTTTTTATACCCTATTCAGAGTTACATTTCTTACTAAGTAATGACCTCATTTTGGTTATTTCTGAGATTATCTGTCTCTCTTATAGTATATTATTAGTTTTACACTGTTCTTCACTTAAATAATATATATGGGGTTTGAGTCTTAGTCATAGTCTTTGTCGTTTTTTCATGTTAGAGATATTAATTATCGGACAATATTACAAAATTTTTCTGATTACTTGGGTTCGATACTGTTCACCTCACCTTCCTCTCATGATAATTTACTATGCAAATAAATTCCTTTATGGAACGTTCTGTGACGTTACAATATATATATATTGCAACGATACTCTTAACAACTCACTTTTGCACATATGCTATTACTCATTTGTGCGCACGTACCCACGTCTCGAAGGTATACTCTTTTTCTGCAGTATTTTCCTTGATCTTTCCCAGCTAGGTCGCAGGCTTTGGTAGTTAATTGAGGGTGGATAACTACGTGAATATCGTTACAAGTAAAGGGTACAGAGGATTTAGTACTGGTTGTGAAATTAGTAGGGGTTTGTTAATAAAATTATATTCATATTGTTTATTAATTAAAAACTGCAAATTTTCATGTTATTAATTAGTGTGTGGGTTAACTAATATTGAAGCCCTTATATTCCCTTATACGAATATCGTATAATTATAACGTTTCAAACTCTTAGCTCTTATAGTCTAAGACACATTATACACAAACATAAGACATATATGACCTGGAATATTTACACAGACATATAATACATAACACATATATTATTACAATGCGTGATGAACACGTACGAAATTGAATATTAATATTGACTTAACAAGTGTGGTTTTTTTCTTATGTACCACTTAATTAAAAAAAAAAATTAAACATTTATAAAAATTCTAATAGAGACCATTCTATTACTATATTTAACTACACTCCTAATGTCTCAATTAAATCAAATCTACAATTGAAGTAAACTTTCGTACTTGATTTTACGTTACAGTTACTTGATTTTAATTATTTAATTATAATATAAAAATATAATAAAATATGGTTCTCCAATTACAATTTATTTATGAGATTAATAAGTTTTATGTTCGTTGTTATAAATTATTATTCTCTGAACATTTATTAATTATTCATTATGCAAATAAAAATAATAAAATTTATGTAAACTTGGATATGAAATCTAGAGCCTTCTCTTGATAGACCTCAGGGGAATTTATAAGATTGAATAAATGTCTGACTTCACCTGCATATTTCTGCAACCATTTAACTGTGTTGCTACCGTCACCTGGTCTCTCGAGTTTTGGGATCCCCTTCCGGTATCACCTTGTCTGTCTCTGCGTCGTTTGGAATTTTACTCTCTCCGTCTAATGGATGCTGAGTTCTGACATGGACCTCTGGTCGTGATGATGTACGACTGGCTGTAGCTGCGTGTGGCTGTCCCTGCGTCCTCTAGTATATTGCTGTGTTTCCTCTCCTCTCCTCGTCTTTTCCCTCGTGGATGTCTTGAAGTTTTACGTGGACTTCTTGAAGTTCATCGACGACGTTTCGACTCCTCGTAGTTTACGGTATTATTGTCTTTTACATCACTCGTTTATATCACTAATTACTTCACAGACGTACTGCCGGTTACATCGCACTTTAGTTTACGTATTACGATTTAAAACATTACTCAAACTTTGTAAAGTTTGCGGTGGTGAGATGCGTGGACTTCACGTGCTGTCTGTTGATGATCTGAGAAAGTGTGTGTCGCTCGCTGGGGTTTAATACTCCTGCCGGCATTGAACTCCTGTTGAAAACTGTTCGGACAGAGTTGAACAAGTCAGAGCGTCTTTTTATTAACTAATTACAACCTACGCGTCTTTCTAAGAAGCGCACACTTTTTTATAAGTATTATTTGACAAATCGTTAGGTACATTAATTAACTTAACCTATGCAAATTATGAACATTAAGGTGTGTAAACTATGGACGTTTTGGCAAAATTTCACACGGTAGCTGAACGGTTCCCACGATCATAGGCCTCTTAGTATCGAATTGTAGCGCCGGGCGCCAGCTGTGTTTCTACATATGTCTCTGATTCGTGTGACTTTTGGTTTTCGTTCAGCACTAAAAAACTGTGTGAAATTTTCCATAATCGTATGCATAATTCAACTTGTTCTTCATTTACACACTAACACTAACACACACACACACAAACTGATACCAAACGGTTGCCTGCAGCAATGACGTCACAGCTGCCGGTCGAGGCGTGTTTCGTCTTCCTTCGCTGCGTTTAAAACCAACAAGGCTTGGCAATTCCATATGCATGTTCACTTACAATTAATTACTTATTGAAAATTAATTAATACGTTTTTGTTTATTTTATTTATGTCTTATACCTAACGCTAAATTATTACTTAATTTTCATTATTCACATCTTCACACGACTCATACGTGCGTTCATGTGTTCTCATACCGCAGTCAGGGGTTGATACGGAGACTTATGCTAAACGTATCGCTGCAATATATATATATATGTTTTCAATCACTTTCTGCTACAGTCCGTTTCTTGATGTATATAATACATTTAATATTTATACATAAATTTACCTCAAGATGTTATTTTTCTATTTGGAACATGTTTCGGGTACTATCTTGTACCCATCCTCAGCCTTCCGGTTTTTTTGTCTGGTGAAGTACATATGTGTTGTTGGTTGACTATTGTGGTTTCCTGTTGGCTTTTGGTATTTCAAGTTGGTTTTATTGTGTGTGATTGTGGTGTATGTGTTAGTTTTTTGTGTATTTTCAATGTTGAGTGCTTTACATATTGTGTCATGTTTTGTATTGATTTGTATTTGTTCAGGTATTAGTTTGTTTTCTGTTTTATGTTTGTATATTTGTAAATTTTCCTATATGTTCATTATGGTGCCTTTGTGTGGTATATGTTTTATTAGTGTTACATTGGTTATGTCTGGGAATTCATGTCGGTGTCTATGTTTTTATTTCGGTTATATATTGTTTGTTTTCATTTTGTTCTTTAATGTACAAAATACCCCTAAACAAACAAGAAACTGACAAAGAAAGAAATATAATATACCAAATTGGTTATAAAAATGGATACAATAAAAATACTATGATCAAAATAGAAAATAAAATCAAATACAAAATAAAAACTGAACAGTTAAGAATTAATCAAACTGAACAACACATAAATAATAACAACAACAAAAAATGGGCCACATTCACATATATAAATAATAAAATGACAAAACTAACAAAACTATTTAAAAACACAGATATAAAAATAGCATACAAAACTAATAAAAATAAATTACAAAATCTAAATAGCTCACACAACAAAGATAATACAACAACTAACGGTATATACAAAATTGAATGCCAAGATTGCCATAAATGTTACATAGGACAAACAAAAAACATCTGAAAAAACGTTATTTTGAACACCTAAATGCATACAAAAAACCAGAAATATATAAATCCAATTTAGCCACACATGCAATAAACACAGGACATGAATTCCCAGACATAACCAATGTAACACTAATAAAACATATACCACACAAAGGCACCATAATGAACATATGGGAAAATTTACAAATATACAAACATAAAACAGAAAACAAACTAATACCTGAACAAATACAAATCAATACAAAACATGACACAATATTTAAAGTACTGAACATTGAAAATACACAAAAAACTAACACATACACCACAATCACACACAATAAAACCAACTTGAAATACCAGAAGTCAACAGGAAGCCACAATAGTCAACCAACAACACATATGTACTTCACCAGACAAAAAAACCGGAAGGCTAAGGATGGGTACAAGATAGTACCCGAAACATGTTCCAAATAGAAAAATAACATCTTGAGGTAAATTTATGTATAAATATTAAATGTAATATCTATGTGTATATATATATATGTATTCAATCACTTTCTGCTACAGTCCGTTCCTTGATGTATATAATAATTTAATATTTATAACTAAATTTACCTCAAGATGTTATTTTTCCTTATTTGGAACATGTTTCCAGAGTTCCTGTGCTCTCATCTTCAGCCTTCGCGATCTTTTGTCTGGTGAAGTATTTGTGTGTTGGCTGCTGGATGCTATTAAGGTTGTTTGTTGGTCTTTGGTATTTTAAAGTTGTATTATTGTGTGTGATTGTAGTATATGTATTTGTATTTTGTGTATTTTCGATGTTGAGTGCTTTGAATATTGTGTCATGTTTTGTATTGATTTGTATTTGTTCTGGTATTAGTTTGTTTTGTGTTTTATGTTTGTATATTTTTCCCAAATGTTCATTATGGTGCCTTTGTGTGGTATATGTTTTATTAGTGATACATTGGTTATGTCTGGGAATTCATGTCCTGTGTTTATTGCATGTGTGGCTAAATTGGATTTATATATTTCTGGTTTTTTGTATGCGTTTAGGTGTTAAAAATAACGTTTCTTCAGCTGTTTTTTTTGTTTGTCCTATGTAACATTTATTGCAGTCTTGGCATTCAATTTTGTATATACCGTTAGTTGTATTATCTTTGTTGTGTGAGCAATATAGATTTTGTAATTTATTTTTATTATTATTAGTTTTGTATGCAATTTTTATATCTGTGTTTTTAAATAGTTTTGTTAGTTTAGTCATTTTATTATATATGTATGTGAATGTGACCCATTTTTTGTTGTTGTTATTATTTATGTGTTGCTCATTTTGATTAATTCTTAATTGTCCAGTTTTTATTTTATATTTGATTTTATTTTCTATTTTGTTCACAGTATTTTGTAAATAGCATAACACTAGACATATACAAACTACACTTAGAGGTAACAAGTTTATTACATCCAATCACTTGGAATAATAAATACAATAACATAGAAAATAAAATAAGATTTGAAAAAACCAAAAGTCTAATACAATCAACAAAAGCTCAACACATGAAACAACAAAACAAAAAGCAAGAACAAAAAAAGAAAACTAAGCACACATTTTACCCTCGAACCATTAACTTTAGCAATACAGAATTTTACAAAAAAGAAACAGAATACTTAAACAATATGTCAAAAACTAACGTAACTCAAAATACAAACAAAAATCTAGAAAATTTAATAGTAGAAACAGAATTTGCCATTAACCTAATAAAAGACAATATACAAGAAGAAAAAAGAACAGAAGCAACACTTATAATAAAAAAATAATCACTAGCGAAATGAAAAACAAAGATAAACAAAAGAAAGACAATGAAACAATAAAAAAATTAAAAATAAAGTAAAGAACAATAATTTAATAATAACTAAAGCAGACAAAAGTCAAGCAACAGTAATCATTGATAAAGCAAACTACATCAAAAAAACCGAATACTTCATCAACAATAATAAATGCATGCAACTAAATAAAGATCCAACAGAAAACTATCTTAAACAAACAATAAAACTAATAAAAACAACTAAAAACATTTTCAACAATAAAAACACAGACATAATATATAAATAATAATCCAGAATCACCTAAAATGAATAGCCTAATAAAAATACACAAATTAAACAACCCAATACGTCCATTAATCAACTTCAAAAAGCTCCTACATACAAAATAGCAAAAATAATAGCACAAAAACTAAAAAATAACATCTAACAAGTAACCATCATAACATAAAAAATACATACGAATTAATAGACAAACTACAAATAATAAATATAAATGAAAATACATTTTTCACAACATATGACATCACAAACATGTACACCAACATCCCAGTAGAAGAAACAATAGACATAATAATAAACGAAATTAAAGAACAAAATGAAAACAAACAATATATAACCCAAATAAAAAATAGCCTGGAACTAATACTAAAATAAAATTACTTTGAATTTAATAGCAAAATTTATCAACAGCAAGAAGGTTTAGCAATGGGATCACCATTATCTAGCATAATAGCAGAAATATTCCTACAACACATAGACACCAAAATACAAAATACTATAAAATCACATGACCCAAATGGCATATGGATAAGATATGTAGATGATGGGCTATATGTATCAAATAACAAAAACACAAATGCAGAGAACATACTGAAACAAATCAATAACATACATCCTAAAATACAATTCACAGAAGAAAAAGAAAAACATAACAAAATCAACTATTTAGACATAACCATCACAAGATACAACAACCACATACAATATGCAATATACAGAAAACCAACTTCCACTAACATCATTATACCTAACCATTCTGACCACCCACCACAACATAAAATGGCAGCATTCTATTCGCTATTTAACAGAATGTACAAAATTCCCTTAAACAAACAAAAAACTGACAAAGAAAGAAATATAATATACCAAATTGGTTATGAAAATGGATACAATAAAAATACTGTGAACAAAATAGAAAATAAAATCAAATATAAAATAAAAACTAAACAATTAAGAATTAATCAAAATGAACAACACATAAATAATAACAACAACAAACAATGGGTCACATTCACATACATATATAATAAAATGAAAAAACTAACAAAACTATTTAAAACCACAGATAAAAAAATTACATACAAAACTATTAATAATAAAAATAAATTACAAAATCTAAATAGGTCACACAACAAAGATAATACAACAACTAACGGTATATACAAAATTGAGTGCCAAGATTGTATTAAATGTTACATAGGACAAACAAAAAAAACAGCTGAAAAAACGTTATTTTGAACACCTAAACGCATACAAAAAACCAGAAATATATAAATCCAATTTAGCCACACATGCAATAAACACAGGACATGAATTCCCAGACATAACCAATGTATCACTAATAAAACATATACCACACAAAGGCACCATAATGAACATTTGGGAAAATTTACAAATATACAAACATAAACACACAAAACAAACTAATACTAGAACAAATACAAATCAATACAAAACGTGACACAATATTCAAAGCACTCAACATCGAAAATACACAAAATACAAACACATATACTACAATCACACACAATAATACAACTTTAAAATACCAAAGACAACAAACAACCTTAATAGCATCCAGCAGCCAACACACAAATACTTCACCAGACAAAAGATCGCGAAGGCTGAAGATGAGAGCACAGGAACTCTCGAAACATGTTCCAAATAAGGAAAAATAACATCTTGAGGTAAATTTAGTTATAAATATTAAATGTAATATATATATATATAAGTATTATTACGCTAAAATTATTATCAAGATTTGTATTCTTAGTTTTTGTGTGTCAGTATATATTACTTACTTAGTCATTCTTACATGTTTTGAGTATCATGGGATATGCTTATCATGAGGCTTGCTGATATGTCGACTATAGTGAAGTAGCCTATTCGTGTTTTGGTTCAATCTTGTGTTGGTCGGTATAGGAGACGTTTTTTCGATTCAACTGGTGTTAATATTTTTTGAAGAAACTTGTTCTGTGTTCTATTTAATAGTTAGTGTTTTTTAAAAATTGTGTCATGTTTGGTACTAACTTAAGTTTCCTAGGGTATTCATTTGTTTTGAGTTCTATGTTCATATGGTCTTTATTCCCAAATGTTCATTATGATTCCCTTTGTGTGATACACGTTTTAATAGCGTCATGTAATTAATTTCTGTGAATGTATGTATGTCATGTATTGCTAAATTAAATCTCTACATGTCTGTTTTCTGTTTGCAGTTGAATGTTCAAAGCAGCACTTTTTTTTAAATTGTTTTTTTGTCTGACCAATGTAGAATCGGTTGCAACCTTTGCACTCAGATTTGCAAACGAATTCCTGTGTTTCATTAATTCTGTCGGCTTTATTTAGTTTTGAATATTTTTGTTGTGTGTTTTTTATTGTATTTTAACGTTGTTTGAAATGTTTGATAATTTTATTTGTAGTGATGTTTATGAATGTGGATGTAGCTCAGTTATTTATGCTACTATTTTCGGTAGCTCTTAACGGTGTTGGTTTTAATCTATTGGCAAAGACTGGCACTGTCGGGGCCAACTAGAAACTACCGGGCTGTTGGGACGTGGTCGATTGCTTACAACTTGGACTCTTTTTTTCAGTAGATACGAATTATACAAAGGATGGCACGCCGAACACAGAGATATTAGCAATACGTTAAGTTGAAAGCGATTGGCCAATCACAATATATAGGCGAGCCAATCACAAAGCAGCAAACTGTTTGGTGTTCAAAGCGAGCAACATGAAAAGAAGCAGAAACAAGGACATACCAATGCAGATTTCAGTCTGTTGAAAATATAAAAGTTAGTAGAATATCTGTGGTACAATACTAAATACATTAATAAGTATCAGTTACAGTAGAAGAATCAGTTACCAGTATTACTAAAGGATACATTAGTATAAGATTGTAAAGTTATATGAAGCAGTTGTACACGCAGTACAAGTATTTAAACTGAAAACAGTCAGGAAAGAAGAAAGGAGCGAAATAACTGAAACCTATATTATGCGCACTTGCAGCCGCAGATGGTATACAGTTGTTACACAAATGCTATGTCCACACTTGTGCTCTTTCAACTTAAATTTTCTTTTCAATTTTCAATTCAGATTTCAACAACGATTAGTTCTTGCGCATGCTTTAGACCGAAAGTACTGAACGCATGCCACAAAATGTCTACACTTGTGCGTCACAGTTGTCAATGTTTCTCAAGTGTAAACGTGAAAATGGACGTGACTGATACGCCTATGTTAGCGGGTATAAGTGCTGCATTTTAATGCTGAAAAGAGTTACATAAAGGCGTGAAAAATATCAACGCTCGAAATGGTTGAAAGATTATTTGAGAACACGGAATTTTGGAATTATGAGCGATCTGGATGGTGACGTTCTGCTTAAGAACTTTACACGCATGTCTAGAACAAACTTTTACATGCTTTTACAAATGGTGAAGCCTAAAATCGCAAAAGAAAATACTCGCTTTAGAGAAGCAATCTTAGTTGAAGTGAAATTAGCAATTACACTTAGGTATTTGGCTACCGGTGATTCATTTACTTCTTTGATGTACTTACTTAAAGTATACAACCAATTCATTTCATTAATCCTTCCCGGGATTCTTTCACAGTTCGTTCATACTTCTTAGCCTAAACAGCGTAAGCATATTTTCTTTTCATTTTGTTTGTATAATTTTTGTCTTTAATGTCCCAGAAGACACAATGTTACCTATAATCTTCAATAAAGGCCAACGTTTGTTCTGCCGACATGGTAAACAATAAACAGTCACAGTAATCACGAAAACAGAACAAAACCTTTCTGTAAAACTATAAAGTTGCACGGAATGTTGAAAGATCGACTGGTGGTGGATGCCATCGGTGTATACTATATGGATCGCGTGCTACATTCGCTGAATTCGGTCCGACCACTGCACCAGTGGTGGGCAAGTACACTGCGTATGCTATATCCTGTACCTGTACAAAGTCTGACTTTTCTGCTTTGTTATAGCTTTTGTTGCTTTAGCGGAACATATTTTGCGGTAAATGGTATAGCTATGTCATTTTATCAATGAATGACTCCAATGTGGGAGGTTTTTAATAAGTTCTTTTCCAAAATAAACACATTTGTTTAACTGTAAGATTTCAGTATTTTGACACATTATTTCAGTTTATCGCTAAGTTCTGTTGCCGTTCATAAACAATTCTGTTGCGTTTTTATTTATGGACATTGAATGTTGAAGCCAGATGAATAAAATAAAAATAAGGGAATAAAAGACGTGAGCCGTAAATTTTCAAATGTTTATTGCGTAAAAGAAGCTGGCGTGTATGCTTGCCATGGTAGTTAAAATGTTCAATAAGCAATGCTAATTTACATAAATTTTGTTGATTTTATTTAATTAGCTACGTATTAACTGTATACAAATTGTTACATTAAACATTACTAAATAATACACATTTATTTAACTTTTGGCGGACACCAAGGTTAGAGAAGGTTGCTGCAGCGGTTCTGTCCTTAGCAAAATCATAGCACAAGATTTTATAAAATGATGTCCCTCTTAATTTGATAAGTTTTCCTTTACTTCATGGGTATCTTCAGAAAAATTATTGTTTTAAATATGTTTTCTAAACACTGTGCCGGCAAAGTTTTGCAAGCTGATATAATCATTTTTTTGGTATTAAGTTTACTGTTAGATATAATCAATAAAATTTACATATACTTTACAGTCTTTAAAACGTCTGATGACGCTTTAATTTTCCGTTTGAAACAAAGTCAGTAAAATGAGTATAAACACTCAAGTTATTATCATCTGTTATCAGTAAATGAATGCACTCTACACACCTTAACTTCGAAATAATTTTTTTTTTACAATAATGCCACACAGATAATACAGAATATTATCCTTATAGTATGACCTAACGTCTTTAACCATATTCATAATTCCCTTAAAGTTTTTGATTTTTTCAAAATCCGTTTCATTGAAATTTTTCTCTACTTCTGAAAAACTCTTTATTGAAATTTGGATAATGAAATCAAAAACTAATCAATTCCTTTTTTAGATACCTGGACACTGTTACTGAACATACGTTTTCTCAAGGCCCACTGAAACTGTTTAACATTAGGATTGTTATTATGTCCTCCACTGGATTTAATACAAGTAAAGAAGAGTTCCAATTGGTTTTGAGAAAACTTGTAAGTCAACATATATTTATAGTGTAACACATCCAATAAAATATGCGTCTTCATAAGCACAAATTTTCAGTAGAACTGTCCAAAATTTAATAATTGTAAGGTGTCAAAACAAGTAGATTACTGACTGAATGACTCGTTTAGTACACGTGTTAACTTAGCGCCAAACGCTTTATTCTCCCGATGGTGGGGGAAGCTGTACGCGCTACGGAAGGTTTTCTGCCGTTCACTTTGCCAGTCAGCACGCGATCCATATAGTATACATCGATGGTGGAAGCACATGCGTTACTGAATGCATCACTAAAAACGGTGACCTTCAACTGATTTTGAGGCATGCTTGTGCATGCGTTACGTTCGTTCGAGGAAAGTCCTACTGTGCATGCCTCAAATGCGCGAAAAGCGCACTACTGTGGACATAGCGAAAGACGTTCCCCTATGCGTACAGGTATAAGAGAGGCTGCAATGACCGTTCTAGTGTGGACTCTAGGTAGTGTGTTGCCGTACTACAGACACCTGGACTGACACGGCGGAGCTTCCCAAGCGTGGGGTAGACATTAACGGGAGATGATCCTGCATGTGTACACCCATGGTTAGGGAAATGGTAACAACCCGGAAAAAAATTGTTTACCCAGCAAAAGTATATATGTATACGCCTAAATAAATCCTTATACTGTCTTGTTTAACTCCCGATAAATACCGTTCTGAAACCGTGGACAGCCTCTTGATCATACCCTTCTTCCATTTTTAATACCATATGTATAAACTTCTGCCTGTGTTTGAATGGTGTAGCAAGGGACCAGTCAGCTGGCTTTTCTCCAATAAACCTCCAGATAGTTTTATTTCTTTCGTGTTTCAGGTCCCAGCATTTTGCAGCTTCTTTCCTAGAATGCGAGTTTGCCAATGACAATTGGCTTCTAGCATTGGTATAATATTGGACATTAATGGGGAGATATATATGTTTGTTTTATTTATTGGGAGAAAGTTGTCTGCAGAGTTGGCTGGGATATTCCAATGAAGATTTTAAAGTATATTGGTATAAACTGGAAGGGTAAAAACTAATTAAGGAGATGTTCACAAAACAGGAAGAAGTAGTAAGAGTGGATTAGTATGAAACAGAAGAGTTGGGAATTAGAAAACTACTCAGTATATTTGCATAAACTATTCTATAAAGTTTACACAGAAGGCTTTAAAAATTAAGAGGAACAGTAGTTGGAAGTGAAACATAAACACCATTAAATATGAGCATAGTCAAGCAGTGCTTAGTGGAATCAGAAAAAGAGCTACAATTTATGATGGAGAATATTGTAAGAGAAGAGAATGAAGGGAAAACTAAAATTATGAGAATTGGCACGAATGAAAGCTTTGTTAACACGTTCTATAACGTCTCACCTACGTTATAACATCGGGAACCTGTGCATACTTACCTCAGAACACTTGCACGGGCTGCCATACTCTTAATTAACTTTTAATTACTAATTAAACCAGCTGTAGTTATAACTAAAAGAACTTTTACATGGGGGTCTAATGATTTATTCACTCAATATTTTAGTGTAAAATAACGACATCTCTTTATTAAACCATTACTACAACAGTCCTACATAAATGTTCCCACATAAGGTTTTCTAAATAAAAGATTACAATTTATAAAAGATTTTGTAAATAACGGGGGCCAAAACATATGGATTTATAAGTGTTAGCATTATCCACGGATCCGGGACCTTAAACTTGTTTGTGAGTTAAGCTCACTTATTCATATTCTATCTTACTACTTGGGGGGGGGGGGCATTTGAAGAATGGACTTAATCTAAAAAAGTTTGTATTAGTGAAGCTTTATATATAAGATACATCAGCATTATTTGGTACTACAAATATTTTGAATCCTAAGACATACTACATCTTATAAAGTGATTATCATTAGAGTCTTTATATATTTCTTTAAACTGTCTTTAATCATTCATTTGTTAGAATTTTAATTAATCACGGAGGACAAGTCTCCGTGTCACCTGAGATATCCAGAAGTTTACTCGATGTCCGGGTCTTGGGTCCTTGTGGTGTTCGTCAGCGGTTGATCTTTAGTGGAGTTAACTTTCCTGTTGAAGTTCCTGAAGTGATTAGTTCATGATGAAGTAGCGTTGATGTCCTCAGAAGTCTAGTAGTTAAACATAGTCAGTAGTATAAGTGCCGTAAATGTTCTTGTTTGTTGTAGAATCGCACGTTACATTATTGTTTATAAAAGTTCTCACTTTAGGTAGCTCGTACCATATTATTTTAAAACAACATAGACATCTTTCAAATTATACAAATGAGATGTCATCCCTTACACAGTTATTTATACCTTTTGGTTTTTAACATTTAAACGTACTAGCACACTAACTTGCCACTACTTTTCGCTACACATTGTTATATCTCTCCTCTAAATAAAAACATTTTGTCGTTCTCCGGGACATGTTTCAAGCGTGTGTTTTCTACGCGAGCGCTTCATCTCGATTGAATTACTATGTTAGGAAGGGTCAGTTAATCGCGCGGAGTTTAGGCGTCGCAATAAAATAGTTCCACCTTTATTCTCTATTTAAGGGGTTAAAGTTTGACCTTTTAATTATCCAAACATATTCTTTATTACAGAATTTATTATTGTACACTACTGTGGTCTTGTTTATTTATTTATTTAATATCAATTTACAAGGATTATTAGTTTGTTTATGGGTCGGTATTCAAGTTAATTCCGGTTAGCGCATGTCTATGCAGGGTTAATTAATAAGGGTTTCCCTATCTGTACACTCGTATTCCTTTTTTTTTATTAGAACTCTTTATTAAATATTATTATGATTTATGATAGTGATAAAAATTATTTTAAATATGCGATTTATTAAAATTTAAATTTCTCAGCCTTTAACATTTCCTATTTTATTATTTATTTATTTTTTTAATTAATGAAATCGTCACATACTCCGCCGCTTAAAACAGACTCCGGATGGGGGAAATATATGTGTTATTTGCTCAGCAATGTACTGGGAGTATGCTTGGGGATTACCGTGTGAAATTTCTCTCACTCATTTCTCTGTACAAAATTATGAGCTGCATAAGTCACTCTCGACTTGCTTATTCTTATTATCAATATATATACAATACCTTACAGACTAAATCTTATACTACATAAAATTCACACTTTATAAAATATATCGTAAACATACTAAATTCTTCTTAAATCTACTACTTACGACTACTACCGGGTTTTTCTTTAGTTTGTGAGTTACTCTTGTTATAGAATTACTCTTTAAGTAATTTATTACTTAATTACTACTTATATTCGATGTCAGCTGACGTCTCACTTAGCTCTACTTTCGATGAATAGGATTCAAGGTTGATCAGCCCTCGTACCTATTTATACGATTAGGTAGCCAATGGTTACTCAAGTACTCTTTAGCAGTTGAGTACAAAACATATACCTTTTTACTACATTTATTTTGCTTGCACTCTACCATTTCCTTCTTTGTGACAACGCTTTATCTGCGAAATATGTGTTCTTCGTACATATTTTTGAGTAGAGGGTTCGTACAGGGCTACAGTTACTGGAGTTAAGTATTTGTGAATTTGATAAGGACCGCACCATCGGTATGATAGCTTGGAGGTTGTCTTATCGATTGCAATACTCGTAGGGTGTGTTTTATACATTACTAAGTCACCGATTTGGTACTTTACTACATTGTTATTATTATTTCACTCGTGATTTTTCCGCGATTTCGCTAAGTTTGCTCGTAAATTAGCGCGAGCTTCATTCCAGAGTTTCTTTATATTTTTATCCCTAATTTCAAGGGGTAGTAACTCATGTATTTTCCACTTAGTGGATAATGGGTGGTTAGGTTTGTATTTAAACAATAATTCGAATGGTGTAGACTTATGTCCTTCATGATAGGCTGAATTAAAGGCGAATTGTATCCAGGATAGGTTCTGGTCCCAAGACGTATGGTCGTTTGCATGGTAGGCTATTAAAGGAGATTTTAGGTTTCGCAGATACCTTTCAGCTATATTACCTTGCGGACGATACTCTGTAGTGGTAATGTGGTCTATTCCTATTTTGAAACACATGTTCCTGAATTCCTTTGACGTAACTGGGGTCCGTTATCCGACACTAGATGTACGGGTGTACCGAACTCTTTAAATAATCTATTCTGTAATATACTTACTGTGGGTGAAGCTAACGCTCGCCGCATGGAATACATCCAGACAAATTTGGTGAAAGAATCTACGCAAATGAGTAGCATGGTATTTCCTGATTTAGAACGCGGGTAGGGTCCTGAAAAGTCTAAATAAATTTTGGAGAACGGGGTAGCAGGAATTTCTGAGATTAATTGACTTATTTGGCTGTTTCTCGCTGGTTTGCTGAGTGCACACAACTTACACCTTTTCACGAAATTAGCTATCTCACTGTTCATATTTTCCCAGTGATATTCTTTACGAATTCGATGTATTGTTTTATTTATTCCCATATGTGCTCCAATGGTAGAAGAGTGGTAGTATTCCATCAGCATAGGATTAATAATACCCGGGGCGATTATTCGTAAATACTTTCCGTTCGTTATTCTATAACATAATACTCTCTTACTCAATATGTATTTTTCTGAGTTATTTCCTTTGTCGAGTTGTTCTATAATTGGTCTTAAACGGGGGTCTTGTTGTTGATACTGGGCTAAGTCCGTAAATGCAAGAGGAAATTCGGTAATTAAAGTATTGATAATCGGCGTTTCTCTACTCTCCTTGTTTTCGTATGTTTTACTAGTCTCCTGGAACATACGTGTGACAGTGTATCGGCAACTACGTTTTGTGTGCCTCTAATATGTTGTACTTTAAATTTATAACAATTTAATCTTAATACCCATCTTCCGATACGACCTAACTGTTTTGGGTGATTTATTAGCCAAGATAATGCTTGATTATCCGTTTCTAACAGAAACTCTTTATGTTCTAAAAAGGGTTTGAACTTCTCAAAAGCGAAAACGATAGCTAAACATTCTAATTCGTATGCGGAGTATTTCTTTTCTTGGTCTGTCAGGGTGCGTGAAGCGTAACTAATAGGTAGTCTAGAGTTATCTACTTCCTGATATATCACTGCACCTAGGGCTACACTTGAACTGTCTGTCTGCACTACAAACGGTTTTGTAAAATCGGCTAATTGTAGTACTGGGGGTGATATGATGCTTTCTTTTAGTTTCTCGAATGCAGTTTGGTGTTGCACATTCCACTCAAATTTAGCTCCCTTCTTTCTTAAAGCATTTAGAGGTGCTGCAATTTCGGCTAGATGAGGGATATACTTGTGGAAATAATTTATCATTCCCGAAAATCGAGCTATTCCTTTCTCATCCCGCGGTGGTAAAAATTCTCTGATCGTACGGGTTCGCTCGGGGTCTATGCTTACCTTTCCGTTGGCTTTTACGATGTGACCTAAAAATGAAAATTGTGTGGCAGCAAAATTTACTTTACTGGGGTTTACGGTTAATCCAGCTTTCTCCAACCGGGATAGTACTTCACGTAGATGTTTAAGATGTTGGTCAATTGATTCGCTGTAGATAACGATGTCATCTAGGTAGTGATACACATATTTAAATTTTATATCATGAAATAATTTTTCTAATAATCGGCTACATACAGAACTACCTTGGGATATTCCAAAGGGTACTCTCGTAAATTGGTACAGGTTGAAAGGGACGGCAAATGCGGTTAGACGTTTCGATTCTTCCGAGAGGGGTATCTGGTGAAATGCCTGGTTTAGATCCATGATGGTAAAAAATTTCGCTTTCGTAAAATAATGAAAAGCACTGTGGATGTCGGGAAGTGGTATAGACTCGAATTCTATCCGTTTATTTAGTTGCCTGTAGTCCACAACTAGTCTATGTTTGTCGTTACCTTTTGGTACTAAAAAGGCGGGTGATGAATAAGATGAAGTAGAGGGTTCGATGACTCCTTGTTCTAATAATTTGTTAATTTGGTTCCTCATTACTTCCACTTTTGGAGGTGATAACTTGTATAGGGCTAAACGTATTACTTTATTGTCGCTCAAATTGATTTTGTACTCTATCAGGTCCGTCCGTCCTAACTTTGGAGTGAGGACGTCGGAGAACTGTTCTATTAATGTCTGCATTTTCCGTCTATCTTTACTTTCCAGATGACCTAATTCAGACTCGTAATGTTCTGGATGTGTAGAAGTTGTTTCAGTACTTTCTCTGTTATTTGCATTATCATCCAAACTATAATTCTGTGAACGATCGAATCCAAAATAAAATTTCTTATCGTGAATATCTAGAATTATTCCTGTTTTACTGATAAAATCAGCTCCCAATATTAACTCGGTCCTAACTCGTCGCATACCAACATTGGAAAATACCACGTTAGATTTTTAATTTTTACTTTAAACGTGATGTTAAATTTTATCATTAAATTTTGTTTATTAGCTGTAGCGCATCTAATATTCACCGATTGACTGCGTTTAACTAAGTTGTGTTTAAATAATTTATCGGCTAGCTGTTGACTAATTAAACTTCGCGTGGATCCGGAATCAATTAATCCGAGGGTGGATGCAACACCGAGGTCAACTTGTATATACGGTAATTGACACTTACTGAAATCACATTTATTAATAGCGTTACATTTATCAATAAATTTTCTAACATAGGGGTCTAATTTTCTTTTGTTATTATTATTTTGTTTTAATTTGTTGTCTCTCAGGGGTTTACCTGTTTTCACGATGCTGCGGAAGACACAGGATTTCGGATCTCCCTGCCTTACATGTTTTTTGGATACGGGGTTTTCTGATAGTACTGTTTCCTTTTACAGTTTCTACTGATGTGTCCAGGTTTCCCGCAGTTATAGCATACATTTTCTTAACGTGGTGTCTCACTGGTTTCCTGTCGAGGTTGAGGCTCCTTGGACTTACCATGGTCATGAAGATTGTTTGGTCTACGAAATGGTCGACTTTCGCGCTGAGTTCTTGCATCTGTGACTAGGGCTTGCGTTTCCTTTCTATGTTGTGTAGTGGATAGCGATGCATGTCTGTTCTGATCCGCGTACCATACATTTGAAGAGTGAATACTACATTGTTCTAGATCTGCGAAAGTGTGGGGCCTATTTATTAGTGCTAATCGAGAGCGCTCTTCTGGAGATAAGCCTACTAGAATAGTATCGACCAATTGTTTCTCACTCCAGTTGACTTGCAGTAGTCGGGAAGATTCTCTGATGTCTGCAATATAGTGGGCCAGTCTTTCATGGGCTCCTTGTACTCGAAGTACGGTATTTCTTTTGATCTCCTCGTAAATTCCCGTGGGGATAAAATGTTTTATTATGGTAGTATGAAGTTCTTCTACTGGAAGAGTCGAGCTTAATGATTCCAGTACACGATCTCGTAATGGTGGTTTACATTTGGGTAGGATTACTTGCAGGATTTGCCAATCGTTCAGTTGCTGTAAATCTTTTATTTGCAGGAGGTATCTGATGAAATTTAACAGTTTCGTAACACTTAAGCCATCAGTGTAGGGAATTTCTATAATAATTTTTTCTACTGGGTGTGTGATCTTTCCGTAGAGGTCTACATTAAAATTTATATTTGTTATACATTTCGAAGGATTTGTTGCTGCGTTAGGCGCCATAATCGCATATTTACTGGTGCGAGTATGGTGATCACTAGGCTGTGGGGGTTCTGATATCGTGAGGGTATTTAATTCTCTACTAGGTAGCTGTTCATGAGTCGGTTGTATCTTCGATACGATGGGTGATTCGTGGTTCGCGGTGGAGGGAGGGTGTTCTAATGTAGGAGATTGAACCGGGGAAATATATAATTTTTTTAGATATAGCTCTATTTCTTCCATTCTAGATGAGTCTGACATTCTTCGCAACTCGTTGATAATTGTGGGTAATTGATGTAATGCCTCATCCGCAAACTTTTGCACATCGGGAGGGATTACGGTGACGTCGGGCCAGTTCAATAAATTGTTCAACCGGCGGGTTAAATGTTCTATTCGTTGCGTGACGCGCAATATTACTGTAGGTGATTTTTCGTCGTGAATGTTTTGAGATAATAACGTCAGTTCCCTATACTTCGCATAACAGGTTTCTCGTTCGCTGTCATAATCGAGTTCACGTAATCTATCTAACTGCGAGGGTAGTACTTTCGCGTAACGTTTTGCGCAATTCGGAGACTGTTACGTTCGCGTGAGGTAAACCACGTAAAATAGCTTCGTAGCACAGTTCACCTTTTAATAATAGATCGGGGTTAAATAAAGCCATTTTTGAAATGTGAGTCACTATAAATACTTATTCTACTATTAGTATTAAATTCTATACTACTCTTTCTTGTTTACACAAATAAACGATTTTAGTTCACATTTAAAATTTATATTGGTAGTGCAAGAAGTAAATCTCAGAGAAAGAGAAATCTCACACAGGCGTCAATATACTTTCAACTAAGGGGGAAATTCTTGGTTACTACACACAGGATGATACACGCTTCTTGTAACAATAGAACAGTCGAAGAGGGTTGGGTATTGTCTAACTCAACTTTGCGCAAGGTAATTAGGACAGTTTTAAACACTCGTGGACAAGAAATTAACCGGTCAGATTTTGTTTACAAACCGACACGTTGATGAATGAAATTTTTGACAAGTACGTACCTGATTTTATTTCGTATACATGTGTCGTTAAGTTAACATTGTGTAAACTCTTATATCTAATTCACAATTAAAATTACCTATTTACTATACTATTATAATAATAATTATAAATTTAATTTTATTTAACATTTTTGACATATTTTAAAGTACATGAGTGAATAGATCAACAGGGTGTCACAATATTACTCAATTATTTATTAAACAAAGCAGAGTGGCGCATTTTATATGCGTCACGATGCACACAATTATTATTTTTTTTTTTACAAATAAGCAGAGTGGCGCATCTTATAACGTCTCACCTACGTTATAACATCGGGAACCTGTGCATACTTACCTCAGAACACTTGCACGGGCTGCCATACTCGTAATTAACTTTTAATTACTAATTAAACCAGCTGTAGTTATAACTAAAGGAACTTTTACATGGGGGTCTGATGATTTATTCACTCAATGTTTTAGTGTAAAATAACGACATCTCTTTATTAAACCATTACTACAACAGTTCTACATAAATGTTCCCACATAAGGTTTTCTAAATAAAAGATTACAATTTATAAAAGATTTTGTAAATAACGGGGGCCAAAACATATGGATTTATAAGTGCTAGCATTATCCACGGATCCGGGGCCTTAAACTTGTTTGTGTGTTAAGCTCACTTATTCATATTCTATCTTACTATTTGGGGGGGGGGCATTTGAAGAATGGACTTAATCTAAAAAAGTTTGTATTAGTGAAGCTTTATATATAAGATACATCAGCATTATTTGGTACTACAAGTATTTTGAATCCTAAGACATACTACATCTTATAAAGTGATTATCATTAGAGTCTTTATATATTTCTTTAAACTGTCTTTAACCATTCATTTGTTAGAATTTTAATTAATCACGGAGGACAAGTCTCCGTGTCACCTGAGATATCCAGAACTTTACTCGATGTCCGGGTCGTGGGTCCTTGTGGTGTTCGTCAGCGGTTGATATTTAGTGGAGCTAACTTTCCTGTTGAAGTTCCTGAAGTGACTAGTTCATGATGAAGTAGCGTTGATGTCCTCAGAAGTCTAGTAGTTAAACATAGTCAGTAGTATAAGTGCCGTAAATGTTCTTGTTTGTTGTAGAATCGCACGTTACATTATTGTTTATAAAAGTTCTCACTTTAGGTAGCTCGTACCATATTATTTTAAAACAACATAGACATCTTACAAATTATACAAATGAGATGTCATCCCTTACACAGATATTTATACCTTTTTTGTTTTTAACATTTAAACGTACTAGCACACTAATTTGCCACTACTTTTCGCTACAATTGTTATATCTGTCCTCTAAATAAAAACATTTTGTCGTTCTCTGGGACATGTTTCAAGCGTGTGTTTTCTACGCGAGCGCTTCATCTCGATTGAATTACTATGTTAGGAAGGGTCAGTTAATCGCGCGGAGTTTAGGCGTCGCAATAAAATACTTCCACCTTTATTCTCTATTTAAGGGGTTAAAGTTTGACCTTTTATTTATCCAAATATATTCTTTATTACAGAATTTATTATTGTAGACTACTGTGGTCTTGTTTATTTATTTATTTAGTATCAATTTACAAGGATTATTAGTTTGTTTATGGTTCGGTATTCAAGTTAATTCCGGTTAGCGCATGTCTATGCAGGGTTAATTAATAAGGGTTTCCCTATCTGTACACTCGTATTCCTTCTTTTTATTAAAACTCTTTATTAAATATTATTATGATTTATGATAGTGATAAAATTTAGTTTAAATGTGCGATTTATTAAAATTTAAATTTTTCAGCCTTTAACATTTCCTATTTTATTACTTATTTATTTTGTAATTAATGAAATCGTCACAGTTCTTGAAAGGAAAAATTGTAGAGCAGATATGCGTGGAGTACGGAGGAAATCAGAAGTAGGATGAGCAAGAGATTCGATTGAGATGAGAAAGGCATTTGCTAAATGTTCTGTTTGTATTGTCGTTTTATATGGCAGTGAAGGGTGGACCGTCAAAAAGAAATAAGAAAGGACTTACGGAGGTTTGAAATGCGATTGTGGTAAAGAACTGTTAAGACGAAATGAAGTGGTAGATAGAAAACAATCAGGTATTGACGGGAATAGGAGAGGTAAGAAAACTGGCGAAAAGAATGGGAAAGAAAAAAATCATTTTCGTTGCGCCATGTACTAACCAACTATCTGCAGCTAAAATCATAGAGGGAAAGGTGAAGGAAGGAGAGCTTAGAATGCTTGATATCGTCAAATACGAAAGGAGCTATATGGCAGATGAAGAGAAATATACAACACCCAGAAATTGGAGAATCAAGTTGAAACCTGTGGTAGACAATTTTACCAAAGAAAAAGGACTTTGGTATTAGAGGTTGTGAATACCGCACAATAATTTCTAGATGTTGTAGACTTTCATTAATTTAATTTATTTAAATGATTTGCATTGTCAACTATTTTATTTATTAATAATATTAATATGTCTAAATTTTGCTGCAGCAAATTAATACTCCTTAAAATATTCAGTCTTTTCCTAGATTAAATATAAAACTTAATTATATACGGGTATAATATTAGCCTAACGTAACATTGCACAAAACTGTCAGCAAAAGTCGACATTTCAGAAATATTCGTTACTATGATATACACGAGAATGTTTGTACAAAAGGCTGTATATTTCAAGTTTGTACAACATAAATTATTTTTACTACATTTCACTTTTTAGACTCGTCGTTGAAAAAGTGTCGTATCGAGTAGTGGGGAGAGCTAAGGGTTTCGAATCTCTGGAAAAACTGATAAAACGCATCGATTATTTACACAGTAAATTCCCCTCTTTCCGTCAGCACATACACACACATACATATATACATACACACACATACATATATACATACACAGACGTGTGTGTGTTTTTCCTTTTCATTGCAACGTAAACGTTTATCGCGAACAAAGTCACCGGAGCAGAAACATGATTCCATAAATTACGGTCACTCGTATTATTTCAGTAACCACCCTTCGTGTTTAACTTCTTACAAATTTGTACATGAATATTATCAACCTGATTTTCATGCAGTTAATTAACTATTTAATTAAAATTATTTTAAAAATCCTCTAAAACTATTCACTGTTACACGTGCAAGTCGTTTTATTAAAACGTACTTGACAGTATTGAGGCGGACGTTTCGTCGATCAGTATTAAACAATTAAATGCTCCTATCACTCACGTGTGATCTTCTTCACGTGTTTTATATATAAAGAAACAAACCACTGTTGAAACTACAAAACTAAAAACTACACGCAATTTTTGCAAATACAGAAGCAAATTGTCAATTACACATTAAAACTGATAATTGTTATTAGTATATATTAAAATAAAATAAGTAAATACGATTAAGAATGAAAGTAATAAATTTCTTTGACATTATCACTAAGTTTAACACTATACTTATCTATGAAAATCACATAAGTTAATACAAGTACAAGTAAGAACTACAAATTTCCAGCTACTCTTCTTAGCTTGACGGCTCTGCTCAAAGGTTGTAAAGAAAAGAGAGAACTGATAAATTTTATCTTTATTTGTATTTATTTATTTTATTTTTATTTTAGAAAAGACAACTTTTATCTGTATTTGCGAACGTTTTAGTTTCAACTAACAGACGTCACGGTTACTTTTTATAAAACATGAGGGCGATCGCAGATTTGTAGTGACCGAAACTGACCGGTTGTTAAGTTCTGCCTCAGTACTGTTAACTATGGTAATGTATTGTTAAAATTAAGTTTAAAGATAAGAAGGTGTTTCACAAAATCCCTCGATAATCTGCCGATTTCGTATCGATTATCGATATAAGGATTCGTCCTATCATGTTTAAAACGAATACCGGATTTTAGTTTCCACAATGCGAAATCTTTGCTCGTAAATTCTGAACCCTGTTGATGAGCTAAATAATACGGCCATTTAACTCAGGATTTATTCCATTTGAAAGCTGATACTCTAAAACCAGATAGGTGTATATTATTTACATTAGCACACCTACATTTGAGCATTAAATCTCAAGTTTCGTTATTAATTCACCGTCAGCAGGTAGCTTGTAATATTATTGAAAGTTCATCAATGCGTATGATATATATGAGTCTGTTTTCATTTATCGGTTGTAAAGAAATATCATCTTCCGTCTGAACATAACCATTTCATAATAAATATGTTTTTACTTGATTCAACGTTAGAACAGATGTTAATCAATTTAACAATAATGATGAAATTAATAATATAATTATTATATTTAAAATAAACGTATTTTCCAAAGGGGCACTATGCAAACATTTGACAGTTGACCGTTACTGAAAGTGATATATTGAAAACAACCGCGCCACTTATTTTACACTAAAAATAAAGAATACGTTGCACAATATTTTATTTATTCAGAACCCAATTTTCAATATATTTATAAACATTTGAAAAATTTTACTTTTTTGTCTAACACATATAACATCAAGGTTTTTTGTAATAGCTCCAGATAATTATTTTGTAACAAAAGTATGAATCTGTCGCCAAATTAATGTCAACCTTCTTGACATTATTCAAATCAAATGTTATTTAACACTCTTAATGACTGAATCACTTAAAAACGTCACGTTTGATGAATTAAAATAATAAAAAAACCACAAAGGTATAATTTGTTGTAACTCTTCAACACTTAATTACTTTTTGTTAAATAGTAATTATCCAATCCAGATAAAAAGGTTACGCAAATAAAGCAGTGGGTGATGTATGACAACATATTACGTACCTATAATGTTTTCCAATGTTCCGTTTACAAACAGCTGCGTTTGGTATATACTATAATATACCTGTTATTTCTAACAGGCGGCCCGCGAATTTATCTTGGAAAACCGATTTATTAATTACTCTATTTACTTTAATGAGTAAATGAATGATAAAATATTATTTTTACTGAGAATGGTCTTGCAGGGGAAACGTTAAAAATATGTTTCACTGATTCACTAATAAACGTACCGTATATTTTCTTTGTTTAATGGAAAGTGTATTTACGACATTGCCCAGGCTATCATGTAACAAGGACCCGGTCTATTTCCTTCCATCCATCGGCTAGCCAAACCAGTTTCATCCTTGATACTTAGTCAGTCGCATCCCGTATTCAAATGTACGTTTAAGAATTTTTAACAAGAATTGCGTCGTTTACAGACAAACCCTTCCTGCAGACAAGCCAATAAAAGGTGATGGAATTGTTTAAGCTGCTATCTGATGAACGATTTTGAAATCTGCATAATTTTGGAAAAAATGATGTCGATGTTTGGAAGAACATACATCTACGAAAGCGAGGCCTTCACAATGAAGTTAATCAAAAACTACGGTAGAAGTCGCCTCACAGACTCTGCTTTACCTACTGATATTACCTGGATTTGGACACTATAATGTCAGTGGCTGCAGCAATTCGACCTTAGTTTTCACATTGAAGGTTTCTTTATTATATCTTTATTATTACAATGGCAATATAAAGGTTGTACCATTAAAGATATGTATTAAAATATTTTGAGGGTGTAAGTTACTTATTTTTACTTATATGTAATTAAACATTACCCTTTTTATTTTTACGTTACTGGTGGAAAATTGATTGATTTCAAATTGGAAACCACTGTACTATACAACTGATTTTATTAAATTGTATTCAGGTATTGCAAGTATATAATATAATGCTGGAAAATTCATTCCTCAACAATACTAAGTCTGATAAAGGTTTAACACAAATATTATGTAGAGAAAAGTTGTTAATATAGGTTATTTAAAACCCAAACTTGTCTAAATAATAAGCAAGATTTCCTGACATATCCAGTGGTAAAATATATGAACTGCAAGGACACGGACAAGGACGCAAGGGCAGGTAAGAGACGCTGGTGGTTGTAGGCCGTTTGCAACTTGAAGAATACATAGCAAAGCATACTACACAAACATATGGGAGGACGTCTGTCACTATTCATAATGTTCCAATGCTTCATGCGTAAACTCGATGGTTGCAAAGCTTTCCAGTAGGAGCGTTATACCGCATCCTTAGTTGTCATAAAATCAGGTCTGTCCAGTTTAATGTATACGTTAGTTGAAGTTTAACGTTACCCATTGTTTAAAGTTATAAAATAGGAATAGTTTTGTATAACTTTGATTGCGATAGTGAAGTGTCAATTATCTGTGTATTAATTAATTGTGTGTCAAGTGTTATTTTTATTAATTTTTCTTTGTTTATTTCTGCTGTGTACCTTTTGGAGTTAGTGATTTTCTATGGTTCCAAACCACGTGTTTGTAAAACGCACTATACTGTTTAACTTTCGTCTTTTGATACATATTTAGTATTTGGTTATTGCAAAAGGTAGTTAGTGATGCTTTTAGCAACCATTCCCGTGTACGTGGGAACATGGAATCTGACATGGGTAGGTATACCTATAGAAATGAGGTTATAGTATTATTAATGGCAGCTCTTTTTGGGAGGAAAACAGTAACTTTCTTTTTTCTCCATATGACAGGAGTATGTATGATGAAGATATGTAGGTCTGCCTACAGTTTAAATGTGTTCTTTGAAGCCCAACCCACCCACCCAACCAACTACTGTAACCACCAAAATTTGGAACCAACAGTCGCCACTGTGAACAACAATAAAATTTGAATATATTTGGAGCGTAAGTTATGTATAGGAATTACTAATATATGTGTGTTATCAGATATAGATTACTCATTAAAACTTTGGTATTTCGTTGATTCAAATTTAGGATGTGAAACATTCAAAGTGTTCTCTACAGGCGGATCCAGGTGCCTTAGTGACGGTTTTCTCTATATTTCTATCCCAAAAGGAACAAATTATTTGATGGCACACAAAAACTCATTTTCATGGTGAAAAGATATCTGAACCTTTACATAAACCAACAAACTTCATAACTGGACGGGCGTGGAATACTGCGTACTCGATACTTTCAGTCTGATTTGGACTTCTTGTTTCGCTTTTTAATCCACTTTCCTTCTCTAATATTTAATCGTCAGTATTTTAGAGGGGGGAAGTGTATTTCTTTAAATTGATGGCAACTTTAAGCATGTTTAAAAAAATGTAATAATATGAAAAAAACATTCTGTAGTTTCAAATTCAACAAGGGATGCGTTTTTAGTAAATGTGAATGTATTGAAACATATTTCAGTGTATACTGTAGAGGCTTACAATTGATCTAATAAAAAATGATAAGGTATTTAAAGCTGTATTGGGTTAAGCGTCGGAAAACTTAGAAAAAGAGTACGGCATCTATGCACCAACATTTGTTTAATCGCGTAAACGTCTATCTGCTGTATCATGCTATTGTTTGTAACTTGAAATTGGCTGAAAGTTGAGTCATGTATTCTCGCTAACTGCAGATAAATATATTTAAGTACTTTTGCGCGGAAGCTCGTGTGCACCACATATAACGTTATAAATTACAGGTTTTAAGAAAGTAATCAGAGGTTAATATTTTGTTAAATGGCCCATTGTAATGAAGGAGTTTTGCATTATATTTAATATTTTTGGAAAGAATCGGGAATTAGGGCTATCGTAAGATGTAACGAAAACATGCCGTTATGAGCGCAAAGTGAACGATGTGGAGAGAATACGAAACATTGCTGCTTTCTTTTCAGATTTAAAGCGAACAAAAATTAGAAGGGGTAGTCCAACTGTACGTATTCGTTGCCAACAGTCTAGCAGCACACTTGATTAATTTATATAAGCCTCGGTCCAAATTTATCGTTGTTTGTTTCGTTGAACTTTAAATAAAAATTGTGTACTATTTGTTCACAAGTGTTCCCTACTCGTTTTACATTCGTTTTCTTGTTGTCGTTAATATCTCATTACAGACACCGAGAGAATCGTAATGACTACTTAACGTGCCATATTTTGTCAGTAAAGAATACTGCATACTGCTACTCGTTAGCTTCAATAGGCAAGGACACCGGTATTCAACAATGCTTTACGTTTACGTTTATGTAACAAACAATAAATATCAACTTTCTCAACAACAAATATAATGAGGCCAGAATTCACTCCACGCTTCTTCACTGCCTGTATTGGAGATACTCTACACAAATTTATGAAATCTCTGAAAACATTGTTGCTTTCAGTTTCAAACATTATTAAAATTTTAAAAATTTTAGAATAAAAAGTTAATTACTTAAAAAGTTATATTGTAAATTTGTTATATTGTAGAATTGTCATCTTTATTTTATATTATACTGTATTACTGTAATACAGCTTGGTGGATTTTTGTTTTTAATTTTATAATATTTTTATAAATAACAAAATTTATTTGATTTGTTTTTGTGAAGCAGCAAGCGGTTGTAGTTATATTTGTGAGGAGCATTGTTAGGCGACCGTTATTTTGTTTCATCACTCTAGTTGCTGTTGTAATACTGAATTCGTAATATTGTGATACAATTAAGATTACAAGTAACAAATTACGTAAGTGTGCAGTCAATTGTCACTAGCAACGACTCGTAAGTGACAACAAAAACCACCGACGTTGGTAGGCCATTGCGGTAACTAGGAAATGTTTAAACGTCGGTGCCCGAACTTATGATTGACACGTGTGTGTGTGAGTGTATAATTCATTTAGTACAGTAAAATTGGTACTCCAAATCGTTTGATGCTTGACTTATCCAGCACTAGGTGTTTAGCTTACCGTATTACGATTTCCTCTACAATAATATTCACGTAGCACAAATTACTAGCTTATTTTGTTTATTATATTAGTATTTAGTTCCGTACGTTATTCACCTATTTGAGTTGTGGAAAAAGTCTGTCAGTTTTCCTTTCCTAAAATTATCCTCTTTTCTGTATGGAAGAAGCTTATCAACTTTGACAGAACTGCTGCTGCTGCTGCTGCTGCTGCTGCTACTACTACTACTACTACTACTACTACTACTACTACTACTACTACCACGACTATTACTACTACTATTGCTACTACTACTACTGCTGCTCCTGCTGCTGCTGCTGCTGCTACTACTACTACTACTACTACTACTACTACTACTACTACTACTACTACTACTACTACTACTACTACCACGACTATTACTACTACTATTGCTACTACTACTACTGCTTCTCCTGCTGCTGCTGCTGCTGCTACTACTACTACTACTACTACTACTACTACTACGACAACGGCGACGAGTGGGTCCTAAAGCCTATGCTGCATCTCCCGAAATTCGACCGCCATCCTCTCCTACTTTATCAATCCTCAGCTCCAAACTTTCTGTCTTTCTTTATTTCTTACATTAATGTCTAATCAGGCCTTCCTCTTACAACCGATTTCGCCGTCTATTCTCTGCCATCCTCATGGCCTGTTCGGTTTCCATTCTGTCCATCTTGTTGTAAATTATTTGTGCGTCTCCTAGTTTTGTCCTATTCTAACTGGGACACGCTACTTGCTCTTCTGACAAAACTCATTTCTACTGTTTCAATTTTATTTTTCTGTCTGGCCGTTAACTGCTAGCATTCTACTCCACTTATCAATATCGGTTCCGGTTGCTCTGTAGATCGTTAGCTTAGGACTAGGTGTAAATCGGTCCGGCCAATAGTCGTACGTAATTATGATATTGTTGCGCCATATCCATTCTCGAATATTGTCTTATACATCCCACTTTGTTACCCTCTCTCTTTCTTCCTCTGAATTGCGTGGATATTCTGTTTCTTCTATGTTAGTATTCATGCATTACTTTTCATATATTTCTCTAAGTTTCCACGGCATACTTACAATTCTTTACAATCTGAAATAATCAATTCAGCGTTGAGTCGTTAGACAGTAATCTCCAATCCCTACCCTCATTTCTGAAAATTTCCTCCTCTAGTTTTCCAAAGCTTCGTTAACATATGTTTCAAATAAGATGAGTGACAAGCTGCAGCGCCCTTGCTTGAGGCCCATAAATTGAACTGAGATACCGTATTACAACGTACGTACGATACGTGCAACGTAGTGCACAAAATAGTTTAAAAAGGTTTGTGCAAAACAATTAAAAAATTGAAAAGTACGTTATTAATAACTATAGAAGCCATTTAGTTTGTCCCCTGGGTTTCATTAGATTAAGGTTTTGCTTATTATTAGTCTAAGTCCCCTCGTACTTTAGTTTTTTTGTTTACTGCACAATGAGAGTTTTATAAATATTCAGATTCAACATAATTAGATTGTTCATGAGACAAACGTTTGACACAGTGACTTTAAAGACTGTGCAATAGTCTTATTTCTGTTCAGTAGTATTATAAAAATATTACTACACTTCAACGTAAGTTTAAAAAACTTACGTTTTCAAATACTTTTTAAATAATGTAGTATACTTTTTACCATTTTTTATTCTGTATAAAAATGTTAAAATTGGGTTAATGTCATGTGATACGGAAAGATTTCATGTTGTGAGGATAGATTGTATCGGGCCTTTTGTCAAATAGAAGTTGAAATGAGCGACTTATCAATTTACTACTTGAATTTTGTTGGCACAAAAAGTTTGTCAATGTTTACTTTCAAAATTTGAATTCTAACTTTTCCATGGTGACTAATTCGGGACCAGGTATATTTGGGACACAGTTGGGCTAAATAACAATTAGAACTCAGAATAGGTAGTATGAATGTTCGTAATTGCCCCACCATTTTTCCACGGAGATGGGACACAACCCGTATAATTATATGTATTTAATGTACGCTCAGTAAGAATTACCTTTAGTTATACACGAGGTCCTCTACTTTCGGACATTCGCTACTCGTATATTTCACTCTTTTCGACATTTAAAAATAATTAAATTTCTTACACAATAAAAACGAATGACTTTTTTTACTGTAAAGCAAAGAAAAGGATGTGACTATGTGAAATGAAGGGTGGAGGGGCAGCTAAGACAACTGACCAAATCACGCAGCAGAAAAGGAGTTGACTGGATACCCCATCTTGACTATACTCGACTACAGTTATTATTTCAGTTATGTCCGGATTCTGAAAATGTACGGTTCATTAATTATTTTATCGCCTCGTTTATGGTTCAAAATTACATGGTATGCCAAGAGCTGCGTGGATTCAACTACAAAAAGACAGCAAACAATATTAAGCATGAAACCCAGTAATAGTTGGGAGGAAAGGTTGAAGTCTACAACGAATCCACGTGTATTCAAATCAATATGTGTGTGTGTGTGTGTGTGTGTGTGTGTGTGTGTGTGCGTGGGCGCACGCGTGTGTGATTTTATGTATACACTTACCTTAACTACACTCAAACGCGAGTTCTGTGCCTTTTGAAAAGCTCACGTGCACACACACACACACACACACACATAATTATTTATTTTCATGTCAGCCACTGGATTGGAATAAAGGAGGCCGGAGGTTGTCCTGGTCATGTAATCACACATGAACCTTTTCTCTCCACATTCCCCAGCATAAATCATTCCCACTTGTATGATGTATGGTATCTCCCCACATTCAGGTAGCTGGATTCTATACAGACCCGTGTGCTTTCTGTTTTGTCTGCTGGCCCCATCCCTAGCCGCTTTTTCTGCTCCTACTTACCATAAAATTTTCACTAAAGAAACATTTTATCTTACGTGCAAGTAAAAATACAATGACAACATACACAGACCCTTCAAAATAATGTTCTCATTTAGAATTATATTAATATTACCTTTAAAAAATACTACAGAGGATGGTTTAGTATGTGGCACATATTACTAAATACTTTAGTGTGGTGTTTATTCTTCACTACGGTAATGCAACATCATTATAAATTTTAATGAATGTATTAACCTTTCTTTGAAACGATCGTTAACTCTTACGAAAGTGAGATTTTTACAGCACGCTTTATTCTCTAGTTTTATTGTCCATGTCCTAAAATATAGGATAAATATCCCGATACACTAATTTTTTGATAAGATTTTTTAAATAGAATTTAATTTTTGATTAAGCTAGCTTCCGTTTGTATATAAGATTCATCAGAGAGTACTGGTAAGAGGGCTATTAATTCCGGTACTTGAAGTAGCTTAGTGGTTTGAAGTTATTTGAATTGCTTATGAGGTCTGAGTTATTTCTGGTGTGTTAGGAAAGCATGTGTGAACTAAACTATGTTTGCTGGATTTCGTTTATTAAACACACACAAAACACATACGTGGCATTGGTTCGGCTACCAGAAACCTCAGATAAGAGAGACTTTGTCTTTACACCACAATAATTTCTTAAAAAACTAGGAAACACTCAGAGTTAATGGGCGTAACATAAAAACAAGCTAGCGTGATTTAATTTCATAAAAATGTATAGACAGTTTGAAAGCAAAGGAAATTTTTTTCAACTCGACATAATCTAATTTGTACATATAGTACATATAGTTAAGTAACTGATAAATCATGGTATAGTAAACGTTTATTTTTGTTTAAAAATTCAGTAAATGTTTTCGGTGCCAACTTAAATAACGACTTTGTGCAACAGTTCCTTATGGTAACTAATTCTACAAAGACAACATCACGTTTTTCGTAACTATCGCTCTCCCACCTGTATAGCCAAAAATATAAGTATATATTGTAGTTTGATTGTACATTTGCTATAAATAACCGGGCCGCAGACTTCCTGTTGAAGCCTTGAATACAATGTAATGTGAACTGTTATAACTGGATCCAGTGTGAAGCAGGCTCCCTTCTCCTTTCGGCACCGTTGTGGTCTGTATCCATTATGTGGACAAGCGAATTCTGGTTTTGGTTCAACCAGTCGATTTCACTTGACTGGTAGAATTTCACCGATGAGAAGCCATGAAAACGTCCTATCTATTGGAGATCGGTCTGGCACTTCCCTAACAGCAACTGGATGCTGCGAAAGGACAGGCGGATGCTATGCTCATAGAAAGTCTTGCACTGTGAATTTCTCTGTGCCCCAGCAAATACTTTTAGTGGTTTGTATGTCATGGATAGGTTTTTGTATTTTGCAAATTTCTTGTGCACAGAAGTGCTTCCTCTGACATTGGCTTTACTTGCGTCTCATGGACCGCTTCATATTCGTAGGCCTATTCCGTGTTAACATGTTTACGTCCCTTTTGTTTCGCTGATGTGTGTTGTACCATATCAATTACTGCTGCAATCTACAACGTAGGACTACAGGGTGTACTGGCTGATAGTAATAGTGGTTTAAGAACAGTGTAGTTTCTTAAGCCTGCTGATGCACTATTGGTTCATTGCCCTACTACAAGGACTTGCATAGGCCTATTGCTCAATAAACGTATATACATTTGAAGACGTTGGTATATCTTAAAGGTATACAGTTTAACGAGGCGTGTATTTATCAGTTTACTAAAACAGACGAACAAACGAAACACATTTAGAAGACATATAGATTGAATTTTGTGCCAAATTTAATAAAAAATTGTGTAGGGCAACAAGAACAGATATATAATTAAAGTTACGTACCACTGAGCTTCGTAGTTTAAGGTTTAACTATCTTAATAGTGATAGAGAAGCATAATTCAAATGCTAAAGCTCCGGCATCGTAACAACCTGTGTTTGTCAGAGCGCTAAACAGTAGTCAGCCGTGGACGTACAAGCGGCATCGTAACAACCCGTGTTTGTTGGAGTGCTGTAGGGTAGTAAGCCCTGGGCGTACAAGCGGCATCGTAACAACCCGTATTTGTTGGAGTGCTGTAGGGTAGTGAGCCGTGGACGTATAAGCGCGATCGTAACAACTCGAGTTTGTTGGAGACTGTAGGGTAGTCAGCCGTGGACTTACAAGCGCGATCGTAACATCCCGTGCTTGTTGGAGTGCTATACGGTAGCCAAGCGTGGACGTAGAATCGCGATTGTAATAACCCGTGTTTGTTGGAGTGCTATACGGTATTCAGCCGTGGACGTAGAAGCGCGATCGTAACAACTCGAGTTGGTTGGAGTGCTGTAGGGTAGTCAGCCGTGGACTTACAAGCGCGATCGTAATATCCCGTGTTTGTTGGAGTACTATACGGTAGCCAAGCGTGGACGTAGAATCGCGATTGTAATAACCCGTGTTTGTTGGAGTGCTATACGGTATTCAGCCGTGGACGTAGAAGCGCGATTGTAACAACCCGTGTTTGTTGGAGTGCTATACGGTATTCAGCCGTGGACGTAGAAGCGCGATTGTAACAACCCGTGTTTGTTGGAGTGCTATAGGGTAGTCAGCCGTGGACTTACAATCGCGATCGTAACATCCCGTGTTTGTTGGTGTGCTACACGGTAGCTAGGCGAGGAATAATAAAAGACATCGTAACAATTGGCGTTTTTCAGAGCGCTAAACGGTAATCAACCGTGGACGTACAAGCGGCATCGTAACAACCCGCGTTTGTTGGAGTACTATACGGTACCCAGGCGTGGACGTACAAGCGCGATCATAATAACCCGTGTTTGTTGGAGTGCTACACGGTAGCCAGGCGTGGACGTAGAATCGCGATTGTAACAACCCGTGTTTTTTGGAGTGCTAACGGTATTCAGCCGTGGACGTAGAAGCGCGATTGTAACAACCCGTGTTTGTTGGAGTGCTATACTGTAGTCAGCCGTAGACATAGAAGCGCCATCGTAACAACCGTGTTTGTCAGAGCGCTAAACTGTAGTCAGCCGTGGATGTTTACTAAAAATATTTAAAAGTATCATCGTTCTCCGTAAACGAAGTATTAACTAATTCCAATTTTAATGAATATTTTAATACTCGGAGTAACAAATACTCTATTAATAAAACGGATTTTCCCTTTAACTCCATGCATTGCAGCGGATCCCTCGTAGTTGTTATTCAAACATGCAAATGTAATAATCTGACGTTTGTATGCAACTATCACAAAAATTATAATGGTACATATCACACTACCAACACCAACGTACCACAGATGAGTTGAAAACCACTACAAATAACAATACCTACAAGGTCGAGCATACAATCATGGATAAAGGAAGTATCATAAGCCAAAACAAGTGAATAAAATGAAGAAAGAATTACCAGTAAATGGTAAAACTAAAGTAAGTAAAGCAAGACTAACGACGAGACGACATACATAATTACCCAATAGATCAAACAGTGAGAAGGAAACAAGGAAAACAACATCACGAAGAAACCTATTAACAGTGGGAAGGAAACCCAGGAAAACAAAATCATGAAGAAACTTATTAAGAGTGAGGAAAGCATCAGTGAAGAGAAGAAGAAAATATCCAGGTCAAACACAAAAAGGGAGATAATATGAATTATAATGAATCAACATATGCCAATAAAAGAATTATTATAAAAGAAGAAAGTATAAATGGAATAAGCAACATGATTTGAATCCCTAAGCTGTAAAATTGACACTGACCTAAACTTATTAAGTGAATACCTTCCTTGACAAACCGAACTCAATAAGAGTTAATCATTGAACACAAAAAGTAATAAAGAAAATGAATAACAGTATGAGTTATTCATAGCTAAATGATGTGTAAACTTGTAAAAAGGACTATGTCCAAAACAATAATGACCAATTTTAAAGTGGAATTGATATTATAAATAACCACTAATTACCAATAATAAAAACTGTAAAAGATAAACAAAATGTAAACTAGTAATAAACAATAAATATACCAGTGCTACATAAAGGCAAATAAATCAGATATAATGTAGAAATACAAAACTGACAGTAATCCATTGTTGCATATTTAGAATATAACATAACCTAATCTGGTCAACTAGTTTTCACTAAAACTATAGAAAAATAAGGCTAAAGCAATGTTGAATTAAAATGTATTATAGTGTGACATAAATAGATAATATAAGGAACATTTATTGTGCAATAGATAATGTAATAAGGAAATATAAAAGTTGAATTGATTAAAAATTTAATATAACTATATGCCTGACATAGAATGGGTGCATGATGCAACAAAATTATCTTGTAAACATATCATAAAAGAGTAGGAACTCAACTAATAACATTGAATGAGGCAGAATAACGTTCAAATAAGTAAATCCAAGGATTATAGCCACCTAAATACTAATAATAACAATATTTGTACATGACTAGAAGGGAAAAGTGAATAATACTGTAAGAATATGTTATCACCACGAAAACATGGGATAAAAACAATGTATTTAAAGTATTAAATAACTTAAAACAATTATGAATTTATACCAAGTGCGGTTTTATCAACCCCAAATCAGAACTATATGATGAGGGTATGCAAATTACTCGTAATCAAAAAATAGAAACGATGGGAATGATAAAAATATTGTCAGTGTAATTATAGATAAAATATTTGACTTAGAAGAAATAATTAAAAAGTGACAAGCCCTTGCGCTTGGGTATGTGACCAATAAATCATAATCTTGAACCCAGCTACTGACGCTATGTTAAGCGTCTATTTTGACGAACCTCACCGAGAGCACACGACATAAAGACAATTAGCCAATCAGAGCTTATTAAAAAATACGAAGTGTAGAATACCGACCAGGTAACCATAGCCAGTCTATCATCAACAACGAGAGATACTCCACGTTAGCGGAACGTCCATCACAACGTGGGTTTGACAGCCGCCAGCTGTTAATACACAATCTAACCTCGAAACTTCGAGTTGAGGTAAGGTCAACCCGAGAAGACAGTGCAGTCTATTTTTAAGTGTTTTATTACGGAGTTCATGCGTATAGGCAGTGTATGCAGTGCATTTATGAAAATTAATTAAAATATTAATTGATTATAAAAAGTTAAAAATGTGTTAATTCTTCGAATCAATAGAATACGCAAGTATCAGTGCAAATGACCATTATATTATATATAGCAAATCATTCATTAATTAAAGAACGCTTACAGCGGATCTAGTTTGTCTAAATTAATTGATAAATAACCCAAATTCCATAAGGAAGGGGACTTAGAAAAAATCAAATAAACACTAATAAAATGAAAGAGTTTAATAATGACAATTTTAATTCTTTGATTTAATCAATTATATTAGTTTAAGAAAAGACATTGAATGATCGATGAGGGGAAAATGAACCCTGACAGTTAATAATTTTAAAATGTTATTGTATTTAATTGTAGTACTTGAACTCAGAGTCACACATGAGTGTAACCTAGTCGTAGCGAATTAATTTGAATTACCTGTTTTATTTATATCCAATCTTGGAGATTATTCAGGAACATAACACTGAATTTAATAAATTATAATGATATACTAAATAAGTAATGCCTCAAAGAAGCATCAATTAATCAACTTTAAATAAGCGAGGTTACATGAACCGCTGCTAACCTCAATTGTAAACAATGAACAATCGTTCATATTTTATGTTGTGTTAAACCAACAATTAATATTTTTATTCTCCGCCTACTCATTATCACAGTAGTGCATTTTATTGTAGAAGTGTATCTTGCATACTCAAAGAACCTGCTAATGTTATAAAGCATCATAACCTAATTATTTACAAACAGGAAATAATCGATTTGCCAAGTGCAGTTATACCACCCTGAGAATTTAATTATTTTAAGGTCCATGTTCAATTTTAATTATTTTAAAAAAGGAAGATAAATAATAACATTGTAACAATAATTATTCTACTTGAGCTAAATAAATAACTATTGTTTTATGAACAAATTGAAGGGTTGAACTTTATTGGAAAAAATAGAATTACAGCTTTGGTGATCAACAAGAGACGGTTGGTACCAGGAGCCAGAGCGAACATTCAAATTTAATGATTCTCACCAAAAATATTATCTAATATCTTCAACATATTACGACTGATAGTAAGTATCATGTACATGTTGTATTTATGTTAATGTCTATACAGGAAAGTACCGATCAACTCATCGCAGCTCAAAGCAGAAAAGTCAACACAACTTATTCAGATACGAACTCAAGATACTGAACAAAAAACATTATAAACAATCTAAACAAAATTAATAAACGACGCCAAAGAGTAAGTGAACCGATTTATTCATATCGGATTCAATAATATATTGAATTGGGTAGAATAAATCAATAAAACAAAAGTTAATAATAAAAAACAAAACTTTAATAAAAATAATAAAACAGACAACAAGATCCTACAATATGACCTACCGCGTCTAGTTACAAAGTGACTCCAACAACGTGTGGCTATTAAAACGTCTAGTTACAACATGTATCCTTTAGTGACTCAATAGTTTTAAAAGGTTTGTGCAAAACAATAAAAAAAAATTAAAAGTACCTTATTAATAACTATAGAAGCCAACAAATAACAAATAACACGTTAAGAGAAAGCGTAAAAATTACATTTGATAATTATACGAGCAGTTATACAGACAGTAGAATTTAAAAATTGTAATGTCAAACTTGTAACACATTTTTGTCGGCCAGATTGAAAGAAAAGCTACAGTGTATTTTTTTGCGCATGTATAGCTTTTGTGAACACACAAATATATACGCAATACATATAATATCTCAACTAGGAATGAAACTCCATAGGAATTAGAAACACCAGGAACAACCACAGAAAATTCATTTACGAGAAAACATAAATTTATTTAGGTACCAAGTTCTTAATTATATCATCAATTCTAGAAAGAACCGATACGTTAAAAAGTGTTTATTAGATATCAGTAACTACCAGGCGTGGATCCTAGGGTGGAGTGGATTGCTCCACTCACAAATGTCACTTCAGAGAAAATTTTGTTTGTCGTCTTGTGACTGTAGAATGGTTTTGTGAATATTGTGAATAGGATACCAAATTCCTATTTTGTTATGTAGGTTTATGAAATTACTTTAAATTATAACACTACCTTACCAGCATGTTAATTTTCTTTGATACATGACACAAATAAGTAGTGTGTATTTTCAACTGTAAGTGAGTATTGTGAAAGAACAATGAACTGACAAACACAGACATGATTTCATGCTTGTATGTTAAGAAACCTATTGTTTTAATAATAACATACTGTATTTTCATCTTCAATCATTCCTATCATTTATACGTTAGACCATTAAGGAATGGTCCAACGTTTCATATACAAAGTAAACTGTTTTCCGCCCATATTAACCAGTGTCAATTTAAATTGGTTAATTTAAAACGCATGTAGTTCTTCTACGTACAAGAAATCATGTGTACCCACAATGAAGTTTAAAAACCAATAATCGAATCATAGCCATGTGAAATACATAAGAATAATGTCCTTATTGTTTTTGATGACTTTAATATAGGAGTGTTCAGATTGACTGTGTTTCAGGCATGGAACCGTATTTGTTCTTCAAGAGAATGTTTTTGATTCTATCTTTGCCTTTTAAATTAACGAGTTTAGGATTGTGACTGGGTCAACACCCAAAGCTTCACGGTTTCCAAAAACCAAATTACTGAATCTCAATATTTGCCTGATCGTATATAACAAAACAAACTGTATGTATCAGACATCACATCTTTCCAAACCACTTCTATTCCGCATCATCGCTAATACATATTTCGAGTTTATGGTGTAAGGGAATAACAGAGTCAGGGCTGGGCTTACCACGTAAGTACTAAACCTACAGCTGTAGCAGAACGTGCTTTCTCGTATAAAACGTCTAAGTGACTTTAAGAAAAAATTTAATAGAACACTATCCTTTTCCTGTTAAACAAATATCTACGTTAATATGATATCCTTGTTTTATATTGCCTGAGATAACGCTGTGTTTGTACACTTGTGAATTACCTAAGTAGTTTCTATAGATTTTTTTTATTTACAGGTTTTAAAAAATGATGTAAAAATTATTTGGAATGATTCAGGACATACTGGTGTAGCTTCTATAAGTCAGAGAATAATGACTTTGTGAACAAAAGTGTATGTCGATATATTACTTATTTAAATTCTTCTACTACTATGCAAATCTGTTACAGTTCCCGCATTTCTCTTATAGTATAACGGCAACCAACATTAATATCTGTACAGTAGCGCGGTAATTTTTACATTATAGGTTGGGTAATCTGCGCTTAATCTGCTCAATTCATCTCCGTGCTTCCACACAGTTCGTCATATACTCTCGCTAGCGGCGGTCGGCTCGCGCCCGCAGCTATACTGTCACATTTTTCTTCTTGTCGCGACAATTAATGTAGGCCTTAGGCCAACACTTCATATATGGCCCTTTAGGCCCTTTCATCAAATTAATTTCAATGTAATACGACTTGTATTTACGATGCGCTCATTAGCCAATCTCTTATTCAAAAGTGAAACCTAACAATGTAAATGTGAACAATTTAAATAAATGTATTAATTACAGTCCACTCTCTCTTCATCATTTCTGCATCCTGGCGAATCAACCTACAGTAAATCACGAACACTTCACTTAACATTTTTGCGTCAACTCGGACCGCTTCTAAACATTTTTTGGTCCCCACATGGCGGATCATTCTTCTACTTAACATTTTTTGGTCCTCCGGGCCGGATTCTTTACATTTTTTGGTCACTCCGGACCTGGATTTCCGGATACATCATTCACATTTATTATTTTTCTGCCCCTATTTCTGGCCATCAAGGGTGACTCAGCATATCCGCTGATACGACCGTGGCGTGATTCGATCAGCATTTCGCTCGTCGCCTTTGAGCCTCCTGACGACATCATTGCAAGAGCCTGCTAGCTTCAGTACGTCAGTCAAAGCAGTCATCTCTCCGAGCTGTGTGTTTGCCATCTTCTCCACGGCGTCGACGCTTCAGGACATCGCCCACAAGGTATCACCTCACTAACATCATTTCAAGGTGCGGCCTCAAAGTGTTAGTCAGAAAGAGAGGCGGCTTAAAGTCCGCAATAGTGCGCATACAATCAGCTGTCAGTAACTTTGATACAAACTCTAATACAAAACACTTTTTAACAGTAAGACTTGAAAGTTTGAAAAGCTTGGCAACGAAGTACGACGAGGTACAGTCCGAAATCGAACTTATTTGCAAAGACATAAACGCTGCTCAAGAAGACCGAGTTGAGGTCGAAGAAATGATATATTCTACGGAAGCAAATATTTTACAATTAATTGATACCTTTAATGTTCAGACTGTACCTCCCGTATTATCGGGCCATATGCAATTAAAACCGATAAGTTTGCCCTGCTTCACAGGCAATATCTTGGAATGGCAGCATTTTCATTCAATTTTTTCGGACTTGATGCATGCAAGATCCGATCTAACGCCAGTGCAGAAACTACATTATTTACATTCTTCTCTAAAAAATGAACCGTTAGACTTAATTAAATCACTACCTATTTGCAATGAAAATTACTCGATAGCGTTGAGTTTGCTGTCCGCAAGGTATGACAACAAGTTCATACTAGCAAAATACTACATTCAAAATTTACTTCAAGTCAAGTCGACAATTAAAGACTCTGTCCAAAGTTTGGCAGAATTCACAAATACGATAACGTCTTCCGTTAATTCACTGGCGGCAATGCAACTGTCAGTGAATTCATTTGAACCTATTACTATACAATTATTATCAACCAAACTCGACCCTACTCCTTTTAAATTATGGAAGGAGTCTATAGACCCTGATAATCTTCCTAACTTTCAAGATTTCATTGATTTTTTAAACGCACGTAGACAGCTGTTAGAAAATACACTGCCTATCGATGCCGGACAGCAACTCAACAAGCCGAGTTTAAGACTCAACAATAAATCTGATAAATATAAATCACGAAACGCTGCTGGCAGTACTACATTTAAAAGTTATCACTCAGCGTCAAGCAATTATTCATGTTTGTGTTGTAAATCTGATCATTCAATTTACATGTGTGATAAATTTCGTGCACTAAGCACCGCTGAGCGAGGACAATTTGTATCAAATCACAAATGTTGTACCAATTGTCTTAGATCAGATCATTTTGTATCTAATTGTAAGAATAAGCAGGCATGTAAGATCTGTTCAAAACGACACCATACATTGTTGCACATGAACAATGTGCCGAACTCAATCTCTGCCAGTAGCAGTAATTATTGTTCATTTAAAATACAATCAACGAATAATATTCTTTTATCAACAGCAATTGTATTTGTCATTGACCAGGCTGGCAACAGACAAAAGGCAAGAGTTCTTTTGGACGCAGGTTCACAAATAAATTTTTGTACCAAATCATTTGCAAAGAAATTACGGCTTAATTTGACTAAATCCAACATACCAATTACGGGTATAAATAATACAGCGTGTCATGCCACTAATCTCGCGTCTGTACGCATTATTTCTCGTTATCAGAGATTTAGCTTCGAGACAAAATGTGCTATCTTATCTGCATTAACCCACAATCTGCCAGCACATCGTTTGACATAAATCAATTCAACATTCCAGACAACATTTTTCTTGCCGACCCAAATTTCAACATATCATCCGAAATCGACATACTCTTAGGGGCGCAATTTTACCTGGATTTAATTTTAGCCAACAAATACGTACGCGGCCCTCATTTTCCCATAATTCAGGAAACAAAGTTAGGCTACATTTTGGCTGGCAATCTGCCCAAACGCTGCCGCTACAAGGGTCCTGCTGTTTCGTTCCTAACTAGGAACAACGACAGTCAAATTTTGCAGTCTCTCGAAAAATTTTGGGAAGCAGAAACTATCCCTGACAACACACCTGATAACGAGTCAGCTTGTGAGGAGCATTTTGTCCGTTCTACTCATCGCAATCAAGAGGGTAGGTTTATTGTTTCACTGCCATTTAAGTCCGATCATCTCCAGTTGGGGGAATCTTGCACCAATGCTGAAGCAAGATTTTTGAATTTAGAACGTCGATTCAGGCGTGATGCTAAGCTCGCGCGCGATTACGCAGACTTTATTGATGAATATAAGGATCTTGACCACATGACGCTTATCGATAATTGCTCTATCAATTCAGGAGTGTCAAATACTTACTATCTGGCTCACCATGCCGTGTTTAAGCAGTCTAGCTTGACCAGAAAACTGCGCGTCGTTTTTGATGGTTCGTCCAAAACTACCAATGGCCTTTCTCTCAATGACATATTGTTGGTAGGCCCGAATGTTCAACAAGACCTTTTTTCAATTCTTTTACGTTTCCGCATGCATAAATATGTTCTCATCGCCGACATCGAGAAGATGTATCGACAAATTCGCGTAGCTGAAAAGGATTGTCACTATCAACGTATTCTGTGGCGTGACTCTCCCCTCGAACAATTTAAACACTTTGCATTGCGAACGGTAACCTACGGCACGGCCAGTGCTTCGTTTTTGGCCACTTGCTGTCTTATTCAAAATGGTAGGGACCATGAAGCTTCTTTTCATGATGCGGCGTTAGCTATAACAAATGATTTCTATGTCGACGATTTGCTTACCGGTGCAGACACCATCTCTGATCTGACGAAGTTGAAATCTGACTTAGGTGCGTTATTGAGTCAATACGGTCTCACGCTGCATAAATGGGCATCTAATGAACCCAGAGTGGTCGCAAGTCATGACAATTTATCACTCCCCTTAAACAAACAGGACAATGTGCGTACCCTGGGCATTCTCTGGAATAACACTGCCGATTCATTCCTGTTTGACATTAAATCATTCCCCGTTGAATCAAGCATCTCCAAGAGGAGAATTCTTTCGATTATCGCAGGCATATACGATCCACTTGGACTGATCGGTCCCGTTGTTTTCTTGTACAAACAGTTTATGCAGCAACTCTGGCTTTGCAATCTTGGTTGGGATGAACCGATCTCCGGGCAATCACGTTTGGATTGGCATTCATTGTGCGACAAGTTGTGTCTGATTAGCAAAATTGTTGTCCCACGTTCTATTCGTTGCAAGTTTGAGGCAAGTACAGTTGAATTACATGGTTTTTCGGATGCCTCTGAAAAGGGGTTTGGGTGCTGTATCTATATTAGAGACATTTATCAAGATTCATCGGCCTCTTGTCATCTCCTGTGTTCTAAATCTCGCGTGGCTCCCCTACGACAGGTGTCATTACCTCGCATCGAACTCTGCGCTTTCTTGTTGTTATCGCGACTCGTATCTAAGGTCGTTCCTGCGCTTTATTCGTTTATTAATAGTGTTCATTTATATTCTGACTCTATGGTGTCTCTTTAGTGGATTCATGCCCAGTCCACGAGGTGGAAAACCTACGTCGCTAATCGTGTTGCTGAAATTCAGCGTCTTACGCAAGCCCATCACATCAATTCTAGACACAATCCTGCTGATATTATCTCTAGGGGGTGTCTCCCTGACGTTTTGCGCGATTGTTCGCTTTGGGGGCACGGTCCCACTTGTTTGTCTCAATCTTCCGAATCCAATCCTTTTCCACCCTTTTTACCTTCTAATCCGTCGTCTTCTGAAGTCACTGCGGAAGAGAAACATACCCATAAACTTTCTCTAATGTCTACCCTGGCTATCGACCTTTCTAAGGACTTTTCTTCGTTGCATCGTCTGAGACGCGTACACGCTTACTGTTTTCGGTTCATCAAAAATATTAGACTCTCCAGTGCTCACAAAATAACGGGCGATCTTACCCCTGTCGAAATTCATCATGCTCTTAATTTCTTCATAAACAATCTCAGTCGATCCACTTTGCAGCCCAGATTAATTGTCTTCGTAATGGGTCTTCTGTCTCTATCAGGAGTAAGTTGTCTTCTCTCGACCCGTTTCTTGATGATTCTGGAGTAATACGCGTAGGCGGGCGATTACAGCAGTCCCAATTACCTTACGACACTAAACATCCTATTGTCTTGTATCCATCGGCTCATATTACTCGCCTTATCATTGAACGCGAACACATTCGTCTACTTCACGCTGGTGCTCAACTCGTGCATCACTCACTTCGTCAACGTAGGTGGATTATTAATGCCAGGTTAGTCATTCGCTCCATCATTCGTAAATGTGTCAAGTGTCTCAGGTTTAGTGCCAAACAGCAGGTTTAGAGGCTTGGTATTTTACCATCTCCTAGAGTCACTCCATCACGGCCGTTTCTATTCTGCGCGGTTGATTATGGTGGTCCCTTCATGATTCGTCATGGCGGGCAGAAATCCAGAACTCTCTCTAAGGCCTACGTGTCTTTGTTCATTTGCTTAGCAACCAGGGCCATTCACTTGGAATTGGTTTCCGACCTTACAGCCAGTGCGTTTATAGCTGCCTTACGTCGTTTTATGTCCCGCAGGGGCATACCCAGTCAGTTATACTCCGATAATGGCACAAACTTTAGGAAGGCCCGCAATGTTTTACATGACCTCTACAATCTTTGGCATGATAAGGATGCCACCTCATCACTCAAATCATTCACGTCCTCTCAGGGTATCTCATGGTCATTTATTCCGCCCTCGTCACCTCATTTTGGTGGCCTTTGGGAGAGCGGCATAAAGAGTTTGAAGTTTCATTTGCGCCGCGTGGTAGGCAAGTCTATACTCACCTTCGAGGAGTTTGCGACAGTTTTGTTTCAGATAGAGGCATGTCTAAACTCTCGCCCTTTATTTGCCATCTCTTCGGATGTAAATGATCCGGTGCCATTTACACCTGGCCATTTTTTGATCGCCATTAACGGCGATACCGGACTCAGACCTATCTCATACTCCTATCTCTCGTCTTGGACGTTGGCAACTTCTCCAGAAGTTTGTCCAAGTCATTTGGAAGGCTTGGTCTCGCGACTATTTACACCAGTTACAACAGCGTCACAAGTGGAAATTCGCTAAGGATAATGTTTCCATTGGGGACCTAGTTTTACTTATTGAGGATAACCTACCTCCATTAGCCTGGAAATTTGGTGTAATTACCGCCACATTTCCCGGCCCAGATAACTTAATTAGAGTCGTAGACATTCGCACGCCTACTGGTGTTTTGCGGAGACCAGTACATAAGTTATGTCTGTTGCCAGCGCGGGACTAGATTTGACACAAGATTATTATGATCATTTAGCACAATGCTATTTTACTCAGCCATTGGCTTATTACTTTATTATAAGACCATTTGGTCAACTTAATTGTGATATGTATTATCACAACATTTTCATGACAATTTACGCCATTGCCTGTTTCTATACTCATCATAGTTTCATGGTGGTATATTTGCTATTTTGTATTTATATGTTAATATTTTGTGTGGCATACTATGTCCTACACATTTACATTTTGATGTATTGGGTATGTGTCATGTTTTCGGTGGTATTGTTTTATAAAAATTTGTTACATAATATTCGCATGGCTTGCAGTTATACAACCATGTATGCATTTCTTGCACAGTTGTTAATATGTGTGATTTATTGTTCTATGAATGTATTTCTCAATTGTTCAACTCATGTATTACATTTGTAACCACAGTGTCGTATTTGTTACTTATGCTATTGCGCTTATTCATATTTGTAATTAACTAAATTGGTGTTTATTATATTTATTATATAACTTGCATTTATGTAAAACATTGTTTTTTGCGTCTACTGTATGTAACCACGCCACGCCTAGATTTATTTTTATATTGTATTTTTATATGGTATTTTGTATTTTGTGATTATGCATTGCACAGTTATCATTCCTACTTAATTATGACATACATGTCATTACATATGTGCTTGCAATCAGTCAGCTATTTATAGCTTGTTCTCACACAACAACGTATTGTAAATTCCTGAAACTTCAGGTATAGCATGACTCGTTCAAATTTATGTCGCCATGCTAGATTTACGTCTAAACATGTATAATTTGTGACAATTTATTTGTTCATTGTAAGCAATACTCTGTACAGGTCTACTGGCCACAACTATTTCACGGTAACCATCTATGACTTGCATAGGGTTACAATTTATCGGGCCATCATGTGATGAGTTTCCGATCATGCATTATTAAACATTATCGAATTATGTATTTTTCATGTTTTATAACGTTCAATATTGTATACATACAATATATGTGGGCAATACATTGCCAGCGCTTATATTTTCATTCATGCATAAAATCATTTGCTCGCCAACCTTGGCCTACCAAACGCTTATCTTTATTAAAGCTTATCTTTATTCATGCTTATCGCTAAACCATTAACGTACAGCTGTTATCTAAGATTACAACTCAAGGTTCAATACAGCCTATTGATATTAACTTTCATTATTAAATATTCTGTATGTTATATAATAAGTTACCAAAATGTATAATAAGTTACTAAAATGTAGTAAAAAATCTAAAAAAATCTACTGATTTTTGACGGGCAGTTTATGTACAGTAGCGCGGTAATTTTTACATTATAGTTTGGCTAATCTGCGCTTAATCTGCTCTTTAATCTGCTCAATTCATGTCCGTGCTTCCACACAGTTCGTCATATACGCTCGCTAGCGGCGGTCGGCTCGCGCCCGCAGCTATACTGTCACATTTTTCTTCTTGTCGCGACAATTAATGTAGGCCTTAGGCCAACACTTCATTATGGCCCTTTAGGCCCTTTCATCAAATTAATTTCAATGTAATACGACTTGTATTTACGATGCGCTCATTAGCCAATCTCTTATTCAAAAGTGAAACCTAACAATGTAAATGTGACCAATTTAAATAAATGTATTAATTACAGTCCACTCTCTCTTCATCATTTCTGCATCCTGGCGAATCAACCTACAGTAAATCACGAACACTTCACTTAACATTTTTGCGTCCACTCGGACCGCTTCTAAACATTTTTTGGTCCACGCATGGGGGATCATTCTTCTACTTAACAATATCTATCAGATGAAAATATAACATTACTCAGACCAACGTGATTGGTATTTCTGTCTACACGCACAGAAACATGCAGGTGGTGGCGTAACAGCCGGGCCCACAGGGTAGGTAGGCCAGCGCATACATTTCCTTTAATTTTTTACGAATGGGAATAAACCATTGAACTTAAGTAAAACTAAATTTCCGCACATGTATTTAACATCCAGACAAATACATTAATTCTTTTAATGTTATTTTACCAGTACCTAATAATGTACTTTGAGAGTGTAAATTATATAGCTAACTTTACAGTCGAACAGTGATTCCAGTTAAGAGTGAATTGACGCCCCAGAACAATCTCCAAGCTGAAATTTATTAAGGATTATCTACGTAGCAGGATTATGTGGCTGAGCGGACTTAGTGTACTAAGTGTGGTATATGAAACTGCTATATCAATTGACATTAATGCAATAATAAAACTTTTACTTCCCACAATGCTGTAAGATTACAAAAGTTTGAAATGACAGAAAATTAAAATAAAATTACGTGAATTTCATCCTACTATTTTTCAATATAGCAATGCCATTAAGATATTGTTATTTTGCCTTGTAAACGCTAGAAGTCTTCAAATTACGTTTTTATATTACTCTGTAATAAGTCATGTTTTTAAATGCAAAACCCAATTTGTGTAAAATAAATTGCCTTTTTATCAGAATATTTTTCTTTTATCCCATGCCAATATTAGTCCTATAATAAAATTATTGTAAATTATTTACTAAAGTGTACGATATAAAATTTAATATAAACATTCACTGTCTTTATGAATTTTAATTTAATCAAGTTTTATTTCTTCAATATTCATTTAAGTTCAATAAATGAGAAAATTGTAAGTGGCTATTAGTAATATGTCCGATCATCAGTATTTGTTTACATTTATCAAAGACGTAAAAGGTACTACATCAAAACAAACTATTAATTGAAAAAAAAATTATATTTATTATATTTCATAAATTGAGTATATACCATACAAGTAATAATAAATATTCTTTTTACGTTATATTATTTTAGTAGTTGCCAAAGTTATAAGCAGGGCTTTATTCAAAAGGGAACAAAAACATGAATTAAGTAAGGATAGTAGGGGAGGAGCCGCAAAAGAGTTACGGCACTGTACGCAGGAGGACTGCCACATTTTTCTAGGTCGATTCCTTGAGCTCAAAGTCCCTCCATTTCCCTCCGAAGCCATACCAGTGTCCACAATCGGCGACATTTTTGTCAGTTCTGTATACATGTAATCTCGTATACCTTGTCTGTGCCGTTTATACGTAATTAAATATGATTCGGTACTGTTAGTAATCACCACCATCAGATACTTCTGCTCAATCCGTTTTTAATATCGTAATTCCATATGCTAGTCTCCAGGTAAATTATTGAAATTGTTAAAACGTCTTTACTTTCAGTGCTTTAAAATTGTCATGAAATTTTAAAAAGTCTGCGATTGAAAGAGCTTAAACTAAAACCCTATTTGTCATTCAAACACAGCTTAAAATATGTGGTTTTCTAATTTTGGAAGCTCTTTTCTTGCTGTAGAAAAATTAATTTATATTATATTCTTTGTCAAGCAGCAAGCTGGTTCAATTTTAATATTTTCATCTGTGTCAAGGAAGCCCTTATACGCATAACTTGAAAAGGGTCTTACTTTTTTCATCATGTGTTTGCTACAATTGTTCTTTTGTTATGATGTAATGAGGAAGTAAATAATAACAGTACTACTACTACTACTACTACTACTACTACTACTACTACTACTACTACTACTACTACTACTACTACTACTGCTGCTGCTGCTGCTGCTGCTGCTACTACTACTACTACTATATTTGAAACTTAGAGTTATTAATTTAATAGATCCCACAGATCCAACAGATCCCACAGAGCTCCAATTTTTGAGCTCTTAACTTACAATTTTCTTTTAAAAAAGTAAACCCATCATTTAAGAATTACGTACGTTTTATCGTTACTATGCAGGACAGCCTTTTATCCTGTACAGGATATAACTGACTGGACAGGTTGACAAGATATATAACTTTAATGGATCCGAGTAAAATCATCATAGTTACATGATTGCTGTGACAGGTTCCAGAAATGAGCTCGAACAGATGATACACTGCGTCACGTGACAATTATTCCAAGACCAAACTCTTTATTTAGTTTAAAGGAAAAAGATAATGTTACATTACTTTTCAATTTTGACTCAATCAATCGGTCCTTCCACACATATATAACATCTTGTGTTGATGTGGGGAATGTATTCAGCGACGTAATTGTGTCTAGATGAGACCGTAACTGTAACTCATCCCACCTGTGTGTGTAACCATTCTAAACAGAAATAATTTAAAAGCAGCATTTACTTCGCAGTCAGTATATGTAATTATGGGAACTGTTTTGTGATAACTTGCATCAATTGTTACACTGTATTGAGTTCATATTCAGCCCATTGTTTTGAAAGTAAAGGTGAGTTACAACTCAGCAGTGAGAAACTTGTAGGAAATGTAAATGGAGTAGAGGACGACTGTGGTCTCGTTTGACAACAATGCCGAATCTGTGTGAATATGCTGTTAAACTGTTAAAAGGTTAATTGAGAATGGTTAGATACCTGATTATAATTTGCTTCATGCAACTTTCCATCGGTCGTTAGGTACGACGCGTTTCGGGGTCACAGTCCCATCTTCAAGAGAAAATCACTCGAGGCGAGCTCGTCAGTACGTAACAATTAACACGCACATAAAAACACTAAATTCATTATATACTCATCACGCGTCGTACATAACGACCGAAGGAAAGTTGCTTGAAGGAAAATATAATCAGGTACCTAACTACTCTCAATTAATTAATGCAACTTGGAGACCACACACAATTAAATTGTTAAAAGGTTTACAGACATTTATTCAATTAACTGTCCAAAATTGAGTCATATTTTGACAAAATTTATTATCACTTAGTGATAAGTTATTCTACACGGCCAGTTCAAAGATAATAATAAACATATTGCAGGTAATTATTTATGAACGTGTGTTTGGCGCGCGCGCGCGTATGTGCGTGCGTGTGTTTTATATAAATAAGAATTAGGACATCACATGTGTATGGATCTATATTCACACATACATATAATTCTAACAACAAAAATATAATTACAATAATACAAGTCAAGGTGAATACTTTCTTATTGTCTTCAGTAGCAGCCCAACTTAAAAATTACATTAATAATATTATAAACCATAAAAAAGTTCTACATACACTTTAAAACAACCATAGTTCCATAGTATCCATTTCTGAAATGTTTGAAGTCACACAGGACACGAACACTCCACGATAAAATTCACTGTCCTCTGATGTGCTAAAAGAAGTGGTACGACATAGAATTTGAATTAACTAGGCCTATTTCGTAATGCGTGCGCGTGTGTGTGCGCGCGCGCGTTTTGTGCCAATAAAATTACCCAGCTGGTGTTTTGCTTGATCGCAGTGTCACAATAGATTGGGTTGGGTCTGTCCGCAGGGGTACCGACTTCGATATCCGGTCGACTCATGCTGTACACAGAGAGCTGGTGAAGCGTAGTATCCTCTTCCCTCCCGAAATCCTGAAATAGATCTGAAGTTCCGTTGCTTTTACCAATAGTTCCAAGCTGACTGTTGCAGGCAGATAGAAGGCGGCCTGTAATATGCCAAAATACATTAATTAGAAGCGTGTAGTGTACTATGAGAGAATGTAAACTGTAACTTGTTTCCCGCGTCAAGTTCAATTTGAGCAAACGTTGGTTATTGTGTTTAACTGCTCTTTCGCTATGGCCACAAGATCAATTCTGATCCGGAGGTATTTCACGAAACAGTATGTAATTGAGGCTAGTGGTATCGACCGTATATTCCACGATCTGTATAAACACACACAGTATACGAGTTTATGACATAGCCTATTTTATAATTAGTAAAACTCGAGAAATTTATGAAAGTACCTATATCATGAAAAGTACACTCGAAGGCACGGATGAGGAATTCAACATGCCGTTGGTTAAGAGAAATTCATCACCAAAGTAAAATAACAAATTTATTTTATTTAGTTGTATTTTTACGTTTATTTAACGTTATTTTTAATTTTTATTTTCTTTGTATATTTTACAATTTATCATTTTATTTTCATTTCTCATCATTTTTATCAGACATTGCAATCATTATCGTCTTATACGGCCTGCGAAGTATTAAGACTACACATATTTAGTTGCACTGATTGCAAGACTAGTTTTGTCCCTACATACCGAATCGTCAAGTTAAAATATATTTGCTTCTAAATAATGAACTACAGAGACTCTAAATTTCGAAACAAAAAGCTTCTACAATTCCATATTTTTTGATGTAGCGTGACAGTGCAGTATTCATAGTGCCATCATAGTGCTTTGAGTTTGAAAATGTTTGGAATTGCTGCAACGTCGCGCCTGGCAGTTTACATTCTGCCCTGAACAACTTTGCCACAAAGCCACAAAAGCATAGTCTAACTTATCTTAAGCAACATCGGTGCCACTGGTTACATGAAATGAAAATACCTTTAACCGTGTTTGTAGAGACCGCACTATTTGGGTCATTGTTCCCGAAGATCATTGTAACACAAGTGTACATTTTAATTCAATTAGTGGCAGACAAAATAAAATATATATTATTGTATTTTGAAAAAAATCAGTTAGTCAGTTAGTTTTAAACGGTATCAGTAATTGAAAAGTCATGCATAGATATGTAAAGTTCTATATGCTCACAACAGTGACAATACATTTACTCATTATTCAGTTACTGTTAATATATGTGTTCATGTTCAGTCGGAATTACAATAGGAAAGACATTCTGTTTACACCTTCTAAGTGATGCGATTGCTGTTATAAATAGGAAAAATTCTACTCTTCACATTTTAGTTAGAAGGAACAGAAAGTTATTTTTCAAATTTTAAAACAATTACAACTTATAGATTTTAAATTCCTCTATACCAAGAGAAGTATAGAGAGAATTATAATTATAGGCTATATAAGTACATGATATAGCATATTAAAAAAAGTATGAAAATAAAAATTTTGGCAATTTACAACTATGAAAAAACATAAACAAAATCATTTTTATACATAACTATGAATTATTAAAAATCATTAGTTCACGCCGTGAAGTTTATTCTCTACTAATTTTAAGACGTCGAGGAAAGGTTTTACTTGTCGTGCTTCATACATTGTTGCATGCACACAGGCGTTTCTTTAGCTCTTATAGAAACGTAGGGGAACATAATGTGTTAAAACAATACATTAATTCGCCTTATGCCACAGTTCATATTTATGACACAATATATATTTTTTTTACATTTTAAAACCAAAAAAGGTTTTACTAAAACAGTTCTATACTAGAACTAGTTTGATACATAAACTACGAAAAACAAAATGTCTACGTATGTAGGTTTACAAGTATTGATGAAGTCTGTTATGAGCTTCTGCTTCCTGCATTTTGTCTTGATACGCTTGTATATCCTTTTCAAGAATACGTATTGTTTTCATACTCGATTTTGCGTTATTCATATATTCTAAAAACTTTGTAACAATCCTATCAACTTCTAAAGGTGCGATTTACGTTTTTTTACCACCTATTCTCAGGGTCGTTAAATCAGATTAGCAAACCCTCGAGTCCGTTTCGCAATGGACGGGACTATTGTTAGGTCTTCCCTGCTGTACGCATGTGAATCCTCAAGTACCAACAATACGTTTGACATGTTAGTGGAGAGTGGCTGGACGGATTTCATTGGTAGCAAAGAGTAGCCCAAACAAAGAAATATTAAAGATCCGAAAACGGAACTGCATACGACTCTCTTCGAGATCAGAAGAACCCAACACAGCAAGGAGGACGCTCCATTGGAACCCACAGGATAGCAGATGGAGAGGTCGGCAGAGAACTACTTGGCGCAAAGCAGTGTCGCAGGAACTAAGACGAACAGGAAAACGTAGAGATGAATACAATTAATAATTTGAAGTCGGACGAGGTATCAGAATTTTTCTGAGGCCATGTGCTGCTCCTAAGAATTATAAGAACACACACTGATACACACAATTGGACTTGTTGAAAGTTTTGATTTTTATGTTCACTGAAACCGACATTGGGCGTTCGTGTGCACAGTGTACATGACACTCGTAATTGTCGATTTCGGGCCTTGCAAGAATTGTTAGCTCAATCCGCATACTTTGCGCCCAAGGCAAAATACTCGCAAAGTGAGCGTTTATTTCGTGCAATGGGCGCACTCCGCGGATTAGGTATTTTTATTTACACACTGGTCGAAATGAACCTCTATTTTGTGGATCTTGCAAATCAAAATACCCACTCCGCGAAGTGGGATTTAATTTTAGTCACTCGCGAAGAGCACATTTTCCTGATACCCGTTTACACAAAAAGTATTACATACGCCACAGGCTTGTGTTAATTTCATTTTGTTTAATTTTATTTAGGAAGATGGCTTTTTAGTTTATAATCTTTGTTTTATAATTTTATTATTTTCCGATAAAGTAAACATTCATTCATGCCTACTTTTATTTCATAGTAATATAAGCAAAGTAAAATAAATTTAATTAAATTTATTATAAAATAACTACAAATTTAATAACTAATTGAAAATCTTTCTTTACGACTAAGATCTTTTTTAATATACCGTATTGCTGTTTTGGAATAACAGTTTCTCCTTATTATAATTTCATTAGTATGGACTACTACTGTATATCCTCCATTAGTATGGATACTATTACTACCAAGGGCACTGCTATGATATTTTGAGTTTGCATTTTCTCTTGCGTTACATGCATAAGCATGACTATTTGGCGCAGTTCTTCTTACACTCACATCGTACAAAGCCCCGTTTGCATCTTGAAGACATCGTTGCTTCCTTCCTTACAATATTTGGTTTGTCAGGAATTTCTTCTGACGTTAGCAATTTTTTTGAGGATGTTTGAAACTTGTTTCTGCTGAATTCCTTATACTTTTTTTCTATGTTCTGTCCTAGAACTTACGAGTACAATCTGATTCTAATATTTCCATTACGGAAGCCAATACGTTACGTGGAGCGAGGCGTCCTCCGGGGTAGATACCAACACATACAGGTGGTAAATTTTTCTGAGAGTTTGATATCACTTTTTCTGCTTGTTTTTGAAGTTTACTTTTGCAATTCTGGCATTCAGTTTTAACAGCCGTTTTCTTCGCACAAAGTGAACATAAGTGTATTTCAGATAAAGGAGCAGTGGAACACTCTTCGATGGAAATACTCTGAGCATTCGAAACATCATTCCACTTATTGTACTCTTTGCTGCATATCAGACATATGTTGACTTCATTTAAATCATCAATTCGCCAGTATTAGACGTGTTGTGATTGGTTTACTTTTCACTCATCAAATAACGTACCTTACTTTCAAACTGAATTTTCGTTTTTATAATACAGAAATTCAACCGTGTGTTAATAACGTATCACAACACGCAGACAGATCAAACTGACAATGAAAATAAATTTTACTGTAGCTAGGAACGGGGAGGAAGCGTTACTGATATGCTGTAACGTGCTTGTACGGTGGCCAGGAATAGTTAGTTCGGTTACTGATAAAAAGTTAAATGCGCAATTCGCAAAGTGAGTAAAACAAAATACTCGCTCTGCGGATTTGCCCACTGCCCGAAATAAATGCTCAATGCGCGGAGTGAGCAAAAATTTGTGTAATGCCCGAAGCAAATATATGTAAACTCCGTGGACCTTGGTAATGAAATACCAGTGACAGTTTCTGTATAGCTGAGCGTCCAGAGTTAACTATTGCGACAACACAATTGAATTAATTTTTGCGCATAGGATTAATATGTGTGTGTTCTATAAATCAATAAGTCTATATTGGAGGTATTAATTATAATTTATAGCACACCAAATTACTACTGGTTCATACGATATATTTTAGACATACACAAATTAAATGAATGCTGAATATTGTTTTAAAAGTGTTCATATATAGTTCAGATCTGTAATTTTTACTTGAATGATGATGATCCAATATGATGCGGCGATATGGCTGAAGGCGATGCGTAGATCACGCGTGTCCTTCCCTCGTAGACTCTGCTGGGCTGGTGCCCTGCTGCACACGCTGAACCTGCTCTTCGAACTGCGACACTGCCTCGCTGCGACAACACTGAATATTGATTGTTAAAAGTTTAAGAATATTTTATATTGGTTTTTAAACAGTTTATGACTCTCAAGGTGTAACGTGGGTATAACTGAAAAGCGGTGTATAATCACACACCTTCCGGCTTGTCTTCAAGTGTCCTCGCGTCAACCAGTTCTATCGCGGTCGATAGAACTCCCTATGAGGAAATCTTGAACTAACACGGATACAACAAAAAATATCGGTATGGAGAACCACACATGACTTCCATGTTCTAAGATTTATATTTAAAATCATACTCGAAATGAAATATTTCCATAGAAACTACTTCTTTCTACTTATTGCTTCAGCCTTAACCACAGTACTGTGGTCACTAACGTATACCACCTCACGTTTTCGCACTCGATATTCACTGATGATGGCAGTCGATGGCACTGCCGAAAAGTCTGGTTTTTCAGAAAACATTGGACTAAAGCTAAACAGCCCGGGAAGGAATTTTAACAAAGAACTACATCTTTGTTGCCGATAACGTAGTACACATATACAAAATTCTCCCCTTTCTCTTCAACTATAATTTTCATTTATAGAAAATTACCCCCAACCCGTTCACCTAACGTCTTCATTTATAGATATTTCATCTACGATTCTACAGAGGATTATTATGAGCTTCTTATCAGAATACTTTATTTATCAAAATTAAGTACTTTACTCTTGTTAAAACATAAAACGTTGCAGGTAAAGTACCCCTATCTCTTAACCGATCTTCACCAAAATCAGTAGACCTTCAGACCTCTACAATGCAGGGATGCATGCAACAAAATATTTGATTCTGTTTGAATGTGCGGCAGTTATCGTTCATCATGGAAACATCTCTCTTGTTACACCATAAAATGTTGCCGGTAAACTACACCTTTCCCTTAACCGATCTTCACCAAAATCAGTAGGCCTTGCGTTCTCTACAATTCAGGGAAGTATGCAAAAAATTATTTGATTCTCTTTGAATTTACGGCAGCTATCTTTTGTCAAAGAAAATTACCCTTCTGAAAACATAAAATGTTGCTGGTAAACTACCCCTTTCCCTTAACCGATCTTCAAAAAATCAACAAACCTTGAGTTCTCTTTAATTCAAAAAGGTTTGCAAAAATGTAGTTGATTCTGTTTGAATTTACGGCAGTTATCGTTCATCAAAGAAAATTACCCTTCTGAAAACATAAAATGTTGCTGGTAAACTACCCCTTTCCCTAAACCGATCTTCAAAAAATCAACAAACCTTGAGTTCTCTTTAATTCAAAAGGTTTGCAGAAATGTAGTTGATTCTGTTTGAATTTACGGCAGTTATCGTTCGTCATATACAAAATTACCCTTGCTAAAACATAAAATGTTGCTGGTAAACTACCCCTTTCCCTTAACCGATCTCCAACAAAATCAACAGACCTTGAGTTCTCTTTAATTCAAAAAGGTATGTAAAAGATTATTTGATTCTGTTTGAATTTGCGGCTGTTATCGTTTGCCATAGAAACAAATCACCCTTGATAAAAAAACGTTGCAGGTAAACTACCTCTTTCCCTTAACCGATCTTCACCAAAACAAGCAAGTCTTGAGAACTCTACTATTCCGGGCTGTATGTAAAACATTATTTGATTCTGTTTGAATTTGCGGCTGTTATCGTTTGCCATAGAAAAAAATTACCCCTGATAAAAAAACGTTCCAGGTAAACTACTTCTTTCCCTTAACCGATCTTCACCAAAAACAAAAGGTCTTGAGTACTCTACAGTTCAGGGCTGTATGCCAAAAATTATTTGATTCTGATTGAATTTGCGGCTGTTATCGTTTGCCACAGAAAATACCCTTGTTAAAACAAAAAACGTTGTAGGTAAACTACCCCATTCCCTTAACCGATCTTCAAGAAAATCAACAGACCTTGAGTTCTGTATAATTCAAAAAGGTATGCAAAGGAGTAGTTGATTCTGTTTTCACATACGGCAGTTATCGTTCGTCATAAAAAAAATTACCCTTGTTAAAACATAAAATGTTGCTGGTAAACTACCCTATTCCCTTAACCGATCTTCACCAAAACCAACAGGTCTTGAGAACTCTACAAGTCTGGGCTGTATGCAAAACGTTATTTGATTCTGTTTGAATTTGCTGCTGTTATCGTTTACCATAGAAACAATTACCCTCGATAAAAAAACGTTGCTGGTAAACTACCCCTTTCCCTTAACCGATCTTCACCAAAAACAACAGGTCTTGAGTACTCTACAAATCAGGGCTGTATGGAAAAAGTTGTTTGATTCTGTTTGAATTTGCGGCTGTTACCGTTTGCCATAGACAATACCCTTGTTAAAGCATAAAACGTTGCTGGTAAACTACCCCTTTACCATAACCGATCTTCACCAAAAACAAAAGGTCTTGAGAACTCTACAATTCAGGCCTATATGCAAATGAGCATTTGATTCTGTTTGAATTTGCGGCTGTTATCGTTTGCCACAGAAAATATCCTTGTTAAAACAAAAAACTTTGCCGGTAAACTACCCCTTTCCCTTAACCGATCTTCACCAAAAACAACAGGTCTTGAGTACTCTACAAATCAGAGCTGTATGCAAAAAATTATTTGATTCTGTTTGAATTTGCGGCTGTTATCGTTTGCCAAAAAAAATCTACAGACAGACACAGACACACACACAGACACTTTTCGAAAAACGACTTTTTTCATGTTTTGAGTGTAGTACAATCAGAATCTGGAATAATCTCGAACACGATTTTTTTTGCCATCACCATACTTCCATATTTCCATTTCCATGTGAACATGGAAGTAAAAATTCACAATTCTATTATGACCACTGAATTACTTGGATCTGTAGACAAACTCACACAGAGTTCCAAGTTTTGAGTACACCTTTCGCACAGTTTACAAGTTCACGCAAAAGAAACTTCTTGAACGCGAACCGCACGTTTATTAAACGAAGGCTGAAAATGAACTAACTTTGATCTGCACATGGCAACAGACAATTTTCAATGAATTTGCTACGTTCTAATAGGCCAATTACCAGTCACATGATAAATGCACACGGCCCGCATATTTGTTCATGCAACATTTTTGCATGGAATAGGCATAAGCCTGCATAGATAATTATCAGGGATTTTATTACATCACGCTTGAGTGAGTTTCATGTAACGTTTTCATGTAACAAAATTCACATTACACAGTTATTTGAAAATCATAGAAAATAGGGAAATTGTATCTAATATTTAACTTTATGTCTTGTTCAAGTCTCATGTCAGACGGATAACTATAACGGACACTATAGAAAAACGTTAATAACTCGCGCACCAGCGCATACTTTCACAAACACATAACATAGAAAAATAACAAATAAAATCTTTAAGAGTTTGACCTATTCTAATTTCTTATCGGTACTACAATACAAAATTTTAAATACAAAACTAAAAAGCCAATTTTAACAAAAGACAAATTTAAACAGGAGAATGTCCGTCATCCATGCATAATACATAGCTCATGGCTTATCAAGATCCTGTGTTCTATCGCACTATATAATACTGAAACCGCTAAAACGAAAGCAGCGTCGTGAAAGACTAAAGCTCTTTCATTTTAAGCAGTCATTCAACGTCGACAGAGTACGGGAGTGAGGCGTCAGTCATTTGCTGACGAGACTAACAATATTTGCACAATCAATTTGCAGCAGTTCGTAGAGTGACAGTGAAAAATGGGTTGGAGAGTTAGCGGAGGTTAGATGCAATATCCTGCCGTCAGTCAATTTTGTCTCGAAACGTACACTTAACACCTGACAAGAAAAATGGACGCATATTCGGTATTCGAGTGTCGGTCAATAACTCACGTGTTAGTATGCACTGTTTTCTTCCTACAGCTGTTATTTGTTTGTTTTCATAATAACTACAGAACTATTTTACATTCTATTTTTATTATTATTTTTCTTTGTGAACATAACGTTTTGGCTTCCGGTCTGTTGTGGTTTCATATTTTTGGCAACTAAAATTCGCCTCTGTATCGTGCTTCCTATGTCAATAAATTTCCATATCATTCGGCGTATGGTTGCATCCGTTGTATCTACAGTTTGACTCCAGTTCATTGTTTATACAATTAGAACTTCTTCTACTAATTATGTTACATATAATTCTTATGTTATATCGCTATTTACGCGTACAATTCTATAGTAACATGGATAACATCTCACTCAGCAACTTGGCAATACCAATACGTATACTATGGATAAAACATGAATAGGATCGTAATTATGTCACCTACTCGTGCGCTGGCAGTAGCTACTATATGTTGATGCCTATTCTTTATAAAAACATATTTATATTTTATTCTGGGTATAAGCCACTGCTGTCATTTTCCGTGTAATATTTATTGTACCACATATATTCAGAAACTGTGGGTCTTTCGTTTTACCTGCCTTAAATATAATTAACCCACCTTAAAATATTCAATGCAGTGTATAGGAATGTCATCCAAACGAAACTCCCAATACTATTTTTTTATCCTTTATGCGCTTATCGCCTCTCCATAATTGTTATTTATTAACTATTTTTAACATTTTCTGCAAAGTGTATTAAGGTTAATTTAGACGAAATATTTTAAGATTCATTCTCGAAAAGCTACATACAAGTTGTCAACAGCATGGAATAGAATTATGCCTTCACCGTGACCAGACCCGTAGGCAGTAATGGGGTGCGAAGCATTTGAGTGTTGTGTAGAAGGTAATTGAAACAAGGGAGTTAGTCTACCATCGATAAGTATGTTCGTGCAATCGAACCCGAGAAACTCACAATCCCTACTGACCTTCACTGTTAACTTATAAGTAAAGAATGACCGTTTAAATTCATTAAATTCAGCAAGCCTTCTGTCGTCGCATTTTTAGCACGATTTTCAGTGCTTCCCCTTAACACATCCTACAATGAACTTTCTTGACAACGGGTAATATACGACCAGAGCCGTACTTTCCTATCAGCAGCTGCCGGGGGCTCTGCATTTTCGTTTAAATAATAACCGTTTTTAAACTAACTTCTGCCACTGAGAGAAAAGGTATAGACTTAATTAAATACGTCGTTAGTAAATATATAAGGGAAAAAGCTTCCTAGGGAGCTGAGACACTTACATATGGTTTCACTGCTTTTGGATTTCTTAGAATAAAAAACAAAATATGCGGAGCACTTCCGTAAACTTAAATATCCTCACGGATTTTAACAACGAAGGTGATGACAAACGAAGGCTAAAACATGAACGAAACAGAAATTCAGTTAAATAAACCTCAAGAAAGAAATGATGCTACGAAAAACTTGAATCTACGAATGGCTGTATTAAGAATGTTTTCATCAAATGCATTTGCTGAAAGTCTTCTTTCAAAATTAATATTAATAAATGTGTACTGGGAAACATGGAAATGGCACTTGGAACAGTTTGCCTCTTACGTACTGAGAACGATTTATTTTTATTGTTGAGGTCAATAGTAATATTGATATCCTCTCTTTTGTCGTAAAACTTTAATTCAGAGGGACTACGTATATCCTAATATGTTTTCACTCTTTGATATACTCTAGATAAAATATGTTCATACAGGAAAACGAGAATATAGTATTGCTTAACTGTTTAAGATTTCGAGAAGATAATGTAAAATTAACAAATATTTACAGTTTTTAAACTTTCTAAGAGTGAACATTCATTTATTACAAAGAAATGATAGTAAATTAAAGGAGGAATAATTTCAACGCTAAAATTTAGAACTGGGCTGTATTTTAAGGTTTCTGTACCTCAGAACATATTATGTTGCATATGTTGTAAGGTTGCCAACAAAGCTAGGTTATAATGAGATAAATTGATTCACATCTATAAAAATGAGAGCAACATACGTAAAGAAGGGAATAATAAGGATGAAATGACAGCGTATTGAATGTTACCGTTTGAAATTAGAGATAGAACACCGATGATGAAGAACAACAGAATAAAATTTAAAAAATAGACAAAGAATCAACTGTGATCAAAGAATATATGTAAGATAACACTTAAAATCGATTAATCATGCCGTGTGTGAATGAGTAAGAAAGAATTTCATGAGTTTAAGTTTCGATTTGGAAGCCATTTAAAGTTAATTTAAGCAATAATATGTTATCTTCTTTACTACGTTTGTGTGACTTTGGTATTTAGAAAGAAACATCAATTTTCATACCTATTTAACAAAATAATGAAGAAAGTTGTGTTAGTGGTTAAAATCACAAGCAAAATTATCACGGTTGCACACCACTATATAAAAATATTTTTGATTAGCGCTTTCAAGCTTCACAGCTCATCGTCAGATCGGAAGTGAACAAAGAACATAAACATAAACCCTTCACCCCCACCCCACCACACCCTGCTCACACACAAGCTATAATTCAATGTCCCTTCCCCCCCTCTTAGCCCTGTCTCTCCATCTGAACAGTTACATATTTTTATTATGTTGAAAGGAAACTTAGGGAGTAGTTAGAAATATTGAAAGAAAGAGAAAAAGAGTTAGACAATTTAATTAATAATAAAATTAAATTTGATAATGAAGAAATATTTTACAACATAATTATGAAGTAAATGATAGAGGACAGATAGATAAGATTAAGAATTAAATTGCAGAGGACTAATTGGATATTTTTAAATAAGGGTGTGTGACTGGCCCAGATGTGGGGGAGAAAGACGGGTAGATTTAAAAGGAATGCACACACACACACACACACACACACACAACACTGAAACACAAGGAATTTGCTAGAAAAATGTGTAACTGTTCAGATGGAGGGACAGGGCTCAGAGGGGGGAAGGGACATTGAATTATAGCTTGTTGTGTGTGAGCAGGGTATGGTGGGGTGGGAGTGAAGGGTTTATTTTTATGTTCTTTGTTCACTTCCGATCTAACGATGAGCTGTGAAGTTTGAAAGCGCTAATCGGAATATTTTTATATAGTGGTGTGCAACAGTGATAATTCTGCTTGTTATTTAACAAATGTTGTACTATTTTTTGTAGTATGTTACAATTATGAATATAATTTCAGTTCACAATAATAATCACGAACGTAAAAGAAAATGCATAATTCAATTTGTTAAATAATGTCTTCTTCCAATCTCCAGCTGACAGAAAATACTCTCTTAAAATCACGAAGCACATGGGATCTATAACGATGGCATTTTTACTAAGTAGGCCTGGTTACTTGAGCCCGAATACATTTATAGTGTTTAACATTTTTATAGCAAGAAATATGTATTTGGATTTACATCATGTAAGCCTATGCAGCTCAATCTGCCCCCTTCCCCATGCAAAATCACGCTTTCTTCAGCCGCCAGTGTATATCGTAATGCAATTTTGCCCAACAGGCACACCATTAACCCTATGAGTAACACATGTTACTGCCCATCATCTACTTGGCATTAAGTCCTATAATTTCTTATTTCAAATATATTTTTGAAGACATATTTTATGTGAGGCATATGGTGATGTCTTCTTTCAGTTTTGATGAAACAAAAATTAAAACTGTTCAAATTAAATATACACAGTCCTGACCAGTCCTACTCAGTTCCCTATTAAGAGGAGTATTCTGTTTACATCGCTCGAACAACGCGAAAGTGTAATAATCGTTCTATGTGATCAGTAATGTTAGACATTGCGCTGAACAGCCGTAATAATGAGAGAGGGTCGAGAAACGTTGTAGCAAGGTCATTTATTTCCTGTCTAATTATCTATTCTACTATATAACTTAAACTAACATCGTCGACAATTACAATCGTTTACTCTATTGTCTGGTAATCTGCTACGTTGTTCGTGGCAGCAACCATCGACACTACCACAAGAAGTCTCAAATTACTGGACGTCAAATTTGTATATCCCAACTTTGTCTATAAAATTTGCATTTGATAAAATATATGGATGATTCTCATTACTATTCCATTCTTTTCTAACTTCAAATCCTTCAATGTTGTTTTTAAGCAGGCAATCCTTAATCCTTAATTCTTGCATGCCTTCAACCCTTACTCCTTGTAGGCAACTTTAATGAGAGCTTACTTTTCTATGTTTAAAAAAAAGATCTACCAATTATTATTACATAATAAATTTTTATACTTTTTTAAAATTGTTAGTATTTTATAAGTACCTTTACCAATAGAATATTTTTGTGAAGTATGAAGTGCGTTTAACTTTGATTAAGTAAATTAATTAAGGAAAAGCGTAAATGGTATGGAGGCTCCTTTGCCATCTCTCATTAATTTCATTACTTCAGCAAGTTTGAAATCACTTGATTCATGCTGCAGTAGCTGCATCGGAAATTTCAACATTAGTTGCATACATAGGCTTACTTTAGTATTACAACGGCAGTTTCAGCAAAACTTACTTAACGATTTCAGAATTTACAGAATTACGTACATATTTCAGCACTACTTAATCAATTTCAGCAGCACTTACTTGCTCCAGTACTTATTACTTAGGCTATACACTTCCATTAATATTATTTAATCAATTTCAGGAATACTTACTTATATCAATACTACTTCATCTACTTCAGCATTTCTTAGATTACATACTTAGGGGAAGCCCGGGCAAAGTGGATATGCTAAGGCAGAACTGGTATAATTCTTAAACTACAGAAGTAAAACCATTTAATTTTATGTGTTTTCACTCTCTTTCTCATATACTACAGGAACCAGGTCAAAAATACCAAAAGTTGTGCATGATATAACTGATATATAAAAAATTTTAAACATCTGCAAATTATTCACTTTGCCCGAGTATCCGGGCAAAGTGAATATGTTATATAGGGTAAAGTGAATAATCAGACTAAGTCATATAAAGTGTCAGAATTTAGTTTATTTCTATTAAAAAACATGTACATTGATTACATTTTATGTTTATTTCAGTTTTTCTTTCATTATTGATGGCACGAATCGCAGAAATAGTAACCTACGCCTCCATAATCAGTGCATACTTCGTAGGCCCAATCTTTACAATCTCCGCATTGTATCCAGTCGTCTAATGGTGGTTGTCCGTATTCTCCACCGCATACTAAACAATGGTTTTCTTTGTTGTTTACCAGTTCCTTTTTTTTCTGTTTGTTTTCCGCCGCGCTGAAAAGTTTTCTTTTAATTTTCTTATTCTTTTCATTTAATTTTCTAGGTTTATCTTTTACAAGAAATTTTTCTTTCTGTAGAATTTTCATGGGCGTAGATGTTAATATTTCTGATTTTTGGTGTTTTCTTCTACTCTTTTTGGCTTTGAACAGTGGAATTTGTCTGATATCGTAAGGACTGACTGATTTAACGTCACTGATACATGAAGGATTTGAGGTGACTGGCGACACAGGCATATTCATAGTTATTTGCTTTTGAACTACACTTAAATCGTTGTGTGAAGCGGAATCAGGAAGAAAGATTGCTATGTTTGATTCTTGAGAAATCATGTTATTAACATGGAGTGAAGTAGTAGGTTCGGGAGAGCAAACACGATTTGGAACTTGATGAACATTTGAAGAGACGAGAATAGTGAATCTGAAGTAGGAATCAAAACAGGATGAAAACTGGTGATGTTTTGATTAGTTTGAGAATTAGGTTCTAGAGGCCTATCGGTCATGGCAGCAGGGGCGAAGTCTTCATCTCCGAACAAGGTAGGATTATAGGACCATATACCACATTTTCTGAACCCATTCACTGCATTTTGAGCTGTTGCAGCTTTCAAGTACGCAGTAGTTGAAATTCTGAAAATATCGTACTGCTTGATAATCCTACCGGCAAACGTTTCTGGAATACGTTTAACTCTTGTTCCAAGAATTTTTTCAATGGCCCGTAGACCGAAACATCTAATGGTTGGAGCTAATTTGTTGCATGTGGTGCAAATGACACAAAAATTACATTGTTTTCGAAGCGTATTCTAGTGCTGGGTAATATTTATGTACTTCATGATTATCAAGGAGTAATAATATTTTCTTATCTTTTGTAGGGTGTAGAGTTTCTATAAAAAATTCAAGCCAAGATTGAAATGCTGGACCATTTACCCAACCGTTATCAGAACAAGTTGCTTGGCAGCCAGGTGATGAGTTATCTAGAAGACGTTCTTGCATCCTTTTCCTTGCAAAAATCAGAAAAGGAGGAATAAAAGCTCCGGCAGCAATACAGCAACAAATTACTGTTGTAATTTATCCACGTTCAGTACTAGATACTCTACCCACTTGCCTCTTTCCTTTTGTAGACGGTTTGAAGTAGTAAAAATTCCTGTTTCATCCATATTATATATCGAACTTGCACCAATGTTATGTTTACTTACCTGTTCCCCTAGAATAGAGTAAAACCGTTTAACTTTGAATCCTCTCACCCGTGCTATCGAAGTTGGCTCTGGGGAACGAAGTGCAACTCTGGATGCCTATTTTGGAATTTGTGTAGCCAGTCGTCTCCAGCTGACCCGTTTTTAAATGGATGTTGTATGTTGTTTGCTTCTGCGAAATCAAACACAAGGTTTAGAAATTCCCGTCTTGACAATCCATAGAAAATGGAATCCATGTGCATTAAATATGAAATCAGTTCATTTTCTTCGTGACTACTGAAGATTGGTTTAAACCTCCCAAGACTATTATTTGTATTGCCATTTTTATATCTACGATATAGTGTTGCAAACGGTATATTGTATGACTTGGAAGCTTTCAGATTAGATAGCGACTGATTTTCTATCGCATCAATAGCTTTCTTCAGATTCTCCTCACTCCAGCTCCCCTGGTTTGTTTTTCTAGTGTAATTGTACACCATCTGTAGAGAAACAGCCTTCATTATACTGAATACAAAAATAATTTGGCCTGAAGACTAATCTCTAAAATTGTCTTTAGGTAAAGATAAATGTAAAGTTGTCTTCCCTAAAATTGCAGTAAAGATAAAGACTATGTACTTCAGCTATCACTATTAGGTATGTTATCTGAACTTAAAATCTATATTTAGGTCTGCTAATGTTCTGTTCTGCGTTCGTCCAGAGAAACAGTAGATACAAATTAATCTATCCATTTTTTGTAAATAAAATTTCAAAAAGGGAAAATTTTATTTTTGTAAATCTGAGTACATAGAACAATATTTACTAACAATCTGTTGTGAGAAGTTATAGATGTTCCGTTTACTGTCTGTAAACCCTCTAATTTATATCATGACATACTCAACGTATAATTTACGTTATGAATATGATAAAATTAAATTTTCATATTGAAGTTACGTGGTATATCGTCTCTTTGAATCTAACAGAGTAAAGTAATATAAATACATTTTCGCAGCAGTAAACCATCTATCCGGGCAAAGTGGATAATACTCACATTGCCCGGGAACACGGTTACTCACTTTGCCCACCATGACAAACAAAACTAAAATGTCAATCATAACCTCAAACAAACAATGTAAAGAGTAGAGAGTGTTGTGAGTTCATAATGAAAAATACGCTGATATACTAGACACAAATAACTGTTTTCAGTATGTTTAAATACATATTTTATAAACAGTAAACTTACCTTCAAACATTTTTAGAAAACTAACAGTTTTTTGTTTTTAACGCTGCACGACAACCACTCACTGGCAAAGCTTCATCCAAACTGGTGTACTACGTATACAAGCGTGTAGATTCTTAAAAGAACCGTAAGATAGGAGCAGCTGTCAGTGTTAAAAAATAAAACCGCTTATTCACTTCGTCCGGCATATTCACTATGCCCGGGCTTCCCTTACGTCAACATTAAAAGTTTTAGAAATACTTTATATTTTCTTATATTACTAACACAGCCTGAGTGTCGTCTGAAATTAAGACGTTGCCTGTGTGTGAACACTTAAATATCTTTTTGTGTTCTACGTAGGACAGTCAAGTTTCGACATGAAAAGTGTGTAAAAATCTCTACTCACGTCCGTCTGTAAAGCCACAAACACGCTTTACACGTGATTATGCAGACTTTCTTTAAAACTGGACGCTTTAATGAGACAATCGTTTTTCGCATAATATGTTGTGCTTGAGAAAAAATGACGGCAATTGACCTGATTTGAGTTAAAAGTAACCGATCGCTGTGTTTTTCTTTTTTCTTAAGGTTTTTAGACTCCGGTCGATTGCTGATGGCCTGTGTTGTGGTTTGTGAGAATGAATTCCTGTTTTCGTGTATGCTTTAAGAACAAGTTCTCTTTCCATCTTATTACCTTTATATAATTCACAATTAAACCAGTATCTAAATCCCAGAACCTCCAGGGTACAATCTTCGTTCTAAGAATTTATTCAAAGCTTAGAGTCTGAGCACGCTAGATGATTAAATATTGTACGACATTACAGAACAGTCTACGTGTTTGTCGAATGTTCCAGAAGAATCTCGCTCTAATGTGTGTGTGGTATACGTGATTCTCGACGCATTCGCGAGACTTTTCTGGAAGCCGCCAGCCGCGCGGACTGTGTCAAGGCCGCAGTTAATTACGTCGTAGTTTAGAGATAAGGCGTAGTTTGGAATCTTCTGGTGTGTGCGCGGATGTATATATACAAGGCGGCAGCGGCCTTAGTATTCTGTATAGTTGCGATATATTTACAGTGCGGTTCGAGAGTTATTGTCAGGCGATTACAAGCGATATTACTGTGTGCGTTCAAGTGGATATTAGTGAAGTGCTGCGTTTTATAATCGGGCGGTATATTGTAATACAATTGTGTTTTAATATTAGTTGACATTTATTTGCGTGTGATCAATTTTTATTTGATTTGTTGTAAGAGACATTATTGTTAATTACGAACTGTTTAACTGTGAAAATTAAAGCTGGTGATTAGTGACTTAATTTTTGTCTTGTATTTTGTTTTCCACTGTACCTACGACGATCAAGTAGACCGTAGTAACAGTGGTGTCAGAACTGGGATAAAACGGTTAACAGTGGAAACGGTGGACATTTTGTACAAGACGAATGTAATTCATAATTAATCGGAAAACAATGGATGCCAGTCAGATGATGGAAAATATCCATGCGCTGTTGTTGCAGACAGAGGAACGACGAGGACAGGATGCAGAGAAAGCGGAAGAGAGACAGAAAACCCTCTTGCTAGAAGCAGAAAGACGACAAAAAGAAGTAAAAAGACAAGAAAGAGAAGAAGCAGAAAAACGACAGGATGAAAAACGTAAGCAAGAAACAGAAGACATCAAAGCATTAACACAGGAGCAAAAACAGTTGTTAAAACAGAGTACCGCAGAATTGGGACTCCTACGAGGTGAGCTGAACAAGCAATGTAACGGCCACTTAGGCCGTTACGCAAAATTTAATAACTAGACTACTTGGCCTAGAGGAAGCGAAAAGTGTGCTGGAGCCCAGATTGACAGGATTTGCAATCAACACTCTTGTAACCAGTAACAATTTTTTTATTTGTGCCATTTTCTTTAAGAATATCAACTTAAGTTATCACAAAATATTTAGTTATAAGTCTTTCAAACAGTTGGATTCTAGTATAATGTTTTTTAAGAACATCAATTTAAGTTATCACAAAATATTTAGTTACAATTTTATTTAAAACAACTGGAGTTCTGGTACCATTTTCTTTAAGAGCATTACTTTATGTTATTACAAAAATTCAGTTACACTTTTATTTAAAACAGCTGGAGTTCTTGTACCATTTTTATTAAGAGCATTAACAAGATGTTTAACCTGAATACCAGGGGGCCAGTCTACTGAGTTGTTATTGACTGAAGTTTAATAATTAGAACGCTCCCACCTGTACTTTTGTTGAAGAACTCAAGTGATACCCTGTTGACCTGTGTGCCATGAGTGCTGCAGATGATCCATAGAGTGTGGTGAATTTCCAGGGAGTCTCAATCCGGGCATATGTCCTTCGGTGTTCTGTAGCAGAACTATTTCTGGGCCTGACGGCTTCGGGGAGCATCCTGGTGCACTGCTCTGCGGATAGTGACCGGTGTTGATGTTACTACCTCTGCTTTCCCTTTCTCCCGGCTAGTGCGGGGACCATATAACATTTTTATTTGTAGATCAGCCGTCAGTCAAAACACCCACCCATACACTCTCTCGCCTCGGAACACAGACACCACACTCAGTGTCAGAATTTTTTATCAAAATTCTATCTGCTATTATTAATTTAGCCTCGTTTATTTTATCGAGTTATAGTAATTACTTTTGATTAAATTTACAATTTGATTAAATTAAATATACAATTAAATACAATGTCACCACGTGTTTCCGGATCGGAAGTAACGTGTAAGTCAATTTTACATTACAAAGGTATTACAATGAAATAGGCTTTACAGACGTCTGGACCACACACACACATACACAAGTGTAACACATAACCCATCATTAAATGAACATAGAATATTATAATTGAGCCTCACCTGAAAACCCTTTACTGGCTTACGAAGTCATATTGAAAGATCTACGAAGTACTTAAGCCTGGGCCGTCAGACCATCGAACACTCCATTGGAAGGTTGGCGAAGAAATGAGAAGAATGCTGCCCGTATTCTTCGGTCCCACTCCTACATAAAATCGACCTGTTCCGATTTGCCGATCATAAACTTTTCGTAACCTGCTTACTAACAGCTGCGTCCAGCAACCAGCTGACACGGTTGACTAGCTTACTAGATCGCGTCGCCGTGGCTTGGCTTGGCAAGCACATCTTAATAATCGAGTTAGCTGTGGCGCACACCGCGCTGGGAAAATTCAAACCCCGGCACAGCAAGTTACTAAAATATCGGAGGTACAAGAATCAATGACATTAAAAATAGCTGAAGTAGAAAAATCTGTCTAGATTTTAGAAGAATCGATGCCTACAATAATATCTCTCAAAGAAGAATATGTGTCAAATAAATGAGGAAAATAATGTTTTCTGCATTAGAAAACTCAATGGTAAACATAAGAGAACAAATTAAAACTGAAGTTGTGCAGTGCCTGAAAATACAACCAAAACAACTTTGTGAACAGACTATACTAGTGATAAAGAGAGAAAAAGACACGGAAAACAAGTTAATAGAGAAAGGCACTTTGCCTGCAGTAGGGACGGTTCATGTCAAAGCTCCAACTTTTGACAGAAGCACTCACTGGGCAACGTACCTCCGCCAATTTGAAGCTGCTGCATGCGCAAATAATTGGACAGAGAAAGACAAGGCTATTTCACTCGTTCTCTTATTAAAAGGACCTGCGTCAGAATTACTACAGAAAGTGCCATCTGACAGCCAGAACACTTATGCCGAGTTGATAAAAGCTCTAGAATTACGGTATGGTGATAAACATTAGCGAGATGTGTACTGCACCCAGTTGAGAGCAAGGCGACAGCATTCCGGGGAGAACCTTTCAGAGTTTGAAGCAAGTATCGACAGACTAATTAGACTGGCCTATCCTGAAGCGCCAGAAGATTTTCGAACGAGTTTTGCGATGCAGACATTGACTGCCGGTGTCCGAGATAACGAACTAAAACAAAGTTTTACGAATGGCAAGACACCAGCACAGTGCGGACGCCCTGGTACATGCTTTGCAATTTGAGGCCGCCAAATCAGCGTCTGGTTGGACAAGTCATAAAGTGCGCGCTAAAAGATCGCGACGGCACAGACGAAGAGGAAGAAGTGCAAGGAACAGAGACTCGACAATCGACGCCACAGAATAAAATAAGAAAGGATGGAAGACTGAAGTGTTATATATGTGGGAAACCTGGACATCTACAACGAGATAGTCGGGTTAGAATTCAGCAGCAGGGAAACGTCTAGTAGTCGGTACAACGGGGCGTGTGCTGACTAACTGGAGGAACGAAGCCCCTAGACAAAACGCAAATTCTACACTTCAGAAAAACAGCGGGAGCTTGGTAGTTACCGGATTTGTTAAAGAAAGGCCAACCTCGATTACAGTTGACACAGGCGCAACCGTTTCTATTGTGCGCCCCGACGTGGTGAAAGATCTCAAGCTAATCTGGTGCTCTTGCAGCTTGCGAACAGCTACTGGACGGCCTGTAAATGTGTATGGAAAAGTGGAGATACACCTACGCCTCGGTCGACTAGAGTTTAATCATCAGGTACTTGTTGCAGATATTGTGGATGAAGCAATTCTTAGTGTTATGAACGTTATGCGTTTGGACGTTATGAATGCATACGGATTCATATTCGACTTCAAAAACAATGTCTTGAGAATCGGAGGAGAAGCGGTAATGCTCTCCACAGTGACTACATCAGAAAAATCGATGGACGTCATAAACCAAGTGGCCGTAACTGTTCCGCCAAACTCCGAAAAACCATCATGGTTAGAACCGAGGTAGATACTAAGGGCAACCAGTGCTCTATATTCGAGCCCCAGGTAGTCAGCACACCGGGCATACTAATTGCCAGAAGTTTAGTAAAACCTGACGAAACCGGAAATGTACCTACTTGAGTGGCGAATATTTTGGATCAAGCTGTCACTTTACAAAGCAATACGCTCCTAGGCAAATTGACTCCAGTGGCCTGGGTAACCGAAATAACGCAACAAAGATCCAGTGCTTCGGATAATTCCAAATTACCAGAGGAACTGCAGGAATTATTCTTGATTACTCATCAAGTGGTGAAGTAAAAGAACTCAGACGGTTTTTACATGAATTCAAAGATTCTTTTGCAGTTCGCGGCCAGTTACTGGAAAGAAACTCTCTTGTACAACATCGCATCAATACCGGGGACACAACACCGATACGCCAACCTCCTCGAAGGCCTCCATTATCTAAGCAAGAGAGAATGTCCAAAAGGTTGGCCAAGAGAAGATAAAGCTTTGCATCGCTAAAATGACAGGGTCTACCAACCATTCAATTAAGCGAGTGGCATTGGTCGAAGTAAAAGTCAACAAATCTGGTCAAGAGGAACCCTCCCTAATGCAAGCGGAAATGGGGGAAGAACTAGCAGAGGAAGTACAAATAAGTGTAACGACAAAAGAAGTGATTGGAAGGCCAACTATTTGTGTCGAGACAAAACTCTTGCTTGTTCCTGAGCTGATAGAAGCGCCCAAGGGAAAAGTGGCTGAAGATGAGTTTACGCAATAAGTTGTTGACGAGAACCAAACAGACTTGGATCAGCCAGTGGTGCATCAGTACATGACGCAACGGGAGGGTTTCTAGCAAAACTAGTGGTTGAGCGGAAGGCTCGCATTCCTGGGAACGTGATGTTCGGATCACACGAGACTGAATTCGAAGACCCGGAGAATTACCTTTCGCAAGGACGTCCATCTAGATCTCCTGGTCGAGTATAACTTCAGAGACGGTTTGCCAGTTCGGGACGAAGAGGCTTAAGGAGGAGGCTGTGTTACGACATTACAGAACAGTCTACGTGTTTGTCGAATGTTCCAGAAGAATCTCGCTCTAATGTGAGGCATACGTGATTCTCGACGCATTCGCGAGACTTTTCTGGAAGCCGCCAGCCGCGCGGACTGTGTCAAGGCCGCAGTTAATTACGTCGTAGTTGAAAGATAAGGCGTAGTTTGGAATCTTCTGGTGTGTGCGCGGATGTATATATGCAAGGCGGCAGCGGCCTTAGTATTCTGTATAGTTGCGATATATTTACAGTGCGGTTCGAGAGTTATTGTCAGGCGATTACAAGCGATATTACTGTGTGCGTTCAAGTGGATATTAGTGAAGTGCTGCGTTTTATAATCGGGCGGTATATTGTAATACAATTATGTTTTAATATTAGTTGACATTTATTTGCGTGTGAACAATTTTTATTTGACAAAGGTTTTGTAAAATATATAAAAACACTTGGTAAGTTTCACAAATTTTTTTTTTTGTTTAATTAACTCTGACAGCTGTTTCGACTAACTTAAGCCATAGTCAAAGAGCGAGTGAATGAAATTACTGAACACAGGATGTGAGAGGAGTGTAGGTGGTAAACATCTGTTTAGGGCGTATCTGGAACATCTGTGTTGTGATGGCGTGGGGGGGAGTGTGTGCATGAGACAAAGGAAGGTCTGGTGTCTTTAAAAACTAAATACAATCATGAATGCAAAATATAAAATTAACTGAACTAAATATAAACTGAATGCAAAATTTAAAATAATGATGAAAATTCAAAATAATATAAAATAAACTAAACTAAATAACAGAATTTAATAAAGGGGATACACAAAATTCAGTCTGTTCATTGGTTAAATTTTTGTTATTTTTTATTGTTTTTTAATTTCTAAAATTTCTAACAAATCCATTTTTTTATCTTTTTGTATGTTGTGGAGTAGTGTTATGTTTTTTGTGTCTATGAAGTGATTGTGTTGTAAGAAATGATCTGCAAAAATGATCACTTCACTATCACTTCATAGACACAAAAAACATAACACTACTCCACAACATACAAAAAGGTAAAAAAAATGGATTTGTTAGAAATTTTAGAAATTAAAAAACAATAAAAAATAACAAAAATTTAACCAATGAACAGACTGAATTTTGTGTATCCCCTTTATTAAAATCTGTTAATTAGTTTAGTTTATTTTATATTATTTTGAATTTTCATCATTATTTTAAATTTTGCATTCAGTTTATATTTAGTTCAGTTAATTTTATATTTTGCATTCATGATTGTATTTAGTTTTTAAAGACACCAGACCTTCCTTTGTCTCATGCACACACTCCCCCCCTCGCCGTCACACCACAGATGTTCCAGATACGCCCTAAACAGATGTTTACCACCTACACTCCTCTCACATCCTGTGTTCAGTAATTTCATTCACTCGCTCTTTGACAATGGCTTAAGTTAGTCGAAACAGCTGTCAGAGTTAATTAAAAAAAAAAAAAAAAAAATTTGTGAAACTTACCAAGTGTTTTTATATATTTTACAAAACCTTTGTATTAATATGTTTCACCAAGTGCCCAACGAGTCATCAATTAATTTTTATTTGATTTCTTGTAAGAGTCATTGTTGTTAATTACGAACTGTTTAACTGTGAAAATTAAAGCTGGTGATTAGTGACTTAATTTTTGTCTTGTATTTTGTTTTCCACTGTGCCTACGACGATCAAGTAGACCGTCGTAACAATAAGTGGTTTCTTGATGTTCCCCAGGTATTTAATTTTTGAGTACGATTCTACGATTAATCAGCGTTTCGTATTCAACCGTTAATAATATTGGATTCATACAATTTTGAACACTTAATTAGAGAATTTACAAATTCTTGGACGGGGGAGTTCTTAGTTTGAACTTAACAGAGAAACAGTTTTCAGGTGTAGGGTGGTAATTACTAAATTATGCAGATTTACTTTCGTAAGAAAGTTCTCTAGCAGGATTGTGCGCGGCAGGTTGGGCAACTAGGCTTATATAAGGTTATAGAAAATACAGAAATTTATTTGTGAGAGTGTAAATCTGAGAAGGTAATTGAATCACGGATCATACAAATAAATCTAACCTAAACGTTTTTCCGGCTTCTTAAATGTACGGTCACGCAAAGCCTCAATTTGAAATCGTTAAAACATGACAAATGATATTGATATTGATATTATACGATGTAATTTCTCCTTCTGTGTAAGCATCGGGTGGAACATTTATACTATACAATCGTCACATATACGTAAACATTTTATTCAGACATAACATAAATAGATCAGATAGAAGCCAAGTATTGATACAATAACACAAGTAAATTGAATACGCCGTTTTCTTATCGTACCATCTTGTATAATTATGATTTGATATTCAACTAACAATTAATGTTGTCACATGTATATTCACCTTATAGAAAGCTGAAAAGCTGAGCCTCAAGAATGTTCTACTGCTACTAACCACCACGTGAACATCCCTCGCAAGTCGTTCTGAATGGCAATTAGTAATGATATTTTCTATATTTCTCTCTGTCTCTCTCTCCTTCTTCGTCTTTCACTCTCTCTCTCTCTCCCCCCCCCTCTCTCTCTCTCTCTATTTCTCTCTCTCAAACACACACAGGTACAAACTCCTACGTTTTATAATAACCAGACGAAGCGACGCTTGTCTTCATTTATTAAATTTGAATGCATGTGATGTCGGCGATTTAAAACACAAGCACAAACAATTATACTTATGAAATGACTATTTGAAGACACTGCGGAACAACTGGTAAAGATTCAAAAACTATGCCATAAACATTAGTTGCAGACTTTAGCGAGCACAAAGTGATATTAGTAATTTTATGTCCGTAACGAAACTTAAGTGAGCAGAGTTTTAGGGCAGCATTTAAATTTCAGTGCACTATAGGATTTGTATTGGTACATTCGTTGAGCCAGACGCGTAAAATACGCATAACTAAGTGCATTGTTATATTTAAATTCATTATCGTAAGTATAGTACAGCGGGATATTGATACGAATGACATAGCCAACAGTGTATCTTGGCAATTCGTTATTAAAAATAACTTGAGTGAAGCTCTTTAGGTTACAACTGCTGTAACAATGTATGGAATCACGTCCAGTCCGTTGATTCAGTACAAATGTCATTGATGTCAAAACGCTATAAAATGAAATGCATTCTAGACTAGTTAAAGAGTGGAAAATTATATCGTTCCTAAATAATACTTTATAAAGATTCCAATCCTTAAAGCAAACTAAAATTAGTATGTATATCCTCATAATTAAAATAAGTAGAACGAAATCTGTTTCCATAATCTATGGTGGTGTAAAAGGAGTTGAACTCTAGAGACTCGCAAAAAAAAATATATATATATATATAATATAATAAAATAACAGAAACGTTGAAGCAACGGAAGTTTAGCGAAGTAAGTGCAGAAGTTAAAGTTTCCAGTGGCATAGGCAAGAAATGTGTATGAACAATAGTGAACGATATAAAATAAAACGCCTTTCGCGAAACGGACATGTTCGACGTACGGCAGATAACAGACACCCTACAAATATAAGGGAATTGGTATCGATTCTATGCGAACAACAAGGCATACCAAAATTTTGCTGGAGAGATAGAGTTTGTAAGGCGATGAGTGACCGGAAATTAGAAGAGAAAGATTGGGAGAATAGAAACCTTGAGGCATCCTAACCCCAAATTGCACACAAACACACTTGCCTCACATAGGTTGACAAGTGACAAAAAGATAAAGAGTTGAACGACACAACTTGGCGTATTTGGTTTCCGTTGGCAAACTAAAAATGTTGAGCAGAAATCTCGTTGACCTGTAACTAAGATGATGTTTGCGTGCGTTACAGCAATACCAGAATCGTATCGATAATTTGTAGCGATATTTCTCAACCCGAGGTGCTCTTCCAGAAAATGCATGATTGAAAACGTGTATCACAGACCAATAAATCAGTTTTGTGTATCCGATACATAGAATACGTTAGAATTTTCAATTTAAAGCATACACGTCCGCCATACGACCGTCTGTGTGTATTGATGTTCCGAGAACGAGGAAAAATGAGAAGTTACTTGCACGCGCTTCACAACCCACTCTCATACTCAAACACTCAGGCACGCGCAGTATGAGCCTTCTTTATTCTTAGCAATTAAATACCTTCCACATTTTATATATACGGTTCTCTGAGGTAATATACTTTTATTGAACATTTTTAAATCGTGTTTCTTAAGTGTCAAAATTTTTCTTTATCTCATACTGTTTATTGTTGTTTTTTGATTAGGGTTAAAAATGATTCGCTAAAGGTAATGCGTGTGTCTGTTTCCAATGTTTGAAACTTGGTTTTAATGTGACTTACAGGTATAGGTGTTCTTTTCTAACACCTTTAATTTTTTACTTATAAAATAAAAGGCAAAGCAAATTTAAAAATATTTAGGTTACATCCACCCCAGATACTCTTCCGATTTATATTAATTTAGAGTTAAAATATTATAAATTTGCAACAATAGATTACTAACTAAAATGCAGTCGGCGGTAAGTGAATAACACTGGTTGGGTTTGGTTTCTATTTAAATTAAATTTAATGTTTCTGGTTTCACAGAGGTACTTTGTAGATTGATCAGTTCTTAAGACTGCTCTATCATCAGAGGAGGTAGCTGGTTTATTAGTGTTTCCTGACACTGGCAAGCCAGACGTTAATGGCGTTAGTTAAGACGTTTGTCCGGAGCACTCCTGATTTAACGAAATAATGGGAGACCAGATCTGCTGTTCTGTGTATGAGGACAACTTACAGATTTGCATGAGGACAACTTAGAATTCAGTAGACAAAATGCAGATGATGTAACAAACAGGAAACCAGCAGGTCTGCATACAGAAGCAATTTAATTTTCTTGTGTTCTAACGTCAATCAGAAACGTCTGCCTAACTAGACATCATACGTACATTGATATCGGTAAAGTTATAACTTCGATTCTTTTTTTTTAACTCAATTAGGCCTACTTTAAAAGATACCTTTTAATACTTCCTGACATGTTTTGTACTGATTTAACGTCGACTTTTCAACAACTAACCGTAGTAACATAAAGTCTCTTACATTTTTACACGTAGGTAATGATGTTTGTTACTATTTTTTCGTTATTCATTTTAACTTGAGATTATATCTAGCAACTTTAATGCAGACAATGCTAGATATTGATACTACTGACACAGCCTCACCTCCTCGTCTCCTACTTCCCTAATGTTGGTGTTTATATACCTCCTACATGTCATTTCTACAACGCTAGACCTTTAATCCATCCTATTGGAGATCGGGCTCGGAGACTATATTATCTACGGAAATTTTAACTCGAAAAGACATCAGCAGGCTGTTTGTGACTCCTTAGTGGAGTGGTTTCCCGTGGCCCTGTGACCAGTGGCTACTCTCTATTTAACTACAAGAACAACAGGTTGTCCTTGCCTCCATCACCTCACCCGCTCTCGGAAGAGGCCATTGGTATTTTTAACTTTTTAGATGTGGTTAACTTTACCAGCTGACAGATCCGCGTAGACACCACGTGGTGACAATCCACCACCACGAATGGGTGCGGTTTGACAGTTTCCTTTATCAAGGTATGGTCCGTCAAGGGCATTTTGTGAACTGTCCAGTAAATTGTGAATCCTGTAGCTTTTATACTACTAGAAGAGAAAGGTACCCTCTCGCCGACACAGCGTACGTAATGCAACAAGTAGGATGAGTCGTTAACATCTGCACAGTTCTCTGTCGTCTCCAAAATGGTGAGAACAAACTTCAGGAAATATAATAAAATCATTAACAGGGTAATGTAAATACATTAAAGATGAAACAAATGTATAACTTTCACCGTTTCCAATAAATAGGCTATACTGTTTACTCATTTATAATATAAATCTAATATAATATTCATCAGACAGCCTCTGATGAAGCCTTCTATAGGTGAAAGCCGGTTTAGGCTGTAAGGTAAAACTTTACGTTTTTACTTATAAAAAACTTTGTGTTCCGAGTCGTCAATATTATAGTGATATTCATTTATAATAATTTATTTAATATTAGCAAAACTATATTCACTGTGACGTTCGGTTAGAGATTTAAGTTAAACGTTTCTCAACACAAGACACTTATTTCGTTTAATTATATTACACGGGCTTTACTGATTTTTACCACACCCGTTGATCGAATATCTAATTAATTGTATTATTAGTTTATTCTTTGCATTGTGATTGCTATCAGAGAAATACGTGTAATAAATAGTAGTTTTTGAACGTAATTAAATAGTTCAAAAGTGTCATACTCGTAATTTCAGTATGTTTTGGAACTGTTTTTGAAAGCAAACCACCTTACGTGATATTGTATCTTTGGTTTGATTCAGAGTTTCTGTTTGATAATGTGGAAAGACGGAAGTGGCCTACGTAAAGCTTGTCAGGGCTCAATATTCTGGACCAGTCTGTGACGTCAACTTTATGCCATTCAGGCGGATATAAATAAGCCTACGAATGGTGATGGGAGGAGAGTTTTGTTCGGCGAATTACACCAGTGGTTCGAGTCCAAGCAGTTTAGTACGAGAAGCTTGTACACCACAAACGATGTCATTCATTATAAAATTACTACGTCCCTATAAGTTACAAGCTTACCTGTTGGTTTGGAAAAACCTAACTTTAGTTTCCCAAATTCACTTAGTATTATTAGTAATAGAAACGCGCGCGCGCGCGCACACACACACACACACACACACACACACACACACACACACACACAACGTTTCTCTTATTTATTATAAAATTGTTTCATTTTGTTAGTGGTAAATATAAGTTAATTAGATAGAAAAGAGCTATTAATTATAAAATTAAACATTCGTCCAAAAGATAAATGAATAATAAAGTACACAATTGCTTTTCTGTCTTTATAAGCAAAATTCTTTTTAATACTTTTCTTGTGTGCCCATCCTTTAAATTTTTTTCCATTTTCAGTTTCCCAATCATGTTTTCCTTTTTATAATGAGATTATATTTTTAACGCATTAATGAAAAGCACCTGACCGCTGAAAAAAATTAAAAACTAATAGTAATTTAACTTAAACGTAAAATTGTAAGGTAATAAACAATTTTTAACTGACTAACTAAGTTATGTATAATTGTAGACTACTTAACCGAGCTAGTATATACTTCTAAAATCAGAGTTACTAATCGTATTTTAAGGATTGACAAAATACCGGCCCTGAACAAGAATCCTCCCCGGACGTTTCACTATCGCCTGAAAAGAGGAAATATCTGAGAAACCCCGACCGGGTGGCAATTTCTACAGTATTATTCGAAGAATGATTTTGAAATTCTTCGACGAGCGTGTTTCTAGATTATGAAAAAAACGGTTGTTCTCAGTATTTACCGTCTCACACACACGAACATACATTCTTTCTTCTTCCGCTCTCTCATGACACCGTAAATCCACTTTATCAATAGATAATCTCAAATTATCTCATCATAACGCAGACTGTAGTTGGCAAACGGTACACGAAACGGATACGATGTGAGTCGCTGAAACCTTCACATTTCAGTGGCAGCACTACATAAAACTGAAACGTTTCTATCATTTCAACCTTATGATTAGTTAGAACTATCCTTTTAAATCCGCCCCCCAAAAATGTCAAAACCATTATCTAAATAATACAGGTCAAGTGAAAATGTCAAATATTGTTTATTTTTTATTAATTGTTCATTTGCGTTGAGGACTGTTATATATTACTGTAATTAAGTAACTTTTGTTATTTGGTGTGATAGTGCGTATTGAATAATTGAATGTCAGTGAAGGTATCAGAAAGCTGTATTATTACAAGCACATTATTTTAGAGAAGTGTAATAAACTGTGTGAGCATTGATTTATCTGGAGTTCAATCATTTTTTCACTGTTTCATGATCACGATTTATATTGTCCTCGTAACAATATTTAATCTGATATTTCATACTCATCGTTGTCGACTATATCATTCTTGTAATAAAAGATTACTAATTAATCCAGTACTAATTTCTTACACAGTAGTTTACCGTAATTATGATACAGGGCGTACAGGGAAACCATAACTAAGACCGGCCACGAAGTCACTGCTGACGATTAGGAATCAACTCAGCCTCGTTACGCTGAATCACACTTTAACCTTCAGTGGAGATTACTAAATTTCTAGTCGTCTTGAGGCATTACATCAATTGGTTTCATTATCTCAGTAAGATGGCATTACAAAATTTGTAAAAGAAATCATCTCAACCATTCCTATTAATGAGCGAACAAATAGCCGAAGTATGATTCATAGATAAAACAGTTTATATATATATATATATATATATATATGCACTAAAATTGTATGTTCTACAGGTTTCAAATTATACAAAATATAATTTACCAGTATTAATATACCAATATGGAGAACCATACGTGACTTCCCGTGTTCTAAGATTTATATTAAAAACTATTTTCCAAATGAAATATTTCCATAGAAACTATTTATTTCTTCATCTTTAACCACAGTACTGTGGTCACTAACGTATAGCACATCACTGATGATGGCAGTCGATGGCATTGCCAAAACGTCTGGTTTTGCAGAAAACATTGGACCATGGCCAAACAACCCGGGAAGGAATTTCAACAACAAACTACTTCTTTGTAGGCGATAACGTAGTACACATATACAAAATTATTCCCTTCCTCTTCAACTATCATTTTCATTTACAGAAAATTACCCCTCCTCCATCAACTACCCTTTTCATTTATAGATATTACATCTATCTGTCTACAGTGGATTATTATGACCTTATTTTCAGGATACTTTATTTATCAAAATGAAGTACTTTACTCTTGTTAAAACGTATAATGGTGCAGGTAAACTATCCCTTCCCCTTAACCGATCTTCACCAAAATCAATAGTCCTCTACAACTTAGGCACATATACAAAATTTATTTGATTCTGTTTGAATTTGAGGCAGTTATGGTTTCCCATAGACAAAATTCTACACACAGACCCTTTTCGGAAAATGACTTTTTTTCATGTTTTGAGGATAGTACAATCAGAATCAGCCCTCATCTCGAACACGATTTTTTTCACCATCACCATAGTTCTATTTCCTTATGAAGCATGGAAGTAAAATTGTTCTCGATCAATATTACCGAACTCAAAACCAACAACAAAGTGATCCCGTTACGCCTGAAGTAAATAAATCATCGATCCACTTTTTTTTAAATATTTAATAATGGTTTCTTGAGGGCATGTTTATACACGCTCATGTTTCATCTTAGTGTTAAGATGTTTTCAAAGAAAATGCAAGAACTTTTAGATAACACTAGATTACTTGAATATTTATTTAATAGGTTTATTTGTTTAGGCTGAAGAAATTATTATCCTTGTAGTGTAGAGTGTTTAGATATTTATTTACCGTTGTGATTTATATTCCCGAATTGTATAAGATTTTCAACTATATATCACTTTCATGTCATATTCTCATTTGTGTCACGTCTCGCAGAAAATTGGTATCGACGTTGCCTATACTTTCCACTCGGCTCTGATACAGCGTCTTTCTTGAACTCCAAATCAAAATGAAAAAGATGAAAAATTAGGAAAGTAATTTAACAGTAGCAATTTAAGTACGAATTACATTGCTTCATTCGCAAACGACACTCACCGTGTTTTGTGTGACAGTGAAATTATGTGCCACAAAATTAAATAATTATTTTAACTATAAGTAAAAAACTAAATAAACGTCTCTATTTGTGTGTATGTGTGTGTGTGTGCAGGATCGCTTACAAATAGATTTTACTGGCTTCAGACAAATTTTCTGTGCGCGCCCATGATGTATCTCTGAGAGCCAAAGGATAAAGTGTAAGAATTTACACTGTTACTAAAAAATAGTTTTTATAATTGCCTAACCTGTTTTGCATTTCCCTGAAAATTAACTGAAACCAGTGTAACAGCGAGCACTTCTACTCACATCATGTGTGAAACAACATAAACAAACATATCTTATAATAAACAACTATTGTAAACGTGAATATTGATACCTAGGATTTAATCTCTGAAAGCACGTAAAAGTCATTCCATATTTCACTGTTTTATGTTATATCACTTTGACTGATTTAGTGTTTTCTTTTCCTAATCAAAAGTTCACAAAAAAAATTTGAAAACCTTGAATGGCTAGGCTTGATTAGCTTTATCGACAGGGATCTACAAGTACGATTGACTGGCAGTAAGGCAGGATTTAAGACCTACGAGACGTTAAGGCAATCGGAATCACGGACCCTGGTATTTGTCATTTCTGTACCCCCCCTCACCGATGGACGGGCCTGATACTAAAAATGGGTTTAGTATTAGCCCACCATGCATACTGTATAAAACATTTGTAATTTTCACGACAATTGTACTAGATTGTAGTCATAAACACGACCAGTCTCGCTAAATTTTATTAACCCATTAATCTATACTAATTATGGCTTAAAAAAGATTTAATTATTTTAAGAGTGTCATCCAACAACTTTCAAATCGCATAAACGAGAAATAAAATTTGTTTTGAAATGATGAGTTGCAGTGTGTGAATTTCAATTTTCGTATTCAAAATGAGAGCTCCACAAACCTTAAATATGTTTTAAGTAATCTCATGCTGTTGTCAAATGTAACATGAGACTGTAGACTGTTAAAAATTTACATTCAAAGTCAATTTTATAAAAACCGTTTTCTTTGGGTATATTTGACTATACAACTGCGACCTATCTAACCAGTTGTGTCAGATAGTTTTCCAGTATACAGGAAACAGTTAAAGTGAGGTACTTACTTTAGGACACACAGTCTTTGCAATAAGTAAAATATCATAATAAACTTTATTGTAATAAAAGTTGATGTGTTGGCCCACAAAGGTGGTAATTTTGAAAAAACCAATAGAATATAGTTTCACATGGATTCCAAAAATTGTTTACCACTATATGATATATACTAGACACTATAATAGATATTGTGTTCAAAATTAACTGAGGCAGTATTTACATACAATGCAATTTATATGGCATATCTGTTTTGATAGATTCAGTTTTTAGTGAAACAATTGCTATGTTTACACTATTATTCCTCTAGCAGATTGGCTGAATGAATTAAGACATATAACATGCAATTTTTCTGACTTTCTGCTTATATATTCAAACGTAATGAACGTATATTCAAACGTAATGTAATGGAAGCTATGCCCAAAGTAATTCAGAAGTCGCAGACTTCAATAAAAATATTAGATGCAATGTAAAATAAGTAATATATTAACTATAATGAATGAGTGCTTAAATATATAATTTTAAACTTAGTAACAAAATGAAAACGTGTACAGATAAAACTAAAAAAAAATAAATGTATAATTTCCTAAAACCAAGCTCTAAATTGCTGCCCTCGCTCACCGACAATGAGTCCTGCTAATCCTTATCGACTGTTCAGATGCCTTTTGTCTAATTCTACTGATTGACGGATGATAATTCAAATTGTCCTGTTGTTGAATCGTCCTTCTCGCTGAGCGTTTAAAATCCATGTCTCTTTCAAATCATTTTTGTTTAATTTGATTAATACCTTATTTCTTCTCATTTCCGTAGTATTTTTTCATCAACCTTTTCTCACACACTATTTTGTGACCCAGCCATATATACTTCCTTGTGGTAAGACTGGTCTACAATTTTCTTTTGTTGTGTAACTTCATAATAAATCCGGGTAATTATTATAGTATCTTACATGTAGAGGGCTTGCTGTCTGCATATATGCATCGTATAGTATATGAATAGAATATAGATTAAAATAGTGTTTACCACACATAGTTTTCAGCACATCTATTCTTACTACGTTATAATATTTTGAAGTAACAAGAATTATCAGCTTAATCTGTTCGAGATTAAATTTATAGTAGTACGTAGAAAAATATAATTATTAAGACAACGACTGTAGAGTATAAATAATTATTGTACTGAGGAGAAGAATTACTGATATTTTAACTCTAAAAATTCTGAATGGGGGGCCTCACTTCAAGAAACTGCCAAGGCCTGAAATGTCGAAAATGCCCCCAGCAATTGTCCACCAATTTTATAAATTTAATTTCCGGTCTTTCAAATTTTCGGAAACTAGATATATCTCTGAAAAAATTACGAATATTTGTTGACTTATGGGAACTAAGAATTACGAAAATAAATAATGTAATTTTGAAATTTAAATTCGCCGACCACAATGCTACTGGTTCGTGGCAACCTTAGTAAAACCGACTCGCGGAGCGGAAACATAGTAATACATAAAACATTTTTACGAGAACAGTGCATTTCCTGCGCTCGCTTTTCCCTCTAATAAAGTAAAACCTTTTAGAGGTAGTACGTTTCGCTCTGAGACGTTTCTGCCTCAATCAAGCTAGCAAGCCTAATGTGTCGCGCTCTGTTATTGATTCTCCCTGGTGATTCGATGTGGCGCGCTCTAGTAGCGGTCAGTCGAATTTGTTTAAGCAACTGTAGTTTCGATGTCAACACATAATCGGAAGTGGGAAATACTCTTCGCAAAGCGTTATACACTTCTAAGCGAGATCGGTGAAAAATAATTGTATTCTAATAGGTACATTAAGTGAATGTAGACTACGTAAACCTGTCTGTAGCATATAAACTATGTGTATAGACTAAAAATCTCAAAGTCGTATATCCGTATACACCAGTGATTTCCAACTGCCCAACATCAATTTAATTACTTTTTTTACTTAAATAAATAAATGAATAATGAAATATTATTTTAACTGAGAATGGGCTTGCAGGAGAAACTTATGAAAATTGTTTCACTGATTCACTAACAAACGTCCTGTAGATTCCATTTGTTATCACTAATGGAATGTGTATTTGCTCCACTTCTATTCATCATATTACAAGATCCAGTATCCTGTCACGTAGCGGGGCGAAGATCTGCTCTCGGCGTCAGCCGAGACGTGACCATCTAACGTGCTCGAGGCGAGCCAACCAGAGACCAGCGGCACTCTGATAGGTTCATGGCACACGACCTGTCAGGGTATAAAAAGAGCACCGCTAGAAATTTTTTGGCGCAAGGCCGTCAAGGCCTAACGCGGCTCCCGATGTTCTGGATATCGCGGTGAACCAAGGAGTTGTCTGCCCGGTCGAGGTATTCTCACTTACGGAGTTGACATCCGACCACAACCCTATCTTGGTCCACGTCGCTACCCAGCACGCCTATGCATGTTCTGACCAGAAGAAGGTTATCGATTGGGATCGCTACGGCCCGGCCTTGTGCCGTAGTTTGCCGCCAGCGGCCCCACTCGATTCCGTTCGCCTCCTAGACGAAGCAGTAGCGGGAATCGAAGAGGCAATCATCTCGGCTATAGGCATGTCTTCACGTACTCGAGCTGGTTTCACGCCTGACTACCAACGCATCCCTGAGGAAGTCTCTCTTCTCGCTCGCGAGAGGAATTATTTCCGGAAACGTTGGCAGAGGACCCGTGATCCAGCCGATAAGGCAGCATACAATCGGTTCACCGGACGATTGCGTGGCAGTCTGAAGGCGTTCCGACGTAGCTGTTGGGAACTCGCTGTGGCCCGAACGGGGGATGCGGACCCGCAAAGTCACCAGTACAGAATACCTTCAGGATTGACGGGACGGATGCGACGACCTCCACTCCCCGCCATTGTTGGACCGTTCGGACGACTTCTGGGTCGCCCGGAGGAGAAGGCCGAGTACTTGAGCTTGCGTTTCGAGCGACAGTTCACTCCCAACCCGCCCATGGACTGGGACTTCGACGAATAAGTCGAGATGGGTGTGGAAGACTTTCTGTCTCTTCCGATCACGGCGGAGCCCGAACCCATCTCTTTGGAAGAGGTCTCAGATCGGCTCGCTGAATTTCAGCCAAGAAAATCTCCAGGCCCGGGCGGTGTTACGAACACCGCTCTACGACTTCTTCCCGAGCCTGGAGTCCAATTCTTCACTGATTTGTTCAACGCGTGTCTTAGACTGGCCTACTTTCCCAAGAAATGGCGAAAGGCGACGGTCATCGAGATCGCGAAGCAGGGAAAGGATGCTTTCCGCCCCAACAACCTCCGGCCTATCAGCCTACTCTACGCTACGTCCAAGGGTTTGAGCGCCTCGTGCAGCGTCGTGTACGAGAACATCTAACCAACTTTGACGTCCTGGTCCCCGAACAGTTCGGCTTCCGTGTGGGGCATTCGACCACTCATCAACTGATGAGAATGGTGGAGTACGTCACGGACGCCGGGTGTCGGAGAGAACGGACCGTTGGCTTAGATGTTGAAAAAGCCTTCGACAGCGTATGGCATGATGGCCCATTATTCAAGCTTATGGAAGTCCAGCTCCCGGACTCCTACCTCCATCTGCTTGCTAGCTTTGTGACGGAGAGGACCTTCTGCGTGAGAATTGGAGATTCTGTCTCTTCCGAGAGACGAATCACAGCCGGCGTCCCTCAAGGTAGTGTTCTTGGCCCTCTTCTGTTCTCGCTCTACGTCAACGACGTGCCGAGAGAGCCTGGAGTCCAGGTGGCCCTCTTTGCGGACGACACGGCCGTATTTACGGCCTATCGTCATGTAGAAAGGGCCGTCTTACGATTGCAGCGCCAGCTCGACACGCTCGGGGACTGAAAATTGGAGAGTGCAACTCAACGCTACCAAGAGTGTAGCCGTCGAATTCTCGAAAGACGGAGGCACCCTGTTAGGAACGGCCGAAGAATAGAACCGGCGTCCTTGCGTCTTCCCCCTCCAGTTCCGCGCCAGCGATAGGACGTCGCTGGGACGGCTACCGGCTCTACAACCGATGCCGAAAGAAGACGAAGACTGCAGTGCGCCACGAACAGCGGGCGCAGCCGCCGAACATCTCAATGCGGCACAACCAACATCAGCCTTCTCGCCACACGGTCCTTTTTAGGGCCACCAAAAACACTATAGAGTATACGATTGGCGCCATTTGTCATGCGGCAAGCCTTTTGTCCGGTGACAATCCATTCTACTTTCTTGCATTCCTTGGATAGACTAAACAGACACGTATGTCACCTGTTCAATCTGTTATTCAAAGTTAAATTCAGAACGATATGGACATTCCTGCTTTACTTGCTACAGCCGGTTGATCACAGTTTTCCCATTGAAGATTTTAAGTAAATATACAACGTTTAACATTTTCTTATGCCGTGAAAGCCTGAGGAATAATTTACGACGCCTCTACGGGGAGGAAGTTTTAAAAAATATCAGACTTTTGGTTTTGTTATAAACCATGGACCACGGCCAAACAGCCCGGATATCATGAACAATTCGTATTTGAACTTTATTTATCTAAAATAGTTTTTTTATTTATTCAAAAAGTCTATTATTAAATAGGTTATAACTTTCTGCGTTTTATTTAACAACACAATTTCACACCTCTGTGAACATTACAAATTAAATAATAGTTTAGAGAAGGAGCACATAAATTTTACAGTTTAAAACAAAAATGCTTATTTTGATTCATTCTGAGATTGATATTTAATTTAAACGTTCAGTAAACGTCACGCGATGTAAGAGACTGATAAAAATTCAGTAAAATCTTAATCTCAGTGTTTAAAACAAAAAACAAATACCGTGAAATGCCGCCGCACATATATCACTCCGTGGAATATATAAGGCAGTCCGCAGATTTAATATCACTTTGCGTTGTTTCCAAATAGACGCACCACGTGTACTTCTTTGAGGATAGTAACGCTTACGGAGCCCATAAGAGAAGGATCGCCTCAAGGGGAGAGCTAAAATAGACGATATCATGAAAAGGCAGATATTGCATTTTTCTGACAGTGAACCACCTCTATTTTTCGTAATATAAAAAAGGCTCACTGCAGTGACATGTGAGCACCTAAATTTTAATCAAGGTTTAACATTACTTTAATTCATATTCTGTCGGAATAGTTGTGTTCTTACTAACCGCAATAGTAATTAGTTAAACGTACGTTTTCGTACTTTTTTATTTGATTAACAAGATTGTAGAGGTTCTTTTATACTTCCAATGTATTTTGTTTATAAACCTCAGTTTTTAGAAATATTTACCTCACACAGAAACTGAAATACTAAAATATATATGCTTGTTTGTTATACTCATGAACTAACGTAATGTATTTTGCATTACAAGAAACATTAAAATGTAGTTCTTATTGTATAATGTGATGATGAATTTTATCCTCCTCTACACCATGTGTCGGAACTAAGTTAAACGTGTCACAATAACTATTCAACGTCTTACAGCTGTCTTTTGAATTTCATCAATAATTTTCAGCCGTCTGCAGTGTGGTATATACCACCAAGGTGTTGAAATCTGTGCTGACGGATAAGAATTTAGTCGCCACTTTAAAATATTTTGTCCTTTTCATCATACTGAGACAGCATAAACATCTGTAGTATGTACAATGAGATCTAGTCAGTTCATTCTACAAAAGCAACAATCTGTTAGTATGAGCACTTACTTTGAAGTGTATCGGACTTAGAAAACAAACATTTCAAACATTAAGAGGCTCCTGTGTGAATTTGACTGCATATTTAGGATTATTTTCGTACAAAACAGTCGAAACAACTATTGTATCCAGTGATACAACAGCCACTAAACAAAATTTGTTCTCAGAAGTAAAATATATCAAACCTGACTCACACAAAATCGTATCGTAGTAAGTAGGCCTATATTAAGGCCTGCATTTATATTTAGGTTACATCTTATAGCATTTTTTGTCCGACTCCAACAATTCTATACTATCACGGCTAATATTTCATGCTTATCGAAAAACACGCTAACTCCTATACAGATTAGATTAAACAAACAGATTCAGGATATTGGTCATTTTAAGCTGCAACTGCGTTTTCCAAATGAAGATAATTATTCACCATTGTTCTCTACTTCCCGTTAAAAAAAAATATTTTAATACGTATCACTGAGCGTTTTACAGAATTTCTCTGCATAGAAGACATTAGATACAAACCGAGTAAGAGGGCTAGTCAGACTTCTGATTCCGTGCCCCCCCCCCCACACACACACACACACATATAAATTAATACAAACTCCGTCTGAGTAATCCATTTAGTACGTTTACTTTAGTTTTTGTAAAGACTGTACGAAAATTAAATTCTGTTACATTAAGTGCACCGTGTATGATTGCATACTGTTAATCGTGCGGTCTTTACGATAGTTAGGGTACCTCTCTATCGAAATAGGTATGAATAAAGTACGGATGTGGACAAAGCCATAGTTATCTAAACGGTGGAGACAAAACCTGAGTATTGAAGAAGACGGTATAGAAGCAGTCACGTTTATCACGTACCTAGGTATAACGGTATCTGGAGATGGGAAAAAGGGGAAGAAGTAAGGAGACAGATAAGTCTAGTCAACAAGGCATATTTTACGCTTATCATTTCTTTGGATTTAAGAGACATTTATAGGAATACAAAAATGGGTATATACAAGGCTATTATACGACCCATGATAGTGAAAGCTAAACGTTAACTCTGAAAGACTGGAACGTTTAGGATATTTGAGAGGAAGCTCCTGAGTCGAATCCTAAGTCCCATATGAGGATTAGAGGAAAATACATAACCTAGAGATATACTGTCATTTAGATATTTAAGTAAAGTCGAGAAAATTGCAATGATTTGGCCATAATGGGAGATTACCAAAAAGAGTGCTCCCAGGAAACATGGAGGACAAAAGACAAAGATAATGTTACCTCTGGAATGCGAGGATGGAAGTCCTTTGCTACCAGTAGGGTCAAGATAGAGAAGACCAAATGTACCGCCATAGGAGAAGGGGAAAGTGTTTAATGACTGGAAACACAACGAGTACGACTGTCGCGTAGAAAATTAAAACTAATTGAATATAATTTACGAATTCTTACTACATTATTTGGAGAAATTTCAATTTTTAATTTTATGAATGATTTGCATTATTATAATTTTCAAAATATTTACAAATTCTTCTTCTCCTTCTTCTTCTTCTTCTTCTTCTTCTTCTTCTTCTTCTTCTTCTTCTTCTTCTTCTTCTTCTTCTTCTTCTTCACTACAAGGACTAGGTTACAAACTTCTCCCGGCACTCATCTCATCCTCGGACAACTAGCATATTTTCTACCAATGGCTTTATATTTCAGTATCGATCCTCCGTCATCCTTTACAAATGACCACACCGGTGCCTTCTATAAGTTTCAATAATTAAATTTATATTCTTTACTTCTGGTTTTTCGCTTATATCCTCATTCCTTCCTTTTCTTCTTATTCTGGCAATGTATAATTTAAAATAGCCTGATTCCAGTCTTTATTCCGAAGTTGCTTTGGTTACTGTAACTATGTAATATTTTTACGTGAAAATCTGTTCCTAACTGCTTGCCAGAGGGACCAGCGACTCTTTAGTTTTGTTTAATATACATTACTCTTTCGTTATTTTTTGGAAATCTATTTTTACACCATTTCTGTAGGTTCGTATTAAACACGATTTACAATTTTCTTTTAGAATAAATGTTCAAATATTGAAATAAATAATTTGAACCTATGTATCAAACATAATCCACAAGGCATCTTGTCACGACTGAAGATTAAGTTCCTTCCTGCACCTTCGTTGGTTCAACAACGCGGGCAACGGACCTCGCGCTTTTCGAATCAAACGCCAAACGCGTTTAGCAAATCTTTAAAGAACATATAGAAAAAAAAATATATAAGACATGTTGATATACTCGAGTCACTGCCACTTACTCTATAAACGTTTGTTCTTCATATAACATCTTCATTTGTCAGAAATAAATGAGGACAGAAAATTACACTTTAAGAGACTTCATAGGAAATGAGGAAGACAAAATATGGAAAGGACGCCGGAGGGAAAGGTGATAATTTGTTGCTACGTAGTGGAAAGAGTTTGTGGATCAAAGCAAGGGGTTAATAGGTTCGGGCTGTAGCGTTCTTGGAGGAGGGAATCGAGAACAATCTATAAGTGAAGAATAAAATAGTTCTTTAATTTAAATGATGTGGTGGTATTTAGGTTCAGGTTTATATAGCGCATTACTTACGAGGCCTTAGACATATCTGTGTTTAAAAAACATCACAATCAGAATGATCACAGTTGCACACCACTATATAAAAATTATCCCGATTATATAGTGGTGTGCAACTGTGATCATTCTGATTGTGATTTCAACCACTAACACAAATTTCTTCATTAAAAAACATCAGCCTTTTTCCTAAAAATTTAAATGGGATTCTTTTTTAATAATAAAATTGTATAAAACTTATAAAGCACTATTAGTTATGAAACATAAAAAGGCAGAAGTTATTATTTCTTAACATAAATCATAATCGTTTCTAGCATTGTTATCCTGAAGAGTATTAAAAATTCTCTGCTTTGTCAGTACAAAATGGTACTGAATATAAAGGTACTGTTGAGCTAAACCCGTCTGTTAACTTTCCGTTTAATCTGAACAAATTACTATTGCATCTATTGTTTGCAGTAATTGTATTCTAGTAGTGCGTCATTGTTTAAATCCTAACTAAAGCACCATTCTACAATATTTATGCAGCGAAATGCATAGAAAAAAGGTCGTAAAATATCGTGGCTAATAAATAATAATAAACGTGAAGCAAGATAATATTGTACTTAGGCCAGAACTTCGAACGTGCACCAGTTCGAGTCAGAAGCGATACTCTTTACACCCAACCCCATTTCAACGAATCGTTCGCTCTCCACCAATCAGGGAAATTTCTGAAGGTTTCCGCGGGAAGACATGTTAACCAGGCTATTAGGCTGTTGTCCAATACTGAAACGCCAACGGAGGCCATCTTCGGTGGAGCGGTAACAAGATAGTACAGCCCGCTAAAGAAATATCTGAGATTGAAATAACATCAAACATATCTCAGTTTTCACCTGATTTTTATATCTCAGTTTAATCTGAGTTTATTCTACAGCGGGTTGTACTACTGGCGATTCAGGGAATGTGCATATTGGACCACGGTCTAGCAGCCAGGTTAACATATCTTACAACTACAACAAGTCTGGCTGTAAGAGTTTGCCTTCACTTATGTTCTAGTTGAATACTCGCGTCAACATCTCCACTTGTCTGTTTTTCTGCATTCTTTGATTACAATATACGGAAACCGCCTGGAAACCTCTCCTGTCGACGTATAGTAGGTCCAGCCTGGAAGCTCCAAGTGCTTCTGTTCGTCAAGAATTGATAGTCTGACGAAATTGGTTTGGGTCTCACCTTCTCAGATTTTATTAATTCCGGCCCGAGTACGTGTTTTCCACAGGGGGGAGGGAGTACCTTCCTCCACCTTCGTTGGCTCAAAAACGCGGATAACGGACCTCGCGCTTTTTGAACCAAGCGCGTGTAGACGCTTCTTAATGATTCCCCCATAATTCTGCCACAAGATGCCATTGACAAACCAGTGTTGAATCGGTAACAGTACGACCCTCCACCTTTCGAACAAAATCGCGTACTCTCCAACCGAAGCATCCTCAATCTGACTTCTGTACGACACCTGACTCTACTAGATGGAGCCAGCAAACGTGGAGCCAAACTGACGCCTATCTATACCTATCGTCCATGCCAGCACATCCCTATGAATACGTCCAATTTCCCAGTGCTTTCTAGCTCCTCCTATACTTAACTATTTTTCCATACAATGTTCTCTTTTGTGACTTTCGAGTAGGATTAACGTGCTCCAAGGACGTTATCAGCGTCCTGTAGAATAAGACCAGAGATAGACGTGCTACTTATGAGTCTCTGGTCCTGCTCTAGATTTCATTTGGAGACTCACCTCCGTTCACTGTTTGTAACCGTTACCGGGAAGAAACCAATAATTACATAATACAGCTGAAATATTAAGATATGAGAGACTTAAAAAGAAGATGTAGCCCTCAAAAACTTAATAGCGACGGGGTCGAAAGGACCAATCAAAAGAGACCAGACAGGAAAGATTGAGAAAAGGGATCCCCACCCATGACGGTTTGAACCAAGGTGAAAATCCACCTAGGGTACATCAGATGTGCTAAACCCATATCCACCAGGCGTGGTTCCGTGATGTTCAATGCACAATCCTATTCAGTTTTATTCCTAACGCGTAAACAAAAGTGGGCAACCACAAGCCACTTTGTGTGTGCCACGTGAGCAAATCATTTCTCATAAATACTACGTATAATTAACATTAATTACAAGCATACAGGATGATTACGGACTGGTGGAACGAGTGTAAGTGTAAAGGTAGTGGCTTCAAGCGTTTGTTTTTTACTTGCAATTTCTGTCAATAATTGTCTACTTTGTGGCTTTTCGAAACTCAAGATAGATAATGCAGCTGTGTCGCGGACAAGTCATGTAGTAATTTTACATTCAGTTTTTGAGGTTAAGGCAGTGATTCTCAACCGGCGGGTAGTGGCATATGGGTGGGGGGTCCGTAGAATGAAGTTAAATTTTTTCTTTTATGAATTTGCTCTATGCTTCTATGAAATTATAGCAGTGAGCAAATTCATAAAAGAAATAGTAAGGATGGCTGCTAATTTAAACAATACAAAGAATGAAGTTAAATTATTAAGTTTTACCACCTGCTTGTTTGTAATCCCACTCTCTTTCATCTGCAGAACGTTAACAATAATTTAACCCGTTAAACATGCAAATAATATATTTAACAACAAGTAAAGTTTAAGTAACCTGACTTACGTACGTAATAACGATACGTCGTTTCATACGTATTAAATGTGAAAAACAGTTCATATTTATTAATGGCTTATGTATTATTACGTGTACTACATGTATTTATTTTACATGTGGCTGGTAAAAATTTTGACGGTGATTGCATCTGTAAAGAATGCTATAGCCATTGGTACACAATTATGTTTCTTAACGACTTTATACTTTATCTTAATATGATAATATGATAATCTAAATATGTCTTACATATTTTCACATATCGAAAGTTAATCGTATTGTTGCCTATTAATCTTTAAGCAAATTGCTAACTATGAGTATAAAAGTGTTTGAAATTGCATTTGTTAAGATGTTTTTTATTATATTATTCGTATATTTGTATTTATACTATTAAACTGATATCCTTATAAATATAACTGTAGGAACCATTCATGTGTATACACTTGAGTATATGTGTAAGGAGTAGGCGGGGTTACGCGAGGAAAAAAAATATATTGTTACAACAGTCTACTTGATCGTCGTAGGTACAGTGGAAAACAAAATAAGTACAAGACACCAATTAAGTCACTAATCAACAGCTTTAATTTTCACAGTTAAACAGTTCGTAATTAACAACACAGTCTCTTACAACAAATCAAATAAAAATTGTTCACACGCAATAAAATGTCAACTTATCTAAAACACAATTGCATTACAATTATACCGCGCGATTATAAATCACAACACTTCACTATTAACATTTGACGCACACAGTAATATCACTTGCAATCGCCCGACAATAACTGAACCGCAATGTAAATATCGCGACTATAACTGAACTAACGCCGCTGCCGCCTTGTATTCATACATCCGCGCACAGACCAGAAGATTCCAAACTACTCCTTATCTCTAAACTAAGACGTAATTAATTGCGGCCTTGACACAGTCCGCGCGGCTGGTGACTTCCAGAAAAGTATCGTGAATGCGTCGAGAATCACGTATGCCACACACACTAGAGCGATATTCTTCTGGAACATTCGACAAACACGAAGACTGTTCTGTAATGTCGTAACACTGCTTCCTCCTTAAGCCTGTTCGTCCCGAACTGGCAAACCGTCTCTGAAGTAACACTCGAACAGGCGATGTAGGTGGACGCCCTTGCGAAAGATAATTCTCCGGTTCTTCGAATTCAGTTTCGTGTGATCACGTTCCCAGGAATCCGAGTCTTCCGCTCAACCACTAGTTTTGCTGGAATCACACCCGTTGCGTCATGTACTGATAACCTAAACGCCATTGGCTGAGCCAAGTCTGTTTGGTTTTGTCTCGACACCTATAGTTGGCTTGTAATTAATTAATTGCGGCCTTTACACAGTCCTCGCGGCTGGCGACTTCCAGGAAAGTATTGCGAATTCGTCGAGAATCACGTATGCCACACACACTAGAGCGAGATACTTCTGGAACATTCGACAGACACGTAGACTCTTCTGTGACGTCGTAACACTGCCCCCTCCTTAAGCCTGTTCGTCCCAAACTGGCAAACCGTCTCTTAAGTTGTACTTAGCCAGGCGATTTAGGTGAACGACCTTGAACTTTCGCTGCCCTTCCAGTTGAATCCGATAAACAACATTGTTGATTCTTTTTTCACAGTGTAGGGTCCTTCTCAGTTAGACTGAAGCTTAGGTGAGCGACCACGACGGCGCTTTGGGTTGAACAATCAGACCTGATCTCCTTCTTGGAAACCCACACTATTGCTGAGAATGTCATACTGAGTGTACTGATGATCTATACGCCATGAGGAATAGTGGTGTACGTTGTTCCCAGTCTGTTTGGTTCTCGTCAACAACCTTCGAAAGATGCTGCTCAAGTGTCCTATTAAATCTATCAACCATCTCGTCCGACTTAGGATGCAGAGGTGTTGTCCTGGTCTTTCGAATTCCGAGTAGACGGCATAATTCTTTAAACACTCCTGATTCGAAATTTCTCCCTTGATCCGTATGGATTTCCATAAGGGCTCCATAACGGCAACAGAAGTTGTGAACTAACTGCTTTGCCACAGTGGTAACCTCCTGATTTGGGATTGCGTAGGCTTCCACCCACATAGTAAAGTAATCACCTACAACTATGATGTACCGGTTCCATCGTCAGTAATTCCCATTGCTGGGAATGGTCCAGCAATGTCTATGGCAATTCTCTCGAAAGGCAGTCCAACGTTATACTGTCTCATTTTTCCACTGATTCTGGTTTGTGGGCCCTTGCTTGCAGCACATATTTCACACGTCCGAACCCATTCCTCTAGGTCGTGGAGAAGATGAAGCCAATAGAATCGCTTCCGTATTTTGTCAAGGGTTTTGGTAACGCCAAGATGGCCTCCAGATGTTCCATCATGCATCTGCTTCAAAACAGACTGCACTTTACTTCGGGGAACTATCAACTGCATGACCACGTCCCGTCCATCTGGACTTTCCCAAGCCCTTTTCAGCAATGCGTTTTCTAAGGTGAGAGATTCCCATTGTGCCCAGTAGCCTTTCAGCACTTCGGAACCATGGCAGATATTTTGCCTATCCGGGCGGCGACCTTTTTTTACTTTTGCTGTCAAGATCGGTTCAATGTCTTCATCAGTAATCTGTTCTTGTCGACAGTATTGTGTCGTCCAGCCGTCTGCCAGGAAATCTAGTCATGGGTTGAACATGTTCGCTTGAGTTTTGTTCTTCCTTTCTGTGGCAATGTCGGCAGTCTTCCGGGCACGGTCTTCGTGATAAGCCATCTGCATTACCATGCAGGCGCCCCCGTCGATGTTGTACCTTGAAGGTGTACTCTTGCAGACGTTCAAGCCACCTTGCCAGCTGTCCTTCCGGATTTTTAAATTTCAAGAGCCATGCAAGCGTAGTAAAAACTCTCTTTCATAGAGGTATTTATGGACCGCTCCAACGGTCGGAAGATTGCCAGCAACTCTTACCTTGTGACGCAATAATTTCTCTCCGGTTTAGAAAGTGTCTTGTTGTAATACGCTATTACTCGTCATTCACCGTTTTTCACTTGAGACAAAACTGCTCTTAGACCAGTATTGCTTGCATCTGTGTCCACAATGTACTTCCCTTCGGAAGCTGGGAAAGCGAGAATTGGTGCGAACATAATTCAATTTTCAAAGTCCTAAATGCTTGAGCACACTCCCTCGACCACTGGAAGTTTCGTTTATTTTCCGTTAGCTCATGTAGTGGTTTAGCAATAGTAGCGAAGCCTGTCACAAAACGTCTGTAATATGAGCATAACCCCAGGAAACTCCGATCTTCGTGTTTACTCTTCGGCACTGGACAGTCTCTTACGGTGTCTGCTTTATTAGGATCCATGCTAACATCGCTGCCGAAACCAGATTGCCCAGATACTGTACTTCCTTCTGCAATAGAGAACACTTCTTCGGGCTCAGCTTCAGTTGAGCACAGCGAATTCTAGTTAGAAACTCCTTAAGGTTTTCCAAATGGTCTTTGAAAGTCTTCCCGATGACTACGACATCGTCTAAATAAACAAGGCAAGTTTTCCATATCAGGCCTTCGAGTACCAGGTCCATCAATATTTCAAATGTTGCCGGTGCATTACAGAGTACAAATGGCATGCCGTTAAATTGGAATAAGCCACTTGGTGTCGAGAAAGCGGTCTTTTCCTTGTCTTCTTGATGAAGACACACTTGCCAATATCCACTCTTCAGGTCCATAGTGGAAAACACTGTGATCCGGATAACGTGTCGAGTGTATCGGCAACGCGAGGTATTGGATAGCAGTATTTCTTTGTAACGTCATTTAACCTCCGGTAGTCTAAGCAGAAACACAATCCACCATTCTTCTTCGCTACCAGCACTACCGAAGAAGACCAAGCACTTGACGAAGGTTCGATTACTCCCTCTCTTAACATGTCCTGTACTAACCGAAACATTTTCTCTTGTTTACATATTGGAGGCCTTCGAGGAGGATGGCGTATCGGTGTTGTGTCCCCAGTATTGATGCGATGTTGCACAAGAAAGTTTCTTCCCAGTGACTGTCCCCGAACTGCAAAACAATCTTTGAATTCATGTAAAAACTGTCTGAGTTCTTTTACTTCACCACTTGAGAGATCGTTAGAATATCTGTTCAATAATTCTTGCAGTACCTCTGGTGTTTTAGAATTATCCGAAGCACTGGATCTTCGTTGCGTCATTCCGGCTACCCAGGCCACAGAAGTCAATTTGCCTATGAGCGTATTGCTTTGTAAAGTGACAGCTTGATCCAAAGTATTCGCCACTCGAATAGGGACATTTCTGGTTTCGTCATGTTTTACTTAAATTCTGGCAATTAGTATGCCCGGTGTGGAATATAGAGCACTGGTTGCCCCTAGTATCTACCTCGGTTCTAACCAAGATGATCTTTTCGGAGTTTGGCGGAACAGTTACGGCCACTTGGTTTATGACGTCCATCGATTTTTCTGCTGTCGTCATTGTTGATAGCATTACCTCTTCGCCTCCGATTCTCAAGACATTATTTTGGAGTCGACTATAAATCCGTATGCGTTCATAACGTCCACACCAAGAAATGCTTCATCCACAATGTCTGCAACAAGTACTTGATGATTAAACTCAAGTCGACCGAGGCGTTGGTGTATCTCCACTTTTCCATACGCTTTTACAGGCCGTCCAGTAGCTGTTCGCAAGCTGCAAGAGCACCAGATTGGCTTAAGATCTTTCACCACGTCGGGACGCACAATTGAAACTGTTGCGCATGTGTCAACTGTAATCTTGGTTGTCCTTTCTTTAACAAATCCGGTAACTACCAAGCTCCCGCTGTTTTTCTGAAGTGTAGAAATTGCGTATTCTCTAGGCGCTTCGTTCCTCCAGTTAGTCAGCACACGCCCCGTTGTACCGACTATTGCTTGTTTCCCTGCTGCTGAATTCTAACCCGACTATCTCGTTGTAGATGTCCAGGTTTCCCACAACACTTTGGTCTTCCATAATTTCTTATTTTATTCTGTGGCGCCGACCGTCGAGTCTCTGGTCCTTGTTCTTCTTCCTCATTGTCTGTGCCGTCGCGACCTTTTAGCGCGCACTTTATGACTTGTCCAACCAGACGCTGATTTAGCGGCCTCAAATTGCAAAGTATGTACCAGGGCGTCCGCACTGTTCTGGTGTCTTGCCATTCGTAACACTTGCTGTAGTTCGTTATCTCGGACACCGATAGTAAATGTCTGCATCGCAAAACTCGTTCAAAAATCTTCTGGCGCTTTAGGAGAGGCCAGTCTAATTAGTCTGTTGATACTTGCTTCAAATTCTTGAAGGCTCTCCCCGGAATGCTGTCGCCTTGCTCTCAACTGGGTGCAGTACACATCTCGTAAATTTTTATAACCATACCGTAATTCTAGAGCATTTGTCAACTCGGCATAATTTCTGGCTGTCAGGTGCGACTTTCTTTTGTATTTCTTCCGCGGGTCCTTTTAATGCGAGAACGAGTGAGACTGCCTTGTCTTTCTCTGTCCAATTATTTGCGCATGCAGCAGCTTCAAATTGGCGGAGGTACGTTGCCCAGTGATTGCTTCCGTCAAAGGTTGGAGCTTTGACATGAACTGTCCCTACTGCAGGCAAAGAGACTTTCTCTGTTGACTTATTTACTGTGCCTTTTTCTGTCTTTATCATTGGTGAAGTCTGTTCACAAAGTTTCTTTTGGTTGTAATTTCAGGCACTGTTCGACTTCATTTTTTATCTGCTCTTTTATATTTGTAATCGAGTCTTCTACTTTTGTTGACATACCTTTTTCCACACTCGTGTCTGATTTTTCTATTTCAGCTGTTTTATTAGACATCGATTCTTCAACACTTCAACACTCGACACAGATTTTTCTACTTCAGCTATTTTTAATGTCATTGATTAATATACCGCTGATATTTTAGTAACTTGTTTATTAAGCTCACCTCGTAGGCGACCCAATTCTGCGGTACTGTGTTCTTGCAACTGTTTCTGCATAGCTTCAAAGAAAGCTTCCGTTTTATCTGCTTCTTGCTTAAGTTTTCCTTCCGGTCTTTTTTCTGCTTCTTCCGCCTCCTGTCTGCGTCTTTTCTCTGCTTCCAGCAGGAGAGTTTTCTGTCTCTCTTCGGCTTTCTCTACATCCTGTCGTGGTCGTTCCTCTGTCTGCAACAATAGCCCCCGGAAATTTTCCATCATCTGACTGGCATCCTTTGTTTTCCGATTAATTACGAATTACACTCGTCTTGTAGAAAGTGTCCACTGTTTCCACTGTTAACCGTTCTATCCCAGTTCTGACACCACTGTTACGACGATCTACTTGATCGTCGTAGGTACAGTGGAAAACAAAATATGTGCAAGACACTAATTACGTCACTAATCACCAGCTTTAATTTTCACACAGTTAACAGTTCGTAATTAGCCTAACAACACAGTCTGTTATAACAAATCAAATAAATATTGTTCACACGCAAATAAATGTCAACTAATATGAAAACACAACTGTATTACAATATACCGTCCGGTTATAAAACACAACACTTAACTATTAACCACTTGAACGCACACAGAAATATCGCACGATAATCACTTGTAATCGCCCGACAATAAACTTGGACCGCACTGTATATATATCGCAACTAATACTGAACACTAATGTCGCTGCCGCCATGTATTTATACCTCCGCTTACAGACCAGAACGTTCCAAATTACGTCTTAGCGCCAGTGTGTACTACGTAATTAATTACGGCCTTGACACAGTCCGCGCAGCTGGCGGCATCGAGAAAACTCTCGCGAATCCGTCTAGAGTCACGAATGCCACACACATTAGAGCGAAATTCTTCTGGCACATTCAACAAACACGTAGATTTTTCTGTGATGTAACAATATTTTTAAGAGTGGCCATTACCAGAAAGGTTGAGACACACTGCCTTAAGCTACTTGTTTTAGGCTGCTAATTAAACATTTTTTTTATTCTTTCTGAGTTACACAAATGTATTAAAATACAACGGAAACAGATGAAAATACAATTATTTTATATTATTTTTAAGAATCAGCAGTTAAATTCTTATGTAGGTATATTTTTAAATTTGTTTAAATACAAAGTTTTGAAATTTATTATAAATACGGTAAAAGTAAACAAGAAGTAACAAGGTTCAAGCTGAAACATCTTATCCACTGTAACGTGGGCTGGTCTCCATTTGCATAAATATTCATATCTTCAACATTCATATTCATATGCGCGCGCTCGCACACACACATACACACTCATACAAACCTTTATTATCTGTGTCATTACCATCAAATGAAGAGTTATCATCTCTGTCCTTTAGAGTTTATCTGGGCCCTCACTTGCTATGCTGCATGTTTAGTTTCTAAGAGGTCTATTGACCCCTTTTGCCATCGTATCAACAGTTTACTCCACTGCGTACACACTGCAGAATGATGTCACACCCACACACACACATGTGTGTGAAATTGTGCTTACGATAAGTTCACGTTAGAGTAGCATGTAATTTATGACAAATTTAATTTCAAGAATTGATGCAGTCGGGGCGTGATAGTACCAAGCCATAGTTTTGAGAAATTCAAGGTTGAAAGTTTATTCAAATCTTCAAATCTTTGGAACCTAATTACACAAATTTGAAGAACATAGTTATTATATTTGTTCAGTTCTGAACAAACTCCGCACACATTGCTTGCTAGGATATACTATTGTTACACATTAGCCTATAGCTATTAAATGCAGTCCACAATGGCTTAGCACTATCTTGGCTTAGCCCCGACTCCCTCAATTACTGATTATTAAAAAGCAGACGGTTGTCTTATTATTGTATAAGGAGTTCTGTTCTATTGTGAGTAACATGTAAGTAGGACACAAGATTCCACTAGTACGTACCTAGTTAGTACAGCGTTGTTAAATATGAAATATATTCTCGACTAGAAGCCAAATCGGAATGGAAAGCGGTCGTATTATATATGTCGTTACACGTATATTGCAACGATACAGCCATATGCTGTATTGAGCATTGATTTAAATAAATATAAAATTTGTAAAATTATTATAAGTTTGGGGTAAATGGACAGGTCTGGGATTGTAAAAATGTTTCATTTTTATACTAGGGGAGAAATTAACCTGTTCCAACAGGCAAAGAACACCTGCTCGATTGTATGTGTGTTACGCGTGTATCTTGTGTGTGTTAGTGATGCATGTACAGACAGGAATCTCAGCTACCCTCCCCAATTAATTACTAAAATAATTATTTTAATTCACTGTGAGAAAACTAATTAGTGCATAAACAAACAAAAGGCACCAAAGTGTGTGTAAAATTTATAGTTATCCACAGTAAGAAAATGACGTTAATAGGGCACACTACGCGAAGTCAGTGCGAAATAAATGTGCCAAAAATACGCAAATTGAGTCGTCCATTTCCAAAACTCACTAACTCCAAAATTTGAAGAATTGAGATATTACTGCCGTCTTGTAGAGGACCTTCTCTTCCACAATAAAAAGTATAATGTGTGTTCCAAAACTCACTAATTCTTATGTAAAAATTAATCTTAAAAATTGATGCTGCAACAAACCTCTCTAATTCCACACACCCTGCTGCTCCAAAACTAACTAAGTCCATGTCGCCTTAACACTGTTCCTAAACTCTCTGACTCCAATACCCAGTCTAATAGTAGAATGCATACTGAAACAAAACTACCTAATTCACGTCTATTACTAACAAATGTTTACTCTGAAACATTACTCTTTTAATGTAATATTACAAAATATTATTTTGTGTTAGAATTTGGCAACCTTCTATTCCCAGTAGCAGCTGGGTAATATTTTCAGTGTTTCTGTAAAATGGATGATTCAGAAGCTGCGTTGTTAACTGGAGAAAATGTTACTCCAACACCGCATGGTAGTAGTCGAAAGAAGAAAAGAAATGTTGAGAACTGGAAGAAAACTAAAGATAAGGATAAGAGGTACGTTTGCTGCTTTATATTTACCTCAGTACTTTTACCTAGTGGAAAGAGAAATATAATCTCAAAGTTTTTCATGTACATACAGGCTAGAGCCTTTGCTGTAATGAATATAAAACCGTAGAGATACTTTTGGTTACCATACATACATAGTATATTAATTTATTGAAGCCTGTTATAATAAAATATGTGATAAGCACGCACGCATGCACAAAAACACGCACATACATACAAACAAACATCTTACAAACATGCACTCACCATATACATAAACACTGACACACACATCTTACACAGAGATGAATTATTGTTTTCAAATATCTGACAATATTGTTTTGTTGTTTCAGACACTTTGCTCAAGGATTCCCCACTCTTCCCGATTGTGGTCATCTTGAAGGAGCTGCAGGTTCCGAACACTGTTATAAATGCTTCCAGCTTAATACGCGAGATGTAAGGAGGTTCTACCAAGGATTCTACAAGTCTTGCAACAAAATTGATCAAGATGAGTTCATATTACGGTATACGAAATGAAAAACACCACAAAGACATAGGCTAAAGAATCCTCAGTCATCTGAAAGAAGTATGGCAATAGACTATTTTATTCCATAACATCGTGTTGAAGGGGGAAGTGAGTTAATCAAGTTTGTCAGAAAGCGTTTTTGGAAATTCTAAAAATATCAAAATTTCGAGTGCAAAGATTGTGTCGGAAAGATTTCTTAACGGGGGAATCACCAAGACAACAGAGAGGAGGGGACCACCGTTCAAATAAATCCGAGGGGAAATTAACCAAGGTAAAGAACTTCATCGAATCACTAAAAACAATAGAATCCCACTATTGCCGAGGGAAATCGAAACGGCAATATCTTCCTAGTCACCTCAGTATTAACCATCTGTGGGAAGCATATAACAACAGTGTTGAAACTGAAGATTTAAAAGTAAAATATGAGTATTTTAGAAAGGTGTTTGTTGAAAACTACAACGTAGGGTTCGGGTCGCCTGCCACAGACCAGTGTTCCAAGTGTCTTGAACTAAAAGAAAGAATTAGGTCAACAGTAAATCAAGAAGAAATATATTCGCTAAAAATTGAATTAGAAGTGGATAAGAAGCAAAGCAAAACATTTTTTGAACTATTACAAGATGAGGAAGACAATACAGTACTATAACATACACTTTTGATTGTCAAAAAAATCTCATTTTCCCTAAAATGACTGATAAAGCTGCCTATTTTTTAAGGTAGTTTCATGTGAATAATTTTACAATGTGAGCATGTTGTATGCTCATCCAACATAAAACAGACGTCTGAAAACACATTTATTTATGCTTGGACCGAAATGAAAGGTGAAAAATGTTCAAGTGAAATAGCCTCTTGTCTTCGCCACCGATTGTCGAACACTGTCTACGCAGAAAATGTGAATACCATAAGATTATTTGCTGATGGTACTGGTGGACAGAACAAGAACACCATCGTGATAACTGCTCTGTTGAACTAGTTGTTAACTCAAGCGCCAACACAAATCAACAAGATTTGTCTGTACTATCCAGTCCCTGGTCACTCGTACATGACTCCAGACAGGGTATTTGGTGTAATAGAGAAAATATTAAGAAAAATTGAAACGATCATTCACCCTGAGCAACACTTAAAAATCTTCAGTGAATCTGGAACTGTAATAGGACTAGTCTTGGATTTTTCTGTATAAGAATGGAAGGTAGCAACAAGATCAACCGTGAAGAATCCTGGTGATTGGCACTTTAAATTTGCTACCTGTAAAAGATTTATATTGACAAGAGGGAAACAGGGTAGTTGTTTAGTAAGAGGAGAGGTAGCATATAAATGTGGCATGGGAGCTCCAAGAACAATATCAAAGAAAGGACACCGACTGGCTAATATACGCCCAGAAACAAAACCAAATTCTGTTCCCCTCAACCCCAACAAATTTACAGATGTCAAAAAATTGCTTGCAAAGCATTATGGAGAGAATTGGAATTTGTTGGAGACACTAAAATACTATGTGGACCTCTTCAACGATATCCATGTTGAACACTCAGTGCATAACCAGGAACCTGACGTTGATAAAGATGAGCCAATAAATGACGAGGTTTTAATATTAGAAGGGTCTTATGTTATGTAAGAAATCTGAGAGTAATCAATTTTTGCTTTCTAATGTGCGTTTTTTAATTTCCTAAATGAAATGCTCAGAGACAATTTCCCGAACTTTTAATTATATTATATTATATACTATCTGTTTAACTTTATGTAATGTTAACTACGAACAACGATTTGTGTTTAACTAGTTTTGCTACTATTTGTAAGTAGTTTTACCTTATATTGTGACATAAAAATATTGTCCTCTATACTTATTTTGCTTAATTTGTTAAATAAAATTAACGTTTTACTCTTATTTTTATTTACTTAAATAATAACCCTAATCCCTACATTTTGACTTGACTGCAACAAAACCCTCTTAAACCAGATTGTACTGCAACAGAACTGTCTAAAATCGCATTCCTATTCCAAAACTCACTAACTCCAAATTTTATTGTAATTTTTTCGTTTAAAAATATAAATATAATTAAATTGTCTTCATAAAATCAAATATTTACAGTTTCTTGGTGGTACGAAACTAAAAATATTGCTACACAGCTACTATTCTATGTGTGACAGTTTTTGGCCTTCCTGAAAAATTCATGAAAAGGGACTTGGTGAGTTTTTGAAATGGACGACTCAATTACACTAAGACGCTCAAATTAATACAGTGAGTGCTTAATTAAATTAGCTATGATTTGTGCTGTCTCAATTCCGTACAAAACATTGCCATTTGCAAAAAATTGCAAATATATGAAAAGGTTCGGGAGTGGGGGTTATCATGTGACCTGCAGGTCTCGACAGGATAATTTCGGAACCAACAGGTGCGGAATCTTGAGAGGGTATAAATTAAGTGTTCGACTGGAAGCTTTTCTCTTCTTTTCAAAACACAGTTGCAGTCGGACATGCTGTCCGTCGGCAGAACAGTTTATTTCATAATAAGTCTCATCTACGAACTAATAAAGACGTTCAGCAATTATGTTTACACTAGTACGGGAAACGTAGAGTACCGGGACCGTTTAGGCCAGCAAGAGTATCAACACAGAAGCTACAAAGAGCGACGTAAGATGCTAGACGTTAGGAGATGCTTTTTAGACGCCCAACAGCCGAACGAGATCCACCTCGCAGCAGATAGTAATTTTCTGGGACGGACCACACACTGCTGGAGAAAGGACGCTGGACTCTGGACATATCCAGGACCACGCCAAGCCAGGAGTAACGGAAACCCAACGCTGGACAACTCTGGACCCCGTCAATAAGTCGTAAGATCATCAAAACTTGAGGTGATATGCATAATGCATTCATAAATGACTTTTTTTAAAGAGCTCATAAAGACTATATAAAGAGACAATGAATTAAAACAAAAAAGTTTATAATTAGAAATAATGTAATAGAGTCTTGTGACGATTTAAAGGCAATTTAAATAGCACAAATAAATTTTTGTTCTTATAACAAGTGAGAGTATAATCCACCCTCCCTCTGTACCTAGATACCTGTATCAACTTGTAAAAAGGTTAGTACGAACATGCAAAGTACACTGTTATTAAGCGAAAACTAATAATCATTCTATTTAAATAAAATACGTAATAATAGTAAATGAAATACCTAACTCCTGACTAAGAAAAGGTAGGATAATTTATAGTAGTTAATTAATGGACAATTAATAATAATAAAAGTACGAACTACTTTTCTCTCGGCGTGTAAACTGCGCCCGCTTCCCTACTCTCTGCCGCTAAACTAACGCCAGTCGACCGAGTATCTCTGACATGTAAGCAGCTTGAAAATGTGTCGTGAAGTTAAACTTACGTTTATATTGGAAAAACGATGTAACAAGAAGTTAGTGTTTCTCATTTACATAATCCACATGTAACTAAAACGAAATGAAACTTAAAACCAATAATGTAGTTCAGATGTTGAGAAAGTATTATTAATAAAAAAAAGCTTAGCCGACACATCTCTTTATGAAAAGTGAATGGTAAGATATGTTCCATACCATGTAAAAGGTAACATTAGTGCTGTAAAAAAAAATTTTTAAACGTGAAAAGTGAACACCAACGTCAGGAGTGAAGTTACGACAACAACTGTACCAGCTCCAAGTAGCAGAATCCCAGCGTCATGACCTAGATCACAATTCTGAAACAACAAACTAAATGGAGGAACCAGAACGACAACGAACGACATCCAGGAAAACCTACTGAAGAGGATCATCAAGACGACCCGCCGCAGATTCACGTTATACTCAGGTGACACTAAACCGTAACTTCTGTGCATATATTGTTTTTTAACAACTACAACAAAAAGAACAGTAAAGTTTCTTGTAAAGACTCATTTAAATCACATAAATATTAGCATATTAATGTTTGTAGTTTCTGTAATGAAATAGTAGTAATCTGATGATGGTTAAAGGTAAAAGTTAATATGAAATTACATCAGACTATTCTTCAAATAGTTTGGATGATGTTGAAGTATGTTAGACTATTATAAAATTAGAACCCGGATCCGTGGTAATCAAAGTAATACACAGCTGTATGATTTTGAGATAATAAGAGTAACAATTTAAAGAGTATTTGATGCAGAATCTATAAGAATTTTCTTTTAAAGTAAAGTAAAAACAAAACGATGACCATTAAGGGTATTATGTTTAAATCCGTAGTTAAGATACAATAATAAAGAGATGTTTTCGCTAATATGCAGAGAGTGAATAAATTTATGTAACCTTGAGAAAAATTCCTGATATATACATTGTCCTAATTTGTTAATGTGCTGGTAAATAATTTTTACTAACTACGGCAGCTAGTTTAATTAACAGCAACCAATTAAACTGGTTCCCTATGTTATAATGTCTTAACAGGAGAGACGTTATAAAATGCGCCACTCTGCTTGCTAATACCTTGCTAATACTTTGCTATTGTTGTTCAAAAAAAAAAATTATTGTGTACTATCTGCTAATTAATTAGCAGTAACTTGCTCAAAATTCACTTGCGTAAAGTCACAAGCGTCTTTTAAAAGGTCTACGTCGTTTATAAGATAATATGCAATGACTGCGACAGCTTTTACATTGGCCAAACTGGTAGACCTTTTAAAAGACGATTCAAAGAACATTTACATAAAAAAGAATTTAGTAAAACAGTGTCAAATTACGCGCGCCATCTGATGGACAACAACCATAGTTATACTGATTTCACAACGAACTTTCAACCCCTCCACATATGCAGGAAAGGAAATTATATGAATGCTATCGAAGAATACGAAATATATAAAGCTTACAAAAATAAAAAAACAGAAGAAGTCATCCTTAACGATCAGCTGTATTTCCAGTCCAATCTATTATACGACACAGCGATAAGAATACAGAACAAGGTCCATAGTGCACGACATATAACAACATGAACTATAGTCGACTATAGCATGTCGTGGTGCGCACCACCGATATCGTGTGTGTCTAAAATCTGGGTATTTTATGTGTTTTTATGTTTATATTATATTTATTGTTATGTGTAGAATTGTGTGTACAGTGTTTTTAATATTTTAACGATCGACGAACTTCAACAAGGGATATCCTGATGATGGGGCATATGTCCTGAAACGCGTTGAATGAAATATAGAGAAAAGGCCACCAGACGGACAAGAAAAAGGTAAACTATTTTACTAATTATATACTATAAGTGGCTTGGATACCGAAAAACATGGATCTAGGAATAAATCATATTACAGTCACTGAGTACCGACCGCAAGCAAACCTAGCTGAGAGATACTTGCGAAACCTAAAATCAGCCTTAATATCTTATCACGCTAAAGATTAGACAGAGTGGGATCAAAATCTACCATGGATACAATTTGGCTTCAACTCGGCGTATCATGAAGGACATAAATCAACACCATTTGATTTACTGTACAAGTATAAACCGAACCACCCGTTAACCACAAAGTGGAAAATTCATGAGTTATTGGCCCGCGAAATAAATGGGAATAATATAAGGAAAATATGGAACAAAGCTCGCGCAAATTTGAGAGCGAATCTACAAAAATCGCGGAAATATCATGAGCAGCATAACAGGAAAATAAAATACAAAGTAGGTGATCTAGTCATGTATAAAACTCACCCTACGAGTAAAGCCGTTGATAGTACCACTTCCAAAGTATCATACCGATGGTGTGGCCCCTACAAGATTCACAAGTTCATCACCCCCGTGACAGTAGCGCTGTACGAACCCAATACATATAATTACGTTCGCAGAAGTCATGTGTCTCAAATAAAAAATTGTTTTTCTTGAGAAAATAAAGAAGCACGACTACGAGAAAGATAGTAAACTAAAATACTACCTAAGTATTAAGACTAAATACGATATATACGCAACATCCTATATCGTAACTGAGTCTAAACTCAAACACCTCGTACGAATACTAGCGAGGCCTGATCAACCTTAGCTAATGTCCTGCGAGAATAAAATAAATAATGAGAAGTCAGCTGACGAACAACAAACCTTTACCGCAGTAAACTAAAGGTAATTCTATTGTTATTACAATACGTTATTGTTATTAATAACCTATAACATGTTACTCCTTGCGATGAACATGATAGTAGTAATACACTAAATTGTAGTTCACGTTTGCGACTAAGAGAAAGACAAAACTAGGAAATAAGAGGAGTAGTCGACAACAACAAAAAGTTAAAATAATCAGCGATTCGACGCGTTGAATATTATAAAGGTGCGAAAACCCTTCTGTAAGAAAGTTAGAGAAACTTTAACCTTACATAAATACTGTATAGCTGTAAAAAAGTAAACCGATACACACGTGAATACCTGAAATATGACGAAACCTACTCATGAGTGTAACTCCTTAAAACGAGTGAAGAAACTAAGCAAAAAACCGGTAGTAGATTTAAGAAATCGAAATAAGGTAGATTTATGTATTTGTGTATTTTATGTGTTGTATATGTATTGGATTTTAAGTATTTTGTATAGTATGTAAGATAATCGATTGATGAATCGAAATAACCTTGTGGAGAGAAATTTCAACACGAAGTTCCGTGCCAAATATAATTGTATTTCATAGATATCCTTTAATAATCGCTAACGTCGCCCCGTCGTCTCCTTTATGTGGAGGAGGATGTGACGATTTAAAGGCAATTTAAATAGCACAAATAAATTTTTGTTCTTATAACAAGTGAGAGTATAATCCACCCTCCCTCTGTACCTAGATACCTGTATCAACTTGTAAAAAGGCTAGTACGAACATGCAAAGTACACTGTTATTAAGCGAAAACTAATAATCATTCTATTTAAATAAAAGACGTAATAATAATAAATGAAATACCTAACTCCTGACTAAGAAAAGGTAGGATAATTTATAGTAGTTAATTAATGGACAATTAATAATAATAAAAGTACGAACTACTTTTCTCTCGGCGTGTAAACTGCGCCCGCTTCCCTACTCTCTGCCGCTAAACTAACGCCAGTCGACTGAGAATCTCTGAAATGTAAGCAGCTTGAAAAAGTGTCGTGAAGTTAAACTTACGTTTATGTTGCAAAAACGATGTAACAAGAAGTTAGTGTTTCTCATTTACATAATCCACATGTAACTAAAACGAAATGAAACTTAAAACCTGTAATGTAGTTCAGTTGTTGAGAAAGTATTATTAATAAAAGGAAACTTAGCCGACACATCTCTTTATGAAAAGTAAATGGTAAGATATGTTCCATACCATGTAAAAGGTAACATTAGTGCTGTAAAAAAAAATTTTTAAACGTGAAAAATGAACACCAACGTCAGGAGTGAAGTTACGACAACAACTGTACCAGCTCCAAGTAGCAGAATCCCAGCGTCATGACCTAGATCACAATTCTGAAACAACAAACTAAATGGAGGAACCAGAACGACAACGAACGACATCCAGGAAAACCTACTGAAGAGGATCATCAAGACGACCCGCCGCAGATTCACGTTATACTCAGGTGACACTAAACCGTAACTTCTGTGCATATATTGTTTTTTAACAACTACAACAAAAAGAACAGTAAAGTTTCTTGTAAAGACTCATTTAAATCACATAAATATTAGCATATTAATGTTTGTAGTTTCTGTAATGAAATAGTAGTAATCTGATGATGGTTAAAGGTAAAAGTTAATATGAAATTACATCAGACTATTCTTCAAATAGTTTGGATGATGTTGAAGTATGTTAGGATATTATAAAGTTAGAACCCGGATCCGTGGTAATCAAAGTAATACACAGCTGTATGATTTTGAGGTAATAAGAGTAACAATTTAAAGAGTATTTGATGCAGAATCTATAAGAATTTTCTTTTAAAGTAACGTAAAAACAAAAAGATGACCATTAAAGGTATTATATTTAAATCCGTAGTTAAGATACAATAATAAAGAGATGTTTTCGCTAATATGCAGAGAGTGAATAAATTTATGTAACCTTGAGAAAAATTCCTGATATATACATTTTCCTAATTTGTTAATGTGTTGGTAAGTAATTTTTACTAACTACGGCAGCTAGTTTAATTAACAGCAACCAATTAAACTGGTTCTCTGTGTTATAATGTCTTAACAGGAGAGACGTTATAGTCTTATGTAAATGTTTTAGTCGTAAGAATGAGCGATCACATATAAATAAATATAGAAGAAGAATAAAGAGTTTAATTTGAGATAGTATTTTTTTGTCAAAGTAAAATAATTGAAATGATTTGATATTTGCATTTTGTAGAAAAGTCTAATTTAAATTTTGAATGTGAAACAAATTCCAGTCTAAGAGTAATTAATATAATTTTAAAAACATTGGTATAGACCGAGCAAGCTGAGGTCAGATCTGAGTTAAATGAATTCAATTAAAATAAAACTTAATTACCTTAAAATTTTTTTTTAAATCAATTTGAATAAATGTCTAGATTAAGATTATTAACATGTCTAGAGGTAAGAGTGTTTTAAATGTGTGTAACACCGTATATGTGTGTAACACCGTATAGCTTAAGAGATGAACTTAATAATGAGTGATATCTTCATCGGAGATTATTAACAATGTTTTATTATTTATAATGCTTGTTAAACAATAAACATGAAATTTTAACTACTCATAAATTTACTACTCTTATTATAGTTACACCTGGTATTGGTATAATTATTTACAACCTGCATATACCAAAAGGTATCGTTGTATAATTTTGGTTACCAAAGAACGTGGGGCCACATAAATTACAGTATATCAAATTTATGTTATGTATCGTTGTAATATGTAACAGAAAACGTTCACCATGAGTCGACTTCTCTGTCTCTGCACATTCCTTCTTGTAAATTTCTTTCCCTCGTAACCGTATTTCCTAATTTCTTCACGTTTTTTTGGTTACTTGGGTTTCCTTCTTCCTAGTGGTACCGACTGTGGATAACAACAATTTCCTATAGTTACCTATTAATTCACTTAATTTTTCGATACACACTAAGTCCATTCTTGGTATTCTAAGATATTTTCAGTGAATCAATCGTAAAAGTTTCATTTAATATAATAAGTAGTTATTTTTCAAACAAACACACACATGAATAACACACAACCTAACTTAATCTTGCACAAACAAATTTATCATAACCAAGAACTTCCCCATCTTAGATATTTTGTATTAACATTTTTCACAAAAATTTCCACAATGGATGTATCGTAATCACACTAACTAATTTTAATTAAAAGTTGAATGTTCTTATTATATTTAAATATGAAGGAATCTCTTTTCACTGGTATAATCTCTAGTATAAAACTGTCACATTTGTCATACTTACTCGGTTTGTGCACTGCAAAGTATTACATAGTGCAATTACTTATGTGTTGTCATTGTCGCATGCGTGCAGAAAACGCGGCGTGATTTAGATTTCGTGAACTGGAAGTACGAAGTCACAAATTCTCATGCGAAGAGGATAAATGTCTTGCATGACGTTTTTGTTTGTCGAAACTTATAAGCATCAATATTTAGACCATAAGACCGTTGACCATAATAGACTTTTATCCTACACAACACATTTGAAAGAAAAATATTTTCATTAACATTGAAATAAATTGTATTTCCTTCTTCATTTAACATTTCTGACGCTTTAGTAGTCTTATTTGTAGGCAGGATGAAATGTTTTGAATGGCATCTTCTTAAAATATTACACGCATTCCTCTACTTTCGGGCATTCGTTATTCGTACATGTCGCTCTTTTAGACACTGAAAATTGATTCACTTCATTCAAGTGCTGTACAACGTTCACACAATCCACACAAGAAGCGAACTACCAACCTCCTCGTTCTATATTTTGAATAAAGTACATACATTTATTATTACATATATTTTAATATTAGACAATTTTTAGTTATAGAAAAAATGACAAAGATTCCGATTACTGTAATGTTTTTAGTAATAGAATATCTGAAGAGTAGACAATCATACAAAAAACGCTAAAAATTCCAAACATTGGGATTGGCGTTGCAATTCCTTTTATTCTGACACCCTCCTAGTTTTTACAATTTATTAAAATTTTTGATCTTGTTATTGAGCCTTAGAGTACAAACATTTTGAAATTTCCAAAATTTAGTAGGCCAACTACAGTCAAATGTTAGTTAAAAAATTCTCTTTAATTTGATACCTTATATAAATTTTTGCAATTTTATCAAAACTGTCACCCACTTTTAAGGCCCAGATGTCCAACAGTTTTTTTATTTCCAGATTGTGTAAACAATGTACTTAGATTGTGGTAAAATTTTATTTTTTTGATAGCCCACATGGGCTTTTGGGAATTTTAAACAATTGTTACCTCCTTACATGTTCATCTTCTATCCCCTGTTTTTGGGAGATCAATCTCGAAAACAATAGGGGTCCGTGAGTAATAGTATAGATACGCATAACGAATATCGACTGGTACGTTAAAATGTTATCTTGAGGCATATCCCAAATGCCAAATGGTCGACATTGCCAAAACACTTTACCGCGTCACGACACCGAGACTCTTATAAAGTGTAGGCGTTTCATATAACAGTACTGTACAGGAGCTTTACTAATGTACAAAAGTTATTGATTTGTAGTAATTATAATGGTTTTTGTACTGCTTGTGTTTGTAAGTTAAAGCAAAAATAATATCCGATTTCAGTGCAATACTCTGTATTACAGTTTACATAGCGGATCCTATCAACATAGTACTGAATACTTAATAAAAGTAATTAAAATTATTCTAAGTATTGTTCAACTTCGTACACGTTATGTAGGAAAGTAAAGTTAAATAATAAATTCTTGTTAAATTCATGAATTTTTCTGTTATTTGTAAATATGCCGTAATGTTTAACTACTTCGTAAGAGAAAAATCTATCTAAACATGAAGAGATGTTCTGAAACGCGTAGAACAATGCAATATTTTCTGAAATTTTTAATCTCTAGAAGTTACAAGACATATAAATGGAAACAGAATTATATATTTTTCTTTATAAAAAGATTCATTTTTATTATTTTCCTTTCCATTCTAATGAAACATATAACACCGAACGACAGTTAATTATAAAAGGAATTAAGGGTCGGTAATTTAACATTACTTTTATTAAGAGATATATAATTTAATAAAATTCTGGTAATAGGAAAACATTGAATCCAATAAAATTATTACATTTCTCATTACAGTATATTATCCTTCGTGTAGTAATGACGTCTTGAAGCTCTGTAACGTTAATTGCTAACGTACTGTGGTTTATGTTGTCTGTTCCTGCATCACTTCACTGAAGCAGTTGTGCAATTATTTTCTAAACTAACCGTTGATTTACACACTACTGTAGAAAGCTATTTTCCCTAACTCCGTTGTACATGGTTACCACCATTATTATGAATAACTAGTATTTACTTTTAATTGTAAACAACTGTTTGTCATTGTGCACACACAATAATAGTGGACACAAATGGAATATACATTTGATAATAAAATATATTTATACTGACAGACAAATGTGTAACAGAAAAGTTAAATTTCTGTTGAATATCAATTTAATCGTAGAAACCCTTAAACTAAACATGTATAAATTATGAGAGATTGTCAGAGAATCATATATCAAAGATCTGTACTGTACCAGACGTATACCAAATGAGTCTGGCTATTAACATTAATAAAATAAAGTATACGGTGATAGACAAGGATCATGGGTAATGGACCTCCTACACAAAAGTATGTAAGGCTTTCTTACGTTTAGATGTAACGTTTCCTAAGAATGGAAGAAGCATTAGGAATGTTTCGAATAAATTCCGCTCACGGAAAAATGTTATCTGCCAGTTAAATACAGTTCGATAAAGTTCACAGAGATACAAAAACTACAGTGTGTAAAGTTATTGTTGAGAGTAATTCCAACCTATGACTGTAAAATGTTTAGAGCTAAACAAAAACAATACCTCTTACAGTTCAAAGGCAGTGGCGATAGATTATTGATGTTGCAGATCAGCTGGAATTTCAAGAACAGAAAATCAGAGACATCATGCAGGTACATGGACACAACAACTGAAACACTGGTACAGCCATCTCCAGAGAACGTATAATACAAGATGGGCGGAAGAGTCTGAGAACAGATGCCAGATGGAAGGAAGGTCTAGTGACGTGAAAGAGGATAATGGAAAGTTGACGTCCGGTTAAATTACTTGGCACAGGATGAAAACCTACGAATTGGGCTGTAGAAATCCTGCACATATATATATAATATGTAATATAAATATTGATTGATATTTTTTAAAATATTTTATCATTATAAAAATACATAGGTTAAGTTAGAATAATACGTAGGTTGTGTTACTCACAAATATTTACATTAAATATTGCGGGTGTTGTATAAACCTATTGATATTGTTACGACATTACAGAACAGCCTACGTGTTTGTCGAATGTGCCAGAAGAATCTCGCTCTAATGTGTGTGGCATACGTGACTCTAGACGCATTCGCGAGAGTTTTCTCGAAGCCGCCAGCCGCGCGGACTGTGTCAAGGCCGCAATTAATTACGTCGTAGTTTAGAGATAAGGAGTAGTTGGAATCTTCTGGTCTGTGCGCGGATGTATAAATACAAGGCGGCAGCGGCTTTAGTTCAGTTATAGTCGCGATATTTACTGTGCGGTTCAGATATTTTCGGGCGATTACAAGCGAAATTACTCTGTGCGTTCAAGTGGTTAATAGTGAAGTGTTGTAATTTATAATCGGGCGGTATAATTGTAATACAACTGTGTTTTATATTAGTTGACATTTTATTGGGTGTGAACAATTTTTATTTGATTTGTTGGGTCTGCAGAGTTGACAAACCGCTGCAGAGTTGGGTCTCCTAAGAGGTGAGCTTAATAAACAAGTTACTAAAATATCGAAGTTACAAGAATCAATGACATTAAAAATAGCTGAAGTAGAAAAATCTGTTTTGGTTGTTGAAGAATCGATGTCAAATAAAAAAAACTCAATGGCAAACGTAAGAGAACAAATTAAAAGTGAAGTTGAACAGTGCCTGAAGATTCAAAAAAACATTTTTCTGAACAGACTGTACTAATGATAAAGACAGAAAAAGACACAGAAAATAAGTTAATTTAGACACTGTTAATAACAGAAAAAGACACAGAGAAAGCCACTTTACCTCCAGTAGGGACAGTTCTGGGCAACGTACCTCCGGCAATTAGAAGCTGCTGCATGCGCAAATAATTGGACAGAGAAATACAAGGCAGTCTCACTCGTTCTCGCATTAAAAGGACCCGCTGCAGAACTACTACAGAAAGTCCAACCTGACAGCCAAAACATCTATGCCGAGTTGATAAAACCTCTAGAATTACGGTATGGTGATAAATATTTGCGAGGTGTGTACTACTCTCAGTTGAGAACAAGACGACCACGTTCCGGGGAGAGTTTTCAAGAGTTTGAAACAAGTATCGACAGACTAATTAGATTGGCCTATCCTGAAGCACCAGAAGATTTTCGAATTAGGTTTGCGGTGCAGACATTTATGGATTGCATCGGAGATTGTGAACTTCAGCAAATGTTACGAATAAGAAGACACCGAAATAGCTCAGAAGCTCTTGTTCACGCCCTACAGTTTGAAGCTGCCAAGTCAGCGTCCCGCTACATTAATGGGTTTATGCCATCACATTGCAGTCAGAAGATTCCTGTATCACATTACCGTTACGATGCGTGCAGGAAAACAATGTTGTTGGACAAACAATTCAGAAGAGAGTCGCAACGATTTGAACGATGGGATCAAGACAGAAGGCCGAAATGTTACAACTGTGGAAAACGTGGTCATCTACAGGTAGACTGTTGGGAGAAGAAGATACCGAGAGAAGAGAGTGATCGCACCAATTGGAGAAGTAAAGCCTCAGAACAGCACACAGTTTCCACGCTACATAAGACCAGTGGAAACTTGATTGTTAATGGATTTGCGGAAGATAAACCACCATCATTTACAGTTGACACTGGCACAACAGTGTCTGTTGTGCGCCCCGACTTAATCAGCAACCGACGGCTTCAAATTAGCTCTTGTACAATACAGACTGTGACTGGAAGCCCCGTCAAGGTGCCAGGAAAGGTAACGTACGTGTACGCCTGGGTCTTCTCGAGTTTAGCCACCAAATGCTCATTGCAGAGATTGTCGATGAAGTGATTCTTGGCACGGACATTATGAATGCCTACGAATTCGTTGTGGACTTAAGAGAGAATGTCCTGATGTTTGGCTAAGAGAAGATAAAGATTTACATGGCTAAAATGACAGGGTCTACCAACCATTCGATTAAGCGAGTGACATTAGTCGAAAAAAAGTCAACAGTTCTGGTCAAGAGGAACCCTCCCTATTGCAAGCGGAAATGGAGGAAGAACTAGCAGAGGAAATACAAATAAGTGTAACGACAAAAGAAGTGATTGGAAAGCCAACTATGGGTGTCGAGACAAAACTCTTGCTTGTTCCTGAGCTGATAGAAGCGCCCGAGAGAAATGTGGCTGAAGATGAGGTTACGAATAGGTTGTTGACGAGAACCAAACAGACTTGGATCAGCCAATGGTTTTAGGTCATCAGTACATGACGCAACGGGAGTGATTCCAGCAAAACTAGCGGCTGAGCGGAAGACTCGGATTCCTGGGATCGTGATGCTCTGATCACACGAGACTGAATTCGAAGAACCAGAGAATTATCTTTCGCAAGGGCGTCCACCTAGATCACCTGGGCCAGCATTACTTCAGAGACGGTTTGCCAGTTCGGGACGAACAGGCTTAAGGAGGAGGCAGTGTTGCGACATTACAGAACATTCTACGTGTTTGTCGACTGTTCCCGAAGAATCTCGTTCTAGCGTGTGTGGCATACATGATTCTTGACGCATCCGCGATACTTTTCTGGAAGTCACCAGCCGCGCGGACTGTGTCAAGGCAATTGTGTTTTAGATAAGTTGACATTTTATTGCGTGTGAACAATTTTTATTTGATTTGTTGTAAGAGACTTTGTTGTTAATTACGAACTGTTTAACTGTGAAAATTAAAGCTGGTGATTAGTGACTTAATTGGTGTCTTGTATTTTATTTTCCACTGTACCTACGACGATCAAGTAGACCGTTGTAACAATATACACTAGAATGTTCAGTAATAGTAGTGCTATAAATCTGCAGCTAGCATAGTTTAGTCGGATTCTATCAGATTCTCGAATAAGCCACTTGGGATAATCTACGCAAGTTGGTGAAGCTCATTGCTATAATATATATAAGCAGTGGTGACGGGAAAGTCAGTAATTATTGTTAATTCGGTTAAGTTTGTTTTTAGCCAGTCTTTATTGTGAGTTGGGTTAAGTGAGATGTAGAGTCAGTGCTGTGTTTCTGGATCAATATTGTATTTCTCGTGTTGTCTACGTAAATGGTTTGTGTCAATATTCCATATCACAGTTGTGAATCAAACTGTGTATTTTTAATTGTAAAATATATTTGTAATAAGCATAAACAAACAGGGCGTCGACAGTGATATCAATGTTTAATTTCGATGGCGGCCTTGAGGACAACCAGTTTGATTTTGTATTTTCTTCAAAGTGTCGAATGTTACTTTACTGAATGGCATTTTGTAGTGAAATATCGTCCTGGTAAATTCTGGACCATACAGACCTTTGTATTTTTACCTGATACAGATATCTGACCTATGGAGAACAAGTCATACTAACTTCGTCTATGACACGGTAAGACAAAGTGTAAATTTTTCTGTAAAAGCCAAGATATTTTTTACCTTTTTGTAGTAAACGCATATCGTTAACATAGCCCCTGGCCAAGTAATTTTTTTTTTCGAGTAAATACAACATAAAATAGTTTGGAGATAATGGTTTGGATATTTGATACGCCATTCTACGGAAACGCTAACGTATGCAGCATCACCTTGGAAAGATCTAACAGTGGACTAACAATTGGGGTATCAAATATCCAAACCATTATCTTCAAAATTTTTATATTACATTTATTTAAAAAATACTGGGCCTGGGACTATTTTAACGATTTGCCTTTACTATAAAAAGATAAAAATATGTTGGCTTTTCCAGAAAAAATTTACATTTTTGAAATTTTATAAAATACTGCAAAGAAAATTAGAAAGTTGTAAATAACTGGTATTTACTGATTATCGTGATGCATTTTCCATTGTAAATCTTGCTTAAAGAGTCGCTAAATTAGGTCCTTTATTAACCCATACACATAGCAAGATTCCTTCATAGCTCCCACCTATCACCGTCCGCTTCCTGCAGCGGCATCTTTAACATTCATTTTGTAGAAAATCTTTTCGCCTTCGCCTGTTTTCTGTTGTTGGTAGAGTATAATCCTACACACCTTTTAGCTGACTCTCGTCCGTCATCCTATTTAGGTGACCATACCAATTTGCGTCGACCGTTCCAACTCCATGTCAACTCCCATTTCTCATAGCTTATTCATATATCATCTCGTATGTACATTCCAAAGAATGATCTATTTTCAACAGTTCTGTTCCATATAACCAATACACTACTCACACTTTTTGTATTCTGATTCCATTACGCTTTGCTATATTTGAGAGCCATTACAGGTTTATTACTTGTTTGATTTCCGATTTACCGTGTCCTACCGTGGGCTGGGTCTCCTCGTTGCGTCCATAGATGAAAATCGCTTAATTTACAGTTCTCGTCTTCAAACGGAGGCATTAGATTTTCCGACAAGAATCAAATACCGGTATTTCTTATATCCACAACAATAAATACATATTTGAGATTTGTAGTTCTACTGATTACTCTAATCCGTCAAGTAATTACTCTAATCGTTTGCTGTAATTTTGTAAAGGGATCCAAAATTGTGTCCGTCACAGCATAATACTTTACACAGACGTTTATCATTACCAAAAAAACGTATTCTAAATTCACGAAGTAGCCTATATTCCGCTACCACAAAATTCGACGTCACACATAGGTTATAAGTAACTTCTCAAAGTAAAATGTGTGTCCTTACTGAAAACTGGACACTATTCACGTAAAAATTTACGTTTTATCCAAATGAAAATATTAAAATTTTGTAAAGTCTTGTAAAATGAGTCTTCTTGGTAATAAGTCTTTTCGGTAATGAATATCTATTAAACAAAAATAGCGTAATGAAACTAACTAATTTTTACTCGACTATCTCTTTTCGTATGTAGTATGTGAAAGTTTAAAATAATTAGTGAGGAATATTTGAGACATATTAAAAACTTACAACAAAGTAAATCTTCTATGGTAAATCCGTGTGTTGTACATATTCTTACACTAACATCTTCACGCATTGAGTGTGTAGATTTGCTACTGGAAAGTTTGTGCGTATTAAATATTCAAGTGAGGCACCCACGCTGCTACAGGAGACAGTAACAAGATAATAATGTTTTGGGAAAGAGAGAGTTTTATAACGGTATCTGACAAATGTTACATATAAATGAACTGTTTAAAAGTAGCACCAGTCGTCGTCTTAAATCAGCGTTCAACAAATTCCTTAGGTAGACTAGAAATTCTGGTCACCGCGGTCCCATAAGGCTCGTAAAGTTGATAACTTTGGAAAACTCTCTTATGTGGTCATAAATACTTGGCAGTAACAAAAAGGACACGTGTTAGAAAAGTTTCAACATTTTCTGAAAGTAATCAGTACTTTGCACTTTCCGGCACTGACACAATGGGTTTTATAAAGACGTCTTTATTTTATTTGAAATAATTTGAATCTAAAAATAATTAAAAATATTTTAAAAGTTTACAACTATTTATTTCAATTTAAAGGTAAAGTGTAAAATTGTTTCATTACATACAGAAAATCTTGACTATTATTGTAGCCTTCATACCCTGTGTTACTAACTTAATACTGTTTTATTTAACAATAAATATGACTTTTACTTGTAAATAAGACATTGTGTGTGTTTCGTTTAATACAACAGTGCTATAAAGGATTATCTACTTGAGGTTAACACTCAGATTTAAAACTACGCTACAGTACATATCAAAAGTTAAATGTTAGTCCTAATAAATCTGGAAAACTAGATATAAGGTAACTAATAGGTGATTTTGTTATAGAATTTGCCTTCAAAGGAAACAAAAAAATATAATATTATAATCCTGATTTCGATTGCGGTGGGGAAACTTAAGGATGTTGATTGATTATGTATAATACTTAACGATTAACTAACATCCCTAAACACATCACACAATCGCTTTGTAAAGCGAAACACTTGTACACCTCATATATTAGTATTAGAACAGAAGCTGCGTCTTTCCCCGTACAGTATTTGTTATGGCTCTCATCATTAAATGGTATTGGCTCGGCAACTTAGTTATTCCATAGCCTTGCGCTGATGGCCAGAACACTTGTAGAAACAGTTGGTATTCCTCAAAAGTATTATGTGTACTTCCTTTCCTCCGAGATACTGCGTGTGTCCCATCTCCGAGTGGCCGGAAGTTATGTGAGAAAACAGTGGGGTGCAGCACCGGTTAACAATTAGAACATGTACTACCCACTTCTGAGTTCCTCATACTACAACGTGTGTGTCGTAGGCATTTTGCTTAGACAGAACCACTTGGTTTCCCATAATCCGTACTTTCAGACTTGAGCCTCAACTAATTTTTCTTCGCTTATTACTATTCTGACATATTATTTTCCTCCGTTAGCTTCAACTTTGACTTCTGTGCACTTATTTTTGTATTGTGTGTTTATATTCTAGATTCTATTCTCTAGATTCTTTTATAATTTATTTAAATCCACAACACATTATCACATTAACTCATTACAGGAAGCAAGCTGGTGTCAACTGTATTTTAAGTTGTAGTAAGTAACCAGCCTGCTTCACCTAATATACTTCCTGTAACATTACACATGTAATAATATGCAAAGTCGTAAAATTAACGTATATATTTTTATTATAGACTAAGAAATATTTTTTGTTAATAAATATTTTTAAAAAATTACTATTCCTTAACGAGAGGTACGATATTTGTTACCACGTATGGCTTCTCCATCATAATGAGTAGATATAAATATGATGATCCTACCCCAATTTTGGGGACATTAACAAATTACATAGGATACAATTTTACATAAAATTCCTTAATCTAATATTAATTAAGGTACGTAAAATAGATACAATTTTACGTAAAATTCCTTAAGCTAGCATTAATCAAAAATTAAAGTATAGAATTTACATAAGATTCAGTATTCTAAAACATTTTTTTAGAAATATGTCCAAAAATAGCATACAAAGATTACATCAGCTAAGTGTCACTATTAGTTAGATTATTACATCATTTTGTTAGAATAAATCTCACTAGAGAGCGATTCAAATGCAAGCTTTGACTAAGATTATGTGATTGGCCAGAATTTTCTAGAAAAGCCTAATAGCGAAAACTTATAAAAATAGCGCGTCATATTTTTTCTCAGTTCTAATTCGGAATTCATGGAGTAAGCAGACGTTTAATTAGCTTGGATAAGGCCTTAAAAACAAAGCTTCGTTAAGAGGCAAACTCCAATCTAATTTTGTAGTTTACTTCTCCAATCTTCAATCTACTTCTGCTTTATAATTCAGCTTTACTATTTATCATTATAATTCAGCTTTAATAATCAACTCTGCTACATTTGGAATTCTTGTTTGGAAATTACTCTTGAAAATCTTTACATGCTGAACTCTTCAATCTACTACTTTCAGTCAGCTTCATAAAAAAATTATTATATTACATCTGGACTTCATTGCTGTATAACTTTGGAACTGTCCTCATCATTATATTTGGAACTCATTGCTTTGTAACTCCTTCTTCTAAATACATTTGGAAATAACTTCATAATCTCTACATTCTACAAGATATAATATACAAGAATATACAAGATAATATCCACAAGAATTACTACAGTCCACATGGAGAGAACACGAGAGCACTATCTAGCAGAAAACAAGGAAAACAACAACTTATCAGATAAGATTTTTATTACAATATATACATTTACTGACCCTGATTGTGCCTATAATAAATTAATTGAAATAATTAAAAAGAACTTTAATACTAAAAGTCAAAATTAAAAAAAAACATTTATAAAATTAGAGAAATGTAATTGGCAAACTTTAGGCAATAAAACTTTAATTATAATTATAAATAAATAATTTCGAAAAAACAGAATTTAGAATTAGCAAAATTATATAAATATAAAATCAAACATTATATTAACATTTTAAAAGAGAATAATTATAAAGACGTTATTTATAAACAATGGGATATTTTATCTAAATTTTAAAATTAGCAGACAAGGTTAAAAATTTTAAGGGAAATGTTAATGTGATTAATACGTTTTTCGCCACTATTGGTTCAAATTTAGCTTTCGAAATTCCTGATATTAAAAATGAGGACAAACATTTAAATCCTTATAATTCTTTACCAAAGTCTATGTACCTTTCAGAGATAAACGAAGTGAAAATTAAACTCAGAATTAGTTCTTTAAATAGTAATAAAGGAACTGGATCAGATGGCGTCCCAATTAAATTAATTAAGGAAATAAAACCGTATATTATAAGCTACTCACCTATATATTTAATTTGTGTAGTCAAAAAGGAGTGTTCCCCTAAAAATGTAAGATATCAACCATAATTCTAACATATAAAAATTCTGGGGTGTTATCTGATCGAAATAATTTTAGGCCAATCAGTCTGCTTCCACTTTTTGGTAAATGCTTGAAAGATGTATCTACGAAAGGCTATGTACTTATTTTGAAAATAATTCTATTCTATCTAGCAATCTACATGGTTTTAAAAAATAGAAAAATTACTGAAGATGCTATAAATAAATTAATAAATGAAATTCATGGAGGATGAAAGTAAATTAGTAGTATTCTTAGATTTTATAAAAGCTTTTGATACAGTAAACTTTAAAATTTTACTAAAGAAATAAAGTTCAATAGGTATAAGAGGGATAACATTAGATTTAGATTAGATAAATAATACTTTCAAAACAGATTTGCAACACTAGAGTTAGGAATAAAACTTGAAATCTTGAAAAAATTATTTGTGAAGTTGCTAAAAGGCAGTTGTCTACGTCCATTATTATTTCTAATTTATATCACTCAATAACAAAATTAAATTTAAATGGACAATTAATTCTATCGCTGATGACACTGCACTTATAGTTAAAGGAAAAATTGTATCAGATTTATACAAAAAGCAATTGAAGATTTATATTTAATAAAAAAGTGGTTGCAGTATAATAAACTTTCCCTAGCTATTTCAGAAAAAAATTCATGGATTTCTCTTCACAGTCTGATAATAATCTAAATTCTAATAAATTAACTATTCACTCTTATTATTGTCAGCAAGATTATAATAACAAAAATTGTAACTGCTCTTCTTTAAATTCTGTTATCTTTTCAAATATCTTGGCTTAAGAATTGACAAAGATTTAAACTTTAATTTACATTTAGAACAAATTCTCAACACAATAAAAAAATCTATGAAAGCTTTAAATATATCTTCTTATTCAAAAACGTATAAGAAAGCCGTTTTTTCTAGTCTCATAGACTCTCACATAAATTACGCTATATGTGCTTGATTTAATGACTGTAATTCTAAATTGCTTTCTGAAGCGCATAAAAAATTATTTATAATTATAAAGTCAGCAATGTACTCTTAGTTGATACGATGTATTTGTATAGAAAAATAGTTTTACTCCGTACTAATAAGATACCTATAAGATTCTTAAGTCATTATGAAATACAATTGTACAATAAAACTCACCATTATAGCGATTATTCCTTCAAAACTAAATTTTTAATACACACGCACTTAAAATATACACACATACTTAAAATAAACAATTAGGTTTTTTAACTTAAAACACAATTTCAGAACACACACAAAACTAACAATAAAAAATTACTTTGCACACATTCAGAACACACAATCTACAATGCGGTCAGTATATTCCATAGCCACATTTCTCTCTCTTATCCAAGAGTTGATAGTCATTTCATGTTCTAGTTCGGAATTCAGTGAGTAGATAAAATGACGTTACAGAATAGTAAGCCATTTATATAGAGAAAAAGTAGCTAAAATTAGTTTATCAAATAATTAATTTATCAATATATAACTTTATCAAATATATAACTTTATCAAATATTTAATTTTATCAAGTACATTAACTTTTAACAAATCTACTTTCCTTAGAATCACATAAGCAACATTTAGCAGATATTCTCTTTACCCAATTTTTAGTTTTTATTATATTTCATCTTTAGAAGACGTCTTCTGCTTACATTTAAAGCAATAAATTAATTCCATTTAGTATAGATAAATTAACCTAATCTTCCCATTTAAAGCAAGTTCATACAAATGGGGAATCTCCTTATATATTTTATTAACTTTATCATCCAATTGTTGCTTGATAACACAATCATATTTGTCAATAGCAGGTGAAAGTCTCACTAAACGTTTTTCACTATAACTAACATATCGCTCTTCAATATTAACAATCTCATTCAACTTAATATATTTCAATAAATCTGTCCTTAAACTATTAATTTCAGAATCCATATCGCTTAGTAGATTATTTCTTATATTTCTTAACATAGTATTAAGTTTGGTTCTAACCCACCCAACATTTGCATCATTTTATTATCGAAGTCATAGTTCAATTCTTTCAAATTTTTATCACATAACTTTTGAACTTTATCATTCATACTAATGTTTAACTTATCAATATTATCAATTTTATCATTAAGTAATTTTGAGTTATTATATATTTCAGTGTTTAATTCATCATAAATTTCTTTAATCAATTGTGCATTACTACTAATATCAATATTTAATTTATTAACACTATCACTAATCAGTTTTTTGTTATTATTTTTTTGGATATTTAATTCATCATATTTTTCTTTATTAATTTTCCATTATTACTAATATCACTATCTAATTTATTAGTTTCTTTTAATGACGCATCTACAATATTAAATATCCACTGTACTTTATTATCCATATCATTAATCATCAAATTTAATTTTTTATTCACATCAAAAACTAATTCATCAAACTCTTTAATTTTTATTGTTTTTAACTTATTATTAATCTCGGAAGTCAACTTAGTAATATTGTTAGTCATATTCGCATTCAACTTTAAATCACCTTACTTTATATCCTTGTTTAATTTCTCTACAATATTATTAATTTTGTTATCTAGGTTTGACTCGTTATGCTAAAACTCATTATCTAAAGTTTTATTCAAATTTATTACTTAATGACGTATTTTATTATTTATATTTTCAAGGCACATCCTTTTAAATTCACCAAATTCCTCAAATTGATCATTTCTATTTTTCTCCTTTTCTCCTAATATTTTAGCAAAATTCTTAGTTTCTTCACTCAAACGATTACTCAAATCATTCTTAACATCTTCTATATCATGGGTTTGAATTTGTTTATCAACACTTAAGTCAATTTCCTTATCGTTAACATGTTCATCAAATTGAGTATCCATGTCAACTAATTTGCTTATCAAATGAGATTTAACTTCCGAAATACTTTCATTTATAGCTTGAAGTCTACTCTCAAATTCTCCTTTATAAAAACTATCTTGAACAATTTGAGTACCAAAAATAACGAACTAAAAATTATGTTGTGAATCTATATTTATTATAGAACAAATTATTTAAAATATTCTCGGAAGAGAGGCCATTATCTAAAACTTTTAGTACATAAACGCATAAATATCCACATATAGGAGGATCTTTAAATGTTTGAATTCTATCTACATTATAATATATTTCAGAGCTACTTTCAAGATATTTTATTAATTCAGTAGGCGGATTCACATCTCCAAAGAATCAAAATAGTATACAATATTACCTATTTTATAACAAGTCCAATGTGTGCCACTTGAAAAAAAGATCCTAAATTTATAATTCGATATTCCTGATTTAAATTTTATTGGGAAGCATATCTCTCATAACCACTCCTGTAAAAAATGTACTATATTTACATTTACTTTCCAACTCGCCAAGAGATAATGCTTTTATTTCAATATATACTAATCCGCTCTGTCAATATATCGCACTAATACTGAAACTTAAGGCCGCTGCCGCCATGTATTTATACCTGCGCTCACAGACCAGAATGTACCTAATACCGTCTTAGCGCTCGTGTGAACTACGTAATTAACTGCGGCCTTGACACAGTCCGCGCGGCTGGCGCCTTCGAGAACCCTCTCGAATATGCGTCGACAAGCACGTAAGCCACACGCGTTACATCGACATTCTTCTGGCACATTCGACAAACACGTAGATTGTTCTGTGATGTCGTAACAATATTTTAAAGTATTTAAATTTAGACCGGATCCTTTTACATCTTCTAATACTTTATCTAAACAATCTAATATATTTAGAACAATTGGAATAACATCTTTTTTAACGCAGCTGCTCTTCTAGTGTAAGAAACTACTTTATTAACAACAGGAATTTCCTCTCCAAAATTATTTAATAAACCACCTTTCTGACATATTTTTAAAAGATTATATGAAAATTTAATTCTAACCCCCTTCAAAGTTTTCTTATGCTTTCAAAATTTATTATGTTGTCTATTTGTTAACAGAATCTTGTCTTTTCCATCTTTAAGTTAATTTAAAGAAAATTGAATAGTAACTACAGATTTATTTTTGAAAGCCGATTTTAACTTAGCTTTTTGATTATTTGAAAAATTAATCTACATACGTTTACAGCTACTATTCATATAATCCATTTATATATAAGAAAAATTAAATTGAAATTTAAAACCGTGTTTTTTGTTTAACCCCATTCCTAATTTTCTTTTTAACCACATTCCTCCAGTTGTTGCTAAAGAAAACGCTCTTTCATTTAAATCAGCATCATTAGAAATAACTCTATCCCACGCATTCCTGTTTGAAAAATTTTATCTGATTCAATTCTATCTTAAGTCTTAGGATGATCTCGATACCAAATATCATGTTCTCTAGTAGCTTCATCAAGCGGATTAATTCCAAAATCTCCACGAGCTAATGTCTTAACTATTTTAGTTCCTGGACCAAGAAAATTATATTCTAGATCGTATAATTCAAATGTTGAATTATATAGAAATGTATTAAATAATCCTGATCCAATTTTCTCGTCTCTTAAAATAGATCCGGGCAAAGATGGAACAAATCTAATAAAAAATTCTATTCCCCTTGGCGTATCAATTATCTCTTCCATCTTATTTGAAAAGTAATGTATAATTCCTATCTTCTCATTATGGAAACTATCATTTCCGGCTTTTTCTTGAGTAAAAATATAATTGAATCTGCTCAATAATTTGTTTATATTATCTATATATTTATATTCTAAGTTCTCTTTATATTGTTTTATACCGGATCTTTCAACATTATTTCTATTACACCAAATATCCGCAATTAAATTAATATAATTATTTCCCTTACTAGATTTAGGTTTACCGGTATTTTGATCATTATTTTTATAAATAAATTCAGTATCAAATAAAATCTTTATATAATTTTTCAAATCATCTTGAATATAATATATGTTATCTGGAGCTTCATTATATGTTAGTAATCTCCAAAGTCCTTCAGTTGCTTTACATTTTTCATTATCAATAGTAATATCGTCATGATCTACTCCAAATACCGAATTGTCTATCATAAAAGCATTCTTCTTTTTATTCCAATACAATCCAAATTTGTCATCTTTAGCTCTTGGTAAATATTTTTGAGCTATCGGTCCAATAATCTTATTCAAAGTATTTGGAGTAACTATAGTTTCTATTAAAGTAGAATTCTGATTTTTTCTTCTTGTGGACGAGAAGCTGATTACTTAGATGTATCCATAATAGGTCTAAAAGGTGTACTCGAAGGAAGTTGATATTCTTCGTTATAATTACTTGATTCTGGAATTGATATATTAGCAAACTTATTCACAACTGGTACTAAATCCATTAAGTTTCGATTCTGATCTAAGACACCGTTAATATTTAAATCAACGCTTTCTATAGCTTTTCTAATTGGCTCAAAAATTTGTTGTTTAAATTCCTCATTATATATTTCTTTCTCTTGAACTTGATTGAATATTTTAATTAATCCCTTCTCGATTGAATCTAATTTTTTAGCTTCTTCAACGCTTACTTCAGTATTTGAGTTATCCATTTATAAGAAAGAAATATAATATAACGTGAACGTGAACATGAACGTGAACGTAAACATGAATGTGAACACGAACGTTATAACGAATTTAAAATATTTATATAACATAAAATTTATCCATATATTTTCCATTATTTGCTTTCAAAGTTAGATTTATAGAAAGAAATCCATACCCCTTAGACCAACGTCTATCGCAAATCTTCAAGAATTCTACAAAATTCATATCGCTACTTACAAAATCATCATATATAAATTTCGTGTAATGCTTATTCTGCTTAAATATAATTATCATATTTAAATTATATCTGATTACTCTCAAATCAACCAAAGAATAACATTGGCTCAAATATATACAAGAAATATTTTCAAGAAATATAAACAAAATACTCTTTAATTATATCTTGATTTTCTAGTAAACATACGTCAAAAATAACTAAAGAATTAGGATGACAATCATCTACTTTTATTAGATCTTTACAATTAGAATAAAAATAAGTAGTGTGTTAGGGGGTATATCGAAACAGGAAGTAGTGACGTCACGATCAGCTGGTGACCGGAAGTAGTGACGTCATGATCCTGACCTACCTCAAAAGCCAGTGACGCCACTGAAACAGCAATGGTGGTCATTGTTTTAGTAGCGCCCTTTGTTTCAGTGTTGAAATAATATCGCTATTGTTTCAGTAACTCCTATTGTTTCAGTGACGTCACTGGCTGTTGAGGTAGGTCATGATCGTGAGGTCGTTGATCCGGTCATCAGAGTAGATCGTAACGTCACGCTTCCTGTTTCGATACCCCCCCGTACTTGACCGTGTGTGTGTGTGCGATTTATTTGCAAAATATTTCGGTGTAGGTTGCGGTCATCTTGAGGTCAATGCCGTGGTCCAGCACTGGACTATGCGTCGCTCACGAGTGCTGAGAGAACACTGAAGGGGTCGACCAATCAGAGAGAGATGTTTCTTCGACCGCGGACAATTAAACACTGAGCCCATCAAAACTTTGACATTCATATAAATGGTGGCCAGCCCAGGAAACGAACGATAGAATTGCACGACACCACAAAATTTACCCCTGTTAAAAGGGTTTACCCTGTAAATACATTTTCTAACGTAGTACCAAACTTCTTTAACTAAAAAGAGGAAAAAAATATAAAAATGTAATGAATAATTAAATAATTAAACAATAAACAGCATTTTATACAAATTAAAACAAAAGAAGATGATTTATTTAAAATCATACATGTATTAGAAGAATAGAAAAAACACTTAACAAATAAGTAATACAAATAATTAAGCAATAAACAGCAATTAAAGAACACAAAAGTGCATTATGTCAAAAGTATTGCTAGATTTGATACTCTGTCTTTAGATACTGTCGATCGTACGTTCAAGTAAACGATTTACATTTACGATACTCTGTCTTTAGAAATTGTCGATCGTACGTTCAAGTAAATAATTTAAGTTTACAATGCGACAATCGGGTAAAAAAAAAATATAAATATAAACGCGAGCGTACGCCTCCTGTAGGTAGTATGACCTACATAACAACGGGCCGCTAAAGACACGCTCCCCTCACCATCTGGCCAACATCATTCACGCCTAGCGCGCGCGGGGTGTGGACGGAGAACTGTTTCATATGCGCGTAGTGAATCTTAATTAACTCGCTGAATACGCGAGGGAACGAAGTTAAGAGATATCTGTTATGTACAATAGTTGCACAATAATCATAATCCTTAAATTGTGTCTTATGTTAAATGTTGTAGGCGATTTACTACTTTTAAAATTTCATAGTCATCTCTGTATGCATCTCTCTCTCTCTCTCTCTCTCTCTCTCTCTCTCTCTCTCTCTATCTCTCTCTCTCTCTCTCTATCTTTCCCTTTTGCACCCTTAACCCACACGCATGTGCTTAATTCTACAAACTATTTTCATTAAATTCAATTACACAGACGTAAACTGAGAGCGTGACGTTAGCTATATGTCTGAAGTGTGTGTGAGCGCGCGCGCGTGTGTGTGCGTTTGTGTGTGTGAGGATTGGAAATAACATAAACAGATGTTGAAACAATACATAATATTTCGCAAAGTAAAGTCTGTAAAAAACGGATAATTGGAATAGCACCATTTAGTCAGTAACAAATAAGTAAGAAAAATAATGAAGCAATAAACAACAATTTATACAAAAAAAACAAAAGAAGATGATTTATGTTAAATCATCCATACATTAGAATAATAGAAGAAACACTAATTATATAATACATAGCCACTACATAAACATTAAAACAACCGAAAATTAATCGAAGTTAACTCGATTAGCCGTTAGCTGTATTGTAAGTGAAACATTCACTAAATCTCTGAAGATACAGAATAATATCTTCGAAACGTACGTCAGGTAAAAATAAACCTACTTGCAGTGTATTTATTTGAAGATATTACATTCAGAATAGTAGAACATCTTATACATGACAACGTGTAGATTCCATGACAACAACACATCATCCCCTACATAAATTTGCGCACTTCAAAAGTCATGCTGTTCTATATGTTGCCGGAAGAATGCATCGAAGACCAAGGCAGCGATGTGCGAATAAGTCTAGCACAATTTATTCGGATTCTTCGATAAACGATTATTAAGACATGCTCAAAAATGTTCTAACTTTTAGAAAATTAAATAATACGTTAGATAATTAGCGAGAGAGAGAGAGAGCGAGTTAGATAGCGAGCGAGAGAGAGATAGGGGGAGCGAGAGAGGGAGAGAGTGTCCGCCCTCAAAGACACGCGCCGTCTCAAACCCCTCATATAGCAACAGCTGGAAAATTTCACCAGCCAGCGAAGAGTATATGTGTGTGTGTGTCTAAGCCGATGAAGTAGGGTTTATATAACACATAGGGTAACCAGAGAGAGAGAGACATGCTACACATTGCATATGCTACGTCATCAAAGACAGTTGCAAATTGTTAAATATACTTCGTCAGATTTACAATTTACGCCTAAAGGCTCACTCTTTCTACAAAATACAGAATATCACAATGGGGAAACATGAAAGGCACAAAATTTAACAAGTTAATCGGTAAACGTATTGAACTTTAAAAAAAAAAAAATGAATTCAATACACAGAAGAATACAAAAAAAAGCATAGCACAAGACGCGTTCACCCTCCGATAGATATGTCGAACCTGTGTGAACCAAATGGCCTTAATTTCGTGCAACAGTTCGATGTAATTGACCTCTCTCTCTCTCTCTCTCTCTCTCTCTCTCTCTCTCTCTCTCTCTCTCTCTCTCTCTCTCTCTCTCTCTCGCCCAGCGCGTACAGGGAACCCTTCGTTCTCAAGGCGAAAAACCGCCTTTCACCCTAACGAAAGCGAACACATAGCGTCACCCTCTCTCTCTCCCTCTTTCTGTTTCCCCATGTATCTGGCAGTTTCTGTTTCTTCATTACATGCGTATAAGCATGGTAGTAATATTAACAGTTATACAAATATCTAGCAGTAATGCTGTTTGTGTCAACGTGTTTTCAACGAAGGTAAGCGGTAAAATATTAGCAGTACAGTAGCCTACTTACCTTTCCGTAGGCATATAGGTACTGCGTAAACCTAACTCATTCCATGAACTGAAATATCACCTTTACATGCATTTATAATGAATGTATTCCTTGCTTGGAATTTCACAATGTATGAATTTAGCCCAACAATAATCGCGCTCGACAACAACACAAGCACAGCCCAAGAAGTCCTAACCCATCGGAGCCTGAAAAGGTTCTGTGGACGATGCGTTAGATCCCGTGGGAACCAGACACTTGACAAAGTTTGATACAACCCACATGCCCTCTTAATACCGTGGGATTGAAACTCATATAATAAACAAATGCGCAATGCCTACAGTGTAAATGACCTCGCGCTGAGCGACCTTGAACATTGAACGAAAACAGAGAAGAGCATTGTTCTTATTCAGAACACGCGAATGACCATCTCATGCTGTAGACGGAAGTGAATCAAAGCCTTGAATAAGGTTGTGCAACATACATGACCCCTCGCTAACCCGTTAACTAGAACGGGTGAATGAACTATCACCCTAACAGAAAGTAAACACATAGAGCCACTCACGTATATTTCCCCCATTCTCTCTGTCTCTCTCTCTCTCTGTCTCTCTCTCTCTCTACACATGATTCCCGGTGGTGCTATCAAGAGTCCTTGGAAATATAACTTCCTCATCACTTAACCAAATAGTTCCTATTCACCAAAATTTTAAGCAATATTTAAGAATTAATAAAACAATTAACGCAAACAGACAACGCATTGGTTTCATCCGGAACAGGCGACCTTTATTCGCTGTACGGAAGAGAATTCAAAGGCTATGCATCAATTTTATCACAACATACTAACAGCTGCGCGTGCACGCAACAATGCAAGCCCCTAATGCTGTATGCGTAAACGCGTTTTCAACTTCGACTTACTGAATCCGACCGATGTTCATGTAGAAGCCGTGAATGTAACAACACACGTCCGTACTCAACGAAGGAACAACGCGTACTAAAGGCATACACGCTTGAGGTACATTAGAAATACAATCCAGACGTTTTTTGATGTTTGAAATAAGCAACAAGGCCTTAATTTTCGTAGAAATGAGAATGAATAACTATAAACAAATTGTGCAACACCGCGATGTCAATGACCTCTCACTAACACGTTAACTAGAACGAGTGAACGACCTCTCTCACAGAGAACCCCTTTGTTCTCGGACGAACGTAGAAAGTACTTTCCCACGATGTAAACAGGAACTGAATCAAAGCCTTGAATAAAGTTGTGCAACAATATGCTCATGCCCATACATTGTACAGATTTACCGCTTAGACATCAGTTAGCTGTTGGACACGTTGCTGAAAACAAGTGACTTCTAACCTAAAAAAGTGTGCTTTAATCATATTAATAGACATACTGCCTACGCCTTAGTTACCAGCCGGACACGTTGGTGAAAACGAGTGCTTTTCTAACCCAAAAAAGAGTGTGCTTTATTCATATTGACTTACTGCCAACACCTCAGTTACCAGCCGGACACGTTTGTCAGCATGGCTCATCGAGACGTTATCCAAGCTGCTCCGCAGCTGTGGTTGAGTTTCAAGCGTTCCTAGGCTTGCGCAACAAGTACATCATCAAAGAGTTGCCTGTCGTGGACCCGTCTGCTCGATGTTTCACAGTAACATTTTTGCACCACCTTACGAAGAATCGCATCTGGACGAAACGACCGTTAGAAACAACGAATGGTTGACAAGATATTATCACCGTATGAGATGGAACGAGGGATATACACCGTACACTGATATGCCTCGTACGCTCGTGGAAATCTGTTCGCACTTCTCTACGATCTACACAAAAGTAATGGAAAAAAGGAACTTTCTGTGCCCCTACCATCACAACGTGATCGATCTCAGCGACATGAACGCACCGTCATTGATGAATGACGGATCTTCATCGCTGCAGCAGTGTCCTATCCGACAACACAATTCGAACCATAACAATGGACAGTTGACACAGTGCGCACTGCGTAAAACGATGAACTACAGTAACTGGTTGATGACGAGTGGTGGTGTTTTCGAACGAGCGCGGTAAACATGCGCTGAATGTGGGACATTTTTAGGCAACAGACGTTGATTGTAAACCGCGCGCGCGAGCGTGTGTGTATGTGCGTTTGTGTAAATACTATAAATATGCATATACCACTTTAGTAGAAACAACTGTGATTTTGTAATGTGTCTTTTCTTTTTGTTAAATAAATGTAAACAGAAACCAAAATACGCTTTCGTTATTTTTACATCAAACCTCATGTGCCTCTCGCCGCTGAACCGATGCCATCCGCTTGCGGTAGTAGTGAGTTGGAGAGGAGACTAAGCTACTAGTACATCGGTTTTCCGCTAGAGGTTGGGTGGAGGTGGTGATGACGTCACGGAATACTTTCCCACGCTGTAAACAGGAAGTGAATCAAAGTCTTGAATAAGGTTGTGCAATAATATGCTCGTGGATATATATTGTACAGATTTACCGGCCAGCCCTCAGTTAGCAGCTGGACACGTTGCTGAAAACAAGTGGTTTCTAACCTAAAAAACGTTGCATTAATCATATTAATAGACTTACTGCCTACGTCTCAGTTAGCAGCCGGACACGTTGGTGAAAACTAGTGCTTTTTTAACCTTAAAGAAAAGTGTGCTTTATTTCGTATAAGTCATAGTACAGAACCATGGCACTATACGCAACTCGTACGACCGCACTTAACGGGAGTGTAAAGACGATAAATTATAACGATTTCGAAGACGGAGTTGACACGGTATCCGTATTGTTGGCCAGAATGGCGGACGTTATTCCGAGAGACGTGCGCGCGGAATCACGCGACATGGGGGATAGTTTCAAGTGATACTTGGCCGTGCGCGTTGTATTAAAAAACTCGTATCCGAACGCAAACTGGAGCAGACGGGAGTGTTTCGTTTGGGTACACAACACGTTTTACACGCGACGGACGTTGAAGACATGAACGAACAGTAAAGAGAGTGCGTGGAAAAAGTGCTGGATTCGGTTTAAAAGTTTACTCGCGAAGGTAGTGGATGGGTCGAGAACGGGATCGTGGCCGTTGAAGTAAACTTGTTAAAATATAGTCCTTTAACTGGATCCAGTTACATACCAACACCCAAGAAATTATTAAGTAAGAAAGCGTTAATGAATGTGCAGAATCTACACGATGATAAATGCTTCCTCTGGTCCGTTCTAGCCGGGTTACATCCGATCGCGTCTAACCCGCAACGCGTGTCTCACTACAAACAGTAAGAAAACGACGTGAATATGAAAGGGATCGACTATCCGGTGCCGGTGACCCAAATTAAAAATTTGAAAAAAAAAACGGGAACATTTTGGTGAACGTGTTCCTTTACGACAGCGAAATTAAGAAGTTCGATACAGAAAAGGCAAAGTGTACCCTATTCGCATAACCGAGCACAAAGACAGGACGCACGTGAATTTTTTATTACTGGTCAACGACGAAGGGGTCAAATATTACTGTCTTATTAGTCACATGTCGAGTTTGCTGTACACACTAACGAAAAGTAGGTCGGTTACGATCTACTGCAATTACTGTTTGTAGCGGTTTCGCGATAATACGGATCCTGAAATCGCGCGAAAACGACTCGAAAATTACGAGGTACTCTGCATACTGCACGGAGCGCAAAAGTTCGAACTCCCTACCGGAAAACACAGCCACATGTATTTTAAGGACTACACAAAGTGTCACAGAGTACTGTACACGGTTTACGCGGACTTTGAATCTTTTCTTCGCCCAGTGTCCGAATGTATGTACAAATATATGAGTATGACCGTAACGGCTGGTCGTGGTTAAAAGATGGATTATACGTACGGTGTAAGACATGAAGGCGGTAAATGGACGATAAGCGATTCGCAGATGGAAATCGATGGTAACGATAATTTTGTTATCAACGGTGTAATATAGAAAGGCACGCCGGGATTTTCAAACTGGTGTTCATGAAACGTCCGGATACCGGTGTTTACAGCAAAGACGATCTCGCGACTTGCAAGCGTATACTGGAAGCGACTAACGCACACAAATTACACTATTTACCGACAACGCGAAGAAACGTGAACAGAGGGCTAAAGTATACAAAGATAATAGGTCCGTTGTTTCGAACGAAACGTACGGAACGCGGACACGTGAACAAAAACAACTACATCCAAAACGGAAACGATATATACATGGAAGTGAGGAGAAGAGGAAATGATAAAATCGATTACGTGCACTGGGACGATCCGAACGAACTGGTGGACAGACTGTGATAGTTGATTGAATCCCAAAGCGTCGGTAACAGCGGTCACACGAACGAAATCGTCTCCACTGTGGATGAAATGCGTGAAGCCGATATCGTTGTATAAACCAGACCGTATAATATGTATATAAACGAGTGAACAGAGTCGACACAGTTCATTCGTAAATCGGCACGATGAGCGTTGACGAATTCGGCAGACACCAGAGACACACACGAGACACACCACGGCAGACACACGAGAGAAACACGACGCAGCCTGTGGGAGGATGTCGGTATCGGATTGACGGTGGACGGACACTTCGACATAGCGAGGAAAAAATACGCAACTTGGGCGAACCGCTCTACGGTAACGACGCCGTTCCACTGCAGTTCGTGCAAGACCACTGCCTGTTAGTTGGCGATCCGGTGCAAGTTTCCAGTGGTGGCGGCGGCGTTGTCACAAGAATAGACGTCAAAGGGCTAAGCTCACCAACGTCGGAACTCCCGCCGATCTCAAGGACGCCGTCAACAAGCAGTTCGTAGACTACACGTGCTTGCATTTCACAACACCGGCACCGAAGAAGAAGAACGCGCGCGCTCACCGCATTAAATCTCTCAGCAAACCGATTCGTGCGAGAGGCGCTGCGACCAAAGGGTACGTAGACGCGAAGTTTATACCGCTGGACGTAAAATTTAACCTGTCAGTGGGGAACGTGCGGATAACACAGTTAGCACCGCCCGTGAACAACAAAGACGCGGAGAACTTGGAATTTTTGAACGAGCACACGACCTTCTTTGAACGAAACGTGGTTTAACGCGCAAGGAAAGACTATTTTAAACGTCGGCGACGGCAGTCGGGTCATGGACGCCGTAAACGTACGTCAATTGGAGGACGTGAGGCGGTACGTGAGCAGCGAAATGTACAAACTCGCAAACGTGTTCCAAAGACGATGGGAGAAAGTAGTTCCGTACATCTATAAATTGCACGCTCACGCAGCGCGGAGTTCACTCCACGCCGAAGAGGCAAAATTGATACACGCTATCAACGAGGAGACGAGCGAGTTAATAGCAGAATTGGATAAGGCCGAAGGGAAGGACAAATATTGGAGATCCGTTTACAAGGTTGATAAATATTGTCATGTATGAATTACGAGGTCATAGTGTTAAAAACGAAAAAATGGTGCGTGGTCCTATCAGAAAAGTGCTTAAAAGCGTGATACGTTTGTCACACAGTCAGTACCGACTCTGATCAATCGAGCGGTGGACGTGTTACCGGTGGAACTGCATCTGCCCGGATACAGATTCTGCGGACCGGGAACTAGACTGGAGGAGAGATTGGCACGCGGTGAACGCGGAATAAACGAGTTGGACGAAGCCTGTCGTGAACACGACATCGCGTACGCCAAGTACAAGAACAACCAGCGCAGACGTGCAGCGGATCGCGTGCTAGCCGGCAAGGTGTAGGATGGAGTGAAGGCTTTGAATTCGGGCATCGGCGGACGAGCGTACAACACTGCGTTAGTCGCAGCGATGAAGGCGAATTTGGCGTTAGGCGGCGGCGGTCTGTGCAGCGGACGTAAACGTCGCCGTCGCATCGGAGCGGTCGTTATGCAAAAAAAGGCAGCACGTACGACCGGGGGAGGAGGGAGAGGAGAACGACGACGAGGAGGACGACTGGTTCGGGAATTCAACGTCGACGGCGACAGAACGGAGGAAGAGGTAACCGCAAAACGGCTTAGGGACTGTACCTGCGTCCGTACCGAAAAAACTAGTAAAAATACCCGTGTGCCCGTATTTCGAACGTGATCTGTACGCGTACGCGAAAAGATTGAACGTACCTTATTTCAGAGGCGTGTACATGCGCGACGCTTTACCGCGCTCGCCGCCGTGGAAGAACGAGAGCGCCGTCGTGAATCTCGACGATACCGCTGGACCGGGCACGCACTGGGTATGCTACAACAAGCGAGGTGACAGGGTCGTGTACTTCGACGGTATCGGTAATTTACGTCCGCCGGGCGAGCTGAGGCGGTACTTCGGATCGAGTGTGACAGCTGTGCGTTACAATTACGCGCGTAAACAACCGCCGTCCACAGTCGTCTGCGGACATTTATGTTTAGAGTTTTTGTCGTCGAACGATCAATAGACGTCGAGATGTCTTGGCTTACAGTCACCGTCACGGGTACGGATTCGAGCGCACTCGTCTGTGACTTTTTTCCGCCACTCGAACTGACGGCGGGTGAATGGTACGTTGGAATGTTGGATTGCAACACGTACAACTCTATTACTGAACGTGGAAAGCGGCAGAAACAACGTCTTTTCCGTACTGAAGGGTGGCGGTGGTGCGCGTAAAACGTTACAACTCATCGAATTACCGACCGGTACGTACGAAATCGGTGATATCGAAACGTACCTGAAGTAAGTGCTAGTCAACCCGAAATTCAGTCTGCGCGCCAACAGCAACACTCTGAAATGTGAACTTTACTGTTCCTACGAGATCGATTTTGGTAGTACACAACATGGAATCGGTGCTATGCTGGATTTCATCAAGGAAACCAAGTTGGAAGCGTATAAATTACACACGTCAGACGCGCCCGTAAACATTAACAATGTGGACGTTCTGGAGGTAAGGTGTAACGCCGTGCAAGTTTCTTACAAGGAACGACGAAACGAGCACATTCTGCATTCGTTCTACTCGACGGTCGAGCCGGGATTCAAGATAGTCGAAACGCCCAGAAACGTCATATACCTTCCGGTGAACGTACAAAGTTTACGTAATATTACCGTATCGGTACACGATCAAGACAGAGGTATCGTGAATTTTCACGGCAAAGTCATCACCACCTAAAACTGATATAACGTTGGGTTTTTACTTGAACAATAGCTGTTTTTCCGTTGCATCGTCATCGTCTCGCGCAAGACTCGCGAAGATAAAAGAGGAGCTCGGGAAATCCGTCAGTCGACGTTTGACGTTGAAGGGTTTAACACCGGCGAACCGACGCTACCTGATTTCACTAGGCTTCAAAGTCAAGAAAAAAAAGTAACATGGCGGTCAGCGGTATCCTGGCGGTCGATCAAGGTCCGCTCTTCGACGACACCATCACGCATTACGAGTACAACAGTCACGCGGCGTACGCGTCGTCGCGATACAGTAACAACGATAAAATACGTATACCCACGCTGCAGCAGGACGTCTTCACTCGGCCGATGGAAAGTTTCCTGTACGTTGAAGGCAAGCTGAGCAAGAAGATGTCCGGAGTGAGTGATACCGACGAAGTGAACGTGAAACTGGTGAACAACGCGATTGCGTTTCTCTTCGAAGGAATCCGTTACGAATTGGCCGGTGTGGAAGTCGATCGGAACAAAAACGTCGGCATCACGTCCACGTTGAAAACCATGCTGTCCGTCGGCAAACCGGACGTTGATGCGATGGTAAACGCCGGATGGGTGGCACCGACGACTAACGAGATAACAACTTTAGCGTACCACTGAGTATGTTGATGGGATTCGCTGAAGACATTACACGGATCATTTTAAACATGAAACAAGAACTGATACTGTTACGCACGTCCACTGATTTAAACGCTATGGTGATGACGAGCACCGCGACAACGGCTAACGCCGATCTCGAACTGATAAAAACATGTGGATGGTTCGGTACGTGCACGTGAACAACGATATGCGGTTGGAGCTGTTGGAGCTGATGCGGAAGGACCCACCGCTGTCCATACCGTTTCGCAGTTGGGAACACCACGAGTACCCGACATTGCCGACGACCGGCAGGGAGACTTGGACGATCAAGACGTCTTCGCAACTGGAAGAGCAAGTTGAAGGTGAGTTTGTGTTACTCACCTTCCAGATGGGCAGAAAGAACGATGTGAGAAAACAAGCTGACGAATTCGATCACTGCAACGTGACCAACGCGAGACTCTTTCTGAACGACAAGTACTACCCGTACGGTAACCTGAAAATGGATTTCGCTAACGGATGCTACGCACTGCTGTACGACATGTATTCTCGTTTTCAAAAATCGTACTACCACAGGACTCAATCCAACGTACTTCTATCGCCGCACGAGTTCAGTGATAAAGCACCGCTATTCGTCTTCGATTCTAGAAGACAGGACGAGTCGCTCAATTCTTCGCCGTTCGACGTGCGACTGGAGTTCAAGTCCTCGGAAAATTTCCCCGCTGAAACCACAGCCTTCTGCACGATATTTCACGATTCGCTCAACGTATACACTCCGCTGTCCAACACTGTGCACAGACGCACTTGATTTCGTCCCCCACTACTACCACCACCACCCGGGGGTAGTTGTCTCCTCCCCCCCATTACCAACACAAATAACAGGAAGTCGTGATCTGTATACATTGCCGAGTGTTGCATCATCTTGTGTCAGTTGAGAGATTGCTGTTGACTGAGAACGTTGTAGTTACTGTGAACTTTGTGACTGTGTGTTATTACCGAACAACATAGCGTCGACAATCTATGAATGCGAACAGCAGCAGCAGCAGCAGCCTTAAACAGGACGAAGAATGATGAAGGATAAACAAAATGGCGGACTGATTACAAAGCGTTACGTACGCGCTACAATAGGTACACTTGTCGTCATGTGGTCGCAAGGCAATGACGAGGACGTTCGAACCCCTGTCGTCGAGTTTCAAGCGTTCCGCGGTGTGCAGAACGAGTACGTTGTCCTGGAGTTCGCCGTGGTAGACCTGTCTACACGATGTTTTACGGTGGCGTTTTTCACGCCTCTTTACGAACTGTCACGACTCACCGCGAAGACTATAAAAACCAACGAATGGTTGGAACGGCGCTATCACCGTCTGAGATGGGATGACGGTTACATTCCGTACACGGTCGTGTCGCGTACGATCGCGCAAATCTGTGCGAATTTCATCACGATCTACACTAAAGGGTCGGAGAAAGCCGCTTTTCTACGCGTCCGCCACCTCAACGTTATCGACCTCAACGGAATGAACGCGCCGACGGCCAGCGATCGGTTGACGAGCTTGCTACATTGCTCTATCGTTCAACATCAGGACAACAGCAGCGGAACGTCCACCACGTGTGTGTTGCGTAGAGCGTTCTTCTACAGCGAGCGGTTGGTAAACGTGAGACAATAACGTGCTTTACAACGGTGTAGTCTATGCATGAAAGTTATGTACAGCAAAATATTTTAATGTGTGACTTTACGCTAGGCAATAAGATGTAGCCTAATATTAGCATGTGTATAATTGTTAAGTATATACAGTCTACTTTGTGCATGAACGTTATGTAGTTTAAAGCAAGTTTGTGTGTGTGTGTGTGTGTGTGTGTGTGTGTGTGTGTGTGTGTGTGTGTGTGTGTGTGTGAGACTACACTACAAAATGCGATGTTGTCTATTATAAGTTTGTGTATAGTAGTTCAGTTTATACGTTTGTGTATAGGATAGGATATCGAGGTGAGTTATCCGAGTTTGTTCACGTTATGAGAGAGAGATGAACGATTGCAACCGTATACGTCACTGTCGCAGTAGAAATATTCATAAACGTGGTCAGGGTGTCCGAGACGGGTCACTGACACGGTTGAACTCGTCTCGATTTAACAGAAACTTTGTGTATGTGATACGTGAAAAATAACGCTTCTCGATATTCCAACCGTATACCGGACTATTAGTTTAAGTAAAAAAAAAATAAAGGAACAAATAAAAATTAAAAAGCAATTAAAAAATTTAAAAAAGCTTTAGTCAGCATTGTGTGGTGTACGTTTGATTGTTTTCACCCAACACTGTATATGTTAAAAGTACTGAGATTTTTTAAATACTTTGGTAACGCGGAGTATATCCGCGAAACGGGGAAACCACGTCAAAAAAAGGGAAGCGTATCTTTTCCCACCTCATGGGTCGCTTGGAATGGACAAGAGTACATACGGTTGTTGTAATTGTACGTAATTACCGCAATGATATATATGACCCTAATTACAAAATTCACTACAACAAAAATTTTAAGTCAATGTATTTCACAATCCTCGATCGGTTACAGGAAAATACTGTTACACCATATCACCATGACACAGTATGATACAATTCAATCGATAGACCTGTTGCATCATATTATTGTGAAACAGTATGGTGTTGACAGGATGTTGTGCAATAGTTACACTCATTATTAGAACAGGAGGGATTGTCCGTCTGTGTAAACGAGGCTTGTTCGCTATACCGTTCAGTCTCGTGTTGACAGCCACGAGCCCGAGCCCGAGAGCGAACCCGAACCCGGCACTGATCCCGACCACCAGCATACACACATACAAACCAACAGAGAGCACAACACGGGAGACTCCTTAAACACGGAGACACGTGTCGATCAACTGACCGGGTCAACGACCTCACGATCAGCTGCTCATGACGTTACTGAAACAGCATGACGTTACTGAAACAGGCGAGTGACGTCACAAAACAGCATGATGTCACTGAAACAGGAGAGTGACGACACTAAAACAGTGGTAGTTACACTCAATTCTCGGACAAGAGGGGGATTGTTCGTCTATATAAAGAGACCTCGTTGGTCAACCCCTTCAGTCTTATCTCGACAGTCACGACCGACACATCGTCCGGAGCTGGACCACGGCATCGGTCTCAAGATGACAGCAACCCACACCGAAATAATTTGCAAAAAATTCGCACACACACACACACACACACACACACACACGCGCGCGCGGTCAAGTACAAGGGGGTATCGAAACAGGAAGCGTGACGTTACGATCTACTCTGATGACCGGATCAACGACCTCATGATCATGACCTACCCCAACAGCCAGTGACGTCACTGAAACAATAGGCGTTACTGAAACAATAGTGCTTTTGTTTCAACACTGAATCAATGGGCGCTACTAAAACATGACCCCCCATTGTTGTTTCAGTGACGTCACTGGCTGTTGAGGTAGGTCAGGATCGTGACGTCACTACTTCCGGTCACCAGCTAATCGTGACGTCACTACTTCCTGTTTCAATACCCCCCCTAACACACTACTAAAATAAGATACTTTTTAATTGATTTCTTTCCCGACATTCTTATATCTATTTTGCAATTTCTTATAAGCGTCTTGTTCTAGTGACTTACTGAAAACATATAGATTTTTATAGGGAATCCAATTCTTATAATTATATTTTAATAATAATGTCGTTTTACCACTTCCTGAACTTTTTACTATTAAACATCTTAATGGATAGGAAATTATATTATTCTCTTTACAATTATCTTTGGAATCATATACAGTTATCTCTAAACATAATTTTGTAGTTTACTTCTTACATTTTCCCCCATTTTAATAGGATAAAATAAAATCAATCTTTCAAATTTAATGGAAATAATTCAATAATCAAATTAACTTTGGCTCAACCTCTCCAATTGGATGAAGAAGAAAATAGTGGATTAGGTTTAGTAGGATTTTATTCAGATAACTTTATACGCAATGTAAATACAGAGCTCCTGAGTGCTTGCAGATTTCATATTAATAACGAAGTTTACACTTTCAACTTATTGCTAGGTCATTATTTCGTTAAGGATCTTACAAATAGATTCAAAGAATGTTTGAAAGTTTTCATTGGTACATTGAAAGGAGACCAAAGGAAAAGTGTAAACTAAAGTGTAGACGATTTGAAAATAATTGTAAATCCTTATTCGAAACTAACTATTAAGTCTCCTATGGATCTCATAGTTTATAATGAATAACTTTGAAATCTACTAGGATTTAAAAGAGAAAAAATTCGTATTTCGTAAACATTAAGGCAAATGAAGAAAATTCCGGTCAATATGTCCCTATTCTAAGACCATTTGATATTATAGACATTCACTGTAATTTAGTCGAGCCATCTATAGCCTAACTAATCATTCGAAATATATTCATAGATATGAGGAATCTGAAATATTATATTCATTTTTTCCTAACGTTAGCTACCAATTTAAAATGAATGAAAACCTTAATGAAATCCATTATGTTCCTATTAGAAAAGATTTAAAACATATTAAAGAAATAATTATTTCAATTTAAGATGGAAAGGGTAACTTACTAAATAACGAGGGGCCTAATAATATTTAATTTTAAATTAAAACAAATATAACTAAACTCATAAGAAAATTTGTCTGATTTAGTTGGTATGCAAAATGCATACCAACCAAATTATCATGGAAATAAAGAAAAATATCGCAAAATTTATGACGATTTAAAGAGTAGCGAATCTCCCCCTTTGGAATATATCGATTCGCATATGTTTTTATTTTCTAGACGTAGCAAAATGCGGCCTCTATAATATCGATGTAAAAACTATATTTATTAACGTGTTTGGACTTTTTTCTTTAATTCTTTCTTCTAAACAAGAAGAAGCTAATACATTTAAATAAAACAGATTAAAAAAATAATTATTTCAAATCAAGGTGAAAAGAGTAATTTATTAGAAAACGCGGGGGCTAAGAATGCGACGTCTATAATATCGATGTAAAAACTATTTTATTTAATAATATTTTATATTTAAGTTCGAAAGAAATATAACAAAGTTCACAAGTATATTTTTCTAGCTAAATTTGTATCTATAAAAATAAGCAATTACAAACATGAATTTGTTAATGATGGAAGGAATGGGTTCATGTTAATTAATGAAAATAATAATCCATGTTTTAAGGGGAAAGATATTTGCGATATTTTAGTATTCACAAACTCCAGAAAGGCAATTCAAGATAATGTTCCAGGTAAATATTGTAAAATATATGAAGACCTAACAGGACCTCTCAGTTACACTTAGAGAATTTACATCATCATACCGTTTTTTTCATGAAATTGGATTATATTCTCTAATTATAAATTTTCATATGCCCTTAACGAAAAATTTCAAGATTGGGTTTTTGAATAGGTATTACCATCCATCAAAAAGCATTGGGAATATAAAATTAAAGAAAAATATATTATTGAGTAAAGTCAATATATTATTTGACTTTAAAGCCAAATGTTGTTCCTCAAACTCATAATGAAAATCTTTTAAATATATTCACTTTAAAACTCATAATAAACTTATGATCCAAATCATTATGATTATCATGTTATCAGATGTCAAAGAACAAATTTTAATACAAAACATAATAATATTAAAGATAGATTTCCCAATAAGGTCGTTCTTATGAAATTAGCTTATAATCCTAATTCGGTTAATTACTTCCATGTTCCTTAAGGAAATGGAAGTATGGTGATGGAAAAAAAATCGTGTTCAAGATTATTGCAGATTATGATTGTACTACACTCAAAACATGAAAAAAGTCATTTTTCGAAAAGTGTCTGTGTGTGTGTCTGTGTGCCTTTGTCTTTAGATTTTTTTTATGGCAAACTATAACAGCCGCAAATTCAACCAGAATCAAATAATGTTTTGCATACAACCCTGAATTGTAGAGTTCTCAAGATCTATTGTTTTAGGTGAAGATCGGTTAAGGAAAAGGGGAGGTTTACCTGCAAAATTTTATGTTTTAACAAGGGTATTTTCTATGGCAACCGATAACAGCCACAAATTCAAAGAGAATCAAATGATTATTTGCATACAGCCCTAAATTGTAGAGTTCTCAAGACCTATTGTTTTTTGTGAAGATCGGTTAAGGGAAATGGGTAGTTTACCAGCCACGTTTTATGTTTTAACAAGAGTAATTTTGCAAACGATAACAGCCGCAAATTCAAACAGAATCCAATAATGTTTTGCATTCAACCCTGAATTGTAGAGTTCTCAAGACCTGTTGGGTTTGGTGAAGATCGGTTAAGGTAGTTTACCTGCAACATTTTATGTTTTAACAAGTGTAATTTTTTTTTTGACGAACGATAACTGCCGTAAATTCAAACAGAATCAACTACTCTTTTGCATACTATCTTGAATTATACAAAACCTCAAGTTCTGGTGATTTCGTTGAAGATCAGTTAAGGGAAAGGGGTAGTTTACAGGCAACGTTTTTTTTATTTTAACAAGGGTATTTTATATGTCAAACGATAAGAGCCGCAAATTCAAACAGAATCAAATAATTGTTTGCATACAGCCCTGAGTTGGAGAGTACTCAAGACCTGTTAGGTTTTGTGAAGATCGGTTAAGGGAAAAGGGTAGTTTACCAGCAACGTCTTTTATCAAGGGTAATTTTTTTTGGCAAACGATAACAGCCGCAAATTCAAACAGAATCAAATAATGTTTTGCATACCGCCCGGAATTGTAGAGTCCTCAAGACCTGATGGTTTTGGTGAAGATCGGTTAAGGGAGAGGGGTAGTTTACCGGCAACGTTTTTTTTATTAGGGGTAATTTGTTTCTATGGCAAAGGATAACAGCCGTAAATTCAAACAGAATCAAATAATGTTTTGTATACAACCCTGAATTGTAGAGTTCTCAAGATTTGTTGGTTTTGGTGAAGATCGGTTAAGGGAATAGGGTATTTTACCGGCAACATTTTATGTTTTAACAATGGTAATTTTTCCTATGACGAACGAAAACTGCCGTAAATTCAAACAGAATCAACTACTCTTTTGCATACCTTTTTTAATTATAAAGAACTCAAGGTATGTTGATTTTGTTGAAGATCAGTTAAGGGAAAGGGGTAGTTTACCTGCAACGTTTTATATTTTAACATGGGTATTTTCTATGGCAAACGATAAGCGCCGCAAATTCAAACAGAATCAAATAATGTTTTGCATACACCCTGAATTGTGGAGTTCTCAAGACCTGTTGATTTTGTTGAAGATCAGTTAAGGGAAAGGGGTAGTTTACCTGCAACGTTTTATATTTTAACATGGGTATTTTCTATGGCAAACGATAAGCGCCGCACATTCAAACAGAATCAAATAATGTTTTGCATACACCCTGAATTGTGGAGTTCTCAAGACCTGTTGGTTTTGGTGAAGATCGTTTAAGGGGAAGGGGTAATTTACCAGCAACATTTTATGTTGTAACAAGAGAAATGTTTCATGACGAACGATAACTGCCGCACATTCAAACAGAATCAAATATTTTTTTGCATGTATCCCTGCTTTGTAGAGGACTGAAGGTCTATTGATTTTGGTGAAGATCGGTTTAGAGAAAGGGGTAGTTTACCTGCAACGTTTTATGTTTTAACAAGAGTAAAGTACATAATTTTGTTAAATAAAGTATCCTGATAAGAAGCTCATAATAATCCACTGGTGGATGAAATATCTATAAATGAAGAGGTTAGGTGAACGAGGTGGGGGTAATTTACTATTAATGAAAATTATAGTTGAACGGGGAGGGGATAATTTCTTATGTGTACTACGTTATCGTCAACAAAGAAGTAGTTCTTTGTTAAAATTACTTCCTGGCCTGTTTAGCCGTATTCCAATGTTTTCTGCAAAACCAGACTTTTCGGCAGTGCCATCGACTGCCATCATCAGTGAAAATCGAGTACGAAAACGTGAGGTGGTATACGTTAGTGACCACAGTACTGTGGTTAAGGCTGAAGCAATAAGTAGAAAGAAGTAGTTTCTATGGAAATATTTCATTTCGAATATGATTTTAAATATAAATCTTAGAACATGGAAGTCATGTATGGTTCTCCATACCAATATTTTTTATAACATAATGAAAGAAACTCTTAAAGACAAAATTAATTGTGAAGGAAATTATTTTGATATAACCGATGAAGGTAATTATAGTGATATATATGTCATAGAAGATATTAGAAAATTATATAACCTATTCACATAACCTTTATTAGAAAATTTATTAAAATTTACTGTTTATTTATCAATATTTATATGGCCCCATGGTAAATTTTTTTATTATTTTCTGTTACATATCTTTTTTCATCTTTTTGACTCAGAGCTAATTTATTCATCTTTATAGAATATATTTCATGTTTGTAGCTTTTTATACAATTCATTTCTCTATATTCTTCTTTACCTTCCAAAAAACATCTCTTAAAATTATCTATAGTCATAGTTTTATTAACTACACTTTTCTTTATTCCTTTACACTTCACTGAATTAATAGTTTTCGAATCTTTCGTCTGAAAACTATAAGAATAGATTTTTGATCTTAATCCACAATATTCTTTTAAAGGAATTCCGTTTAATTCATCTTAAATTTCCCAATAACTTTTTTATTAGATGCACTATAACATTCATGACCTTTATTATAATCACTTGTGTCAAAATCTTCAGCATGATCTTTAATTATTTTGTAAGGATCTTTCTTAGTTTCTAAAAAATAACTATCAGATTCCATATAGAGTAAATTTATTTCTGAATCATATTTCTTAAATTTATCATAATATAACTCTTACATTAATAATTTTGATGTATCTAGAACTGAACATCCCACGTATATTGGTTTACCAAATTTTACTTTAGATTTATACAGATGAGAAGCAATACAATCTTCATAAAATATAGTAAATCTCTTATAATTTATCTTCTTAGCCTGCTTTAATAAAAATTCTTCATCACCCAATTTTACTTCACATCTATTTCTAACATTGTCCATAATTTTCCCAAATACGCTATTGTTCATTAACTTATAGAAATCTTTCTCAAAATCACTCTTACTTTGAGCTCCCGTTTTAGTGTTAATATCAATATAGTCTTTCATATAATCTTTTTGCTTGAAACTAATTATTTTGCTTATATGAGTCAGATTTATTCCCTTCTCTAAGTAGTATTTTAGATTTCTTCCATGAACAACATAATCTTTTTTATCAAATAAACTATTACATAATCTATTATTTTAGTGTTCTGAAGCGAGTGGAAGATCTTTATGTGTATTATGAAGTTCTGAAGGATATTCCAAATGGCATTCAAAAATATGTCCAAAACCTTCACCTTCACTTAACTCTAATATTAAACTTTCCATTCTTCTAAAGATCTAATTTCAGGAGCCGTCCACATAATATCTTTGTATGGCAATTTTGGAGATGATGCCCATCCATATAAATAATTCGCAACAACATATAATAAGTAATTATTGGGTTTCTTGGGATCGTAATCTTTAAAATATTTATTATTTGGCTTTGAATATCTTTTATTAGCTTGAGAAATTCCCCTTCGTATTACTCTCTCTATTGTTAAATATAAATTATAATCATCAATTAATTGTAATTCAATTTTAATTAATTTTATCATTGCGTCCAAACTAATGATGGAACGGTCAAATAATATGCTGGATCTAAATTATAATTTTTCAAACATACATCTCTAAAATTCTCAAATATATCAGCCAATAATAATACGTCTTGAATATTATATAGATCAGAATAATTTCCTAAAGTTTTCTCTTTTAACATATTCATTCATCTAATATAACATTTTCTTTCTTTAATTCTTCCTCAAATTTTAATTTCTCAATGCTACCTATAAATTCATAAGGGAACGTAACTTTTCCTCTCAATATTATAAAAATGTTATTTTCATCTCCTTTCTGTCTATTTAATATTTTACTTAAAATACTATTCTCTGTAATGAAATTATTAATGTGTTTACTATCTTATATTTTAAGGCTCTCATTTAACTTATCTATAGATGAAGACATGAATCTAAATGTATCCACAAATGAAAGCTTTATATGTTTTCTTGATTTTCCATTTGTATCGAACTCAAATCCATATCCGGAATTAACTGAGTAATTTACACACTTTTCATCCGTATTAGCAATAAGTTCTACTTTTCCATATGTTTTAGCTAATTCTTTGATATAGCCTATAAATGAGAGTCATATCCACTCATATTATGACAAAATACTGGAATATTTTGAGGAAGCTTCAAATTTATATTACATATATTATGAGCTGCTCCTATATATTTTCCGCTCAAATGGCAATGATCTCTTACTTTATCATATTTATTAATTTCATCATCTGGATCATCTGAATAATATAATGCCGCATTTCATCTTCACCTTCTTCATCTAATTCATCATATTTAAATCTTTTCTTACAAATATGGCACTCTTCAGCATTCTGAAATTCAAATTCCTTTTCTTCTGTTGAGTTCATTGGAAGCAGATTACTTGAATTAAATTTCTTAGCAATTAATTTAGAAATCTTTGATAACAATCGCTGATTGCAAAAACAACCTAAGTCCAGCTGGTGCAATTGTTGGGAAATTGAAATAAACCTTTCATTTCTCAAATTGACAAAGCTTGAGTTACAATAAAATTTGGACATATATTAAATAGCATATGTAATGTGTTAGTGTTAGAAAAACTGACATATATGTTTTGAATATTATGAAAAAAAATATGAAAATTAGTGGATTTAGGTTGTTTTTGCAACCACCGAGAAACTGGCATAGTATTAAAATAATCCTTACTATGTTTTTCTGGGATACTTACCAACTTATGATGTTTTTATGGTTTCCAATAAAATAGTTGTGTATATTTAACTAATAAATGAATTTATTAACTTTATATTGAAAACATAAAGCGACAAATAAGATATATTTTATACTTGAGTCTCGTTCTTTCTTGTTATTTCACTGCTCTTCGATTATTAGGATTAGCTATCACTTAACTTGTAAACAAATTTTCTAAGAACTTCACAAATTAAATAAAAAAGTAATGTATTTTAGAAAATTCGTGTTATTTTATACTTTTTAAAAATTTAAGTCTTGACTATTAAGTTGATAAATTACTAGCACTCGTAATCACACTTCTGCAGTTTTTGGCCATAGTAAAATTTCATTCCAAAATTCTTCATTTTTCTCATCTGGCACATAAGCAATACATTTTTTTATATCATCTAATTTTTTTTCATTTATTGGAACCAGCTCTTCCATGTATGCTCTATCTGATGGTAAAGTAACGTTGATGTTTCTAATTTTCATTGGAAATGTGTGTTTTTCTAATCCATTAATATAATACCTGGCAATAACTGCTCCTGGCCATTGGCTGTCGTACTGGAAAAAGTGAAATTCTGATATTTTGTAACTTATTCGCATATCGCGAGGGATGTTACGTTTGGAAGTTTCCAACGAGAAACACGTCTTTTTATAAAACAGAGGCCACCATTTTTTGAAGTCAATAATATCTTTCCCTTCAATTAAGTGAATAATAAAATTCATTTTTCCACTGCAATTGACAATGGCCTCCATGAGGTCCTTTGGTGTATATATGCAGTCAATTTTTCGGAGATATCTTTTAAGGACCCCGAACACCCTATCGCAGGGTAAAAATGAGTGGCCTCTTATAGGAAAGAAGTGCTCAATAGAAGTAAATCTACCAGTTTCCATTAAAGCTAGGTTGAATCGTACCATGACCTGGTTTTTGTTTTGGCCAGGGCAGTTATCGCAAAAAATCAATAATTTTTTGCAACTCTGATCAATATATTGTTCAATATATTTCATTAAAAAAGAACATACTTCGTTCGGTCCCTTCTTTGCGTTCCCTTCATGATATATAAACAAAACAGGCTGTTCTGTTTTTAAATTATAAACACAAAAAACACAAACTGTTAGTTTTCTTAGATAAAATAAATCCTGAACAGGAATTTTTGGCATACTAACGTTTTGCATGTAATCAAAACAAAGTGCAACTGTGTCAGCATTCTCTTGACACAATCTTTTGGCATTTTTAAGAGAACCATAAAACGTCTTTGCTTTTCTCGTGTGCACAAGTTTTTCTGCAATTGCCACTCGTTTTGCAGCATCATTCAGCGATTTTGATTTAATTTTTATTGTCAACTGTTCACACTCACAACAGGTGTCCACTTGGGGACGGCCAAAAGAGAGATTAAAATTTTCTTGAAAAATTTTATTGTAATATTCGTACTTAATGATGGATTTCATCAGGTTAGCCAACCTATGATTTAGTGCAAAAACAACCTTAGTCCAGGACTTGGGTTGTTTTTACACTCACTCGTAATAACAGCTGTCGGTTTGTGTATGTTATAGTAGTCCTAGAAGGTTGTTTTCGCGCTCATTGCATCGGTATACATTTATTCGCTATAAAAATGGTAAAAAGTGAAAATGGCCAAAAATTGGACTTAGGTTGTTTTTGCAATCAGCGATTCCTTTATATAACCTTTCAGGAACTTTTATAATTCTTCTTCAGAATTTTCTCTATAATATATTGGTTTAAGGTATTCATTATTAGAAGTTTAATCAAGAAAGTTGTGTCAGTGGTTATAATCACAAACAGAATTATCACTGTTGCACAGGAAATCCGATCGGACGATGACCTGAGAAGCTTGAAAGCGCTAGTCGGAAAAATTTTTCTATAGTGGTGTGCAACAGTGATAATTCTGTTTATTCATTATTAATTCTTGAAACAAAATATATAGTGAATCCATATCGTTTATGTAAATGCGTCATTATAGTAAAAGCTTTATCTGGATTTGCATCACACGTATCTAATTTATAAAGTGCGCTCTCAAAATCCATATAGACATATGGATGCTCTATTTTCTTATGAAAATTTCTAAAATAAGTTTTATCACCTATTTTAGGCATTATTGGTTTAACGGTCTCGTGAGATTTACAATTTTCTCGATGGCGTTCTAAGTCATTATTTTTATAAAAATGAGTTAAACATCTTCTGCAAAGATAAATTTTATTAGCATGTTTTGATAATTGAGAATCAATGAATTCTGAGATATCCGTGATATAAACGTAGTGTGAATTATCTCCATTTTTAAATACAATAGGTTTACTTCTAAATCTGCATCATAAATATCTGAAATTTTCATAGGATGTATCGTTCCATTTGTATCAAAAGTATACACATTAATAGTTAACTTGCTAAAGCTTTTCCTTTCAAATGATTTTCTATTTTTAATGACAATGGAAATTCATATCCTGAAAATATAGGATAAATTATATATTTTTCATAATGTTTAACTCTTTCAGGTTGATTATAACTTTTCTTATTATGAACATCTATAGCTAATCTGATTGAATATCTGAAGCAATATTCATCTTTATTCTCAAAATTTATACAAGCTTTATTATTGTATTTTCCTTGAGCATTTCCTTAATCAAACATTTTAATTCCCTTCTATGAAATGCTAAATAAGTTGGAGTATCATCAATATCTTTATTAGTGGATGTAAGAATATATTCTTTAAAATATTCTTTCTTAGATTTCTTGACTTCGACATTTATAATTACTTCTAAAGTTTTCTTGAAACCGATATTTTTAGTTTTCTTTTGAATGTCTCCTATAAGCTCATGTCTAGGTTTATTAGTTACATTTATAGAATTCTTGGTAGCTAAATCTTGAATATATATGTAAATCTCTCAATCCTAAATTTTACAGCTTATCAGATATTTTAATCAATCTATTTATAAGTTTACCCTATTTAATTCTTCTAGATTTCTTACACATAATTTCTTTCCTATTTCTCTTAATTTCTTCTCGTTGTATAAATTAAAATCACTCTTATTCGCATTAAATGAATTCTTTAAATCTTTAAGTTGCTCCTTATTAAGTTTTTCATAATTATAAATATCATTATTATTGGCCCACTTTTTTAATTCATCAAACTCTTTAAGCGTGATATTAGAATTCTTAATATGTTTTTGAGATTGAAAATGTCTATCATAATGTTTCTTAGTGATTTCAATATCGCATACCACACAATGAGCTTTGTCACTTACCATTTTAATTTGTTTGAAAGCTTGTATTTACTTTTCTTTTGTAAGGCGTATATTTAGTAGGAAAAACATTTATTGAGAAAAGTAAACTTTTTGGTGCTTTTTAAATTGAACTTAAATTATTGAAAGCGTCTATTTAATAGGAATAATTTCTAACGAATTTAAAGTCTTCTGGAAAGTGTCTATTTAATAGAAATATTTTTTAACTGGAAAAGTTAACTTTATGATGCTTTTTAACTTCAACTCAATTTTCTTTATTTTGAATTAATCTTTTATGAATTTTTATAGTTAAGTGTTTAGGAAGATAAGAGTTAGCCTCAATTACTTTCCACAATCCCATATAATTGTGTTTCCCAATTTCTTCCGAGTGCATTCCTTACAACAATTCCTACATTTATCTTTATAATATTTATCTCTATAAAAGTTAGAAATTTCCTTTTCCTCTTTACATACACTGCATATTTTATGTTCTGTAATATCAATCGGATCTGGATTCTGACCAAATTTTATTCTATATTATCCTATCCATCTATAATTCTTATTAATTTTAAAAATTACTTTCATTCGCTCATTTTGAGTTCTATTGTAGCCTTCTATTATAGCACTCGTTCCTCGTTTTCCGTGTGATATATCTTTATATTATATTTTTTATTAAAGAATTGAATTCTTTATTATTAAATTCTAATCCTTTATCCATATGTAATAAATTAGGTGATCTATGTCCCACTTCAATAGAATCTTTTATAATATTCTCGGAAACTCTAGAAACATCTATTCCATTTTTCTTTTTTAATGGTCTCGACCAAGCACATTTGGAAAATGTTTCTATAACGTTTAACATAATTTTTATTTGAATAATTTGACATTATTAAATCTGCTGCCCATAAGTCGTCCATTCCGAGTGTTATTATTTTTCTTTTTAGAAAAATTTTTTTCTAACAGGAGCATGAATCTCCTTGGCTTCAATTATTGAGTCTTCTTTAGATAATTCTTTTTTAGCAACATGTTTCATTTTTTCTTTGGGGCTTTTAATAAATTTGCTTTTATTAGTTTTGCAAATAGTGCATTTTGTAGCTATTCTTTATAATCCATTATTAGTCTGAACTATTTTAGATTCTATATTCTTCGTCTTCTCTTTACACTTATGACAATGAATCAAATCGTTTAAGGTTGACCTCTTTTAATTAAATTTAGTATGATTATATTCATCATTCTGCAAATAAAAATGCAAATGCTAAATATATTTATATTAAATTTTTGTCGCTATTTTTATACATTAAATTTTTGTTATAAATTTTTGTCTATATAAATAGTGAACTGAAAAATGGATTCCTCAATCGCTGTATTTAATCAGATTGGAGAATGTGCCTTTAAAGAATTTAGGAATGTTAAAGAGTTGGAATTGAATGAACAATATAAGATAGAAAGATCTGAGAAAGTTGAAACTAAATTTGGCCATTCAATTCTGTGTCATCTAGAAGAATATAAAGTTCATTTGCCTAAAATATTTCTTAATAAACTAGATGATAGAATTATTAAAAATTTAAATAAAAATAATAATTTGTTTTATCTATATTGGATTGAAAGGTGGAAAATATCCACTAGTAGAAATTAAAGCAGATTAAATATTTTAAATTTATATTTGGATTTGGCCTCTTAACGTTTGTATTGAATGTAATAATATTTAGTCATTATGTGGTGAGCCTTATTAAATTTTACATATTTTTTGTAAAGTGATATCTGGTTTTGTATACTAAAATCCATATTTTATATCGTTTCTGTAATTTTTGTTTAGTTTACATTATATTATTTTGTGAAAATATTAGTATTTTTTTAGTTCAATGAATCTTATGTAAATTGTATATTTGTATTTTAGCTAATGCTAGATTAAAAAATTTCATGTAAAATTGTATCTTTTTTATGTAATTTGTAATGTCCCCAAAATTGGGGTAGGCTCATCATATTTATATCTACCATAATGTATTAATACAATATCGTCAAATTTTTCATTAATGATATTTTAATTTTGAAAATGATTTGGTGATTAATTGTCAAGTGTTCCGTATAATTTACAAAAAAAATTGGTGTCTCAATTGTATAAATTCAAATGTGATGAAGAGTTCCATAATCATATTTACAGTGATTAATGCTTGATGCCTTTACTCGGTGAAAATCCATTGTAAATTATATTAAAAAATAAAACAATAAAATAGTTTTACAGTGCAGAAAAGAAACAAAGGCGAAATACTACCATGTGTTAAGCATGTTTTCCGCATCCCCACAGGCCGTCAGCTTGTGTACATGTGACACTTTGATTACCTCGGGACGAATAAATGTGGTGTGGAATAAGACTGCTGTTTACAACAGGAAATGTACCCCGTTACAAAGGAACGTATAAATACAACAACAAAAAATTCAATCTAAACAAGCATCACTTCATAAACCAGTGTACAGTACGACGGTAATCAATGTAATGAAGGGATAAGGCGGATCCACATCAGTACTGAATAAACCTTAAGCTCAATGAGAGAATCTGACAAATTTCATAATCTAATCCGACTATAACTGCTACTACAGTACTAATAGTAGTAGTAGTAATAGTAGTAGTAGTAGAAGGAATTGCTGTGGTACTGGTGGTGGTTATAGCATACGGAAAGACTTCAAAAACGATCGATATGGTTATGAAATGGAAAACCGAGTTAGGACACACTGTGTTTTAGAGTTTTTTAAAGACGAACGTGCGCTTTGAGGACACAGAATCGATTGAAGTGACTTCAGTGAAATAAAACTGTATCTCCGTGAGCAGCGTGTTGTGTTATTGAAGGAAAACAAAACGAGTTACAGAAGCCGTGCCACAATAACCCACTTACTTTTTATCACTGCTTTCACACCGCTGGTTTAGCAAGACTGATTCCTCTACACGCTGTCAGGCAGCATAAATTGTGTTTTACCGTTTGTACGCTGTCTTCAGAGACACCAAACTTCAATAGACGAGAATCTTGAATCAATCGATACGAAAAACGTTCCTTAACTTAAATAACATGCGAAAGAATGTCAGATGTGAATCGTGTAAATACCAAATTGTTATACAGTAATGGAAATATTCATTATTCTCACACCTTAAAAAGTACAAAATAATAATGAAAACCCCACTTTTGAGTGAATACACAATCATTTTTAGTTACGTTCCATAAATGTTTTCTACTTTGATTGTGTTATATGAGGTGTGATAAAAAAATAACAAGAATTTCTTAATTCAGCGTGCTTTACGTTTTACATTAACAAAATATTTTTTGTTATGTTGGTATTTTTTGTTTTTTGTTACAGATCCGCGACGTATGTGTAAAATTTGGCAAACTCAGCAATTTTTGTATTCTCAAAATGACGGAATATCGAATTTGCATTAAATTCTGTGTTAAAAATAATGTCAAGTGTAGTGAAGTAGTGCAAATGCTTTTGGCGAGAATTCTATAACCAAACCAAGCATTCATAAATAGTACACACCAGAGGCGGCTCTACCAGGGAGTGCACCGGACGCGGGCGCCAAATCACTAATTTGACAATCTACTCTAATTTTTTAGTAAGCTAATTTTTTATAGGTACAAAGTAACGCAATTCCACTAAACTAATCGTTATCTGGCTATAGGTAGATACAGCTGATCAGGAGTAAATGTAAATGCGCAGAAACCAGTTTCTTCATGGACGATTTTGAAATTGTGAATGGCAGGAGGGTAACGGAGAATTAGCTGCTATGCAAGCAAAGGTGTTGCCAACATGCGTGTCACGTTGTAGTGACGTTGTTAAGTACTGTGTTACGTACTACCTCAGTCTTGCTTTTGTTATTATTATCTCAGTTTATAATTAATTATGTCGTTGTTTTACTTTAACTTTTCGCTTTATTTACGATAAAAGGTTGTTTTGCCAGCTGGTAAATCATAAATGATCTCTCTGTCATTCATCTGTTACTTTTATGTTTTGTAATATTGTGGGGTTAAAAGATGTTCTTAATAGATATTATTTCCTAAAATGCTGTATTAAAATATTTGCTGTATCTATCCGTCCCCGTCCCAGAAAAAGATTTTTAATTATGAGGCACCCATCACTGATCCAGAAAACAATTTTAAAATAAATATCTACTATTGCTAGACACCACCATAACAAAATTTGACGAACGATTTGAACTTTTAAATGAAAACAATATCTCATTTTCCTTTTTACAAAACTTTAACAATTGGAAAATTTTTAATTCTGAGTAATAAAGAACGGTCTGTTTAAATTTACAGCAGAAATTGAGTAATGGCCCCCAGAATTGAACATTGATGGAGACGATTTATTCAATGAAATCAAACTTGTAGCAATTTTCGTTGACGATTGCACAACCACGTTAGATATTTTGAAGTACAGTAGAGCGTCGATAATCTGGACGTCAAAAATCCGGAGCGTCAAAAATCCAGACCTTGTTCACAGAAAAATTCGATTCGTCGGCAGCGGTATCAAAATCGAGATTCCAATAGATCGGGAACGTTTTGTGCAAATTACTGAATGTCTTTGAGCGTAGCCTCTATGCAGTGTTAGAGTAGACGAACGGGTGGAAGAAAATGTTTTAGATGAAGTTACGTCATTATTAAAGTTAATGCCAGGTTTCGAAGACTGCGACGAAAATAATGCAAGCGAGTGGTTAGAAAGTGATAAATATGTCCATGGATATAAAATTTTAAATTGTGAAGAAGTAACTAACACTATAGCTGAGGTCGAGCCCCCAGACGATAACGAAAACGACGAAAGTGAAGACATCGCTGATGAGGCATCAGCCGTGCATGCCGATGCATTCAACGCATTGGAAACTGCAAAGTCTTGGCTGGAAAAGCAGCCCGAATGCTCTGCTACCCAAGTTTACTAAAGTTGCTTACTGAATGCTTACTAAAGAGCCTCAGAGACCTCGCCTCCAATAAACGCACCTCAAGCCTTGTTAAAAAAAATATTGGCATATTTTTTCGTAGTTCTGATCTGTGTAATTAAATTTATTCAGAATTTGTGATTAAAAAATGTTTTATACAATATTTGTGTAAGTGTTTGGAATAAATATAGCGGAAATGATATTTATAACCTAACGCTGAGTTTTCGTAAATACCCCGTCTGTCCTTACACTTTAAGTAGTAATTTTTTTGTATATGTTCGAAAATCCGGACTGGGTCGAACACCAATTAGTCCGAATTATCGACGCTCTGTATTTATTTTACTGTATTTGTTTTTAAACACTTTAATTTCATTACTTCCGTATTTGTCAACCGTGCTAAGAATTTATTTAACATTACCAGTTATAGTGGCTCAGAGTGAATAATCTCTTTCAAATCAAAATTAATTAAAAATTATCTCAAGTCACCAATGTCCCTAAGCAGACTAACTAATTTATTTTTAATTAGTATTGAACACGAAATTCATATTGAAATCACTGAAATTGTTAGAGATTTTACGAATGCAAAGGCATGAAAAGTTAATTTCTTTAACAGTGTGAATTTTTAGTTATTTATCATAAGCAAACATTACTTACAAATTCAATTTTATATATATTTTTGTTTTACAATATATATATATATATATATATATATATATGTATAAATGACGCAATAAAATGTTTAACATAAATAACAAAAATTAGTTTCTATGTAACCCCAAAAATCGTCAATAACGGTTTACTCCCAGTTTCCACCACCAGTGGTGTGGAGACTTTGTCGGTGATCAGTGGAATGGGGTGTCTATACCCCGTAACAGCCATAAGACCACTCATAACAAATCCGATAAAACAACAACAGTGACACAAGACACGGATGTTTTATTTAAAAGAAGGTTTGAGGATCCTAGGGGTCTGTAAAAATTGAGTGAAAAAACTACAGTTTTATTTACGGTTTGGTGTGAAGGGTGTTTTGAATGGAAATGATCTGCATTTTGTGTGTCATGTTTGCCTGAGCGGTAACAGTGAATAAACAAAATAATACCCGTTTGTCCCAATTAAAGTGTCTATTTACCCCATCTTGGACGGACACTGAAGCACCAAGATTATTAACTGAAAATTGTTTAGCCATAAGACGCTTATTTTTAATATAATTAATATTAACATACAAAATAATGTTCAGATTTATTGTAGTATGTTTTATTTTTACATAACGTAATTAAGAGTTAACTAATAACTTAATTAGGAGTTACCGTGGTAAAAATGCTTAGGGTGTCCGTTTGCCCCACCCTTACTCTAAAGGATATTACACACATAAAATCAGTACCGTACCTAAAGGAGAAAAAATGAGCACCTAGTAAACCTTTGCATACATCCAAATTTAAAAAAAGACAATAAACTAATTTGTGAACAAACAAGGTATGTCAACCACACAGGCGAGCAGACACGGCAACAACAAAACCGGATAGAAGAGTAGTTATATTATTGCACTGACGAAAACGAGAAGGGCTTTGCAAAGTAGACGGACTTACTAGACCGGGGGTACGATACCTGTCTACTAAGCTGAAGTTTACGGTGAGATTTCCCGATGCACCGTAAAACCATTGAGCACCTTTGAACCTTTGAATATGAATACATGGAACAGCATTATGGGACACTGAAGCGTATGTGTCCAAGAATGAGTTATTGTTAATATTATTATAATAATAGTTTTTATTTGTAATTATTATGATTTAGTTTTCTAAATCATAAGAGGACTGTAATATTTTGGTCCTAGAGTAGGTAGGAACAATCCTTCTTAGATAGATGGTGTGGCTGTAGAAAGAAAAGATTTAGTATCTGATCTCGGTGTTCTTATGAATAAAAAGCTTGTCTTCCCTCAGCACGTTGAAAGTGTTGTCTCTAAAGCCCGTAGAATCTTAGGCCTTATTAAATTGATTGGGAGACACTTTAAGAGTATGGATTCCTGTGACACTCTTTATAAATCTTTCGTCAGAAACCATCTAGAATACGCTTCAATGATATGGAACAGGAACCGTGAGTATACAGATAACTCTATTGAGGTAGTTAAGAGAAGCTTTTTGCACTGGATGGCCAACTGATTCAAGTTACTGGGTCGTGATGTCGAGGTCGCGAAAGCTTCCTTCACTCTTGACAAGAAGAACTCATATAAACCTGCTCTATTTTCATCAACTTCTTCTTGGTTTTAGTTGATTACTCATTACCATTGGTTTGAAGATTCCTACCTACACACTTCGTGTAAGGTCCAAGTTTATTAATGAGCATGCAGGATCGAGTAGTCCATTTGTCAGATAATTGAAGTTGCTAACCCCTATGTTGGCGTTATTGACTTCTCTAAAGACAAAAATTTTCAACGGGCAGAAAGGAATGGAAATTTCTGACTGCAATTGTCTGACCTGCCGCATTCATTTTGATGCGTAGTACTTAAAATGTATGTGTCTTCTATTCCTTCTTTGCGCATATGTATTCTTACTTGATACAATAAATCCCTCAGATTTATGTCTTTTTCAAGTTTGATATACTAAGCTTCTATCACACTTGTCCCCTGTTCCTTTATTGGGTGTCCTTCTGTCCAATTGGGTGTAGGGGTGTGAGGGAGCTTTGAAAATAAAAGTTATTGACATCTGATTATTGAACGAGCAAAGCGAGACCGTTTGGCATTTGTCTGTCTGTGTATCTGTTTGTATCAAGATTATTTTTGAACGCATCAACAAATTTTCGTAAAACTTGACATTGCTCCACGTACGTTTAGCATACAGAACCCAATTGCTTTTAGAACTAATCTCATAAAAAATAGAGGGACGAGAGGCAAAAATGTCAGGTGTCCAAAAACGTGGACACGTGGATCCCTCGTCGAGGTATCAATAAATGGCGGGATATGAGATATTTACCATAATCTCTATATACTGTTTGTTTTGAAAGCCTCAAACTTATGGATGTCTGGGCCAAAAAGTGGGGAATAATTTTTATAACAGCCCAAAAATTAAAGCTGGTATCAAATTAAAGAGAACTTTTTCTGTAATAAATAATTAAAGAAAACGATGTGTCAAACGATTCTAATTTTTAGTGTTTATAGTGCGATTCCGTTTTCTAGAGTTGTTATATTATTATTACAAAATAGTAAAGGGATCGTTTTTATATTTTTTCCATAAATGAAAAATTATCTAATATTGAAATTTATAATTGTAATAATAAATGTACTTTGTTCAAAATAGCGAGCAGCTCAAGGACCTTACAACTTATTAAGCTCTCGAAAACGTGGCTTTTTAAATTATTATTTTTTTAACACTTCTATATTTAAAACATTATTTACCTTTTATATTTTTACATTTGATTCTAAATTGTGCCTATACATTTCTAAATTTGTTGATTTGACAATGTTTTATATTTAAAATTTTAAACGTGAGAGCAATTTCAGGAAAGTATTTATCAAGCGATACCTAACATTGAGGTGACAGACGCTTTCCTTCAGTCACTAGTAATTTTTTGCGTTTCATAAAAATAAAACACTTTTGTACCAGGAATTTTCCTTTTACGCCAACAAACTTTAAATATTCTCTACATACTATATATACGGCATTTATTGTGTTCATCTAGTAGTTTTAATTAAATAGTTGGCGAAATACGTCTATAACGTTGCAGTATAGACATACTAATCAGTCAAAAAGAGTCAGATGTATATAGTACTCATTACGGTGACCAAGATCAATAGAGTGGAATCCTTGTCCCCACTAACAGACCCCTACACCTATATTAGTGCCACACAGAGAACCTTTGATAACTGAAGCGGAAAACTTCACAATGTTGAATTTAGCATAAATTTTGTTACATAAGTTATCATCTTTATACGTTGTAGAGATTTCCACGGTCTATAATTGGCGTCCGCTCGTCTTTATTTAATAACGACTACTGACTAAATTACCAGTGTTAATTTTATACATATAACAAGTAAACAGCATGGGAAACTAAGTGGCCAAATACGTAGTAGTTTGGGATCGAACACCGTATTAGCTGTAACCCACAAATTAATTCACGATCCGCGTAAATCATTTCCTGTAATATATAAGTAGTATTCAGTAAAATGCAAACTGCGGTATAACTGTGAGGCTTCATTAGACCAAACGAATTTCTGTATGTCTTAACATTTACTCTAAACAGTGATCTATAACTCGTACTTATATAATACGATTGCCAACAAAGAATACTCGGCCATGAGAACATCCTTGTTACATCGTACCAAATGTAACCAGAAGAGTGAAGACATAATGGTTCGCAAACATCTCGCTGGCTCACAAACCATAATTCATGGTCCCCAATATGTATTCGATTACAGTATAACAGATATATTATCAGGCAATGCAACAAGTATTGTTTTTTATTCAACGTAAAGACCATTTTTTGTATATAGGCTACGTTTGTTAGATTACACACTATACACGGAGTCACCATTACAATATTCTGTTCCAAAACAGTTTTAATCTACATTTTATTACAATATCACGTGTAACTTTTAATGAGCTTACTTCTTTTGCTCCATGTGAACGTAGTTATCAATGTAGACAGTCTCCTTCTCTTTGTTTGCAGTCCCCTAATACAGGTAGTAAACAGTAAGGTAAACAAACGCAGTAAGGCCGTAAAGGTAAATTTAAAGGTAAAGTAAGGTACAAAGGCAGTAAAGATAAGTTTAAGACAGGAAAATAATAATATGCGATTTGGGAAGATGTGACTAGCAATAAAAATTAAGTTTCGCGTCAAGGGGATTTTTAATTCTCGTTAGTAGTATGTTAGATATGTTTTAACATAAACAGTAATTGAAAAACAAGATTTACGTACGCGCACGTATGCCGCAGGTAAAGGATGCGAGGACTGCGAACAGAGTTATGAGATTGAATACCGGGGGTAAAAGGACTAGACACAAATTCTTATCGGACGCCAGGGAAATATGTGCATCTCCATCCCTGATACGCATATTGACGTGCTCGAAACTTCTATGAATTTGTTAATATGCATTTGCTCTTCTCTGCGATGTGTGCGTCTGGCAGTAGTGTGTTTGATTAATATGATTACAACAATCGTTAATGACAAGCGTGCGAAACAACTGTTATCCGAGTAATTTCAAACAGTATTACCTTTCGATTACTAATGTGTAATTTTAAATGCCATATTCTTCGAAATTTGCTAAATGTGATACTATACGTGCCCTCTCTGTTTGTACACTGAAGTTAAAGATAGAAATACATACTTCAGTAAATACACCATTTATTAATAACGACACTAAGTAATAAGTACGTTAAAAATTATTACCATTCTATCATGTAGACACGTAAAATTAGTGTAAGTAAAGTGTGCGGTTTTTCATTATGTAATAACAGTTATAATCCAGATTTACACTTTTTATTTAATTTTAATTTTATTTGAAATATAGAGTAGTCGCTTACAGTATTTAATTAAAAATAAAGTTTATACAACATGAAATTCTCTCAGTACCGTTAACAGCACAGAAGCGTGAACAACGTTATACATGTAATAAGTTTTGGCAATTTAACTGAAGACAGGTAATATTTTTCCTAGATTTCTTATACGTAATTCATCAATTGGAAATACAAAATATGATAAAAGGACTGTTGAGAATTGTGACATGTTTTGTTGAACAATTTTATTTCAAGCCAAACCAAGGGATTACCATATTTTCTATATGAACATGTACTTAGAGTTGTGTTTTAGTAGCCCTTTAAAATATGTACGTTGTTAAACAAAAATTATTAGGCCTATGCTTTTTACTTCCAATATGGTAAAATAAGTCTAGCAGTAGGAACGTATTGTCAATATTTTATGGTTGGTAACACGAGAACATTTTAATGAATCTGCGGATTAATCTATTAATTTAATGAAATACCTATTTTGGCTGCTATAAGAATCTACGGTGTTAAAAGATTCCTAGTTTTATTTTTCCGCAATTGTATTTTTACGGCATTTCTGTCGTCTAAACGTTGAAAATTTATAAGTACCGTATAAAATTACTTATTTCAATACTTATAATTTTTGTTATGTCCATAGGTGCTGACAATTCAACAAGTATTACTGATAGTGGACCCCTGATTGTTCGTGGTAAGTACTTACACGGTGTATAACATACTACAAGGTTCTTTTAAAGAAGCAAAGGAAAAGGCGATCTTACTGAAATTTTAAAGAAGTAAAGTTAAGTCTTCCATAATATGGTGACATAACCAAATTTTATATGTGGAACATTGTACATAGGACATAATTTGCAGAAAATTATTAAAAAGTACCAAAGATAATATCATGTAAATTAAGTTTATCATATTACACGGTTCGAGTAACCAGAAAAAGATTTTCCCAGCAATTTTTGTTTATTTTATTTTGTTTATTTATAAGGTCGCTGCAACAGCAACGGTCATTAGCGACCACAAAAATGAATTTGTACAGATTCTTAAACAGATGTATTAACATGTAATAAATATTTGTTTAAATACCAAGTAGTGTAAACAAGTGAGATAGATAAAAATATTTAATAAATAACATTATTAGTTTAACTGATGCAAAATAAAATGAGAAATATTAATTATATATAATTTACCTTAATTTCCGTCCAGTGACGTCAAGCTTAATTTGTATTTGGTTACGCGTTTCAGGCCCCCCTCAAAGAAATATTAACCCCCCTCAACACAAACAATATAAATACACATCATGCACATAAATAAATATAACTAAAGATACATATAATAAATATAAGACTAAGTAACAAAATATAACAACTATATAACAATAGTCATAATAACATATAAATCCATTAACTTAATTACACAATTTTTAATGTTCTTATAATTTTCTTAGTTCGTACTAATTGCTGTTAACAACTGAATCTCCTTTAAGAGGAGAAGTATGTTGGCGGCTCTAGTCTTGTCATTCAAACTTTTTGGCACATCTGCAGGGATATTAAATTTGCTTCGTAGATATTGAAGAGCAGGACACTCTGAAACGAGATGGAAAGCTGACAAAACCGTGCCACAGCGATTACATCTCGCAGGAGCCTCTCTTGTGAAAATGTACTTGCGAGTCAGTAGCGTGTGGCCGATGCGGAGACTAGTTATGACCACTTGATTTCTCCTGGAGTCTGTAGCAAGTGATTCCTGCTCGTAAATATTTTTCCTCACTCGGAATAGCTTGGCGGGTGGTGACTTAAGCCATTCATCATTCCAGTGCTCCAGAAGTTTGAAATGCAGATATTTTTTAAGGTCATTGTGGGATAGTCTCCAGAGATTTTAAAATGGTTTGTTTAGCTGAGTCATATATTATTGCTCCGTAATCCATTTTTGACCTTATAAAGGCTTTGTAGGTGTTCGTGATTACGTCTTTGCTGGCACCCCAGTTGCATGATGCGATTGATTTAATAAGGTTCATTCTCCTTAAACATTCACCTTTTAATGCCCTTATGTGAGTAGCCCATGTGAGTCGCTGGTCGAACGTGAGACCTAATATTTTGATTTGATTTGATCGTCTAATTTCTTTGGTTCCAAGTGACAACTTTATATTTTTTGAATGTGGTCTTCTGATGCGAGAAAAATTATATATTAAGATTTTGATTCTGAAAATTTGAAACCCGTGTTTCGCGCCCAGTTAATTAACTTATTGAGTGTTTCCCAGGAATTAATGGTAGTCAGAACAGCATTTAACATCAATGTTAACTGTATTACAAATATGTCAAGTTCTTCTTAAGTTAGACTCCTAGTTCAATATATTTTTCTAGTTCCTTACAAAGGAATGTCTTATTCTGTCTAAAATTAAATATTAAAATTTATCTCATAAAACACAAATAATTTTTTGAAAGCCTGTAAATAATTATTAATATTTTTAAGCAGTGAAAAATTATTTTTTTTATTCAGCCTGGAATGCAAGTATCTAAAAATCCTTGTGTAATACAACCTAGGATTTGATACCAAAAACATGTCACAAAAATTTGGTGAAATTATTCTGTAAAGTAAAGAAAATATCTGTAATCAAAGCTCAAAAAAGTCATTTTCTGGAAATGAGAGGTAAAAGGGAAGGACGGATGAATCTAATTTCAAAAGCAATAAAAAACTTCAGAAAAGTTTTTCTACAAATAAAAAATTCAAAAGATTAATGTTATACATCACTTTAAAGAAAAGATTTTAATTAAGAATAATAAATAAAAACAAAAAATCTAAAAAATCTATAAACTGTTTTCCCGTTTGGTTTGTCTTAATTTCATTACATGTTGCGTAGTCAATATTGTTGCTTCAGAGGTCTTATAATAATGGCAAAATTTGTAAATGCATATCTGAGATTATTCTCATCGAACAAATCAAATATAGAAATCTGACATAACTGTTTACACATACAAAGCAATAGCAATTATATACTACATATACGGATTGTAAGCAGAAATTATAAAATAATTAACTAAGGTGTATTTAAGAGAACCGTGTAACCGCTTATCTTCCCCACTTTAAGATAGTCAGTTTCATATAGTTTCTTCAAAACTTATTAATTGCAGAAACATGAGATATGGTCCCAGCATATTCTGGAAAGGTATTTAATTATTATATTCTGGGCTAAATAATTAACTTCTGTATTTTATACTTTCTAAATTCTGCCTTCTTAAAAATTGACTGAATATTTTGAATTTTTTAAATAGGTAATAACTTTTTATAATATTCAAGTTACTTTCTAGGAAAACAAATCAGGACGTGATAGGTAAACGATCATAACTCCACTTCAACTAGTTCAGAGTAAACGATAAGTAGAGGTATTTACAAATATAATTTGTTTGTTTTATTATGTTATTAAAAACTCATATACTGTATTGTGTGATACATGCATTTTTATTATTACAGTACTTAAATTTGTGCAAAGGAAAAAATTAATTTCCTTTTTTTTACAATTATTTCTCGCTCATGCTACTTTTACAGCTATGTACCGTTTACAAAATTATATATACGTTTTTTCATACTTTATTACTGTGTTAACAACTCATGGTGGAGATACCATCTTTTACTACATAAAAATGTATAGAGCAAGAAATTATATGTCATTATCTCAATTTTAATAAGCACTGGAGTTACGAGTGTTTACCTCTTAGGTAGCGAAATGTTTTTGCCGCTAATTGAATTACACTTGCAACTTTAAACAGGACGTATTTCTATCTTTTACTGTTATGTGCACGTCATATACTTTATTGTTGCAAAGTTTCCATGGATACAAAACAAAAAACATTAAAATAATCTTCTACACTAATGTCGTTTTACTTCCATTTTCCATAAGGAAATGGAAGTATGGTGATAGCGAAAAAAATCATGTTCGAGATAAGGTCTGATTCTGATTGTACTAACCTCAAAACATTAAGAAAAGTCATTTTTCAAAGTGTCTGTGTGTAGAATTTTTTTTATGGCAACAGGTAACTGCCACAAATTCAAACAGAATCAAATAATTGTTTGCATACTTGCATGAATTGTAGTGGACTCAAGGTTTGTTGATTTTGGTAAAGATCGGTTAAAGGAAAGGGGTAGTTTACCTGCAACGTTTTTTGTTTTAACAAAAGTAGTTTTTTTATGACGAACGATAACTACCGTAAATTCAAACAGATTCAAATAAGTTTTTGCATTTGAACGTACTTTGTAGAGGACACAAGGTTTATTGATTTTGGTGAAGATCGGTTAAGGGGAAGGGGTAGTTTACCAGCAACGTTTTATGTTTTAACAAGAGTGAAGTACTGTAACCTCTCTATGCCTTTTAGTATTTATCTTATTTCTTGTTAAATTTCTATCTCCTTGCTTGTTGGCTTTCAAAGAGAGGTTACAAGTTATTTAGAACTAGGCAGGAGCCTAGAGAAGCAAAAATTGTGCTGGGTCCAGTATGACGGGACTTGCAATGAACTCAGCCATAATATAACAATAACAGATTTATTATATCTCTGGAATTCATACATGTGTACAAGATAAATATATGTATCTATATAAAAAAAACTACCAAAAGGTACATCATGGCAAGCATGTATAAATTAAGTGTACATCAGCATAAGTGTGCATAAGGGTGCACAAAGTAAATGTATATACATATATATAATATAAAAAATTTAAATCACAACTGGCATATATAATTCCAGTTTACCTAAGAACAAGTGTATATAATTGGATAGAATTGCATCAGAACAAGTGTATATAATAGTATATAAGTTAAATGTACATACATAAATAAAATATAAAATGCACAAACACATGTAAAATTCTCCCCGTCGTGTGGCTAGCTAGACACATAACAACACACACACACAGAACACAAGGTACACAACTCACAATCATTTACTTTCAACACGCATGCCCCTGTAACGCACCCACCCACCGGGTAAAGCAACTATCATCTTATGCGCCGGCAGTGATAAAATATACGCCCGTCGGCAACCCGTTCAGTAGGATAACATAAACTCCAAACCCCTTTAAAGACGAATAATTCATGACGCATAAATGAAACTGGACCACCCATTTGTCTAGCATCCCGTTTATTAATGACCCATGATGAGTGTGTGAACCTTTGTTCCGTTCACAGCACCAGGTAATGTTAACAAACTCCTCACCTACTTCCAGACAGTGTTTATAAAATTCTAGACAGTATTGACTTCACAAAATCACAAAAAGGAATTAAATCCTTATGTACTTTAAAACAGAAATTAATTGATTGAGGCTTTACAATTTCAGAAGATTTTGACAATATGTATATCTATTTAGTTTACCCAAAAGAAAAGGATGAAAACCAGTTTTACATTCAAAATTAAACAGCAACTTCTCTACGTGTGAAGTCAACCCATATGTGTTTGCCAGTTAAGAAAACAATCAGCTTAGCCCTTGTGCAAGGGGCAAAATCGGCTAAAATATTTCAAGAACATTAATAAATCGTTCCGATTAGCCTCAGATAACTGTATAAAATAATGAGAAAAAGAATACAATAAGGTGGTTGTGCTCTGGCATCTGGGGGAGCGCGCCCACATGTAGTTGACAAAACTTGACAGGACATCAGCCTGTCTGAGAATGCCCCAGCGCGTGTCCAAGAAACTAAGTGCCCTTTTGTAAACCCTTAAAACGTCCCAAAAAAAACTTCCGGAAAGCCCCCAACCCTTAAATGTGAAACCACAGTCAAAATAATTTTTTATACACCACTGTTCCAGCCGGAACAGGGCTACAGGGCCGTAACCTAAATTTGTGTAATGAGTAAAAGCGAAAAGAGATACAACTGTAAAATGGTACAAGAGTGAAATGGCTGGCGCGCTCCCGCAGTGCAGCACGCACTTACAGTCATAGCATTTAGTGTTATAGGAAAGGGTTATAAAAAGTTCAGTAATTTTTTATCGAGAGTGTTCAGAGTCATGATCACAGTTCACTTCCCAATAGACAGTCTGGACACGTGGTCCCCTGGCTTCTAAGTTATTCACATAAAACAGGCACACTGCCGGTTCGGCCCCCAAAAAAAAGAAAAAGCATAAATGTCACCTCATAAGTGCTGGCGAGTGCAACATAGTGATTCCGTCTCCATCTCCCTCTTCGTAGGCGGTCTTGACATGGTTCACAGCTCGGGCAGATGTTCAGCCCACCGCAGACCAGGAAACCGACTTAGAGCGAGAACCCTAAGAAATCAAGTAAATTAGAGAACGTCTATAGAAAGGGTACACCCGAGTGGAGGTAATTAACCTCTTAAAGGGCCGCCAGCTAACTCTCACTAAAAGGCACAACATTCAACAATTAAAGTTTTCACAACTTAATTAAATGGTCTGAATTCAGTCAATGAATAAGTAAGTTTGAGCCATGAACAGACTTAATTAAATAGTGGCTTAATACAAGTGAACTGTACTCAGTCAACATGCTTCGACAAAATTTTGCAGGTTAAACCGGCCACGTGCAGAGCAGTAATCATTATTTGGTCAAAAAAAAATTTAACAGCAAGTCACTCACAGCATTGAGAATGTTTTACCTTCAATTAAGTTTCATACACAGACGCTCTCACACTTCATTGTCTATTTGTGAAGATAATTAACAAAGACGGCGACAGTATACTACATGCACCGACACAGTTCACTACTTGACTGCGCACCAAGTTTTTCTGATTAATTTTTATGTAATGCACTTTTACTATGAGAATGACTCTTGAAAAACTTCTCCCACTATTACAGAAAATAATAAGGCATGGCTATATGAATGGCGTTACGTACAACAGTAAAAAACATCTCTTACATAACTTTGTCAGGTCGCACACACATAAATACGTACTTCACACGATAGCATATATCTTGTTATTAAATATCCAAACAACTAATGAAAATAATTAATTCTTACCGGGAGTCGTTGTATTCTCTACTCCATCATGTAGAGAGATTCACACTGCGTAGAATAATACGAAGAGCGGAGACGAAGGAGGAACAATTCTGTGAGCGAGGCCAAGCGTTGACTGACTTCCGCAGCACACAATTTTCACTGCACAAGCCGAGCTGCGCGCGCAACCGCACACCGCGCCGCTCCCCTCATACCCCGGACCGAAGTTCGCCCGCTGCCTCACTCACGTATATTACAATCACGAAAACTTTCTAGAATTTATATTTTGTAACCGCCGGCTCCGAACCGGCACACCCCCACCCCGAAAGGGCAACCCGGTTGCCCCACAAAACTCGGTAAAGTACCCTGCAGTGTACTCCCAACTGGAAAATCCGGTGGACATCGTGGGTAAGGTGGCCCGATGGCATTTGCTCTCAGGAGAACAGAGGCTCAGAAGGGAAAACGAAAGAGACGAAAGAAGACGTGTATAGTGTAAGTGTGCGGTTGCTGCACACTGACCTGATCAGGGCCAGCCCACAGCAAAGAGGGACAGAGAAGAAAGACAAAAGAAAAGTTCGGGAGCTCCCTGAGTTCCGACCTCCTAAGGCTCGTCCACCCAAGCCAGAACACGATAGCCACCTAAACAGGGCCATCTGCCCCATATAATTACGGGATGATTCCCTAATACTATTCCCCATTTTACACACTACCATACTGCACGGGCCAAGGGGAAAGAGGGGCGATGACAGTCCCCATAATGCGGTGGTCCCCGCTGGGACCTAACGGAAAACCATGTCAACTGTAACTATGGCACCTTTCCAATGTATATATATATATTGTGTTTTACAAGTGTGCTCCAAGGGCATGCCTGGAACAGCAGGGAGGTCGAGGAGCACAACAGACCCCGGCCACCCTACTGCCCCACCTCTCTCGCTAACTCCTTTTTTTTTTTTTTTTTTCTAGGGAGGGTTACGAAATTCGGAAGGTGGATGGTCAAGGAGAACGGGCATGGGCGGGGACTGAAGGTAAGGACATGGCTCCCTCCGGGTATAAGGACAATTGGAGAAAACCAAGGCTCGCGCAGGCAGGGGCGCATCCCTGAAGTAGACGAACCCCACTGGGACTGTGGGAAACATCTACCCGCTACCCTATATGCTCAATCTCGCCCCCGGAGCACACCCTCTCAAAACCGAAAACATCCCCACCCGCACAGAGACCGCCATCATTTACCCCCCCCTTTTTGTTTACAGCCCGTTTACCCTTTTCGACATAATTTCAATTTAGAAATGTGTGTGGTAATCTCTTTGGGACTACTACCCTGTTCTTCTAATCGCGCCGTCACCGGTGACGTAAACCCGAGGATACGGTATGGTCCCGACCAACGATAGCACAATTTAGCGGCTCTTTTGTCCGCGGCTGAGCTGATCGGATGGCTCTGGCAGTAGACCCAGTCCCCGGTCTGAAAGGGGTTCGGAATTCGCCCCTGATTATATCGTCGAAGGACCCGCTCGTGCGCTCGTAGCAAATTCTTCCGAGCCTCCCTCCATCTCTCCGCAGTTCCATTATCGGGCTCCCGTGGCAGAAGATCATCAATATTCCACAAGTTAGTCAACGGGAGTGCGGGCGAGAATCCAAACATGATCTCAAAAGGCACGGCCTTATGACTGTCATGCAGGGCCGTGTTAAAAGCTAGCTGTAACCACTTTAAGTTCTGGTCCCAGGTAGTCTGTTGCTCAGCGTGATAGGCAATAAGTGCGGACCGCAGATTCCTATTGAACCTCTCCGCATGAGACGGCTGCGGGTAATACGGGGAAGTGGTTACATGCTTGATACCGCTGGCGAAACACATCCGCCGGAACTCACTCGAAATGAACTGGGGTCCATTGTCGGAGACAATGATGGTCGGAAGACCGAAATGCTGAAAAACATGGTTCTGAAGCGCGCTTATGGTCAAACGAGCTGTTGCCTGCCGTAAGGGCAGTAGCCAGGCAAACTTCGAAAAAGCATCCACACAGACAAGTAGGTAAGCGTTACCTGACTTGCTACGCGGGAAAGGTCCCACGTAGTCGATGAATAGCTTCTCCATCGGTCTGCTCGCCACGTCTGATGACAACAACCCCAACTTAGTGTTTTGAGCAGGCTTGCTTAAGCCGCACAGATGACAGGCCTCCACACGCGTCGCAATGTCCCTATCCATGCCCTTCCAGATGAAGTTCTTCCTAATACTGGAAATGGTCTTCGAAATTCCCTTATGTCCACCTACCGGGGAATTGTGATAGTAGCTGAAGACCATGGGCACAAGTTTGCTAGGCAGCACTATCTTCGGGGCCCGTCCTTTCTTCTCTCTGCAACATAGGACGCCCCTGGACAAGAAGTAGGGGACCTGCACGTTACCCTCTTTTAGATTTTGGATGATCGGACCCAACTCTTCATCATTTAACTGATGGGGCAACACATCAGTAAAAGCTAACGGAAAGTCTAGTAGAACAGAACAGGGTTGCTCCGGCTGGGCTTCGCTGGGCTGGGAGAACATACGGGACAAAGCATCTGCAACCACATTTTGAGTTCCCCGAATGTGTTGCACCTTAAATTTAAAGGATGAGATTTTAACCACCCATCGTCCAATCTTACCCAGCTGCCGGGGATGAGCGAGAAGCCAAGAGAGAGCCTGGTTGTCGGTCTCGAGCAGGAACTCAGCGTGTTCCAGAAAACGCCTGAACTTATCTAGAGCGTATACAACAGCCAAACACTCTAGCTCATATACTGATGACTTTCTTTCTTGCTGGGTCAATGTTCGTGAAATAAAGGCCACAGGCTGCCTAGCACCATCAACGACTTGGGACAGAACCGCCCCGAGCGCCACCGAACTCGCGTCCGTCTGTAAAATAAACGGTTGAGAAAAATCCGGCATCCTCAGCACCGGCGGGGAAATAATAGCTTCCTTCAATGTTTCAAACGCCTTTTGCTGGCTTTCGCCCCACAAAAACTTGACCCCTTTCTTTCTTAATTCATTTAGGGGTGCGGCAATCTCCGCTGCATTGGGGATAAACCGCCGATAAAAGTTGACCATCCCCACAAACCGGGCGATGCCTTTGGCATCCCTTGGCGGGGGAAAATCCCGGATACCCTGGGTCCTTTCAGGGTCCACTGTAACGCCTTGGTGCGACACCAGATGCCCCAGAAAAGAGATGCTCTCCTGGGCGATTCGCACTTTCTCCGGATTGACCGTAAGGCCCGCTCTTCTCAACCTACTCATCACCTCCCTGAGATGGCTCAGATGTTCATCATAAGTTTTGCTGTAGACCAGCAGGTCATCTAGATAGTTGAAAATAAACTTAAACTTCACATCCTGAAACACTAGGTCAAGCAGACGCGTGAGCGTTTGGGCGCCCACCGCCAGACCCATGGGAACCCGCGTATACTGATATAAATCCCACGGGACACAAAACGCCGTATACGGTCTACTTTCCTTGGATAAGGGTATCTGGTGATATGCCGCGTTGAGGTCAATCACGGTGAAGTACTTGGCCTCACTAAACCAATCAAAAGCTGAGTGAAGATCCGGAAGGGGAACCGAATCCACCTCAATATTAGCATTTAACTTCCGGTAATCGATTACCATACGGTGCTTACCCCCAGGCTTGGGTACCAGGAACGCTGGACTGGCATAGCTGGAATTAGAAGGCTCAATTACCCCTTGCTCTAAAAGCTCTTGAACCTTCTCCCTCAGAACGGCCATTTTCGGAGGGGCGAACTTATATGGGTGTGACCTCACTATCTTAGTGTCTGTTAAACGAATCTTATATTCTAATAAATGTGTGAGTCCCAACTTGGGAGTTAAGACAGACGGAAATTCCTCACACAAACGGTCTAAAGCTCTCTGCTGGGCGGGAGTGAGATGATCTCGTGCAGAATCGGGACAAGCAACCTCTTGGATACCTCCCTTAGCTCCCTGATATCCAAGAAATGGAATAACTACACCCCGATTAAATTTAAAATTACACTGGTGCCCATGGATGTCCAACACGAGACCACTCTTAGCGATGAAGTCGGCACCCACAATACAGTCGACTCCCAGAGCCGGAGAAACCAGAAAAGGCCACACCCAAGAAAAGCCATCAATCTTGAACTTGAAGGAAACCACCCGGGAGATGGGCAGAATTTCCCTAGAAGCAGTCCAGCATACCACAGACGACTTACTCGACCCTTTTATTAAGCCCTGCTTCTCAAGGTCCGCGCATACCCGAGATGAGATGATAGATCGGGCTGACCCGGAGTCAACTAACGCTCTGAGTTGACCCTTCTTTACCTCGAGCGACAGGAAGGGGCATACAGAAGCCTTTTGAGGGACGGTGGCAAGGACCTTGATATGAGAAGAGTCTGGACCTATCCTCGGCCTGGAGGCGCTAGAATTCAGAAAAGTCTTGCAACGAGGGGAAGACAACGTCCGATTTGTCCCCCCCCCTGATAATTTAGTTTTTTGGATACCGGACCCTCGGGGGAAGCGCCGGACGCATACCACCCTCCGGACAATCGCAGGCAACATGCCCCTGTCTATGACAGCGAAAGCACACAACGCCTCTCACTCGTCCGCTCCAATCGCCATTATTTCTCTCTGGCCGCGGTTGGGACTGAACAACCCGTCGTTCTACCACTCGGGGTTCGCCAAGACTGGCCCTTACTGGCCCACGGGATTCATCTACGGACTGTATGGCGCGAGATAACGCACACAGTTTCTCCAGATCTTCATAAGTCCGCGGTCGCTCGGCAAAAGTTAAGCGCGATCTTTCCTGGGGAGTAACCCCTTCGAAGATCCACTGTACCACTTCATTCTCGGACAGTCCCAACCCTAAAATCCGGACCGCCTCACGGAGGCTCTGCACGAAATTCGAAATATTCTCCCCGTGTGCTTGTACTCGATAAAAATATTTGTCCTGCAGCTGCTTACGCAAAAGCCCAGGCACGCATGCGTCCAACACCCCCCGATGGAAAGACGCCACACTGCCGCCATCTCGTATAGTGCGCGCGACCCGCTCAGCCACAGACCCCCGACAATAGGGATACACGAGTTCAAGAAGTGTGCCGTCCGACATCCCCGGGAAGTCGGACAGCTGAAACAAAATCCGAAAAAAACTCATCAACTGGTCCACGTCCAGTCCGTCTACCACCGGAAGCCCCTGCATAATTGAGGACATGGGGTGAGGTAAGTTATTATACGAGATACGCGCTCCTCCCGAAAGCGTCGGCAATGGAGCCGCAGGGTTCGACGTCTGCTCTATGTTCATTTCAGGAGGCTGGGGAGAGCTCACGGAAAGCGGGGACTTCACAGGCTCGAAGTTCCGCAATGCTTTAGCCACCTGTTCCGCTATCAGCTTCACCGTAGCGCTGACTTCCGCGATTGTAGTCTGTGCGGACAAGTTCTCCAGTCTATGTTGCAGGTGTTCCGCTCGCTGCCGTACTCTCTGTCTTGCCCTGAGGTTGGAAGGGGCCGACTCAAAATCTTCCATTACCTCCCGCAACTCTCCCCACTTCTCCTGGCACAACTCAATCTCGGCCGTCACATCAGTGACCTTTACAAGCGACGTTGTGCCTCCGGACGCGAGGGCGTCTCTCAACTGCTTCCTCAAAGAGGCAACATCCCCTTGGGGCCTCCCACCCCGGGACTTAATTTCAAACTCCAACTCGTTCTTGAGAAATAAATCGGGATTTATCACACTCATGCCGCCACTGCTCTAAACACCTATCTAACAAACCACAAACAACATCAAAACGAAAATCACTAAACCAGGAAAACCTTGAGTACTGTTCTTCCATCAAGAAGACCCCCGGGTTCTCTAGCGCTGCGGAAACCTGGCCTATTCTGAACCATGCAAACCCCCACAAAAGGCGACAAGAGACAACAACAATACTAGACACATATAACAGCAAACAGCAACTCAACACACACGTCGTGCCAACACATAATTCACAACAAGCAACTAACCCTCAACTACAAGTCCTAATTCAGAAATGCAGAATCATTCGACATCAACCGGACACAAATCGGTTCCGGTACCGATTTCCAATCGGGCCATACCGCATCCCCTCCATATAACACGCGAAACTCCAGTTAAACTCCCCCATCAACTCTCCTCATCCCTGGCTACACTCGAGACTCCCCGGTTGTACAAGCTATCAAAAATCTTTTTTTTTTTTTTTTTTTAATTTTTCAACATAATTAACCGCCTCAGTGGTGCGACCCGACTCACAATTTAAACAACCTACAATTAGCCTACACTGGCATATATCAACTATGTTACAACAATCATTAATTTACAACTGCATTAATATTTCCGAGTCTGCAAGCCCCGTCACACACCAGGACCCAAGGGTTCAGGCCTAGAATGAACCACGCTCCGGCTACCATTTGTAACCTCTCTATGCCTTTTAGTATTTATCTTATTTCTTGTTAAATTTCTATCTCCTTGCTTGTTGGCTTTCAAAGAGAGGTTACAAGTTATTTAGAACTAGGCAGGAGCCTAGAGAAGCAAAAATTATGCTGGGTCCAGTATGACGGGACTTGCAATGAACTCAGCCATAATATAACAATAACAGATTTATTATATCTCTGGAATTCATACATGTGTACAAGATAAATATATGTATCTATATAAAAAAAACTACCAAAAGGTACATCATGGCAAGCATGTATAAATTAAGTGTACATCAGCATAAGTGTGCATAAGGGTGCACAAAGTAAATGTATATACATATATATAATATAAAAAATTTAAATCACAACTGGCATATATAATTCCATTTTACCTAAGAACAAGTGTATATAATTGGATAGAATTGCATCAGAACAAGTGTATATAATAGTATATAAGTTAAATGTACATACATAAATAAAATATAAAATGCACAAACACATGTAAAATTCTCCCCGTCGTGTGGCTAGCTAGACACATAACAACACACACACACAGAACACAAGGTACACAACTCACAATCATTTACTTTCAACACGCATGCCCCTGTAACGCACCCACCCACCGGGTAAAGCAACTATCATCTTATGCGCCGGCAGTGATAAAATATACGCCCGTCGGCAACCCGTTCAGTAGGATAACATAAACTCCAAACCCCTTTAAAGACGAATAATTCATGACGCATAAATGAAACTGGACCACCCATTTGTCTAGCATCCCGTTTATTAATGACCCATGATGAGTGTGTGAACCTTGTTCCGTTCACAGCACCAGGTAATGTTAACAAACTCCTCACCTACTTCCAGACAGTGTTTATAAAATTCTAGACAGTATTGACTTCACAAAATCCCAAAAAGGAATTAAATCCTTATGTACTTTAAGAACAGAAATTAATTGATTGAGGCTTTACAATTTCAGAAGATTTTGACAATATGTATATCTATTTAGTTTACCCAAAAGAAAAGGATGAAAACCAGTTTTACATTCAAAATTAAACAGCAACTTCTCTACGTGTGAAGTCAACCCATATGTGTTTGCCAGTTAAGAAAACAATCAGCTTAGCCCTTGTGCAAGGGGCAAAATCGGCTAAAATATTTCAAGAACATTAATAAATCGTTCCGATTAGCCTCAGATAACTGTATAAAATAATGAGAAAAAGAATACAATAAGGTGGTTGTGCTCTGGCATCTGGGGGAGCGCGCCCACATGTAGTTGACAAAACTTGACAGGACATCAGCCTGTCTGAGAATGCCCCAGCGCGTGTCCAAGAAACTAAGTGCCCTTTTGTAAACCCTTAAAACGTCCCAAAAAAAACTTCCGGAAAGCCCCCAACCCTTAAATGTGAAACCACAGTCAAAATAATTTTTTATACACCACTGTTCCAGCCGGAACAGGGCTACAGGGCCGTAACCTAAATTTGTGTAATGAGTAAAAGCGAAAAGAGATACAACTGTAAAATGGTACAAGAGTGAAATCGCTGGCGCGCTCCCGCAGTGCAGCACGCACTTACAGTCATAGCATTTAGTGTTATAGAAAAGGGTTATAAAAAGTTCAGTAATTTTTTATCGAGAGTGTTCAGAGTCATGATCACAGTTCACTTCCCAATAGACAGTCTGGACACGTGGTCCCCTGGCTTCTAAGTTATTCACATAAAACAGGCACACTGCCGGTTCGGCCCCCAAAAAAAAGAAAAAGCATAAATGTCACCTCATAAGTGCTGGCGAGTGCAACATAGTGATTCCGTCTCCATCTCCCTCTTCGTAGGCGGTCTTGACATGGTTCACAGCTCGGGCAGATGTTCAGCCCACCGCAGACCAGGAAACCGACTTAGAGCGAGAACCCTAAGAAATCAAGTAAATTAGAGAACGTCTATAGAAAGGGTACACCCGAGTGGAGGTAATTAACCTCTTAAAGGGCCGCCAGCTAACTCTCACTAAAAGGCACAACATTCAACAATTAAAGTTTTCACAACTTAATTAAATGGTCTGAATTCAGTCAATGAATAAGTAAGTTTGAGCCATGAACAGACTTAATTAAATAGTGGCTTAATACAAGTGAACTGTACTCAGTCAACATGCTTCGACAAAATTTTGCAGGTTAAACCGGCCACGTGCAGAGCAGTAATCATTATTTGGTCAAAAAAAAATTTAACAGCAAGTCACTCACAGCATTGAGAATGTTTTACCTTCAATTAAGTTTCATACACAGACGCTCTCACACTTCATTGTCTATTTGTGAAGATAATTAACAAAGACGGCGACAGTATACTACATGCACCGACACAGTTCACTACTTGACTGCGCACCAAGTTTTTCTGATTATTTTTATGTAATGCACTTTTACTATGAGAATGACTCTTGAAAAACTTCTCCCACTATTACAGAAAATAATAAGGCATGGCTATATGAATGGCGTTACGTACAACAGTAAAAAACATCTCTTACATAACTTTGTCAGGTCGCACACACATAAATACGTACTTCACACGATAGCATATATCTTGTTATTAAATATCCAAACAACTAATGAAAATAATTAATTCTTACCGGGAGTCGTTGTATTCTCTACTCCATCATGTAGAGAGATTCACACTGCGTAGAATAATACGAAGAGCGGAGACGAAGGAGGAACAATTCTGTGAGCGAGGCCAAGCGTTGACTGACTTCCGCAGCACACAATTTTCACTGCACAAGCCGAGCTGCGCGCGCAACCGCACACCGCGCCGCTCCCCTCATACCCCGGACCGAAGTTCGCCCGCTGCCTCACTCACGTATATTACAATCACGAAAACTTTCTAGAATTTATATTTTGTAACCGCCGGCTCCGAACCGGCACAGTACTTAATTTTTATAAATAATTTATCGTGAAAAGGTCATAATAATCAACTATAGAAAGGTAGTTTAAGGGGGCGGGGGTAATTTTCTATAAATGAAAATGATAGTTGATGGGGGAGGGGATAATTTTTTATGTGTACTACGTTATCAGGAACGAAGAAGTAGTTTGTTGTTAAAATTTATTCCCGGGATTTTTGGCCGTGGACCAATGTTTTCTGCAAAACCAGACGGCTGTGCCATAGACTCCCATCATCAGTGAAAATCGAGTGCGCTAACGTGAGGTGGTATACGTTAGTGACCACAGTACTGCGGTCAAGGCTGAAGAAAGAAGTAGTTTCTATGGAAATATTTCATTTCGTAAATGATTTTAAATATAAATCTTAGAACATAGAAATCATGTATGGTTCTCCATACCGATATTTATTTTTCGTATTTCTTCCATATTTCCTTTTCTTTAGCCCTTTTACCTCTGCCACTTTTGTATCAGTTTCTTTTACTCTCCTTTCGCATTCGTCTGAACCATACCTAAAAATATTATTATTTTTTTTATTTTCAATAAGTAAACAATTTTACATCCGTTTGTATATATCTGTATTTCTTTGAAACTAGTAGCGTCGTAACCGTTGAAGAGTCCAGAGAGTATACCATCGAATGTTACGGACGAGGTTGCCAAAGGTACCATAGACGTTAGTCGTGTAATGGACCCTATACAGAGAAAATATGGAATACAGCTGCACATTACTTTTAGCTTAATTGTGAGTTGTGAGTTGAAAAGTGAACTCGATTTCTTAAATTATTTGAGATTATAAATTATGTGTTTACCTCGAAAAGTCTCTGTTTACTTTTAATTTTTATTTCAGTTCAATAACATGTTTATTCGTTTAGGAATGACGATTCCTTTTCTTCTTATTTGCTTACTGCTAAATAAAAAATTTGAAATAACACCAGTCGGCTACATGTTTTTCCATTTCCTTCTTTTAGAATTAACTACACACAAATCAGATTAGCATCACTAGACCGCTCACAGTAAACTCGTAATAAGTTATATAGGATTTCTACATTAATTGCTACACCAGAGGCTATTAATAAATCCCAATTTTTATTTAACGGTGTTAAACACTTACCGTTCTACTATTTATTTGTTTAGTTAAACGGTGTCCATGGTAAGAGTATAACTTAAAAAAGTTAACGTAAACAACTTCTCTACTGCTGCAATAAGGATCGTGGGTAAAGTCGCCGTCAACAACTAAAACACAATTTTTCAGAAGTCGAATACGAGGAAGAAGACTAGCACGCAACGGGAAAGGAGTAGCTACATGAAGTTGAAGTTTGATGCAATCAACAGGGTTTTCACTACATTACTTCACTAGAAATATTACGTGAAGATGGTTTTCAGAATATTTCAGAATCGAATAAATAAAACAGTTTTTGTGACAAAGTCACCAAGATTTGTTTATTCTTCATAAACGTATTAGAATGTGGCTTACGAGACTACTGTATTTGTATGGCAAACTGTTTGATACTGATCCTCTTGCTTCGGCTTTGGCTGTTGCTGTTCACCTTAATACTGTACAGGAAACTCAACCAATAGTAAACAGTTAAGTAAGTTACGTATTTTGGGAAATAAATAGAATCGATAACAATATGTAACTCGTTTAAAAATCTGTGTCTAGAATTTAAATAAATTTCATTAAGAAAAATTAAAACGAATTAGTTGAAACCATAACAGGAATTCTCCTTATGTTTACTGTGAGCAGTTTATTTGTTACGTAGTTATAACTGAAAACTGTACTAATCGATTTTTAGAAAGCCGACATTTTGTCGTCGTCGTGTGTCAATTTTTATGACAATAGTTTGTTCATAAGCAGTAACATTTGCTTTTGTTGTGTTGTCCCTGTAGCTAGTCTGGTGTTTCAAACCGAGAATAAGATATCTGACATCCTTTGCATGCCACTTACTAAAACATGTCCGTGTCCTGTATACCTTTACAACTCTTTTATGACGTTTTAAATGTAGAGAAATGTGCACCATTTAGCCTAAGTATTTACAAGAACACACAGAATTCTGTAACAGCGCTTACGGGTAATACATATTACTCTATATGACTGTTCCCTCAGTCATGTCGAACTTGGAACAAGGTTGTAAAACGACACATATAAACATGATATGGACATTAATTTTTACAGACGGTAACGTGGGAAGCTTGTAAATGACAAATTGGTATTTGTTACGTAATTTGTTTGACGTACTTGTATCCTTCTTTGCACAGGGGAAATTGTGTGTAAGGAGTTGCCTGGATTGTGATCTCAAATTTGGAATCAATTACTAAATACCAGAGAAATCAATACTCACAACTTTTATTGACACTTCTTTTTAAATAACTGCAGGCGGTCCTGTACTCTTTGACATAATAAATTCGTAAATTTCTCTATCTCGGACAGTGAAATTTAGTTACTTTATTCAAGTGTCGCATCACAGCTTCCGATTTTCATAAACTCCATACAGATGGAAAAAGGAGTATGTGAGTAACAGTATAGACACGTTTATCTATTCTTCAATATTTCCGCTACTGCAGAGATCAATTGCTGAAGAATACTGTCTTATGTAATATTTATGTAATGGTCATATAATTGTAAATTCAAACAAGAACGGTTTTCAGTCTATAATATACTGTATTGCAATTGACAGAATCTATTTTGTATTTGGTAAAGTACACCAAATACGTACTGTATAGTAGTTTCAATAACAGACATTTCAACTTACCTACAATCTTTTTCCTGTTTATGCAGTTATCCAATACTAACTAATACAAGAGACAGTAAAAGTCACTAAAACAAAGTAAATAATAATATTTCAGAACACAAATAAAAGTTGCAAAACTAGACAGAAGCGCTGTTACCATTCTCTACCATTATTATAACCTTTGAAATGATCAATTTGCGGAACCAAACTGGTTGCAGCAGCTGGTGTGTAGTCAGGTAATGTGTGACAAGAGACTTTCACGTCAGGTGTGTTACATTTAGCTAACGCGTTCGCCTGTTGTATCAGCAATTACGTGATTACACAAGTTATTTATACCGTATTGGCATATTAAATATGTAATATAAGTATGCAGATCACTTTACACACTTGAATTTATTCATATTTACAATAATAACTGTACATATTATATAACTAAAATCAATAATATTCACTACAAATTAAATATTTAAATAACTGTATTAAATCAGAGTATTTTGCAAGTGACATTACACTGTTTGCAAAATTCAGTATTACACTTATGAGTACGTGAACTTAGGATGGTAGGGGTCTAAAAGAAGCATTCACGCGAGCACGTACTTTTAATGAAGTCTTCCTTAATCTCAGGGTGATAATGAGTAATATTTAAAAAGCGGTGTATTGGGATTACACCTTCTGGCAAATCTTGAAGTGTTCCACGAAGCTATAGATTTACCGCGGTCAGTAAATCTTCCTATGCGGACATCTTCCACTCACGCGAAAAGCACATTATATAATATTAATAATATGGTTGTTCACCAGCTTGGTTCTCGACGAATAACTCGAAAGAGTTCCAAGTTTTAGCGTAAGTTTAGATTCATTACGAGAATAGAGAATAGATGGACATTCTAATTTAACAAATTATGTAATATACTCCATTCACACGAGGCAGCAGGCAGTAAAGCACTTGACTTTTTAAAAAACAATAGAATAAATATAATACACGAACAATACCTAGCTGCACGATATTTACCTAATATCTTATATATTATGTCGTCACTGACGATGAACGCGTTGTGTCAAACTCTTTCACGAAGTGTGTAGGGTTCAACGAAGACTACATAAGGAATTTTATCTAGTATTGTTTTCCAACTTAATACACATTGTGAGCTCATATTAGCTGCTAGATAGGTCGGGCGGGGCTAGATAGGTCCGGTAAAACGGTATATAAGAAGTGAACGTTTTCATATTTCTCTGTTGGTAAATGACCTGAAGATGGCTTGACTGCCGACAGCGCTCGTCAGTACCAAAGACAACATAGTGGTTTGAATAAAATTACTAGTAGAAATAGTAAAATAATTTCTGTAACTTTGTAAATACAATTATATATACTTTTATAAGTTTTTGTTGCAATGTGGTCTAACTATTGCGGCACATGCTTATAATTTCGTAAACGAGTAAACAAGTTTTCGTTTACATGTATTTTTTTAAAAGAACAATGAAAAATATAACTTAAATTGTAATACCATGTTGTCCAAAATTAAATGTTTGGCTGTATTTTGAGTGTTTATTGTTTCAAAGTGTACCTCTGGCCAAAATTTTGAACTACAGATATTAATGACACTGTCTAACCTCGGGCGTCAAATGTACCACCTAATAATGATATTCGTAGTAACAAGACTACATATAGACAATAATATTGTTTTGCAACAAAAAATACGTAGCCTGATGCGTACAATAAAAGAAAACTAACGAAATATGTAGGCTTATCCGCTGTTTCGTCCGCCAATCAACACTACTGTACCCACCAAAATTAGGAACCATCAGCCGCCACTGATTAAAGTATATTATACTCTAGATCACATAGTAGGCCTGTTTACAAAATAACTCGGTTCATAATTAAATGCTTTAGCTTTTAATGACTAATAATATTTAATGAACAATAAAAGTGTAATCTTGACTGTTATTAAATCATATTTAAAAAAAGTATGATTTACTGCCAGTGTGGACGGCTGTGTAGGCGAACACTACTCGTGAGGTGTGCTACGTTTATTCTGACTGATGGGGATCGGGACGGGAATACGTTCAGTATTTCAGGATATTAGAAGACATGTAAATATACAGATGCGCTCAACCTTATTTCTTTGATACCTCGCACGTAGTGCTGATACATATTTCTCCCCACGACTTGCGAGCCCGCCATTGTCTATAGTAAAAATAAAGTAGCCTCTCTGAGACACAGTTCGTAATGAGGTAACTAAAGACCTAAAGTATATTTTTGTGCATATTATCTTCTTTAAAACAGATATAGTTTACTGACTTTCATAATAATAACAATAATAGTAGTGTAATACTTTGCAAAAGCTGAGATCCACTGCTGCATTGCCTCCATCGTAGTAGTTGTTGCTTATCATTTTCGACCACATAAATCTCCTCGCCCCCAGAAATCTTTCTCAGAAGCAGTTACACTAAAATAATATAAGAAAATCTTCTTTAAATCATGGTTATTAACACTACAACACCTACAAATTAAAACTTAAACTGTAAACAATATTTTTACGTACTGATCTATACACATGTAAGGTCTATATTTTAATGGAAGGCTCATAGTGGCATTTACTGTCACATTTTGACAATCATTTTTGTCTTATAATTTTTATAGTAACTGCTTTCATCTTTGTCTTTTTTAGGGACAACCACAGATTTTTGAGGTCGAAACATTGAGTACGAGATTAGTACGATGGAGATAGTTCTGAAGAGACTTCATGAAGCTTTATCCTGCTTCATCCATTGTATAGGAGTTTTAAATTGTTAAATTATAATTTTTATGGGTCACTTATTACAGTTTCATACAACTAAGTACAGGTTAAATAAATTTTAAGTTGCTGACATTTTAAAATTATAAAAAACTGCTGTAGTAATTGCAGTGTCAACTGACAAGGACAGGTTAATTGATAATATTTCAACTTCTGTAGAATAAGCAGCGAATTCGTTCACAATCACCACAGGTGGCGAGAGCTGTCGGAAAAGTTGTGTCTGTAAAATTAAGAATCACATAATGATATTAGGGTACATCGAATTTCCTTTTTGTATATAAAACGAAGGCAGTAGTGAGTTGGGGCGGCTACCCGGCCACTAGTTCATCGTTTTCCAGCTAGAGGTCGGAGCGCTAGTGTCGCATGATGACGTCACGATGCTCGGTGGTGAGGGGGTGATGACGTCACGAACAGATGCACTTTTGACCTTGGGCGGGAAACTGGGTCAATAGGCGTGGGGTAAGGAGGAAGGTGGGTGGTGGTGGTGGAGGGTGATGACGTCACGAACAGCTGATCATGATGTCACAAGTGACGTCACGAACAGATGCTTTCTTGACCTACCTCGACATGAAGGGAGGACGGGGGCGTGGTTCCAAAATCAGTGGACAGGTGTGGAGCTAAATCAATTGACGGGGTGTGGGGTGGAGGGTGATGACGTTACGAACAGATGCACTCTTGACCTACATAAAGATGCACTCTTGACTTTGTGCGGAATAAGGAAAAAGTGGTGGACGGAAGTGGTGGTGGAACGCTAAATCAATTGCCGGGGGGGGGGGTGATGACGTCAGGAACTGGCGCTAGTGTCTCGCGTCACAAGTGACGTCACGAACAGATGCTCTCTTGGCCTACCTCGACAGCCATTGTTGCTAGCGGGAAACCGATGTACTAGTGGTTCCGTAGCTCCCCAAATTTTACCGGGTAGGGCAGGGCAGACTGTGTGTGTGTGTGTGTGTGTGTGTGCAAATGTTTTCGCAAATTATGTCGTTCTCGTTCATTTCGTTCCCAGGTCTCGTTCATTTCGGTATATTTCTAGTTCATTTCGGTCTAGTTCTCTTTCATTTCGGTGTACTTCTTTTTCATTTCAGTCTAGTTTTCGTTCATTTTCTGTCTCGGTCTGTTCGTATTCAGTATAATTAAGAAAAATAATCGTAGATAGTAAAAAAAAAATTCGTTCCAAAAAAATATCTTTCCAAAATAGTTGTTATGTGTATATCGGACAATGAGGTAGGTCGTGGCCGATCGTGAGGTCGTCGATCCGGTCATCAGGGTAGATCGTGACAACACGTTTGCTGTTTCGATAGTCCCCCCCGTACTTGTCCGCGCGTGCGTGCGTGTGCGTGGGTGTTTGATTAAGAAAAGTAATCGTGGATAGTAAAAAAATAATATATATAAACATAAAACTTTAATAATGAAAAATAAATACAAAACAAGACCGATATCACATTGTATTAAACAGTAAAAACGTATTACCAACCTCAGACAACTAAAAAAGATGTAAAATATAAAAAAGTTTTAGAAATATTGTTAGATATTATACACAAAATATACAAAAAACCAAATACACAAGGTAATGACTAAAAAGTTAGTTTCGCATAACTAAAAATAAAGCAAATGACCAAACGTGTGTAATTAAAAAGATGGAAAAATAAAAAATAAAGTAGTAAATAATGGTATAGAGGAGAGAAACAGATGAGCAATTTACTCTATTCAAATATTGAAACCGATAAGAAGCGAGAAGGAGGAAACGTTGTGGTAAAAAAAAAAAAAATATATATGAAACGCTAGCGCGTGTACGCTCGTTGTGGAATGTAGAAACTACGTCTTTCCGCTCACCTCCCGTCTAACAGTCGTACACGCTCTGCTCTTGAATAGAGCGACATGTGGTTAATGTTGCCCCCCCCCGGCCGCCGACGGCGAAAATATATGTGTGTGTGTGTGTGTCTGTGTGTGTGGGTTTACTATTATAACATACAAGCTTACGCACCTCACCCCACCATAAGCACAATACAGCTCCCGTCTTTTCTGTTAAATGCTTAGCTACGCTCTGTTTACATACTTGATATCTCACAATTGTTCCTTACCACTTTCTCGGATTGTGATCTTAAAATTTTATTTGGACTTGCAGAAAACGGTTAAGCAAAAAAAAGTATAGGTCATCGCTTTGGAAAAAAAGTTCCCCGCTGGATGAAGAAATGCTTACCCTCGTGTATTTAATCAATGCCTGTTAGAATAAATGTAAAATTACGTTAATAATTTACAGATTTAGTATTCAACTACTTCTCAAAAAATGTATAAATTTAAGTATACCAAAGATTTATTATAAATAGTGCAAACTATTAAAATATGACCCGTTATAAAGTAATGCGAATAGTCACTTATAGAGTAAAATACCTAAATGTATTAGTACGGTGTCATCAATATTCAGTGCACCTCTTCTTACGGTACTGAATACTTCACTACGTTCTGCTTACATCCTTGATATCTTAAAAGTTTCCTTAACACTTTCTCAAATTGTATGATCTTAAAATTTTATTTGGACTTTCAGGAAACGGTTACGCAAAAAAAAGTATAGGTTATCGCTTTGGAAAAAACGTTCCCCGCTGGATGAAAAAATGCTTACGCTCGCGTACTTAATCGATGCCTGTATGAAAAAATTTACAATTACGTTAATAATTTACGTTAATAGCTTTAGTATTCAACTACTTCTCAGAAAATGTACAAATTTAAGTATACCAAAGATTTATTATAAATGAGCGCAAACTATTAAAAATATGACCCGGTATAAAGAATGCAAATAGTCACCTATAGAGTATAATATCTAAATGTATTAGTACGGCGACATCAATATTCAGTAATGTAATAATTCAGGAATATTATTACATTCAGTTATATTACATTACATTACATTTAAATAAATTTCTCGATAAACCCACTTGTAGCCATAAATATTTTTAGCGAGGTGCAGTCTTGTTGAATAGAATCGCTGTGCTGCCTAAACTAGTTAGAAACAGTGGAAAAGTATTCAAATTATAAGAATTTATGTGCGTCGGCACGCATAAGTGTAATAATTGTGAATGTGTGTGTGTGTGTGATAAGGGGGGGAGAGAGAGAGAGAGAGAGAGAGAGAGAGAGAGAGAGAGAGAGAGAGAGAGAGAGAGAGAGAGAGAGAGAGAGAGAGAGAGAGAGAGCCTTCAGTCGCTGTACGGAAGATAATACTAAGATTGTGCATCAATTTATCACATCGTACTAACAGACGCGCGCCGACGACCTTCAAGTGCTAGGCTGTGTGTGCGTGCGTTTGTGTGTGTGTGTGTGTGTGTGTAAAAAAATAATTAAAAATGTAATAACGGAAAATAAATACAAAACAAGACCGATATCTTGTAAGCGATTCATTAACACAATAAAGCTCTACCATTTACATCGTTGTATAACAGTTTTACACGATAATATCAGCGTATGATATCACAAAACGTGCATTAGCACAATTTATTCGGATTCTACGATAGATGATTTATAAGACGTGTTTAGAAAATAATGAAGAAATTTGTGTTAGTGGTTGAAATCACAATCAGAATGATCACTGTTGCACACCACTATATAAAAATTATTCCGATTAGCGCTTTCAAGCTTCACAGCTCATCGTCTGACGATGAGCTGTGAAGCTTGAAAGCGCTAATCGGAATAATTTTTATATAGTGGTGTGCAACAGTGATCATTCTGATTGTGTTTAGAAAAGTTCTAACTCTTAGAAAATTAAATAAAACGTTAGTCAATTAAAAATTCAATAAGAGCTACAAATGCATCGCTTGTAATGCACTGACTGATGTAATCAACTATATGTTTCTTACTTATCGTTTAAAAAAATAAACTGCGCACATTCATTTGCTGACCATTCTGCAGTTCTATGATGAAGTGTTGTGACGAGTTTTGGAAAAACTCGGCTGTTTTCTTGTTAACTATGTGACGGGCATTGCCGTGCACGTTAATTAATTAGCTTAACGGCGCTGCTCCGTTATCAATACGCTTGCTATGCCGATCCGCGCGCGCTCTGGGGTCGAGTCGGCATAGCTTTTTTTCCGGCTCATGTCGAAGCAGTTCACTTACAGCGCTCGACCGTGACAGTCCGTATTCCTCCCGGCTGCCGTGAGATTTGGATCTTGTAAATCATCTTTCTACTATGCATAAATAATCGCTAAGTGACTCTCCGGGTTCCTGATTTAAGTTGATCTCCTGTTTTGCTCCAGCTGGTGGCCGATCACCTGCCACCCATGACATTAAACCAGTGATTTTCCGTCTGAGCCGCCGGGAGGAGGACATGGACAACACGCTACAATTACCTCAGGTTTTGTGACGGACTATAACCAGGTGACATTTATACCTTTCAGAAATATTTTTGGGCCGCTACAATGTAGAACTTGTGATATCATTCCTGGAACAGCTCCAGTTAAAAGTTTGTTTGTGCACAAGTCCAGCGGGACATTTAGTGGTTATAAATTTTGTCAGATTTATTTTACAAACGCTTACGCCCCCAGAGTAAGTGTAATCCCAGACGGGGTCATGCGTCTCCCGATTTTGCTGTTCAATTTTTCTCTAATTGCAAAAGTGTGCGGAACTGAATGTTACTGATTTGTATGGCTTGCATGGGTGCCGGCGTACTTTGTTGGGGATTTTCTTGATTATATTTATAGATCTATATGGGTTTTGTTTTTTTAATTATTTAAAGGTTTGGGGGTACTTTGACCTGCCACCGTCACCTGTTGGTGCCTTCATCGACAGGTTTCTGACTTGTTAAATTCTGTTGCATCTCGTTCGGGCGCATGGCCGTGCCTGTGGTCAACTCAATTCTCTATGAATGCCTCAAATCTGTTTTATTAGGTTTTACATTATAAACTTTTATTTATTAAAATTTTTATTATACAAGTCCATGTCAGGACTTGAAATTGCTGATAAAATTTGTTATTGTTATTTAACCATCGAGTTTAATTGCAAGTCCCGTCCCACTGGACCCAGCGCATTTTTGGCTTCTCTAGGCACTCCGCCTAGTTTTAAATAGCTAGTGGCCCCTCTTTCCAAAAAAAAAAAAAATTGTTTTTTTTATAAAGCATAAAACTAGAAAGAGGGGTTACAGTGTGGGGCGGAGGACGTGTGTGAGAAAATATACAAACCAGAGCCGTGTCAGCGCGCGTGCTGTAATTTCATAGTTTTCTCTGTATGTATGTATGCCTCTCTCTCTCTCTCTCTCTCTCTCTCTCTCTCTCTCTCTCTCTCTCTCTCTCTCTCTCTCTCTCCCTCTCTCTCTCTCTCTCTCTCATTATATTTAATTACACACACGTAAACTGAGAGCGTGACTTTGGCTATACATGTCTGAAGTGTGTGTGTGTGTGTGTGTGTGTGAGGTCATACACAGAAATACAATGTTTAATCAATGTAAATAGTATAATTAAGAAGAATAATCGTAGATATTAAAAAAAATAATATATACAAACATAAAAAATGTAATAACGAAAAATAAATACAAAACACGACCGGTATCACCTTACATTAAACCAAGAACGCTGCAGTCAACTATCATGGGCTCTGGACGACGTTCGCTCGCGAGTGTTAAGAAAAGACCGAAGGGTTTAGCGAACGTACCTCGTGTATATAGACGGCAATCTTGTTCTACTAACGAGCGTAACTATCCGCAATAATGTTGCGCAATACCCTCTTGACCTACTTCAACAGATCGCCACTACTCACCCGCCCCCCCCCAAATCGACGGCCTTGGATTCTTTCCACGTTGTATGCGGAGACCGCGGAGGGGTGTACTGTTGGCGTAGTGTGTGTGTGTGTGTGTGTGTGTGTGATACTGCTGAGCAATATGATGCAACGATTCCACTTGACCTACTTCAACAGCTCACCACCACCTCCCCCCTCACCAATCGTGGCCTCGGATTCTACCCACGTACGCGGAGGCCGCAGAAAGGTGTACTGTTGGCGTAGTGTGTGTGTGTGTGTGTGTGTGTGATACTGTTGCACAATAATATGCTCGTGCCTATATATTGTACATATTTATCGCCCAGGCCTCAGTTAGCAGCTAGAGACGCTGATGAAAACAAGTGGTTTCTAACCTAAGAAAGTGTGTGTTATTTATATTAATAGACTTACAACCATGGCGGTATAGGCAACTCGTACGATCGCGCTCGCGCTTAACGGGTGTGTAAAAACGGTAAAGTTTATCGATTTCGAACACAGCGTAGACACGGAATCCGTATTGTTGGACAGAATGGCGGACGTTATTCCGGACGACGTGTGCGCGGAATCAGGCGATATGGGGCACATTTTCAAATGGTGCCTGGCCGTACGCGTCGTATTTAAGAAACTCGTATCCGATCGCGAACTGGAGCAGACGGGAGTGTTTTGTTTGCCTATGCAACTCGTTTTACCCGCGGCGGAGGACGCTGAAGACGTAAACGACCAATACACGGAGTGCGTGGGAAAAGTGCTTGAAACGGTTTTTTTTTAAGTTCACTCGCAAAAGTAGCGGATGGGTCGAGAACGGGATCTTGGCCGTCGAAGTGAACTTGTTTAAATATCGTCGTCTCGCCGGAACCAGTTACATGCCAACACCGAAGAAATTATCGATTAAGAACGCGTTAGTGAACGTACAGAATCTATACGACGATAAATGCTTCCTCTGGTCCGTTCTAGCCGGGTTACATCCGATCGCTTCTCACCCGTACTGCGTGTCTCACTACTAGCAATACGAAAACGAGCTGAGGATGGAGGGGATCGACTATCCGGTGCCAGTGACTCAAATTAAAAATTTGAAAGACAAAACGGGAACATTTCGGTTAACGTGTTCGGTACGATAGCGAAATCAACGAGTCCGGATATAGAAAAGAGGATGTGTACCCTATTCGGGTAACCGAGCACAAAGACAGGACGGACGTGAATCTTTCATTACTGAGCACCGAGGAAGGGGTCAAACATTATTGCGTTATTAGAAACTTGTCTCGGTTATTGAATACTTTAACTAAAAGTAAGTAATCCTCGTTCTATTTCAATTACTGCTTGCAACAATTTCGCGACAATACATATCCTGAAATAGTGCGAAAACTACTCGAGGATCATGAGGTACTCTTCACGCCGCACGGAGCCCAAAAAGTCGAACTCCCGACCGGAAAACACGGCTGTATGTATTTTATGGACTACACGAAGTGTCACAGAGTACTGTACACGGTTTGCGTAGATTTTGATTTCTCCGCCCAGTGTCCGGATGTACGAGCGAAGAGGACGTATCACATTTGCAGGACATCGCGTGTCACGTCCCGTGCAGTTTGTGCTACGTGATCGTCGATTGGTCGGGGAAAGCCGTGAAAAAACCCGTCCTGTACCTCAGCGGCGGCAGTGGCGGCGGTAGTGACGTGGTGGAGACGTTTCTCCGGACTCTTCGCTAAGACGTGCAACGACTCGAACGCTATTTCGACAGACCGCTCCGCATGACCGACGACAACGAACACGATTTCCAGAAAGCCACCGCCTGTCATCTGTGCATGAAGAGTATCGAGCGCGGCGACGACACGGACGACAAAGTGCGAAACCATGATCACGTAACGGACGAGTACTTGGGAGCCGCGCACAACGCGTGCAATTTAAAGTATAATTTGCCGCAACACGTTCCCGTCTTCTTCCATAACCTGCGCGGCTACGATTGCTACCATCTTGTCCAAGCGTTCGGGAAATGTAAACACGATGAAATCAAACCATGACCAGCGAACGGTACGTGTCCGTGACTCTCGGCCGCCTCCGCTTTCTCGATTCAGCGCAGTTTATGAACGCGTCGTTGGAAAAGTTGGCGAAGAACTTGGAAAAGATAATTTTAAAATACTACGACAGTGTATGCGAACGGACGAAAACAAAGACGAAGACGATGAACTTGTTGAAATTCTGGTCAGATAGGGTGTCTACTCGTACGAGTACTTGACGGACGAAAGGAAGTTTGAGGACGTGTCTCTGCCCGCGCCGGAACATTTCTACAACCGTCTTGCCGAGACTTACATGTCGGACGCAAATTACGCACGCGCGCAAAACGTCTTGACGGCTTTCGGGATGCGAACGTTAGTCGAGTATCACGACCTCTACCTGAAAACCGACGTGTTGCTGTTGGCCTAGGTTTTTAAAAACTTCCGCGAAACCAGCCTGCAATACTACGAAATCGATCAGTGCAACGTGTACACCGCGTCGGGACTCGCGTGGAGCGCCATGTTGAAAATGACAGGGATTCGACTGGAACTTCTACAAGATATAGACATGTACCTGTTCGCGGAGAGCGGGGAAAGAGGGGGTACCGCGATGGTGCCCACGAGATACACCAAGGCCAACAACCCTTACGTACCGCACTACGATCGCGAACGCGAAAACAATTACCGGCTCTACCTGGACTGTACAAACCTGTACGCACGCATACAACGATCACGTCAACACGGACATGAAGTACGATAGGTTTAAGAACTTGTGCGCTGAAGCTTGGAAAGACCGGCATGGTTTTCTCGTCGTCAACAAAGACTCGTCCATCGATAACGGGCGGTACAGAATCGGTTTCGATCGTTTCATAGTACCACCACCGAACGAATAAACAAACGTGTGTAGACTGTCTGTGTAAAATGTTGTATATACCGACGACTAAGATTGTACGGAAATACACGTGTTTCGAAGTCGATTCGTTAGTCGATATACTGGCGTTTGTGAAGATGGACGACAAGGAGAGCCGGGTCGTTCGTGATGTAGAAACGATCAGCAATAACATACGGAAGAAATACCGCTCTTTAAAATACGGGATCCGAGAAGAGGAAGAAAAGCTAACGAGAAGTTACAAACCGATCTTGAAACCGTTTAAAACCATTTCGCAAGCGTTGGTGAAAAAAAACAACGTAAAACGATTGCAAAGCCGATAACGGAAAGTAAGCAGAAAGAAGAGGAGGAGGAGGAAGGGATGGATAAACAGCTAGTAAACTCTAAACATGACGGTACACCGCGTTTCCTAAACACGTCCGTAGTTGACGAGACGACGATGGACATTGATGTTGATGATGACGACAACAACGATGACCCTAGTTTATCGGTTGAAGGACTGTTGAACACACCCGAAGGGAGACGTGAAGCACGTAATTATTTTCAGAGCCAATACGAACCCGATTCGCTAGCGTACAAATACATAAGCATGACCTGTATCGGCTGATCGTGGTCAAAAGATGGATTATAAGTACGGTGTAAGACTTGACGGCGGTAGATGGATGATAGGCGAATCGCAGGTGGAAATCGATGGTAACGATAATTTTGTTATCAATGGTGTAATATAGAAAGGCACGCCGGGATTTTCAAACGGGTGTTCATGAAACGTCCGGATACCGGTGTTTACAGCAAAGACGATCTCGCGACTTGCAAGCGTATACTGGAAGCGACTAACGCACACAAATTACACTATTTACCGATGACGCGAAGAAACGTGAACAGAGGACCAAAGTATACGAAGATATTAGGTTCGTTGTTACGAACGACGCGTACGGGACGCGGCGGCGGCAGACACGTGAACAACTACATCCAAACCAAAAACGAAATATACATGAAAGTGAGTAGAAGAGGAAACGATATAATCGATTACGTACACTGGGACTATCCGATTACGTACACTGGTGGACAGACTGCGATTGTTGTTCGAACACCAACACGCCGGTAACAGCGGTCGCACGAACGAAATCGTCTCCGTTGTGGAAGAATTGCGTGAAACCGATATTGTTGTATAAATCAGTACGTATATTATGTATATAAACGAGTGTACAGAGTCGGCACGTGTCATTCGTTGCTCGGGCACAATGGGCGTTGATAAATTTGGCACACACCGGAGCATCATCACGGTGCGACGGGAGACGCGACGCAGTCTGCGGGAGGATATCGGTATCGGATTGACGGTGGATTGACACTTAGACGTAGCGGGGAAAAATACACAACTTAGCCACGCCGGTCTACGTTAACGATGCCGTTCCACTGCAGTTCGTGCATGACCACTGTCTGGTAGTTGATGGCAATGGAGGCAGGGGGGCAGTGGCGTCATCACAAGAATAGACGTGAAAGGTCGTAAGCTCACCAACGTCTCCGCTCCCGCCGATCTGGAGGACGCCGTCAACAAGCAGTACGTAGACTACACGTGTTTGTGTTTCACAACACCACCACCAGATAAGAACAAGAAGAAGAACGAGGCCGCCGCCGCCTTCGTCGTCGTCGTCGACGACGCGAGCGACCACAGCATACAATCGCTCGGCGAACCGATTCTTGCGAGAGACGCAGCGACCAAAGGATACGTAGACGCGAAGGTTCTACCGCGGGACGTGGAATCTAACCTGTCGGTGGGGAACGTGCGGATAACGCAGTTAGCAACCCTCTGACGATTTAAATTGTCAAATAAAAAAATTAATAATAATAAAAATATAAAATGGGAAGTTAGTGAAAACTATTAAATCGCACTATTAAACCGAAGAATGCCCCTTAACTAACTCATAATAGTAATGAGTATTAAAAAGGGAATTTAACTAAAATAATTAACTAAAACTGAGAAAGAAAGAGTTAAAAAACTGTTAACCCTTTATTAAATTATCATGCTATGACCTGTGTATACCGGATCCAACTTGCATACCGACCAGGCATTAAATAAAAAATACCTGTAAACTATAATGTAAATAATAAATAATTCAAAGTCACTAGTAGTAGTTGTAATAAATTCTGTAGACAAGGAAAGTCTTGATTGTTTATTATGTCGAACTATAAGACTGTATTACTAATTAAAAGTTGGAACTATGTTATGGCGGAGTATTCACTCCGCGTCGTTACAATTTTCCTGTTGTAACAATGTAGGACTTGAGATGCGACGTTCAATCGGTAAACAGCTCCAAGCGGAGCGCTGAACAAAATGTTTTTTTTATTTTGTTATTAGCTTCAACTAACAGTGTGGAGATCTATGTAACTAAAATGTAGTGTGTTTTAACACAAAGATGTGTATGAATGAAATAAGTGTGTAAGGTGACATCTCCTATTAAAAATATAGTTCAAGTTATTTTGGTGTTCCGTCATAATGTGTAACGAATATGTAAACTCAAATACTACTGCGCTATTACAAATGTGATGGGAATAACTGTGAAAAGTGAAGACTAAGACCTCAACTGTATTTACACTTCCACTGAGAAACAGGACGACTTCATTCTAGATGACACCGTAACATCCACTTCATCATTAGTTGACTCCGAGGACCTCCACCGGAAAGACTACCACGATGACGACCCACTACTAAGAGAGTACAGAAGAATCACGCGGCAGGACATGGACTGAAACGATTAACCAGAGGTGACGCGGAAGCTCGTCTTCCGTGAATAATGTATCTTTTAAATATAAGTAATTTTAAATAAAAAGACTTTAAATGACAATCTCTAAGCGTTAAGAATAACAATGTTGTAACAAGAAATTTCAGAAATCATACTTTGTAACATAACTCGTGTGATGTAGCTTTGGAACATCGCACAACAAAATAAAACCATTCTCCAAATGGTATTTTAAGTAATAATGTAATTGACTAAAGAAGTAGAGTAAATCTGAAAATTTCTAACTAGTTTAAAGAGACTCGGATACGAGGTAAATACACTATCTGTATTATCAGTTTTAATACAGAAAATGGTATTTCAAGTAATAATGTAATTGACTAAAGAAGTAGAGTAAATTTTAAAATTCGTAACTAGTTTAAAGAGACTCGGATCCGAGGTAAATACAGTATCTGTATTATCATTTTTAATACAGAAAACCCCCTTACAATTTCAGTGTAAGCTAAAAATTTTATTTGTAATGTATTATCAATATACATAAATAAAGAGATGTCATCTTTGTTACATACTAAATTGAGTGCATAAATCAGCAGACTTCCCTCCCCAGTTTCCTTTTATTAGAGTACTTATAATTATTGATAGTGATTTGATTAATTCTCAGTATGTTACAACGAAGGCAGCCTGTATAATTGGCCGGAGTCAATTATCACGGGTTCTCCAGGGTTATAACGTAGGCGACACGTTATACCGCCCGTGAACAACAAGGACGCGGTGAACTTGGAATTTTTGAAGAAGCACACAATCGCTTCGTTGAACTGCACCTGGCTCAACGCGCAAGGAAAGACTATTTGACTATTTTGAACTTCGGCTATGGCAGTCGGGTAATGGACGCTGTAAACTTACATCAATTGGAGGACGCAAACCGGTACGCGAGCAGCGAAATTTACAAACTCGCAAACTTATTCCAAAAACGATGGGAGAAACTAGTTTCGTACATCTATAAATTGCACGCGCACGCAGCGCGGAGTTCATTCAACGCCGAAGAGGCAGAGTTGATACACGCCAACAACGAGGAGCGAGCAAATTAATAGCGGAATTGGATAAGGCCCAAGAAGGGAAGGACAAAGATTGGAGATCCGTTTACAAGGTCGATAAATAGTAGTCATGCACAAAATAGAAAGTCAAGGTCATAGTGTTAAAAAAACGGAAGAAAGAGGGCGTGGTCCTATCAGGAAAGTGCTTAAAACGTGTTATTTTCGTCATGCGGGCAGTGCCGACTTTGATCAATCGAGCGGTGGACGTGTTACCGGTGGAACTGCATCTGCCCGGATACAGGTTCTGTGGACCGGGAACTAGACTGGAGAAGAGATTGGCGCGCGGCGAACGCGGAACAACGAGTTGGACGAAGCCTGACGTAAACACGACATTGCGTACCCACGTACAAAGACAACGAGCGCAGGCGCGCAGCGGATCGCGTGCTAGCGGGCAAGGCGTAGGCTCGAGTGAAGGCTTTTAACTCGGGCATCGGCGAACTAGGGTACGCCGCTGCGGTAGCCGCAGCGATAAAAGCGTAATCGGTGTTAGGCGGCGGATTGTTCAGCGTAAGTAAACGACGTCGTCGACGCAGCGGAGCGGTCGTTAAGCGGAGAAAGGCAGCAGCACGTGTGACCGGAAGGAGGAGGAAGAGGCGAACGACGACGACGAGGAGAACGACCGGATCGAGAGGTCGACGTCAACGACGACAGAGCGGATGAGGAAGAGGAGGAGGAAGCGGTAGTAACCGCAAAACAGCTTCGGGACTGTACCTGTACCCTGCGCCCGTCCGATCGCGATCTGTACGCGTACGCGAAAAATTGAACGTACCTTATTTCAGAGGTGTGTACATGCGCGACGCGTTACCGCGCTCCCTGCCGCGGAAGAACGAGTGCGCCATCGTGAATATCGACGATACCGCCGGACCGCGCACGCACTGGGTATGGTACAAGAAACGAGGCGGTCAAGTCCTGTACTTCGACGGGATCGGCAATTTACGTCCGCCAGTCGAGCTGATGCGATACTTCGGCGCGAACGTGACCGACGTGCGTTACAATTACGCGCGTAAACAACAGCCTGACACGGTTGTCTGTGGACATTTATGTTTAGAGTTTTTGTCGTCGAACGATCAGTAGACGACGAGATATCGTCGCTGACGGTTACCGTCACGGGCACGGATCCGAGCGCACTAGTCTGTGACTTTTTTCCACCACTCAAACTGACGGCGGGCGCATGGTACGCCGGACTGTTCGATTTCACCACGTACAACTCTATTCCGAACGTGGAAAGGGAGAGAAACAACGTGTTGCCCGTACGGAAGGGTGGCGGCGGTGGTACGGGTAAAACGTTAGAACTCATCGAATTACCGACCGGTGCGTTCGAAATGAGTGTTATTTAGGGGGGGGGGGTTTATACAATTTATGGGATGTTGCCCGATATATGTTGTCTATTTATACAATTTAAGGAACATGTTGACACTACTTAGTTGTCATTTATATTGTTATTTATTGTTGATTGTTATACTTGTGAATGTAAGGAATTATGGGGCAACAATAAAAATTGTTATTGTTGATTAACAGCCGAGTTTAATTGCAAGTCCCGTCATACTGGACCCAGCGCATTTTGGCTTCTCTAGGCTCTTGCCTAGTTTTAAATGACTAGTGCCCTCTCTTTCAAAAAAAAAATACAAAAAAAGGATTTTTTTTTATAAAGCATAAAAAGGAAAGAGGGGTTACAAATGGTATCAGAGCGTGGTTCATTCTATGGTTGAACCTGGGGTCCTTGGGTGTGACGGGGCTGGCAAACTCGGAAATACTATACTATTGTCATGCTATTGTTTTTTAGGTATATGCCCATGTATGCTAGGTTAGGTTTCATAACTTGCGAGTTTGATCGCACCACGGGGCGGGTATTTGTGTTCGGAAAATTTGAGATGTTGAACTGCCGGGGGGGTCTCAAGCGTTGCCTGGGTGATAGAATGTTGGTGATTCAAGGTCGGAGTATAGCGTGTGGCATTAGCGGGATGCGGTATGGCCCGATCGGAAGTCGGTACGTCACCGACTTAATTCCTGTGTTGCGAGGTTTAGGAATTCTGATTACTAGTTTGTGTCTGCTAGTTATGTGTTGGTGAGACGTTGTGACGTCTCCCTTGTTAAGACAACACAAAAGTCGGGAACTAGTTCAATTCGTTACCAGTTAATTAAACTAGCTGCCGTTGTTAGTAAAACTTCCTTACCAACAAATTACAACACAATTTTTACATAGGAAATAGACAAGGATTGCACAAATTTATTCACTCACTTGGTGTTAGCGAAAACATATCTTTATTACTATTCAAATCTCATGTTTTACTTTGTTTCTTTTTTTAAAAAAGAATTACTTTAGTAAATTCTGCTTTTAAGTGCTTTAAATGCTTTAAAAATATTAAGTGTATTATTCCTTTTATCTCAAAAGTACTCATCTAGATGTTTGTTTTAAATACCTCGGATCCGGGTCTGAACTTTGTTAAAAATTAATTTATCACAATTTTATCCAAATTATTGGAAGAATAAGATTGGTTGTAAACTACAGAATTACCTTACATTTAGATATAGTGCTGTTACTACTACTTCATTACAAAAATTACAAATCTGATAAGTTATTCTTTACATTATTAAAAGTTCTTTAGAGTTCTTTTGTTACTTCTCTTATTGAAACGAATATGTACAAATGTTGTGTTTGGATATCACCTGAATTTAATATGAGGTTGTTGTTGGGTCCTTGATGGTCATCTTCTGTCGTCTTCTAGGGTGGAGTACGTGGTTCCTCTTGAAGCTGCATCGGGTTGATTGTATCTGGTCTCGACGATCGGATTTTTACTTGAAGTTCATACTGTTGTAGTTTGAGTTTTCTACGTCTGGAGTTTGTAGTTCACATTTTACACCTTAATTATAGTTCTTACTTTGCAGTACTAAAGTCTGGTAAGTTACATATCTTACAACTTACAGTTTTATTTTTTAAAAGAGATGTGTTGGCTAAGTTTACCTTTCTTTATACTCTTTATAACTCTACACACACTACATTATTTGTTTATGTTATTATTTTCCACACTACATTCTTCAAAATAAAATCACCTCAAACTGGATATGTTTTTAACGGCATACACCTACGTGTATGTGGACAACACAAAACTCACATCTTTACATGTCGAAGTTCTACTGGCGACTGTGTGCATAGTTTAGGGGCGAGGGGTCAGTAAGCTGCCGCGTATTTACGCACTGAGAAAATAGTTCGTTCTTTTATATATTATTAATTATTCATTAATTAGAATGTAAATACTTTATGTTAACTTTGTTACGAATTAGAGATTTCCTTATTTATATAGTCGTATTTTAAATAATTAACGTAATTATTATTATTATTTAATTAACACCTTTCTTTGCGTGTTGGTACGGGACAATTTCAAGTTGATGCAGGAATCTGGGTATAGGTAAGGGTGGATAATACTCTTGCTTGTTAGAAATTAACAATTTTTTATTTGTGCGATTTACGATATTTTTCAAAATCGTCACATCCTCCTGCACCTAACTATGAAAACGGGGTGGTGGGGTAATAATAAAAAATCTAATAAACACAATTATATTTGGACACAGAATTTCATACTGAAATTTCTCTCTCTCAGATTATTTCTATTCATCAATTGATTATCTTACACTTACACAAAATATTTAAATTCTAATACATCTACTACACATAAAATACACAAAACGTAAATCTACCTTATTGTAATTCTTACATCTACTACTGGTTTTTTCTTGAATTCATCACTCGTTTTACGGAGTTATACTCATGAGTATGTTACTAATAATAATCACGTATTGTAATAACAATCGAATTACTTTTAGTTTACTGCGCTAGGGATTATTTTTCTTTCTTTCTCTCTCTCGTTATCTTCATTATCATCGTCATCTGACTTCTCATGTATTATATCATTCTCGCAGGACATTAGCTAAGGTTGATCAGGCCTCGCTAGTATTCGTACGAGGGGGTTTTGAGGTTATACTCACTTATGGTATAGGATGTTGCAAAATCTTATCGTATTTCGGTATAAGTATATATAACATATTTTATTCTTAATACTTAATTAGTATTCTCGGTTTTCTATCTTTCTCGTAGTCTTTCTTCTGTATTTTGACACGAAAAACATTTTTTTATTTGAGACAGATGGCTTCTGCGAACGTAATTTTCTGTATTGGGTTCATACAGAGATACAGTAACGGGGGTGATGAACTTATGAATTTGGTAGGGGCCACACCATCGATATGATAGTTTCGAAGTGGTCCTATCAACGGCTTTACTCATAGGATGAGTTTTATACATTACTAAATCACCTACTTTATACTTTATTTGCCTATTATTCTGCTCATGATACTTCCTTGATTTTTGTAAATTCGCTCTCAAATTTGCACGAGCTTCGTTCCATATTTTTCGTATGTTATTCCCATTTATGTTGCGGGGTAATAACTCATGGATTTTCCACTTTGTGGTTAAAGGATGGTTGGGTTTGTACTTGTACAGTAAATCAAATGGTGTTGATTTATGTCCTTCATGATACGCTGAGTTGAACGCAAATTGTATCCATGAAATATTTTGATCCCAGGTTGTCTGGTCTTTAGCATGATAAGATATTAATGCTGATTTTAAGTTACGCAAGTATCTTTCTGCTAGGTTTCCTTGCGGTCTGTACTCGGTCACGGTAATATGATTTATCCCTAATTTAAAACACATGTCGTTAAATTCTTTCGACTTAAACTGGGGTCCATTGTCAGATATTAGGTTTAAAGGTGTACCATAATCTTTAAATAGTCTTTCTTGTAGAATTTTAATTGTCGTAGATGCTAATGCACGTCGCATAGGATACATCCACACAAATTTAGTGAAGGAGTCTACACAAATTAATAGCATAGTATTTCCGGATTTAGAACGGGGATAAGGTCCAGAATAGTCTATGTATATGTTCGAGAAGGGAGTGGTAGGTATTCCGGAGATTAATTTTCCGACTTGACTGATTCTTGCTTGCTTGCTCAGGGCACAGATTTCGCATTCTTTCACGAACTTTTTTATTTCACTGTTCATGTTTTCCCAGTGATATTCCTTGCGAATACGATGTATAGTTTTCCTAATTCCCATATGAGCTCCAATTGTCGATGAATGGTAGTAGTCCATTAACATGGGTTTGATTATTTCCGGGGCGATTATTCTCAGTAATTTTTCGTTTGCCTTTTTAAAACAAAGTACTCTTTTACTCAAGGTATATTTGTCAGAATGGTTTCCTTTTTCTCTTTGTTCTATTATTTTGCACAATTTCGGATCTTGTTTTTGGTGATATGCGATATCCTTAAATGCAAGGGTAAGTTAGTAATTAGCGTATTAACGGTAGTGGTTTCAATATTGTCTTCTCCAGATCTTGTATTGGGTAGTTGGAACATGTGGGATAGGGTATCGGCTACTACATTTTGAGTACCACGAATATGTTGCACTTTGAACTTATAGCAATTTAATCTTAACACCCATCTTCCGATACGACCTAACTGTTTTGGGTGATTCAATAACCATGATAAAGGTTGATTATCGGTTTCTAGTAGAAATTCTTTGTGTTCCAAAAATGGTTTGAATTTATCAAAGGCGAATACTACGGCTAAACATTCAAGTTCGTAGGCTGAGAACTTCCTTTCTTGCTCGGTCAATGTACGGGATGCATAGCTGATCGGGAGTCTAGTATTATTTATTTCCTGGTATATTACGGCTCCTAATGCTACACTTGAACTGTCAGTCTGTACGACAAATGGTTTACTGAAATCCGCTAACTGCAATACAGGTGGGGATATTATGCTTTCTTTAAGTGTTTCAAACGCTTCTTGGTGTTGAGTAGTCCACTCGAATTTCGTTCCTTTCTTTCTTAGTGCATTCAATGGGGCTGCTATATCCTCTAAGTGGGGTATGTACTTATGAAAATAATTAATCATACCTCAAAATCGAGCTATACCTTTGGCGTCTCTCGGTGGTAAGAATTCTCGGATTGCGCGTGTACGTTCGGGATCGATGCTAACCTTACGTTCGGCTGATACTATGTGACCTAAGAAGGAGAATTGTTTTACTGCGAAATTAACTTTACTCGGGTTTACGGTCAGTCCAGCTTTCTTTAACCTGGATAATACTTTACGCAAGTGATCAATATGTTGATCCATTGACTCACTATATACTACTATATCGGCAAGATAATGATATACAAATTTAAATTTAACGTCATGGAAAATTTTTTCTAACAGTCTGCTACATACTGAACTTCCTTGTGATATACCGAATGGTACTCTCGTGAATTGGTATAGAATAAATGGCACAGCAAAAGCAGTTAAATGTTTTGATTCCTCAGCTAGTGGGATCTGGTGGAATGCTTGGTTGAGGTCCATTATAGTGAAGATTTTCGCTCTTGTAAAATAGTGAAACGCACTGTGAATGTCGGGCAGTGGTATCGATTCAAATTCTATACTCTTATTTAGCTGTCTATAATCCACGACTAGTCTATGTTTATCAGTTCCTTTTGGTACTAGGAATGCAGGTGATGAGTATGGAGGAGTTGACGGTTCAATGACGTGCTGATCAAGGAGTTTGTTAATGTGGTTTCTCATTATTTCCATCTTGGGCGGTGATAATTTGTATGGGTGGAGTCGTATTACCTTGTTGTCACTAAGATTTATTTTATATTCGATTAAATGGGTTAATCCTAACTTGGGTGTGAGTACAGTAGAAAATTCTTTTATTAACTTTTGAATTCTTAGTCTCTCATTTCCTTTTAAATGACTCAGACTCGATTCTTGATGCTCTGAATTAATATTTGCGGTTTCACAAATAGCGTCGTTACTTAAATCGTCGTTGCTATTTTCGAGTACGATCAAATCTGAAGAAATATTGTTTTGCATATATATCAAGTATTACGCCAGTTTTTCTTATAAAATCCGCGCCTAATATTAAGTTTTGTCCTAACTCTTCAGCTACTAGTAGGGGAATATACCAAGTAAAATTCTTTATTTTTAATTTCACCGTAATACTGCGCGATATCTTTAGGTTTTGTTTATTTGCGGTGGTACAATTTATGTTCACCATTTGGCTACGTTTAATCAGATTATGATTAGCTAATACGGTCGCTAACTGTTTACTAATTATACTACGGGTAGATCCGGAATCAATTAAACCAAGGGTATTCGTTGCTCCAAGGTCTATCTGTACATAGGGTAGTTGGCATATACTTGTTCTACATGCACCAATAGAGTTGCACTTCTCGATAAATCTTGTTAAGTAAGGGTCTATGCGTTTATTTCTATTTATTTTTATTCGATGATTATTATTGTTGTTACCTTTCCTTCTGGTGCTTCGGAAGACGTAGGATTTTCGTTCTTCCAGCTTCACATGTTTTTTGATTGGTCGGTTTTCTGTTGGTATCGCTTTTGTTTACATACCTTGCTAATGTGTCCGGCCTTTCCACAGTTATAACATCTTCTTTCCTCATTTGCTTCGCTCGTAGATTGTCGGGGTTTTGGTCTAGCGTATGAAACATGGGGGTAGCTTTGGGTTTTATATGTACTTACGAATCGCTTATCGCGGTAGTTTCGGGTATCAGTTCCAATTGGTCGATTTTGGAATGAATCTCTGTGTTGAGTCTGGGACATAGAAACGCGTCTATTCTGGTCAGAATACCAGACGTTGGACGAATGTATACAACATAGTTCTAGTTCGGTGAAAGTGGTTGGTCGCTTCATGAGTGCTAGGCGAGATCGCTCCTCGGGAGATAGTCCTACTAAGATAGTGTCTACTAACTGTTGTTCACTCCATTTAACTTGTAGCAATAAAGCAGATTCTCTTACCTCAGATATATAATGAGCTAATCTCTCGTATGTTCCTTGTACACGAAGTACTAATTTTCGCTTCAATTCTTCGTAGATACCGGTGGGAATGAAATGTCTTATTAGGGTGGTATGAAGTTCTTCTACCGGGTGATTATACCTTAGGGATTCTAACACTCTATCTTTTAAAGGAGGTCTACATTTAGGTAAAATTACTTGTAAAATCTGGTTATCTCTTAGTTGTTGCAGGTCCTTTAATTGTAAAATGTGCTTGATAAAATCAAGGAGCTTTGTAATATTCAGCCCATCAGTGATTGGTATGTCAGACAAAATACTTTCTACAGGGTGGGTTATCTTCCCATAGAGCTCGGTAGTTAGATTTACTTGAGTCATCATTCTAGGTTTCTCCGCAGATTGATTCGTCCGCAAGTGAGGAGGTAAATCGTAGGTACGGGTCATATTTTCTAGTTCACTAGGGAGTAACGTAACGTTTGCTGGTTGGATATTTACTTGACTATCAGTTAACCGTTCTTTAAATGGATCTATATTTGATTCCTGCAGAAGCTGAAGTTTTGCAGTACCGTTTGGCTGTTCTTGAGTCGGGGATTGGGTAGGAGAAATATTTAGTTTCGTCATTGCTTCTTCAATTTCCTCTAATCTAAACGATTCGGATCTTCGACGTAATTCGCGCATTATCTCGGGTAATTGTTGTAATGCTTCCTCGGCGAATTTTTGTACATCATGAGGGGTAACTTTATCACCGGGCCAATTCAACAAATTGGTGATACGGCGGGTCAGATGTTCGATTCTTTGGGTGGTGCGTAAAATTACTGCGGGGGATTTTTCATCACGCAGGGTTTGTGCGATCGAAGTTAGTTCTGTATACTTGTGATAACATGTTTCTTTTTCGCTCTCAAAATCTAAAACACTTAAACGATTTAATAATGAGTTTGTCCGGTTTGTCCGGTTTATTTTCACGTAACGTCTTGCGAAGTTCCGCGACAGTTACATTAGAGTATGGAAGACCACGCAATAATGCTTCATAGCTTAGTTCGTCTTTCAACAACAAGTCGGGGTTAAATTGAGCCATTTTTGATAATAACAACTTTAAATACACGACGTATTACGAACATCAAATCTTATGTCTTCTATTTTAATTCGTTTTATAAGTGTTTAAAATAGTTAACGTGAATTCATTTAAACACATACATATATATATCTTATTACATATGGAATCTTATATTAAGTAATCAACATAACTTATCTCACAACAATTCAATTTTCTGTACTGTCATATATAATTAGTCAAAACAAAAAGCTAATACCATTGTATAGTAGAGAGAAATTTCATATACGAAACGTTCATTGCTTTAATAATCGCACAAAGGGTCAGCTGTTTTGGGGAGTCGTCTAGTTGCATAGGATGGTAATTTAGGACAATTCAAAACAGGAAAGAGCGTGTCTAAGGTGGTTTCTTTGGTTAGCGAGGGGAGGTTTTGAATGAGATGCGTGCATACAAAGGGGAGAGTTTACATTCCTCAACACGTATTTAACATGAACAGACTGGTTTCTACCGACAGGTTTAAAATGGAATACTTACCAGCGATGACTTGTTTATTACGGCAAAGTCGCGATACTAATATTATTATAACTTAATTAAAATTTTACTCTATTATTTTTGTTTATTTCAGAGTGAATAAATTTATGTTTGTCAAAGTTATTGTTAACGAATTATAACAATATACAATTATTATTATTTTTACAAAGAACAGTGACGCAATTTTGTAGGCGTCACGATGCTTACAAACCTATTATATAATTTAGCAAAGCAGAGTATTTTTACACAATAGCAGAGTGGCTGGCGCAATTTTGTGACGTCTCCCTTGTTAAGACAACACAAAAGTCGGGAACTAGTTCAATTCGTTACCAGTTAATTAAACTAGCTGCCGTTGTTAGTAAAACTTCCTTACCAACAAATTACAACACAATTTTTACATAGGAAATAGACAAGGATTGCACAAATTTATTCACTCACTTGGTGTTAGCGAAAACATATCTTTATTACTATTCAAATCTCATGTTTTACTTTGTTTCTTTTTTTAAAAAAGAATTACTTTAGTAAATTCTGCTTTTAAATGCTTTAAATGCTTTAAAAATATTAAGTGTATTATTCCTTTTATCTCAAAAGTACTCATCTAGATGTTTGTTTTAAATACCTCGGATCCGGGTCTGAACTTTGTTAAAAATTAATTTATCACAATTTTAACCAAATTATTGGAAGAATAAGATTGGTTGTAAACTACAGAATTACCTTACATTTAGATATAGTGCTGTTACTACTACTTCATTACAAAAATTACAAATCTGATAAGTTATTCTTTACATTATTAAAAGTTCTTTAGAGTTCTTTTGTTACTTCTCTTATTGAAACGAATATGTACAAATGTTGTGTTTGGATATCACCTGAATTTAATATGAGGTTGTTGTTGGGTCCTTGGTGGTCATCTTCTGTCGTCATCTAGGGTGGAGTACGTGGTTCCTCTTGAAGCTACATCGGGTTGATTGTATCTGGTCTCGACGATCGGATTTTTACTTGAAGTTCATACTGTTGTAGTTTGAGTTTTCTACGTCTGGAGTTTGTAGTTCACATTTTACACCTTAATTATAGTTCTTACTTTGCAGTACTAAAGTCTGGTAAGTTACATATCTTACAACTTACAGTTTTATTTTTTAAAAGAGATGTGTTGGCTAAGTTTTCCTTTCTTTATATTCTTTATAACTCTACACACATTACATTATTTGTTTATGTTATTATTTTCCACACTACATTCTTCAAAATAAAATCACCTCAAACTGGATATGTTTTTAACGGCATACACCTACGTGTATGTGGACAACACAAAACTCACATCTTTACATGTCGAAGTTCTACTGGCGACTGTGTGCATAGTTTAGGGGCGAGGGGTCAGTAAGCTGGCGCGTATTTACGCACTGAGAAAATAGTTCGTTCTTTTATATATTATTAATTATTCATTAATTAGAATGTAAATACTTTATGTTAACTTTGTTACGAATTAGAGATTTCCTTATTTATATAGTCGTATTTTAAATAATTAACGTAATTATTATTATTATTTAATTAACACCTTTTTTTGCGTGTTGGTACGGGACAATTTCAAGTTGATGCAGGAATCTAGGTATAGGTAAAGGTGGATAATACTCTTACTTGTTAGAAATTAACAATTTTTTATTTGTGCGATTTACGATATTTTTCAAAATCGTCACAACGTGTGTCGGATTGATGTTTGGTGTTATGTATGTTAGGTGTTTGTTGGTGGTTGCTTGTTTCCTTCAGTGGTGTTAATAGGTGGTTCAGAAGTAGGCCAGGTCTCCGCAGCGCTAGAGAACCCGGGGGTCGCTCAAAGGAAGGATAGTACTTGAGTTTTTTCCTAAATCTTTGTGATTATGTTTGATTGTTATATTTGGTGTATTGTGTGATTCTGGCGGGGGTAGGTTACCATAGACTACCCAACCCTATTTCCGGCATTCTCCAGAGACTTCCGGTGGTGGATGGGGAAGATGAGGGCAAATTGTTGGTTTTTCTGGACATCGTCCTGCAGTTGGCGGATTTTCGGGGCTGTCCGATGAGGTCCTCTTGTCCGTTATATATCCGTACTGCCGGGGTTCATTGGCTGAGCTGGTCACCGACACTCTGCATCGTGGTGGCAGTATCGACTCTCTCCATGGGGAGGTGTTGGACTCTTTCATACCCCGTCGGCAACGTGATCATTTGAAATATAATCGGTTCTATCGTGCAACGGAGAGGCGTTGGGGGACTTTGCGCAGGATATCCGTAAAATTGCCCGGATTTTGAGGTTGGGGTTACCCGAGAAGGATATCGTTCGAGTTATTTTAGAAGGGGTGACGCCCCAAGAGTGATCCCGTTTGGTGTTCGCGGAGCGTCCACGTGGTTTTGCGGACCTCGAACGGCTGTGTGTGGTTTCTAGAACGGTCCAGGAGATTGACGAGTCCCGTGAGCAAGTAGCACATGGTAAGGTAAGACACGAGACGTATGGAGGGCGAATTGTTCCATCATCATACGGTGCTGAGAGTGAAAGTATAAACTCTTGTAAGGAGAGGCGCCGTCGTTCACCTAATGTGACTTGTTTTAGGTGTGGTAGATTGGGCCACATCAGACGATTTTGTACCGGGGTTGGGTCGAGTCCAACGTCCCTCCCCAAGGCCATTCAGAAAAGGGTCAATGAGGGGAAGATATGTCGGAGGTCTTCTCCTACCTATTGCGGGTCTTCTAAGGTACGCGCCTCCAGGCCAGTTGTAGGTCCCAGTTCTTTGGGCATCAAGGTCCTCCAAACCATCTCTAGGCCCACTTCCGTATGCCCCTTCTTGCTGTTCGAGTTGAAAAGGAGTCAACTCAGAGCATTAGTTGACTCCGGATCAGCAAGATCTATCATTTCATCCAAAGTGTGCGAGGACCTTGAACGACAGGGTTTAATTAAAAGGTCAGAACAGTCTTCCGTGGTGTGCTGGACGGCATCCCACGAAATTCTGCCCATTTCCCGGGTAGTTTCATTTAAATTTAAGATCGAGGGATTTTCTTGGGTGTGGAGCTTTCTGGTTTCTCCTGCTCTGGGAGTTCAATGCATTATTGGTGCCGATTTCATCTGCAAAAGTGGTCTTGTTATTGACATCCAAGAGCACCAATGTTATTTTAAATTTAATCGGGGAGTTGTAATCCCTTTCCTTGGATATCAGGGGACCAGGCAAGATATTGAAGAAGTTAAGTGCTCCGACACATCTAGAGACCACCTCTCCCAGTCCCAACGGTCCGCATTAGATCAGTTGTGTGAGCGTTTCCCCACTGTGTTAACTCCGGCCCTTGGGCTCACACACCTCTTGGAGTATAAAATCCGCCTAACGGACTCCAAGGTGGTGCGCTCCCACCCTTATAAATTTGCCCCTCCAAAGATGAGCATCTTGAGGGAGAAGGTTCAAGAGTTGTTAGATCAAGGGGTGATTGAACCTTCTCAGTCCAGTTATGCCAGTCGAGCGTTCCTAGTGCCCAAGCCTGGAGGTAAGCATAGGATGGTCATCGACTACCGCAAGCTCAACGCTAACATTGAGGTAGATTCGGTCCTACTTCCTGACCTTCATTCCGCGTTTGATTGGTTCAGTGAGGCGAGGTATTTTACCATCATTGACCTCAACTCTGCATATCACCAGATTCCGTTGACGAAAGAAAGTAGGCCCTACACGGCATTCTGTGTTCCGTGGAACCTCTATCAGTACACTAGGGTTCCCATGGGTCTAGCGGTAGGGGCCCAAACTCTCACCCGTTTACTTGACACCGTTTTTCACGATGTCAAGTTCAAGTAGGTCTTCAATTATCTTGACGACTTGCTGGTTTACAGCAAGGGGTACGAGGAGCATTTGGGTCATCTCGAAGAGGTGATGTGCAGGTTGAGGGGTGCTGGCCTCACTGTCAACCCCGAAAAGGTGAAGTTTGCCCAGACACAAATTTCTTTCCTGGGCCACCTGATTTCCCATAGAGGTGTCACTGTGGATCCTGAGCGAACACAGGGAATCAGGGACTTTCCCCACCAAGGGATGCCAAAGGCATCGCGAGATTTGTAGGGATGGTCAATTTCTATCGGCGTTTTATTCCAAACGCGGCGGAGATTCCGGCACCTCTGAATGAACTACGGAAAAAGGGCGCCAAATTTGTATGGGGGGGAAAACAACAGAAGCTTTCGAGACCCTGAAGGAAGCCATCATTTACCCTCCAGTACTGAGAATGCCAGACTTCTCGAAGCCGTTCATACTCCAGACGGATGCGAGTCGATTGCGCTCGGGGCGGTTCTGTCCCAACTCGTTGATGGTGCTAGGCAGCCTGTGGCTTTCATTTCCCGAACGTTGACCCAGCAAGAACAAAAGTCTTCAGTGTATGAGCTAGAGTGTTTAGCTGTTGTGTACACTCTAGATAAGTTCAGGCGTTTTCTGGAACACGCTGAGTTCCTGCTCGAGACCGACAATCAGGCTCTCTCTTGGCTTCTTGCTCATCCCCGGCAACTGGGTAAAATTGGTAGATGGGTGGTCAAGATCTCATCCTTAAAGTTCAAAGTGCAACACATTAGGGGAACTCAAAATGTGGTTGCAGATGCTTTATCACGCATGTTTTCGCAGCCCAGTGAAGTCCAATCTGAGCAACCCTGTTCTGTTCTGCTAGACTTTCCTTTAGCCTTCACTGATGTGTTACCCCATCAGTTGAACGATGAAGAGCTGGGTCCTATCATCCAGAATATAAAGGAGGGTAACGTACAGGCCTCTTACTTCTTGTCCAAGGGCGTCCTGTGTTGTAGAGAAAGAAAGGGACGTGCCCCTAAGATCGTGCTGCCTAGCAAGTTAGTGCCCAAGGTCTTCTGTTATTATCATAATTCCCCAGTAGGAGGCCACAAGGGAATTTCGAAGACCATTTCCAGTATCAGGAGACATTTCATCTGGAAGGGCATGGATAGGGACATCGCAACGAGGGTTAAGAGCTGTCATCTATGTGGCTTGAGCAAGCCTGCCCAGAACACTAAGTTAGGGTTGCTGTCATCGGACGTGGCGAGCAGACCGATGGAGAAGTTATTCATAGACTACGTGGGACCTCTCCCGCGTAGCAAGTCAGGTAATTCTTACCTGCTTGTTTGCGTGGATGCTTTTTCGAAGTTTGCCTGGCTACTGCCCTTACGGCAGGCAACAGCTCGTTTGACCATAAGCGGGCTCCAGAACCACATTTTTCAGCATTTCGGTCTTCCGACCATCATTGTCTCCGACAATGGTCCCCAGTTCGTTACGGGTGAGTTCAGGCGGATGTGTTTCGCCAGCGGGATGAGACATGTAACCACTTCTCCGTATTACCCACAGCCGTCCCATGCGGAGAGATTCAATAGGAATCTCAGGTCCGCACTCATTGCTTATCACGCTGAGCAACAGACCACCTGGGACCAGAATCTGAAGTGGTTACAGCTAGCCTTTAATACGGCCCTGCATGACAGTCATAAGGCCGTTCCCTTTGAGATCATGTTTGGATTCTCGCCCGCACTCCCGTTGACTAACTTGTGGAACATTGATGATCTTCTCCCACGGGAGCCAGATAACGGAACTGCAGAGAGGTGGAAGGAGGCTCGGAAGAATTTGCTGAGAGCGCACGAGTGCGTCCGTAGTCGGTACAATCAGGGGCGAATTCCAAATCCCTTTAAAGTAGGAGATATGGTCTACTGCCAGAGCCACCCGATCAGCTCAGCTGCCGATAAAAGAGCCGCTAAATTGTGTTATCGCTGGTCGGGGCCATATCGTATCCTGGGGTTCGCGTCACCGGTGACGGCTCGGTTGGAAGAGCCGGGTGGTAACTCGAGGGAGGTTACCACGCATATCTCCAAATTGAAACTATGTAGAAAAGGGTAAACGGGCTGACAAGGGGGGGGAACGATGGGTGGTCTCTGTGTGAGTAGGGATTTTGTCATTTTGAAAGGGTGTGCTCCGTGGGTGTTGTCGAGAATGCTAGGGTAGCGGGTAGATGTTCCCCACAGTCCCAGTGGTGTTCAGGGATGCGCCCCTGCCTGCGCGAGCCTTGGCTTTCTCCATTCCTCCTTATTTCCGGAGGGAGCCATGTCCTTGCCTTTAGTCCCAGCCCATGACCTTCCAATCATCCTTGCCCTTTCCGTCTTCCCGATTTCCTAACCTTCCACTTAAAAAAATCATACAAAATCAAAAAAAAAAATTAAAAAAGCAATAAAATCAAAAAAAAAAGCTGTTAGAGAGTGGAGCGAAACATGTCGTGTGGATGAGGTCGGTTGTGCACTTCATCTACACGGTAAGTTTTGGGCATGCCCTTGGAGCGCACATGTAGAGCTTAGCTGTATATTAGGTGATTATCATATTGACAAGTAGCATTGCCTTGCGTCCGGTAGAGAGTTGGGAGCATTGCATCATGGAGACCATCATTTCCCCTTTCCCCTTGCCATGTGAGTTGACGGTATTGTGGAGAATGGGTTTCGTTATTGGGGAGTCCCTCCCGTATAAATATAGGGCAAGTGGCCCTGTTAAGGTGGCATTCGTGTTCAGGCTTGAGTGGAAAAGACTCAGGAGGTCAGAACTCAGGGAGCTCCCGAACTTTTCTTTCGTCTCTGTCCCTTCTTGCTGTGGGCTGGCCCTGATCAGGTCAGCGCGCAGCACCCGCACACTTACACACTACACGTCTTCTTTCATCTCTTTCGTTTTCCTTCTGAGACGCTGTTGTCCTGAGAGCAAGTACCGCTGGGTCGCCTTGATCGCCAAGTCCACTAGGTTCACTTTGGAAGGGGGTACACTGCAGGGTACCCTCCCGAGTTCAATTGTGGGGCAACCAGCTTGCCCTTTTGGGGTGGAGGTGTGCCGGTGTTTGCATAACCCGGCAATTGAAGGTATTATAAAATTTGTTTTAATATAAACGCGAGTATCAGTGCCGGTTAGCGCGACGATATTGGATGGCCCTGGGATACTGCGCGCGCCATCTCGCGTCGAAATGTTGCTGGTTGTTGCATTGTAACTGCACATTCAGTTCGACTCCGGCTCTCAGAGAATCTGCAGGCTCCCGACCTCGGACAGACAGTAATTGGGTAGTTTCTTCTCAACCTGATGGCAACCTAAATTTTCGAGACTTCCCGGGTTCTCGCTCATAGTCGGAGATTTGGTCTCTGCTGGTGTACCGACACCTTCCCCAGCCATGAACCATCCAACACGCACCTGTTCTGAGGAGGGAGCTTGCTGACCAGCTGTAAGATGCATACCAGTCATGCTATTAAGGTGATATAAACTCTTATTATTTTTCATTGGCCTGGCCCGCTGCTCATCTGTGTTACAAATCGTTTACCTTTTTTTAACCATGTGCTTACGCTGCTAGGCAGTCCGATCAGGGGTGTGTCAACTGGACGTTCATTATGAACATTATTAGAACTATTACAATATTACTCCATTACTCTAACGTACTATGATTGTAAATTGTAATTGTGTGCTGCACTGGGGGAGCGTGCCAGAGCTTTTTGTACTCCTTTATATATTTTTTTATATATACAAGGGCCTTAGAGTCATTAGACTTTCAATCTAAATTTAAGTCATGTGTTATTGGTTCTGTTCCGTCTGGTTCAGGACGGGGTTGATATATTATTCTTATTTTGGTTTAACATTTAAGGGCTGGGGGGGGGTTTCGTTTTTCAGGCTGTTTTCGGGTGTAAAATTTTACATAGTTTTTTTCACTCAAGTTAAGCACACGTTGATACAGTTTTATGCAGGTCTGTCACCTGTCTCATATGGTCTGGCACACTTCCGCCGTTGCTAGAATACAACCTGCTGTTATTGTAAAATTATCTATACACAGATGTCTGACTTTAAAGAAAAGAAAATTTATTTTTTTTGTGGGCATATACTGATAATTGTGATATTGTAAAAGCATACTTATGCTACTGATCATTGTAACTTAGGTTCTGACTTGCTTGCTGGACCTGTCTGTTGAATTAAATCATTATCATTAAAGAACAAATTCCTGACACAGGGATATACATCTGTATTTGTAACACAAGAATTAACATTTTGGAAAATTATGCCGTTATTGTTTAAACTTAGGTGATAGGGGTTTTTACCACTGGTATACAGTTCAAGAAACTTGAAGTAGATTTCCATATACTTATAATATGCAATTTGTTAGATGTTATCAATTCATATGGACGGCCCGGCCACTATCATCTTGCATTTATTAGTCATTATCATCCTTTCGGTTTTTAAAATTTTTTTGGGTTTCATTTTAATGGAGTAAATGGGTTGTGGTCTTAAAGGATTAATTTCAATTGTGGCTGGAAGTTAAATATTTATGATTGCTGTTTTTGGGGCTTTATAGAAATACTGCCTGTCTGCCAGGTCGAACATGAGTATTGTGATGCTATTATGGGTCTATGTGTCTTTATGTTTCAATATGTGATGTTAATGTTAAGTGTTATTTAGGGGGGGGGGAATTTATACAATTTATGGGATGTTGCCCGATATATGTTGTCTATTTATACAATTTAAGGAACATGTTGACACTACTTATTTGTCATTTATATTGTTATTTATTGTTGATTGTTATACTTGTGAATGTAAGGAATTATGGGGCAACAATAAAAATTGTTATTGTTGATTAACAACCGAGTTTAATTGCAAGTCCCGTCATACTGGACCCAGCGCATTTTGGCTTCTCTAGGCTCTTGCCTAGTTTTAAATAACTAGTGCCCTCTCTTTCAAAAAAAAAAAATACAAAAAAAAAGGATCTTTTTTTATAAAGCATAAAAAGGAAAGAGGGGTTACAGACCGAATGTGGTTTTCCCTCCATCAATCGGAATATTACTGTTTCTTCTATTTATTCTTTGCTCTGTATGTAACGTTTCCTCTGATTAGTCAGATTTCTTCTTTGCTTGCAGAATTCTTGGTAACCACGTGCAGGCCTGGAAACGATCTGCATTTCCTTGAATAACCCTTCATATTTACTAATCTGTCACACCTATTGTTACAACTGCCAAGTACTATAACACCTGCTAGTAAAAGAATTATCTAAGGAGCCGTACGCGTTTCTAATAAAGCTACCTTAATTTATATACTTTAAAACACCAGTATTATTTACTAAATTTCTTTTTTTACAACAAAGATTGTTTGTCTACTAACATATACATCTAGGTTGAGTAGCATAGGGAACACTTCTTTGTAAATATTTCCCTTAGACATTCTGACACAATGTATTATTTTACAAGAAACAATCAGAATGTCTAATTTGGTTCTTTATGCAAAGAATTTCTTTAACAAAGTTGTTTACTGGACGCTATGTTTGTGTTGACAAATGGTAATGTATCAATGTGTCAGAATGAACAATTATTTTATTCCTGTAACTGGCATAAAACACAACAGAATTAGTTCGCTTTCACAATATAATAGTACAGGTGTCAGTGCTCTTGTTCCGCATTTTTATAAACTCATTACGCCTATAGGCCTACATTTGCCTATAACGTCTTCACTAGTCTCTTACAAATCTAATCTTCTTCAAAATCGCATCTTCAATATTCGTTATTTTTTTGTTTGTTTAAATCTTTATTTCATAGCAAATTTAGGAATACAATATTACAACAACAGACTACATTGATGATACAAAATAGGGCACCCTATAAATGACCGTGTTGGGTCACATACGTAAACATATTTAGGACCGCTTGCTGCTTCATAAACAACAAACCAATTAAATTTATTTCCAGATTTACAAAGAAAGATTATTAAAATTAAAAACACAAATCCAGCAAACCGCATTAAAAAAATAACATAATATAATTTAATGCTATATAAAATAATATAATATAAAAGAAATATTAGAGTTCAACAATATAAAAATTTACAACATATTTTGTATTATTTATTTATGTATTTATCTTATTCAACAGTTTTTTAATAAGTTCAATAGTATTTGGAAGTAAAAGCATCCATGTTTTTATATATTTTATAAATTTACCTAGAGGGTCGCCAAGACTGACATATGGCATTATGAAATTAAAGAAACGTAGAGCACTACTACTTTAAAAAGTGCGGATGAGCACTTACTTTTGACTGCTGAAGAACAGTAGTATAGATTTTTCGAATATCATAGTCTTTACCTTAAAATTTGTGTTTATTATCACTTTCAATGTAAAAGAGTCTAAAACTTTTAAAAAACATACAGGTGGCTTAAAGAAAAATTCCGAATTATGAAACAGTGACCATGAGTGTTCAAACTTAGGTTTCTTATAAATAGATCAAATGATTGCCTTCTGTGATATAGTAACTGGCTTTAATACACGTTCCTGCCCACAACAAATTCCGTAATTTATTTTAGATTCAAACAGTGCATGATAGATTGTGATCAGCACGTTTCGTGGACAAAAATCTGGTAAGAAGTAGAACAAACACAATTCTTTCTTCAGTTTTCTAATATGATCTTTTCAGGAAAGATTACTGTCTATTATTAAACCAGAGTATTTTATTATTTTAACTTATTTAATTACATAAAACTTACAGGTAAATTCTTTTTTACGTAATAATTTATGATAGAAAAAAGAACATGAAAATTCAAACTTTTCTATCAAACTGATAATCAAATATTTACTTTTTTCACTTCAAACCATTAAATTTTTACTAAAACAAAATTTAAGTTTTTTTTACCAAGTTGAATAGAGTTGTGATGCGAATCCAAAGTAGTGCCGGCATACAACAGTAGTATTTGGTGTCTCCACATTCACAGCTGTAATAATCTTGTAATTAGTTCTCGTCTCTTAGCAGTATTAACCATTTTATTTATATAGGCTATCTTCCGTATTTAGTTCAGTTTCAAATCAACATTTGAATTACTTTCATTGTATTTTCCATCTCTGTTCGATTTTTACGAAGCATCGCTAAGAAACGTTGTATTAAAAATATTCATTCAACACTAGCTTACCCGTTGGAATTGGTTTGCAATTCATGACGTTTCCTGAATTGACAACGATCACAGGAATGATAACAGGTCAATGGTGACCCTTTTTTAAAGTTTATTTAAAAATAAAGCTAACTCCCGAAGTACACTTTGTACTTCAATATTTTCAAATAAATGAACTTGTGATAACACCACGATACTTATCCGTAGCTATATATTGACTGTTATAGGTAAACAAAGAGCAATTTTTGCCGTCCTGTCTTATTAATAGCAATGCAAAGTCTTACATATTAAGAATATTTTATTCATTGTGTGTGTGTGTGTGTGTGTTCACACCTTTCAACTCTGTGGAAATTTAAGTCAATAAAAAACATGTATTTTAGAAAGACACTAAAAGCAAAATTACTCTAAAAACAAAACACAACAATGCGACCCAAAATAATCCCGTCAACAGAAACCAGTGACCAACCAGAACACAAGTACTTTACCAGAAACAAATTAACTCGGCTTAAGGCAAACCTCATGTCGTTCGAAACACGGCTCAAGTAAGTAAAAAAAGTAAAAATCTCTTGAGAGTGTTTCCGTGTGCACCCCTCCCAATTGGTGGGTTACAGAATTATGTTGTAGTTTAAATAAACATATTATGTTTTACAGAAAGAACAAAAAAGGCAAGCCACGACTAACCCGTGGTCAGTGATGCGAGATAACAAGTATGGTTTACACCTCGATAAACAAAACACACCGGCCTTTATCACTCGGTTATTGGGCACACGTTTACTTGGAATCCGTTCAGCCTTTTTATAGCAGACACAACACACACAAGCATCATGTCGTTAAGTTATCAAGGTCACACTGATAAAATTCAATAAAATATTTTCAGATTTCGACACGGGTTCTAAGCCACTTATAAAATTACTAAAACAAATTTTAATGAATAAGATTTGGTATTTTCCGCATTTACAAATTGTACGAGGTGAACACGTAAATAAAGAGGTGTACGTTACCTGATGGACCTATCTTGTGCTACTCGGGGACAGTTGGCTGCCTTTTGACACCTCTTATGCAAATTACACTGCACTGTTCACCATGTAAAATCTACTGCTTTAATATTTATTATTAACATTTCTCTCTGTAACGGCCTGGCACAGTCTACTTTTTTATTTTCGAAAGAATATTTTGCCACAATGAACCAAAGGTTTGTTCACCAGCAACATATTTACAGTGAACAACAGAGCTGAACTTACCTCCCCATCAACGTGAATAACGCTCTAATTCACGGTATCAGATCGCCCAGCAATAACCTTTGTTTTTCGAGAGCTGTTTAAATGTTGCCCGAAACTTCAGTGTTCGTTACGATAACAGTTAGGAACAATCGACTTGTTCAACATCTCCACCGGCCACACTACTAAGAATAAAATCTAAAATGCCCTTTTCCTGCGCCTGCGCGCGCGCACACACACACACACAGATTTATTGAATTTATTGAACGAGCAAACCGAGTTCTCAGTTTTAACTGGACCGTTTTGTATTTGTTTGTCTGCCTGTCTACCTGTCTATCTGTTTTGGGGTAGGCCTATGTTTCACGATAATGTTTGAAGGCATCAACAAATTATCGTAAAACTTGGCACACCTATCCGTATTTTACCCTACAGAACGCTTTTGTTGTTGCGATTCACCCCCTCTAAAATAGGGGTGAGAGGCTAAAATCTAAGAAGGTCAAAATTGTGAAAAAGCCATGAAACTCCACGTGGGGTATTAAATTAAAGATAATTTTAACCGAAATCTGAATATAGTGTTTATTTATTAAAATTACAAGATTGTTGGAGGTTAGGGACCAAGAAGTGGATAAACAATTTAATAAAATCGAAAAATTCGTATAGATTATCAAATTCAAGAGAACTTTAACTAACAGCTGAATACTTTTCAGTTTTGGAAATTTAAAAATGTTGGTACTTCTAGCCTAGGCCACTTAAAAAAGATGAAAATGTCAGACGAAAATGAATAGTAAACCATATTCGACTGTTTCGGGTGTTCAGTTTTTACGGGATTATTCTGTGCTCTACAATTGTTACTTTACTAAAGAAATAGCAGAAAGGATTTATGTAATTTTTCCATGATAAAAGTTATTCAATATCAAATTTATTTAACAATAAATGTATTTCGTTCAAAATAGTGAGCAATTTCTACAGTTCAGGGAGCTTACTAGTTTAAGGTGATCATAGAGTCATTAATTCATTGATGTATGAGAAGTCTGAAGAAATTAGTGATGAAATTCACTTAAAGGGAATAACAAAAATTCCTAGAAATATATTGGTGGTTTATGGATGAAGCTATTTGGTACCGAAATACTGAAGTCCACATAATATAACACAAATTCAGAACTTTTGGTGTACACAGTTGCTTATGCATTCTATTAATTTTGCATACTAGGCAAAAATTATATGTCTACGATAGATCCTCACGAAGCGTGCTCAGTAATTAAATCACGAGTTCTATTTAACGCTTTTGTCTAACTTACATTTATTTTAAGTTTTTTTTTTACAAATTTGTTATTTGTTAATATTTTATAAATCATTTGTTTTAATTACTTGCGCAATAGACCTTTACCATTCCGAACCCCGTTGTTTCGAAATTTCTCATAATCCGGGAGAATAACGCTGACTAATTTATAACAGCCACAAGATACACATACAGTTACTGTAAAAACAGTTTTGGAGGCTTTTTAACTAGCGTCAACGTGATCAACGCCAGAGTCGTCACTTTCTACACAGCCCGTTAACCGCTGCGCCATCTTAAGACCAGACAGAAGAATTCTGTTGTTCATCTTGTTAGTTGAATTAGCAGTCTCTGTAATTTCAACTGTGTCGTGTTTACTTGCTAAACTGCTTTTTTTTATGTTCCGGGCGAGGCCTTTCAGTGTTTCAACTATTTTCAAGTCCTAAACCACGGCTCACCACGACGTTTAAGACTTAAAAGTGGTTGTCGTTTGGGAATTACAAATGGTGGAAAAGTTGGGTCGTAATTTAGGACCTAAAAATGGTGGAAATACTGAAAAGCCTCGTCCGGAACATGACAAGTACCAGTTTAGCATATAAACACGACAAAGTTAAAATTCTATTAATTGAAGTCATATGATCGACACGCGTCATCTTATTATGGTGTCATTTTTGAATACATGTCTTCCTCTCTCGCGTCGTATTGTTTCACGATCAAAGCATCTAATTAACATATATTTTTGTGAGGACTTGGTTAAGCGGTTTCAACATGATCACTTCGGTGTGGCCACATAGGACTGAAGGGATGCGTTGCCTACATCGGTATGCCATCAGTCTCCGCCGCGCCGTTAGAACGCACTCGACGTGTGTTGTTCCGAAAGTTGGTTTTTGTAGTTTATAATGTCAACGGAAGAGTAATTGCTATTGTAGTGTGCTGTAGCCCGCGCGCTTATAGAAACAAAAGAAGAATAAACAAAAGCGATGGGTTAAAGATTGACTTTTAAAACGAGCAAAATATTCACACATAAATGTTTTGGCGGAGCTGAAGCTACATCTTAAAGACTCAAACAAGTATTTAATGATGGATGAAGAAACTTATGTAAAACTGCTTCCACTAGTTTCTCGGCCTGAAAAAACTAAACCGAGTTGGCTCCTACACACGCTCATTTTTACCTGATGCCATGGCGAAGTGGCACACTGCTTCATGAGATTTTATCATTCCGTCAGTTCACACTTTTGGCATGAGTTCACACCATTTTGTCCCTATATATGAACATTTCGGGGTGACATCGATTTGACACACCTAAATGGTCGTGTGTAAGCCGCTTTAATATACACTTCCTACAGTAGACACGGGATGATGATTACACAACACACGAGGTGGAAAACGTATACTTTCTCTAGACCTACAACCTGCGAGGAAGTGAGTGTACATCACGCAGTGGCTGGTGGGATGTGTCCCTCCCAACTCTAGGTGGGGTGCTCAGACCGCCCGCGTTCTGTGCATTATTGTACATGTCTGTCTATCCGCTGTTCGCCAACTATTAGCGAACACGATCGGTCCTATGATATTTGGTATAAGATATTCCTAAAACTTTTATTACATGATTATTAAACTTACCCTTAGGAATGGAAGTGAATTATTAAGAATAATTTAAGATTTTAAGAAACAGCCTCCTTGTGCTACGAACAGAATATAAGTAATGTAAACGTCGACGTCAATGATAGGTGTTTGAGGTTAGGCCCACTAGGAAAGCAGACTCTATCTATGGCTTTTTATTAAAAATCGACGTTTCGACTACACAACAAATCTACAGGCAAAAACAGAAGTAAAATATCAAAAATTATATTTAAACTATTGCAACAATACATAAATTTGCATATTTACACGGAGCAGTATCTTGTAAATAATTAGTGAAAGGACAGTGTGACAAATAGTCTTCAAAATGTTGTGCTTGAGAGTACAGGTGTGGACACGCGTTGTCTGTCCAAAGGGTACACCTGCCGACGGAATTGTTTACAGTGTAAGACATCGTGTGTGTGTGTGTGTGTGTGTGTGTGTGTGTGTGTGTGTGAACCAGCACGAACCTGCATTGCACTACGATGGGGGAGATGTTTTGTGTACGTATGAATTTTGTCGGTTTGTATTATACCTGTTACCAAAGACATGTCATAATTCTAAAAACACTATTAAAATAAGAACATTTAAACGCGTATGGTGATGCAAAATTATTGCAGAAGAGTGCAATTATAAAGACGTCATACAAATCGAAGTCAATTAATACCACGATTAGCTAGTAATTAACAAATGTGTTATACATAAATGACGAGAGCAAAATTACGAAGACAATGCAACCACTTACATAAAGATCAAGTTTACGTGATGGCAAAAACGGACTAAAAAGTGGTCAGTTAAAAACGGACGCTATACACAAATTAACAAAACTGAACCATATCTGACGTGTCAGAATTGCTGTGTAATATAAATACCTCCGGCAATTTTAGACGAGAATCAATTTCATAAAGAACGAAATATGAGAAAAATTTAATTATAATGACTTAAATGTAAATAGTGTAAATATGCAAAACAAAAGACAAATGTACGTTGGTGTTAAAGAAATAATTTTATTCTGTTAATTTAAAAATTAGGTGTATCATTATAAATCATAATTATTCTTAAAGAAAATTTTATTTTTATAAAAATGTAAGTAGCAAACTATCAAATTTTATAAAGTTTGAATAAAGTTATTATTATTTTTATAAATGATTTGCTATAATTTCTAATTTTAATAATAATTCAAAGTCAGACACCTATGAAATAAAAAAAAATTTTATAATTTGTTTATCATTTTTGTTTAGATATTTATGACTATATGTTCTTAATATGTGCTGAATAGCAAAGATATAGTATGTTTTGCAGAGTGTAACCTTATAAAAGCGAATATTTTGAATATTCTAGTTTCAAATTTTAATAATCAATTAATTTTCTTTGCAAAATTTAATAAACCGTTGATTGATTCTATTTGTATGTCTTAATTATTTATTTCATGCCATTAACGTCTCACTTCTCTATTTAAAATAAGTTGATTGTACAACCACATATATTTAGCGCAACGAACACACACAAATCCTACGACCTAGCCGTTGTTTAACACTATATAGTTGCGTTGGTTACATGGACAGAAGTGTATTCATTTTATAATACTTGTAACGTTGCACTATACTCTGTCGCACAACCGGCAGAGACCCAAGACATAAATATAAAAGTATGTACACAATATGTAGGTAATAAACAAAAGTAAATAAACAAAACTTACCAACCATGAAATCTACAAGTCACCACACACACGCATGCACACAGGCACACACACACACCACCACATTGTCACTCGCAAACTGCGACAGGCGGTTTTTTTTAGTGGTTTCAGACTTGTCCCTGAGGACAAGTCTCAGGCTAATCTGGGGCAAGTGGAACGATGTGAGGAGTCGCACCCCAGCTCGGGCCAGGGGCGGAGAAAGTGGAGGCACTCAAGGGAATGAGTAGTAATTGAATGTGTATTGTGTGTTAATGGAATGTGCAGAGCCAACTGGGTGACGCAACAGACTGATGGAAGTGCCATAGTCCTTTTACATAAGGACAGCCAAGAACGAGGTCGTGTAGCGCAGGACGCCAAAACTGGAGGGACGCGTCAAGGTAAGGCGGGGGACACAAAGGAGATGGGTAAAGACAGGATGGGTAGATAGGGAAATTTAAGAAGTTATGTAATCAAGAAGGATCCGAGGTTGAGTATGTTTGTAGATGGGATTTTCATATTTCTATTTCTTTTTCGGCGAGGGTTTCTGGGAGGAGGTCCATCGGCAATAGTAAGGAAAGTTTTTATGAGGAAGGAGGGTCTACGGGAGTTCCTGGTAGTTCTGTTGATGGAGGTAGCTATGGATTGGAAGGAAGCGCGTTGCTTTGCGGTTTGGGAATATTTCTAATTAAGCTTGTATAGGAAGGAGCCTAGGTTGGGGAAGAGTTTGTTGAGGGCATACAGAGCGTTGTTGTTGGTTTTTTTCGGGAAGGCCTACAATAGATAAGTCAAATTACTCGCCGTTCAGTGATTCTGTAAGGAATGAGTCGGGCGGGATCAGAAGTTTAAAGGATGGGATGGGCGTAAGTCATGATAGGACGAAGACAGGGCGAGTAATCCGTTGGAGCAACGATCGTTGCTGCTGATAACTATGAGATCGGATTCGTTGGCGGGCTAGGGCTGACGTTTTTTTGATATGTGGTCGCCAGGTAAGCTTGGAGTCAAGTATGACTCCTAGATGTTTGCAGACAAGCTTTGGGATTACAGTAGAAGGGCCAACGCGGAACGGAGTGTTGTAGAAGTGATTTATGTTACGTCCCGTAGAGTTTAAATCACAAATTTGCGTTTTGTCCACGTTTACGTTGATTCTCTAAGCGTTGCAGTAGTCTATGGTGGGTTTAAGACCAATTGTAGTCTAGATAGGGGTTGCCAGTGAACTCCAGCCGAGATCCAGTAGGGTGTATCATCGGTAGACTGGGCAAGACCCACTGAAGAGTAGGCCAAAGTCTGGGGGGAGGGGTGACTTGGTGAATAAAATGTAGAGTAGCGGGATAATGGCGGAGCTTTGAGTGACACCGCCATTAAGTTGGAATGGTGCCGAGAGAAACTGGCGGACTCTGACTTTTTCTGTGCGTCTATCCAAGAAGTGGGAAAGCCATTTTATGATGGTAGAGGGGAAATGATATCCGACGATCTTGAAATGTAGGCCATTAAGCCTGACGGAGTCAAAAGTTTTTCGGATGTCTAGTAGGGCTAATGTAGTCGGGTGGTTACGGGCAGAGTTGTCTTGGATGGCACTTGGTCGTAAATGTTGTTGCCAGAGCGAAGGCCGCCCTGAGTACTGGGTAGCACGTTATGTGTTTGTAGGTGGGGATGTATCCTGGCGACTATACTAAGTCCCACCACTTTATATAGTCAACCGGAAGACACTCCTCCCCACCCCACAAACTAACACCCAAGAGAACAGTAACACACGATAACATACCCAACGCCAAAACTATAATAAGAAGTGAAATTCATAATAAGTGGCTTCGTTCCATCAGGAAAGAGGTTCAATTGTCATTACCTCTACCAATTTAAAGACAAATTAAGGATTAGTGGGTGTTACCAGCACTGTAACTTTTGTCGATTGGTGCTTAGACCTTGGACGCTCTCTTAATAATGTTTTAAACAGACACTCACTCACGCCATTAAAACAGCAACGAATCATAAATTTTAAATGGCACAGTTTTACTTCCACTTCGCTACCCCTTTGATGGCGGGAGGGCCTAAAATTTGTTGCAACTTTCTTTTCAAAACTGTACCAGTGCTGGGCATTTAATGGTGTGCAGCAAGAAGAGAGAAAATAATTTTTTACACGAACATCTTGATTTTTATTCTTGCACTAAATATCAGTTGAATAAAAATTAGATTAAGCGACCACGCTACTAAACGATAAGCCACTAAACCGAAGTCTGCGTGTAAGAACTGAAACTGCATGGCATATCTAGAACACAATTATATTATCATCCTGGAATCTGAAAATCCACGACAGACATAAAGAGAAGAAACGCTGAAAACCGATACAAGTAGCTAAAAAATTATTTATCTATTACGCATAGAGGCAGTAATTTATTTATACTTTATAGCTACCTATTACAAACTTAAACCATCTACTACATTAATCGTTTGGGCAGTGGTAATCAAATAGTTGCTATTTAAAACTTTGATCACAATTTAAATAAACAAAGACATAACACAAATATTCTTCCCGATTGTCCAACACTCAGTATTGCAATATGACTTAACACTGTAACCAGGGGTGCCTACAGGGGGGGGGGATCGTGTCGCATTTAGAAAATTTTTGGGGGGGATTTTTTTTACTATTGCAAAAAAACCTTCCCCAATTTTACATAACTGTAAAAAACTTATAACGGAGACGTATCAGACGCACAATAAATCTACCCAGTTGAATTTTTCGAGCGGGCTGTAGGCGCGGTGTGCACGGAAAAAAGGATCTAGTCTTCTACTCGATGCTTCAAACAGGCTACTGATCTAGTTCAAGGTGTCACTGTGTGCCGACTTATGGGAAGCACTGAGGATGCCGAACATCGATAAGGAAGCTGAGGAACATATAAGAGAATTGTGCCGCCGAATCTAGTCAGTGATAACAGACGTAATTTGTTACAGTCAATGCCGTTCATCGACACAGCCAATGCCCGGCATGGAAGTGATGCCTGTTTCATAGGCAGGTATACGAACTTACAACGTGTTCTTGTCGAGCATCAAACAGCAAACTGTCGACGCGCCGCCACACGGGGAAACCTTTAGAGTTAGAAAGCCCCGGCCTTTTGCTCGATTAGGTACGAAATTTTACTGTAAAAGAGAGAAAATACCTTGTCAGAAATAGGGCGATTTTTTTACAAAATTGGGGGAAGCGTCATAGCAGTTGGGGGGATCGGCACCCCGGACTGTAACTATACAAGTCACATTTTCAGAAGCATTATTTTCATTTACCGCTGTAGAACACACGCAAAGCAACAGTTTCACAATATCAGACTCACTGGCCAAGTCTTAGTCCAAGTGATTGGGGCACTAGACAATGACGTTCCCCCGGGTAATTAAGTCGCTGGGATTGAATGCAGCATCTGTTGTGTTTGACAACAACAGCTAAAGCGGAAAAGGCTGTGGGGATATGAATTACTCGTCCGCAATTAGCCGATGCACCTCCGCGGCCCATAGGTAGCAATATGGAAATGCCTGGACACGGGAGAAATTGGAGGGGAAGGAGACGCTTACCGAAGTTGTCGCTAGCCATACATGATGTAAGAGTAGTTCCCGATCCATCTGTAGTTATCTAACGCCACGGATTATGTGTATTTCAATGAATGTAGGTAAAACTTTGCAAGGTCGGAGGGGACTGGGAAGATAAAAGCTCAGAGACCTTATGGGCTGTCGTCAATAAAGGCTCGGGGAGGTTTCCGTTTGGTGGGTGGTAGGCCATCGTCCGTATTAAAGCGGAGGACATGGGTATAGGTTGAGTTAGGGCCAAGGTTGAAGAGCTTGATCGCAAAGGAACGCACAAACTCGTCCAGCGAAAAAATCTGAAACCTTCGTCTGATAGCATCATTCCGGACGAACCAGGGAGAGTTGGAGATATAGCTGAGGGTTTTGAAGTCGAAAGATTCCAAGCCATGGACAACGTATAGTGTGAGAATAGCTCTGAGAAAGAGCAGATTTATTGAGAGTTTAGTCCACACGAGCACTGACTCTTGATGAGAAAGAAAGGAAAATAACTTGGTTTGAAGACGCGAGCACGCTACAGTGTACTGGACACGTTGGGTCAGAAGCTTAGGCGCCTATCAAGAATGTAGCCTAAGTACTTCACAAGCTGTTTCCACTCGATTGGGCTCCCGTTTATGAAGAGGGTCTGGTATCGGGTTGTTAGCTAACGGAAGATGGCAATCACTTCTGATTTCTCCATATTTACCTTTAGTCAGTCCGGAAGGAGGGCGAAATACATTGGCAGCATAGAGACTGACTGATTGGCCGCTAGCCATGTATTCAAACCCCCACGATAGATCTACTGCTTCCTGGGTCAGTCGCTTAGATGAAGGTGCCTAGAAAATACTGGAAGATTGTGTTACGTGATTGCAATATTGTACAAGCTTCGTACACGCCATGTAGGTTAGATGTCTCATGAGCGCAAGAAACTTTATACTGTACATTACATATTATATTATATTATATTCAAACACTTTTTGCTACAGTCCGTTTCTTGATGTATATATTATATTTAATTTTTATAATGAATTTACCTCAAAATATTCCTTTCCTTATTACGAACATGATTCGGGTACCATTTTGTACCCATCCTCAGCCTTCCGGATTTTGTTTCTCTTAAATTTAATTTGTATAATGAATTTACATCAAAACATTTTCCTTTTTTTATTAGGAAAATGTTTCAGGTACCATTTTGTACCCATCCTCAGAGAAACAAAATCCGGAAGGCTGAGGATGGGTACAAAATGGTACCCAAAACATGTTCCTAATAAGGAAAGAAATATTTTGAGGTAAATTCATTATAAAAATTAAATATATTATATTATATATATAGGCCTAAATATTAAAAACACTTTGTAGGCACACAAATACGTTATGCCTCTGTGTGTGTGTGTGTGCGTGAATTTTTTCGCACGCCCACGTTTGTAACCATGCTTTAACTACATATTTGTAACCAAAATTTTCGAAAATTGCCACAAACGTTGAAGTTTTATGTATCGATAAGTAGCTTATAAGTAAACACAGTTGCATAATCCTAAGTAAGTATTTTGTAGCTTTCTAGCTGATAAATTTTCATTAAAACAAGTTAATTTGCTTTAGGGAAACTATTGTTCACCGAGCCTGACCATGAACCCCGAATCTACGTAGCAGCACCTTCGGGCGTACTCGTTATGAAGCTCAGAGCGTTCAACGTCGACGATCCAAAAGCTGCAGTACAGTTCCATCTTCACGAAGATTTTCTGCCAGCGGGAGACGCCGAATACTTCAAAATACACGTAGATTCTGGAAATTTGACAACAAAGAGGTATGTTCTATTATTACGCTTTAACATTATATTTGTGTGTTGCAGCAGGGTAGTTTAACAGAATGATTTATCATTATACTGATAAGTACACAGTTCACGATTAATAATAATTGACCACTCATTAAATAATAAGTTGTTGAGCACTCATCGGAGACATGATCTTCACTCGTCGGATCGCATCCATCCAACCCACCAGTTTTGTCGATCCTGTACTAGCGCTATCTAGTTCCACACTTCAATCAAAGTCTCAGGAAACTCTTTTATACCGTTTATTCAAGAAATACCAGGTTGATCTATATGCTTGGTCTCATATAGCTGCTCCCGCATTAATATCTTGGGGATATCGTTTTCATTCGTTCGGGCGACCAGTGAAGTTGTTCAGTGAAGTTTAATAAATTGTTGTATAGCAGCGAACCACCAACCCACATTCAAAGTAATATTATGAATATTGTGTGAGCCTAGAATGACAAATGGTGGCGACTGATGCCATCGTTAATTATATTGTTACGTAATGCAGAAACAGTGTTACGCCATTACGGAACGTTCTGGTACATTGGTTGTTGTACTCTATTCCCGCATCTGTAATGCGTACGTGACGCTTAACACGCGAGGCAGTGTTACGTAATCGGAACAATCTCGTACATTCGATAGCGTTATTCGAGAAGTTTCTCAATTAGCCCAGCGGTGCGTGTTTCTGCGAAGGTCGCGCTGAAGTGTCCTCTAGAATTTCCGTTGGCTTGTTAAGTACGCATATTATGGAATCCTGCAGACTATAAATAGCCCATACTTGCTGCTTAGTTTTCAGTTATTGTCGGGCGATTACTCTGTGCGTGCAAGTAGTTATTAGTGAAAAGTAATTATTGTGGCAAAGTTTTATGTGTTTTATAATTGTGCGGGACAATTGTAATACAATTGTGTTTTATATTAGTTGACATTTTATTGCGTGTGCACAATTTTTATTTGCTTTATTGTAAGAGACTATCTTGTTGATTACAAACTGGTTTATTGTGATAATTAAAGCTGGTGATTAGTGACTTATTTAGTTTCTTGTATTTTGTTTTCCACTGTACCATACGATGATCAATAGAGCGTTGTAACAATATGTAAATAGTTGTAGACGGAGAAAAGGGTCAATTACGATTCTGAATTCGGCGGACTATGTTATAGAATTAGTGTGTGTATTTGATACCACATTTCCGGATCAATATTACAACCGTGTGTTATTTTTTGTTTGTATAAATTACATGTGTGTTAATAATCGATATCACAGTTGCGAATTGAAATTTGTTTTATTTGTGACAAATTATTTGTGATACCGATAAATTAACAAGTTGCCGACAGTGATGCGACTGTTTTACTTCAATCGCTGCCTAGAAGACGAAAAATGTTTATGGTAAAGCGGTATAGGAGAAGCGGTATAGTTTCTGGTAGTGTCTCTATTTCTAAATCTGTCCTGCAATCAGATCACTCATATATTTTTATTGGAATAAATTTTTCTTTCTAATTTCACGTGATCATCGACCAGGTTTTAGAGCCTTACATTAATACTAGCGTAAACAAAGCCCTCTGGAATTTTATGTTAGTGTCACGAGATTGGTCTGGTTTCTAGTGCTTCCGTCATACAAATCAGAAAATTACATTAAAACTCTCCAGCTGCCATTGTCCCGTTCAGCAATCGCCCTTACGTGGAGCATATACGCCTAATATAACATAATTATAACCTGTTTCTTTTATTCGTGGGTTACTTGCTCAACGTGTGTGTTCAGCAAACGCTGACGTCTCATCTACAGTGATGCTTACATTTACACTCAACTTTGCAGTCTATTTCACCGAAATCCATAAATAAGTATGTCCCTAGCTGATTTGAAAGGCTGTTGGACGCTCCGCGTTGACCGGTAAACCATACTCTGAAGCGGCTTTAATGTTCTTTATGTATGGAAGCAATATTTTCCCGGCCGCAGAGCTCTTCTGGTTTTCTTCTCCAAGCAGGTTTACTTACCTGCTGGGTGGCATCACTTTTTTCCAGTTTCCCTGGAGATATTTTTCTTAACAAATAACTAAGGTCTAATTAACAAAGACCTTCATTACTGAGTGGTTTTGCTATGTATTCGTAGGCTGAGGCTCTAGACTTTTCCTCAGATTGATTTTGATACTTCTAAAAGTGTAGCTGTCCTAATACAAAGTGTAACAACTAATATATCACTTCCAAAAAATATAAACAAGAAATAAAATCAAATAAATGAATACTCTTCCCACAACTAAATTATTTCAATTCTGTTTGACAGTTCCATTTTGACAGAAGAAACATCAAAATTTACACGTGGTCAGATTCTGAATACTATGTCCTCACAAGATAAGCCATAATAACATTTGATCGCGTCATGTCTCCTTATCTTAGACAGATTCCAAACGTTTCGCCAAATATTCCGACATCGCACCTCACATAAAGAATACATTTATTTTTTTTATACAATTTGTTTCAATACAGTCATACATCATATACCCTGATATACATGAACAGTTTGTTCTCTAACATAATATTTGCGTAAAGATGATGAATGGAATTTACCAATAGTACAGTTAGTTGTAGGATTAGTAACAATGTAAGTATTTTTACCAACTTGCTCAGATTATAAGGAAGGTCCATTATATAACCTAAAGAAAATAGCAGCTGTGTTATCCTCATTACGACCAAAGTTTAACGATTTTAGAATAATCATCTCACCTACTTTGAATGTTAGAAGTTTATGTTCCGCATTAAACTTTTCTGTGCGTTCCTCTGCACTCTTTTTAATACGTCTTCTAGCTTCTAAACGCTTAACTTTGTTTGGAACAGGTACGTTTTGTGTGGCAACTCGCTTTACATACTCATCTCATACACGTTTAGGCATATTTCCAGATTGTAGCTCCTTAGGAGTGAACCCAGTCGTATCATTGTAATTTCCATTGATGCATGCTCGAAAAACTCGAGATATTCAGGCCATTTACTCTGATTGTTATTACAGTACGTCCTGAATAGTCTTCCTAATTCCCTATTTACCCACTCCGCAAGATTACCTTGAGGTCTCCGGATCGCCGTCAATACTGCCTGTATGTGATCCTTCTCAAGCTCAGATTGCCATTTGTTATTTTGAAATTGGTTACCTTGATCCGATAATATCTTTTTAACATGCCCATATTTTGGAACATATTTCTCAAGAATTACCTTAAGAACTGCCTCAGTAGTTGGTCGGCCAATAGCATATAAACTAACATGCTTGGAGGAACCGTCTGTACAAAATACAAGATTCCTCATTCCCCTAGCTGCACGTGGTAGTGGCCCTAGAAAATCAGTACATAACAATTCATTTTTACCACGTGTTACAATATTACCCATTTCAACGTAGGCATGCTGGTTGGGATATTTTGATGTTTGACAAGTATGGCAGGTTCGTAGTACAGATTTTATTTTCCTAGACATGTTCAGCCAGATGAAGTCTTCTCTAAGTGTTAAATAGCACTTACATGCACTCGCCTGTGCTAGACTCTCATGACATGCCCAAGTCAGGTCCTCAATGATGTTATCTGGAACAATGATTTTCAATCCCATCAATAAGCCTATATAATGTATTATTAACAATTTGGTATTTTGGATTTCCCCTATCTTCAATTTCTTGTTTTTTTTTTAACTTTTCATCACTTTGTTATTCGATACTAATGTTTTCAAGTTGACTTTTTAAATTATCGGTTAAAACATACTTAATTGCTGAAATTTGTATTTCATTTTTAGTCGCAGGATAGTTTTCTTGCTCTAGTGGAGGTTAACGACTTACAGTGTCGGCTATATCATTTTCACTTGTCTTACAGTATTTAATGCTAAAGTCGTACTCCTGTATAGCCATAATCCAACGTGACATACGTGCATTTGACAGTTTACACTTAAGAAGAAATGATAGCGTTTGATTATCTGACAAAATCTCAAAATGTTGCCCTACAAGATAGTACCTAAATTTACTTATACTATAAACTATTGCTAAAATTTCCTTTCCGGACGTGAAATAGTTCCTTTCAGCACCTTTCAAGGATCTGTTGACATGCGCGATGACTTTATGTTCGCCTTTGTCATTCCCCTGGTACAATATTCCACCTATAGCATAGTCTGAAGCGTCGCAATTTAATACGTACGTCCCCTCCTTCTCTGGATGGATTACATGCAGATATTTTGTAAATAAATCCTTCGTTGCGTTAAATGCAGCTTCATGTCTCACTTCCAGCACCATTAAGGGTTTTTCCTTAAAAGTTCTTATAGTGGTTCAATGGTTTTGGAGTAATCTGGCGTAAAACGACGGTAATAACCTGTTAACCCTAGGAATTCCCTGATGTCTTTGGCTTTCTTAGGTGTTGGAAATCCCGTAATAGCTTGAACCTTCTCAGGATCTGTAATCACACCATCAGCTAAAATGATGTGTCCCAAGAATTTTATTTGTGATTTCCCAAATTAGCACTTGTCATAATTCTGTACTAAGTTAGCATTACGCAGTTTGCTAAACACAATATCTAGATGTCTAAGGTGTTCTTCAAATGATTTTGATGTGACCAGTATGTCATCAACAAATACGCTAACATACTCTTCAACTGCAGGTCACAGCGCCAACTCTAAACATCTTACCATGGCAGCAAGACTGGTCACTAGTCCGAACGGAACCACTTTAAAATGGTAACACTTATTTTTATAAAGGAACGCAGTAAACTTTCTACTAACCTCCGCTAAAGGAATTTGCCAGAACCCGCTTTTTAAATCAAGGCGTGTCATATATTTCACTCCTTGACAATAAACAAATTCTCTGCATTTGGTGCGCAGTCATAACACTGTGCCGTGGAAAATGTATTGCCCCGGCGAGTTTAAAATATCGCGCCTTGACGTCGTAGCAGAAGACAGCCAAGGTCTTCATTATCTAAATGTCGCTCCGGCGAACGGTAACGAGATTCAGTGCGCCGCGACCGTTTCGCGACGAGGTAATTGCGTGGGCGGCTAATCAGCTGATTGACAGATTGCAACTGGATAATTTTCTGTGGCTTCGTGCTTTAAAGAAACCATGCCTCTCTCTCATTTTCTTCTCCATCCTTCGACGGAACACTTCGAGGTCTGGCGGCGTGGCAAGCAAGGAGTTCAACTACTATGAACTCGTAATTTATAAAGTGTCTTAGGTGAGGATAATTCTTTATTCAATGTTATGTACGCATAAGGCATTATGTATTTAATTCGGTTTAATTAAGGGGAGAATGTATGGCAATTTTGTATGTGTGCGACTCATATTTTACTTTCGGTAGATGGGCGAGCACGTGGTAATTGTACTTAACTGTTAGAGAGATTAAAGGTAAATCTGAAAGGTAAAAGAAGTAATCTAAAAGCAAAAAGTAAAAGTAAGTAAATGTAAAGGCTTTGAATTGTGCAAATGCTAATTTAAACGTAAATGTGAATTTCAAACTTCGTGATTACACTGAGCAATGTAGCTAATAACAGAGTGGTAGTGTGGACGAAAATTCCCACAGGGTGTGTGTGTTTTCTTTGTGCTGGGGCGAGTGAGATTGGGGGTAGTTATATTTCCCGACGGCACTCTAGAAGTGAAAATTGTTCTAGGGTTCTCGCACAAGCCAGGAGAGGGGCGAATGACCTGATGATGACAGCTACAACCGTCACATCGTCGGAGCTGTACACTGGAACACTCCCCATCGCCGTCAGGCTTAGAGATGCTCCTCAACATCAAAAGACAGCTGAATAGAAGGAAACGAGCAGGACTCCGGAACTAACCATCAACCTCACCCCACCTTTCTTCACAGGATCTAACGGGTATTGCCAAGTCTTCAAATGTGCAGGTGGGCCGATTCCGATTATAAAATCTCGACTACAACATCACACAGGTTTCCATTTCATAAAGAGAGTATACATATGTACAGTACTTGGATATTTTGGTGAATAAAATTAGAACAATTCCTGTGGATAGATATACGTCTGTCATTTAGATTATTGACTGTGTTAAAGGACCTACCTTCCATACGTTATTAGTATTGGCACTGCATTAATAGAGAGTGAATTGATGTATATATATATATATATATATATTACATTTAATATTTATAATGAATTTACATCAAGATATTTTTTTCTATATTAGGAACATGTTTCGGGTACCATCGTGTACCCATACTCAGCCTTCCGGTTTTTGTGCCTGGTGAAGTACATATGTGTTGGTTGACTATTATTATTGTGGCTTCCTGTTGGTTTCTGGTACTTCAGATTGGTTTTATTGTATGTGATTGTGGTGTATGTGTTAGTTTTTTGTGTATTTTCGATGTTGAGTGCTTTGAATATTGTGTCATGTTTTGTATTGCTTTGAATTTGTTCAGGTATTAGTTTGTATTGTGTTTTATGTTTGTATATTTGTAAATTTTCCCAAATGTTCATTATGGTGCCTTTGTGTGGTATATGTTTTATTAGTGTCACGGGACAATATATGTTTTATTGGTTATGTCTGGGAATTCATGTCCTGTGTTTATTGCATGTGTGGCTAAATTGGATTTATATATTTCTGGTTTTTTGTATGCATTTAGGTGTTCAAAATAAAGTTTTTTCAGCTGTGTTTTTGTTTGTCCTATGTAACATTTATTGCAATCTTGGCATTCAATTTTTTATATACCGTTAGTTGTTGTATTATCTTTGTTGTGTGGGCTATTTAGTTTTTTTAAATTATTTTTATTAGTTTTGTATGCTATTTTTATATCTGTTTTTAAATAGTTTTGTTAGTTTTGTCATTTTATTATTTATGTATGTGAATGTGGCCCATTTTCCTTGTTGTTATTATTTATGTGTTGTTCATTTTGATTATTTCTTAATCGTTCAGTTTTTATTTTATATTTGATTTTATTTTCTATTTTGTTTACAGTATTTCTATTGTATCCATTTTCATAACCAATTTGGTATATTGAAAGAAATATAATATACCAAATTGGTTATGAAAATGGATAGAAGTTAAAGAAGTGCGAATTTATTAAAACTTCAGTAAAATTCATAGGTCACATAATATCTGACAAGGGAATACAAACAGACCCTTGCAAGCTAAAGAGTATAACGGAGTTCCCAAGACTCAAGAACATAAAAGGGTTAAGAGCATTCCTAGGACTCACGGGATACTACCGACGTTTTTCATCATTATATGCGGAGAAAATCCAACCACTTCTAGAACTCACTAGAAAAGAAAGCAAATGGAAATGGGAGCTACATCATGAAGAAGCGTTCCGTGAAGTGAAAAATGTATTTCTAATTACCATTATGCTGCATCACCCACAACGGGAAGGACGATTTATAATCTACGCAGATGCCAGTGACTATGCAGTAGGGAGTGTCCTGTATCAAGAGGATAAACACGGAGAGCTACGAGTCATCGCATACGCCAGTCGAGTCTTCAAAGGATCAGAAAAACACTACTGTACGTCATAGAAGGAAATCTTAGCGATAGTATACGCCTTGAAGCCGTTTCGTTATTATGTGTATGGAACACACTTCGAGATACACACGGATCATCAAGCGCTTTCATTTTTATTAAGTTGTAAAACAACAAATGCACGACTAATGAGATGGATACTGGCCATACAAGAGTATTCATTCACAGTAAAATATTGTAAAGGCTCGGATAACATAATTGCCGACACCCTAAGTCGTTATCCACCGCAAGAGACAAGAACTCATGAAGCTAAGTGGAACGATGTTAGAATATTAAACATAACATATGAAACAGATGATAAAGTTAAATATTTATTAAACAATATAGCAAATGAACAAAACAAAGATCTTCAAATAAGTCACATGAAGTTATTACCACTACCTATTAGATATACAATAAAAAATAGTATATTGTACAAACTCGTCAATTATGATTGGAAAATAGTCCTATCACCAGAGATGCTAAAATCACTAATTATACCATGTCATCAAAGTCTAGCACATACGTCTGCTTTAAAATGTCATTTAGCTTTAAAGGAAGACTTCATTTTGAATAATATGTTTAGAAGAATAAAAGCAATCTTAAAATTATGCTACGAATGTCAAACAGCCCGACATCCGAATCTTCACACCTACGTAGATATGCAAAATATCAAGACAAAGGAAAAGGGAGAATTAGTAGCAGTAGACTTCCTGGGCCCTTTTCCGAGAGCTATTCACGAGGGTACAAAACACATACTTGTATGTATAGATGTGTTCACCAAGGCAGTTCGACTCTACGCTATTCGAAGTCCCACCACTAAAAGTGTACTGAATGTCATATTACGCAAATACGTACCGAAGTATGGTCAAATCAAAAAGATATTGAGTGACCAAAGTAAACAATTCCAAAATAAAGCATGGGCAGAAACGATAACGCAGCACGGCATACAACCAGTGTTAACGTCAATACGATACCCACAAGGAAACCTTGCTGAAAGGGTAAACAAAGAGTTAGGAAAACATTTACGCATCTACTGTAATGAACAACATAACAGATGGGCAGAGTACTTATCATTTTTCGAACAAGCCATAAATGCTACATACAGTGAAGCTACGGGATATGCACCGGTGGAACTGGAAACGAATAAAAGGCCTACTAGTTTCTGGTCGAAAAACATTGATAAACCTCCAAACCAAAACCTGCAAATTCCATTGATTCACAAGTACGACAATGCGAAGAAAAGGATGGAAAAACTTGGAGAGAAGAGGATCGAGAGGTTCAACAGAACGCACAAACTCATCACATTCCATGAAGGAGAGATAGTGCTACTAAGAAGCAATCCAGTGGGAAAAAGAATTGACAATACAGCAAAGAAACTATTTAGACTGTACGAGGGACCCTACTTATTACAAAGAAGGAAAGGACGATACACCTTTAACGTCTACGATCCGACAAAAGGAAAGACTATTGGGAAAGTACCATGCATCAGCATTCCGTAAATTCTATGGATAAAGAAAAAAAAACCAAAGTCAACTTATAAATCCATGGGAGGGACGTAATCCACCCAGGGAAAGATTGAAAAAATTTTAAGAACCCTTATAACCACTAAGTGTGTTTTTTAATAATAAAAAAATAAATGAATAATTTCTGAGCAAAGAAATAAAATTTGAATAAAATTCTACGTAGCGTAACGCCCTTGAAGAGTACGAAATTTATAAAGCGTATAATAATACTGATACCAAGCCGCGTGTTTTAAATGATCAACTGCTTTTCAAGTCGAATGTATTGTACGACACTGCCATGCGTTATTGTCGTGGTGGGAGCCAGACATAATTCAGTGCGCGGTCAGTCACCGTACGATGTACACCGTTTAACCGTGGCGCTCGTTTTTAAACATTTATATTGGATTTTAATATTTTAATTATTTGACAACTGTATCAATGTTAAATGATGCACGAATATTTTAAGTTCTGAGGATGGGACAAGTGTCCTGAAACATGTCAACTTTATAGTGAAGACGTTGTTTCAAAAAGCCGCAGACGGTGAGTTGCAATATATTTGATTGAACAACACGTGGCTTGGTACTAAAATTGGAATTTATTCCTTTTAAACATTATAGTGTCTTGTTTAGAATTCTCAAACAGTTGTTCTAATCTATTTTCTAAACTCTCTGTTTGGTATTTATTTCATCGTTTTTTTTATTTGCTTGATATTCTCCTCTTTTAACTCTTCTTTAAATTTTTCGGCTTGTTTTATGACTAATTCGTCCATCATTGCAAGTATCGAATTTTTAAATGCTTCTAGATTCAACCCTCCTGGTTCTGCCATGTTGAATAATTATTAAAATATTTATTTATAATATTTAAGAATATTATTTTTATGGAACCGACTTATTAATTTTATTTATTTATTGTTTCGTTATTATTATTTATTTATTCTTATCTACTTATATTACAATTACACCTGTTTGTTGAGGTGGGCGCCAGTTGCGTTATTACAATACAATATACACAACAAAATTAAACACATAAAAATATATTCATTAATACACATCAATTATTATACATAAATCCTATGCACACATTTAACAATAGAGCATACATTTATTTATTAAATGTAGGCGTGTCGTGCCACAAGTTGACGGGCGACAATTTATACAACGATACAACGTTATTAAATGTAAGTGTGTCGGGCGCACGCTCATGAGCGACAAAATTATACAACGGTAAATAACATTTCTAACAACGTTTACGTGTAATTAGGGGTTCAGGTGTAATTATAATAAGGGTAGCCTTTTCCGGAAATTCAAAATTTTCCCATTTATTAATTTAAACAAACATATCAAGAAATAGTAATATACAGATAATGATTACTTCGTCATATGATATTCATTATACATGGTTTCAAAGTTTCTTTGTTTGCTATAATCTCATCACCAACATAAAGCTTATATCATAGATATAATATTATTAATTTTAATTAAAAGCATTTCTTCATTATGTTATACTGTATGGACTACTCAGTCTGAATGTGTGCTTTCAATATAAAAATATTCAACTAAGTTAACTATTTGTTCATTCTTTGAACAAATCTAATTGATTCTTTCAAATGTACATTAAAATATTTTCAAGAAATTATCAATTCAAAAATTATGCATTCATAATTACTCTACAAGTTAATTAATGTATGTTCAATAAATTATTGATTCAAAAATTATGATTTCATAATTACTGTACAATTTAAATTTACATATTTCCAATAAATTATTGAATCAACAATTATGGTGTCATAATTACTCTACAATTTAACTTAAAATATTTTCAATAAATTATTAATTCAAAAATTATGCTACAATTTTTTATACAAGACATTTATATTTATAAGTTATAAATTACACTTTTCTTTGAAATTATTGTCTTTTTTTGACTATGTTTATCAATCTTTGATTAAGTCTTTTGTTATGAGGAATACATGGCTTTCTTTCACCTTAATTGTAGTGGTTCCTTAGCATACCCTCTCCTGGTCCTGAGTCCTTGATGTTGTGAATCCTGCATAGTCATGAGTCCTGGATCCTTTCCTTGTTCTCCGGGTCCTCTCGGAAGTCCTGGATCCTTTCCTCTTCCTCCGGGTCCTCTCGGAAGTCCTGGATGCTTTCCTCTTCCTCCGGGTCCTCTCGGAAGTCCGATGACTCGTCCTTTACGTCTGGAATTTATGCCATGTAGTGCTCTCGTCCTCGGTCTGGAGTAATGCTCTTAGATGTAGATCACTTGTAGACATCTCACGATTTCTTTGTTACGGTAATTTTTAATTACTGTTTTCCATTACTATTTTAAATCGAAATATTTATCGTAATGATTTATAAGTTATGCTTAACAAAAAGTCTTATTGGTGTTAGACATATTGTCTAACTCTGTCCAAAGTAATTAAAATTTCGCGTCTCTGACGGACATTGCGTTCCGCCACGAACGAAGACTGTTAGAAGAGAGAGATTAGCTCTCCTGGGCTTGTATTTATATTCACCAAGAAAACTACAGCTGTCGATTCAGGAATTAGCCGGTCGACAGTTGAACCATGGCGTGATAGCCCCCCTCTCGTCCTATTTCACATTTTTGCACTTTTTCGCCAATCGCACTGTTTAACGCGGATTTCACGGCGATAAAATATTGTCTAATTTAATGACCAATGTGATGTGCAATTATCATGATGCTCGCACCACAAGTGTAATTATAATGCTTTAAAAATCGCACAGAATTCGCACTGATTGTCCGAATTACGTAAAATTCGCACTGCACTTGTGTCTGATGTTTACACATTTTTAGAAGATTTTACCTTCCCACTAACATATATGGTTTGCTTAATATTAAATATATTCTAAATTTAGCATTGACTTGGGGTGAGGTTGCAAACTTTCAGGCTCAAACAGGCTTCACGTACACACACTATTTACTTGTGTACACGCATTCAGCGGTAATCGCGTGATCCTGCGTGTTGACTCCTGTTTGCAAGCCAGTTTCCAATTTCACACCTGCTCGTCTATTATATATTACTGTATTAAAATTAAATTAAATATTTATTTTATATTATATATGCGCATTACAGCCTATGCTTGTATTGTCGCATTATTCCTCTACTTGGTAAAAAAAACATTTTTAATAAATTTATTTATTAAAATATTTATTTTCTATCATTAGTCATCTTATATTTTTATATTTCATATTACTTATATATTTTTTTTGTTATTTGTATTTATACACTACTATCCATGATAATGAATATTAATTGTTCAAATTCCCTTAGTTGTAGGGTAAAACAAGTTTAGTTCGTATCTCCCCTCCCTACAAGTTGCTAACAATGCATAAGCGTAGCTGCTTCTTCCCATTGTTCTCTTTTAATCTGGTTCCACTGACCTATTTATTTTTACGTGTAAAACTTTCTGAGTAAACTGGCATGGTATTTGTCTTGCCAAATGTATGTCTTGCGATTCGTTGTTTTAATGTATATGGTCCGTTATACAGTTTAAAGAATTTTTTCGCTGAATTATCACTTCGCCTTCCCACTGGATTAGCTTTTACTAAAACTTTTCTCCCACGTCGTATTGTTGTAGTTTGTGTGTCCTGCTAATCTTTCCACTCTCTTGTTACCTCTTTCTATTATCCGTTGCTTTGCGTATTAAATTTTTACACTTATTGGTACAGGTACATTCTGGTTGTTAGGTTTGTTTACATACTTGGTCCAAAATCTGTTCGGCTTTTTATCTTCTTCCAATTCTAATGGAGTATATCCTGTTGCTTCACTATAATTTCCGTTGATGGCTTTCTCAAGAAGTGGTAGATATTCTGGCCATTTATTGTGCTGATCATGGCAGTACATTCGTAAATATTTACCTAATTCTTTGTTAACTCTTTCAGCAAGGTTTCCTTGAGGATGTCTTATGGATGTGAGTGTAGGTTGTATTCGATTTTCCCTTAACGTCCTCTCCAATTTTTCACTCTGGAATTGTACACCTTGGTCACTGAGTACTTTCTTCATTTTTCAATATGTCGGAATATATTTCTGCAGTAGTATCTTTAGAACAAATTTGGTTGTGAGTCGCATAATTGGGTACAGTCGGACTGACTTGGAAAACACATCGATACATACCAATATGTGCTTTACACTTCAACTTGATCGTGGTAGTGGTCCCAGAAAATCCACTGCAATTAGCTCTCCCTTATTTTCCTTCTGGATGCTCTTCATTTCTACGTACGTGTGTAAATTCGGTCCTTTCGCCGTTTGACACTCATAACACTTCTTCACCTCCTTCTTTATTTCTCGAAACATGTTATTAATCGTAAAATCCTCTCGTAGACTCAAATAACATTTCAGAGCTCAGCATGCGCTAAACTCTCATGTGCTGGTTGAATTAATTTCTGTAACATTTCGTTCGTTAGTATTATCTTCCAGTCTTGTCTTACTAACCTAAAAAGAATTCCATTAAGTACCTTACATAATGATTTGGTAGCTGTTCTTGGTCTTTCATTTCTCTTATTGTAACGTCCAAATCTTGTTGTTGTGCTAAATTTTTTAGCATTTGTTTTATTTAATCGTTCTCTTTAAATTTAATTGATAGCAATTGTACTTCTTTTTTTCGCTCTCATAGACTTCTTCACATTCTTCTGTGATGTATCGGCTTAGTGTATCAGCTATAATATTGTCTTTACCTTTACAGTATTTAATGGTGAACGAGTATTCGCCAATGGCTAAAATCCATCTTAATAATCGGGCATTTGTTACTTTGCATTTCAATAGAAAGGATAATGCTTGGTGGTCAGTATGTATCTCAAATTGAGTACCATAAACGTAATATCTGAATTGTTTAAGAGCATATACTATAGCAGGTATTTCTTTTTCTGATGTGGAGTAGTGTCTTTCAGCTCCTTTGAAGACTCTACTGGCGTAGGCGATAACTCGGTGCTCTCCCGTAGTATCTTGTTGATACAGTACACTCCCTACTGCGTAGTCACTGGCATCAGAGTAGATTACGAATTTTCCTTCACGTTGAGGATGATGTAACATAATATTTTCGATGAACAACTTTTTCACTTGGTTAAAGGTATCTTGGTGTTTCTTCTCCCATTTCCACTTCTGCCCTTTCTTCGTCAGCTCCAGTAGCGGTTGCGTATACTCTGCATATAATGGTGAGAATATTCTGTAGTATCCTGTTAGTCCTAAGAATGCTCTTAACCCTTTGAGATTTCCGGGTATAGGAAAATTACTTATGCTGGAGTTTTGATAGGATCGGGTTGAATACCAGAGAGGAAATAATGTGGCCTAGGAATTGGATAGAGGATTTGATAAATTCACATTTGTCTAGGTTAAGGGATATGTTCGCTTGCCTAAACTTGTGGAAGATCGTGCTTAGATGTTTTATATGTTCGTCTAGTGTTTTAGATACAACTAAGATATCATCTACGAATATCATGGTATAGGGTTCCACCTCAGGTCCTAGGGCTCTTTCTAGACACTTTACGATGGCTGCCAAACTCGTGCTTAATCCGAAGGGTACTACCCTGTGTTGGTAGCATTTACTTTTATACAGGAAAGCGGTGTATTTTCTATTTTCTTCACGAATTGGAATCTGCCAGAAACTTAAGCCTAAATCCAGCTTCGTCAGATACCTCGCTCCTTCACACTTGGTAAATAATTCGTCCGCAGCAGGCGCACAGTCATACCCTTTTAACATAATGCTGTTCAGCTCCCTCATGTTAAGGCATAGGCGTATCTCATCACTTTTCTTCTTCACTACCACTAGAGGATTCAGGAAGTTGGTGTTCGATCGCTCTATGACTCCATTTTCAATCATGCGCCGAATTTCCAGTTCAATCTCTTCCTCATATCACATTGGGATAAAGTACGCCCTCCTAATGACTTTCGTAGGGTCTGACACGACTATAGAGTGCTCGAGTACTGTCGTCTGCGTCGGTACTTTACTAAATACTTCCCTGTACTCTTCTATTAATTCGTGCAGTTTTTCTTCTTCCTGTGTCGTCATTCCTTCATCCGCTGCATTCACATGTCGAGTTGGACCATACTGTATTTGTGGCTTGGACAAAGTAATAGGTATTTCACTTACCTTGCAATCTTCTTCATCGCTATTCATATTTAACTCATCATCTTTATAATTACACAGAATTGTATTATCATTAACGTTAATCTTAGCATTTATTGCATTTAATATATCAATACCTAGAATTCCATCATAGATCAATTAATTTATGCATAATTATCATGGGGTATTCTAATTCTAACTTTTTATATGTTAGGGTTACATATGCTTGTTGTTTAACCCTTTCTTTTTTATTGGTAGCTGTTGTGATATTTAAATTATTTACAGGCAAAATTGCAGTATTTTTAAAATATTTCTTATTGCGTTGAACCCAAGCAGCGTTAAGAACTGAGAGCTGGCTGCCTGTGTCAACTAACATTCGTATCTTACACCTGTTAATTCCGACGGTTACAATAGGACATTGTATTTGTTGTTCGTTGCGCTTTATATCCTGCTCATTGTTTAATAAGTCCTCTCTAATATCGTAGGGGTATATGTTGTTTATCGTATAACTTTGTTTCCGTTTATTCAGTCATTGTGACGCCTTTGACGTAGACGGCCGACTGTGGAATGTTGCTGTCTCCATCTCATTCATTTTCTCCCTATCTCTCTTTATTGTTCCCTCGTCGTCCTTCCGTACTGCGGCAACGCGTTTGCCAGCTGGTTTTGAAAAATGTTTACGATTAGACGACACTCAACGCCTCCTTGTTGTTCAGCTGTATTTATTCGTTCAGTCTCTGTAGCTGTCCGCGTCGTAGTGTTGTGTATTGGTGGCGTATAATTTATTTTGTAATTATCACGGTGCGATGCAGTGTTTTGTATTGCTTTCTTGTCATCCCTGTGATAATTATAGTGGTGATTTGCGTGTTTTTGTTCCCAGTATTGTGTGTTCTTACCTTTACTGATATTCTCCGGTGTGTCACAAGGATTAAAAATTCTTCTATGGTTTAATTCCCTGCGTATAAACTGCTAACTGGATATCTCACTGGAAATGGTAAGATAACTTTGAAACAATTTCGTACTCTGAGAATTTAGGTTTAAGATGCTTTACGCGTTCTATTTACGCAATTGTGTACTTTTCGATACTCTACTGTCCTTTTGCGTTGAACTTTCCATACTCGAGTTGATCCCGTACCTGTCGTTGGGTATGTAAATTCCAGTATCGGTTCTCGAATGCCTCACGAAACTGCTGATATGTACTGACGTTATCTCTAATAATAGAGTACCATTGACTGATTGAATCTCTAAGATATCGCGTGACGAAGTCTATCTTCTCGTCGTCATTTATTGCACTTCCAATCTTCTCTATTTCCTTCTCCAAGCTAGGAATTCCATACAGTTCTCCCCTTTACCACCTGAGACCTTAAGTCTGCTCCTTTCGTCCATTGGTGTAGGAAACATGGAGATTTGATTCTGTCGTCTTCTCAACTCCCTTCGTAGCTGGTTCATTTCCTCTTGGATTTCTTCTTTCATATGTGATACGTCTCCCGAACGGTCCTTCGTAGTTTCTTCAATTCTATTCTCAATGACTACAGTACGTGTTTCTATTTCTCTAAGTTTACTGGTATTTGCTTGCGACATATTACTAACAGTTTGAATTTTATCATCCTGCTCTCGCGTTATAGTATTTAAAGTATCATTTATATTATCATTTATTTGTTTATGCGCTTCTTTTAAATCTTTTCTCCACTCGAGACGTAATTCTTTGTGTTTATTTTCAATTCCTACAACTTGCTCGTGTAAGGCTTGTTTAAAATTATCCTCTAGCATGTCAATACGTAAGTTGGTATCAACAATTTTTTCAGTTAACTGTGCATTACTGTCGATTATACTTTGTTTTATTTCAAGATTATCGTTCTTCAATTCTTCTAAACTTTCAGTTATTCTTATAGTGTCTTAATCAAATATATTGCAACTCACCGTCTGCGGCTTTTTGAAACAACGTCTTCACTATAAAGTTGACATGTTTCAGGACACTTGTCCCATCCTCAGAACTTAAAATATTCGTGTATCATTTAACGTTGATACAGTTGTCAAATAATTAAATAATATTAAAATCCAATATAAATGTTTAAAAACGAGCGCCACGGTTAAACGATGTACATTGTACGGTGACTGACCGCGCACTGAATTACGTCTGGCTCCCATCACGACAATAACGCATGGCAGTGTCGTACAATACATTCGACTTGAAAAGGAGTTGATCATTTAAAACACGCGACTTGGTATCAGTATTATTATACGCTTTATAAATTTCGTACTCTTCAAGGGCGTAACGTAACGTTACGTAGCGTTTTAAATGATCAAAATATGTTTTTTAAATGGTGCTAAAAGGATCCATCTGTTACGCTTGTATTATTTTATGGTTATCAGCATTGGCGATTGTGATTGATATGCACTGAATGTATATATGTATACATATTTGTTCATAAAATGAAAACTAAGAACTGGTATGAAGTACACAAGAAGTTAATTGTTAAACACTGTTTTTGAATACTGAATAATTAGTTATTGCCAGTAGCATGAAACTTTTACTTGTTGATTATATTGACTGTTCATGTTCAAGTGTTTGAGTATAATATGTTTTGATTGTAAGATGAGTAAGCACCAATAAAAAAAGGGTTGTTACTGTTAACTGATTGTTTTATTGCAAATCCTGTCAAGATGGGCTCCAGCCATTTTTTGCTTCCGTCTAGTCCAAGTGGCTAGTTTTAAAATTTTTAAGTAACGGCCTTCAACCAAAAGATCGTTACAATACTTTTGGGTGATACTGTTTAAATTCCTCATGTCTAAACATATCCGGATGGCATTGTTTTTTTTTTCACAACTATCATCGGTTTGAGGAAATTGCTATTCGATCTTTCAATAATACTATTTTCTAGCATCTTCGAAATCTCCTCATCAACATGCTTTTGATAATGTAAGGGGATAGGGTAGGTTTTTCTCACAAGTTTACTTTCATCTGTAACCCGAATTTCATGGACATTTACATCCGTAGTAGTATGATGATTTTCAAACACCTGTTTATGTTTATTTAATAACGCGTGTAATCTGATTTGTTGTACTGCAGTCAGCTTATCACTGTTTTTATTTTTATTGTTTACATTCGAGGTTATGTTGACAAGCGGATTGTTTAATTTTAAGTCATTCGCAACAGATTCATTTTTGCTGTCCATATGTCCTAACTTTACGCTATAATGTTTGTTATTTACCATGCACATCAAAGTATTATTATTAAAATCAATTACTGCATTTATTTTGCTTAACTTGTCAGTACCCAGTATAACATCAAATACAAGGTCTTTAATTTATAGTACTGGCACGTCAATCTTGACTCCCAGTGTTGTGATAGGCGCCAATGCTTGTTGGTTAATAATCTGATTATCATTATTTGCTGTTTTAAAAATTGTGTTGTTTAGAGGTAATATTGGTTCCTCCTTAAACTGAGTTTTATGTTTATTTATACATTTTTCGCTTATTAAAGATACCTGAACCCAACTATCTAACAGAACATTTCCTATACAATTATTAATTTTGGCTCTAACTATAGCACTCTTATTAACTATCTTAACACTATTGTCACCTTCCATACATCTAATACTATTTACTAGATCGTCTCGTATATCATTCATGTATATGCCTGACACACAAAATATTTGCTTATCACTACTATTGTCAACACTAGACTGGTGACACTGGCTTTTAATGCTATGTTTTTCTGTGCACGGACTCACACCGTGCAACCTTACAAGTTTTTTTTTTGCTGTTCTAAACTGGTTTATTTTCAGTTACCGACGTAACTGTATACTGATTATATTTAGGACTGATTTGATTATGTTTATATTGTTGTTGATAATGTTGTTGTTGCTGTTGTTTGTGCGTTGATTGACTCGATGTGCGTGTTTGTTTGCTATCACTATTAAGACTATCAACATTTTCCCATTTGGTCAACAGTAATAACAACTCTTCTATCGTTTTTATACCTTGTGTGATCACGGGTATTTGAATCCCACGGCTAAAGTAATGTGCAAGCTTATTTACCATTTCTGCCTCTGACATCGGTGGTTCAAGTTACTGTATCAGCTATTTCTCCTTGGACCCTTTGGCTGGCGTATATTTACCGAATTCTAACTGTACACGGATTTTTCACTGTACCTCTTCATTCCAATATCGTGCTCGGAAATGGTCTACAAGGTCTTTGTATACGGTAATATTATCCTGAAGAATCGTGAACCATTCTGCCGCCGTACCTTTAAGCTGCCGCACAACCCAATTAATGTTGTCCACTTCGCTCAAACTCAGTCGTGTATGAGCAGCTGTTCGGTGCGGTTGTGCTGTCGTGTGCGGTAACTTAATATTATCGCTATCTTTCTTACTAAATAGACTTGTATGTGTAAGTAATACTGCAACAAGAAATATCAACAAAAGGTTTATCTGATTACTCGAACAAATCCAAGCAGCCGGCCAGGGGGCCACGCGTGCGTCTGCTCGTCCGTGTAGGACTGTGTGTCTGTCTGCGGCTTGTAGTTGTTTGTACCTGTTTATCTATAAAACATAAACACAAGGCCAGAAATTACTCATCTGGAAGTACACGCTTCTTTTAATTTATCTGTCTACTGTAATTATCGACAATAATGAATTATCAGCAACCAAGCCTGACAACTAACGTTGAACCTGTTCCTACAGTCCACTTAGGAACTACATTACCTCCAATGTCGCAAAATGCCCCTCAATCCTATAACAGTCAACAGCCAGGCAGAAACGTTAATGTTGATTTCACACAACACGGATCTCACAGCTGGCAGATGGTGAAAAAACGAAAAAGAAGTCGTTAATCTTCAGAAAACACATCTGAAACACACATTCAGCTTAATGACCACAATAGATTTACGGTGTTACCTATAGATGACCCTGATGACGTCCAACCTACTCAAGTCTTAGCTCAGCCGAAAGTTCCTAGACCTCCTCCTGTATACCTTCATGGTGTCGTCAGTTACAATGAAATGATCAATAACCTTACAAAAATTTTGGAATCAGAACAGTACAGTACTAAATCGTTCGATGACAATACGGTGAAAATCATCACTTTTGCTCCTGATTCTTACAGAAAATTAATCCGTCACCTCGAGGACGAAAAAATTATTTACCATACATATCAAATTAAAGACCAGCGAGCATACCGGGTTGTCATAAGAAACATTCATCCTAGCATCGTTGTACACTTTATTAAAGAAGCACTAAAAGAAAAAGGACACTCCGTCAGAAACATAATCAACGTTCGACACAGAGTCGAGAAAACACCCCTCCCTCTCTTCTTTGTTGATCTTGAACCTGCAGCAAACAATAAACAAATATATAACCTAAAGTCTTTAGGTAACATGCAGATTGCTGTAAAACCACCTCGGAGAAAAACTTCATAATACAGTGCACTCGTTGTCAGTCATACGGTCACAGTAAGACGTACTGTAGGAAACCTTTCCAATGTGTCAAGTGCGGAGGTGAACACAACTCCGCATCCTGTTCCAAATCTAAGGATACACCAGCCACATGTGCATTATGCGATGGTCCTCATACAGCTAATTATAAGGGCTGTGAAGTTTATCAAAACCTGCAGGCCAGAAAAAGCCCCGTACCTAACACCACACCTAGGAGAAACCCTTCAATGGTTAGGACTATGAACACGGAACAGAACATGAATACCCGTAACGTCTCTTCTCCTATTTACGCTCAAATTGCAGCACTACCGCAACACTCAGAATCATCGCCCCCTTATGACAGCAATCTCAAACAGACAGCAAATGAGGACATCACTCTTTCACACTTCCTGACAAAATTCGAGAATATGTTCAGTCAACTCATGCAGCAAAATAGCGTCATGCTTAATCTCCTTACAACACTTGTCAATAAACTTTCTAATTAATAATGAATAAAAATTACAGGATTGGATTATGGAACGCCAATGGACCCTCTCAACGCACCCTAGAACTCAAATCTTTTCTTATTGAAAACAGGTTAGGCTTAATGCTTATATCTGAGACGCACTTCACAGACAGAAGCCATATTAGGATTCCAAGATTTACTGTTTATGATACCCAACATCCTGACGGTACAGCTCGTGGCGGAACCGCTCTGTTAATCCGAAACAATATAAAACATTATCTCTTCTCTAACGTCAAAACTGCTCACCTACAGGCGACAAACGTTTTAATTGAAGATCAAAGAGGCCCTCTAATTGTTTCTGCAGTCTACTGTCCCCCAAAGCACAGAATCAATGAAACTGACTTCAGCTCTTTTCTTGGAACTCTTGGTGCACGTTTTTTGGTGGGAGGTGACTTTAATGCAAAACACCCGCAATGGGGTTCTAGATTAGCTAACCCAAGAGGTAGAATTTTATATAACGTCATTAGACAAGAATCCCTGTCCTTTCTGTCCACTGGCCAACCAACCTATTGGGCTTCTGACACAAATAAAATACCTGACCTAATTGATTTCTTTTTAATACGAGGCTTGTCTCATAAATACTACAAAGTTGAATCTTGCCTTGATTTGTCCTCTGACCACACTCCAATTATTGCCACTATTAGCAATACTATAATTGAGTCTGAAAGTCTACCAATACTCACAAATCGTCATACTGATTGGGATTACTTTAGAGAGCTTGTAAATGATAATAGCTCGCTAGAACTTCCACTCCACACGCCTGCTGAATTGGATGCGGCTGTAAATTATCTCACCAGTACTTTTCAAAAATCAGCCTGGGAAGCTACACCTTGCAATACAGCGAAGAATAAGCACTTAAACCTTCCTCTGGTTGTCCGGAAGAAATTAGCTGAGAAGCGTAGATTGCGACGAATTTGGCAGCATACTCATCATCCGGATGATAAAAGAAAGTGGAATTCCGCGGCCAGACAACTAAAACGATTGTTAGAAAATTAAAGAATGAAGGGATTCAGAATTATCTACAAAATCTGTCACCATATGAAAGTACTGATTATTCTCTGTGGAAGGCTACTAAACGATTAAAAAGGCCACTGTTACAAATACCACGAATACATAAACCAGATGGTAGCTGGGCGCGCAGCAATACAGAGAAATCCCAGACTTTTGCCGAACATTTGGTAAACGTTTTTCAACCTGAAGCCAGCAAGAACGTCTCTTTCGATGAAGAGGTACAAAGATATTTACACTCCCCGCTCCAACTGACTCTACCTATTAAGCCTTTTAAAGTTCAGGAAATAATCCTGTACAATTTGAAAAGTAAAAAGGCTCCCGGCATTGATTTGCTATCGGGGAAAGTTCTAAAGGAGTTGCCTCACAAAGGCGTTGTACTAATAACATACATTTTCAATGCCATACTCAGACTTGAATACTTTCCTCTTCTCTGGAAATCGGCTCAAGTTATCATGGTCTTAAAACATGGTAAAAACCCTCAAGCGCCCTCTTCTTATCGACCCATAAGCCTTCTACTGATACTTGGAAAGATCTTTGAGAAGCTGTTTGTAAAACGACTTATGCCAACAATTGTAGAAAACAACCTAATTCCGGATCACCAATTTGGTTTTCGAGAAAAGCACTCTACGGTAGATCAAATACACAGACTAACAAATGTTATCAATAAATCGCTGGAATCAAAGATGTTCTGCTCAGGTGTGTTTCTCGACGTTTCCCAGGCATTTGACAAAGTCTGGCATCTTGGACCCTTATATAAAATAAAGAAAAATCTGCCACATATAATTGTTACCGTATTCTACATTCCTACTTAATGGGCAGAGTGTTTCAAGTCAAGTACTCGGATGCTACTGCTCCTCTAATACCAGTGGGATCGGGTGTTCCGCAGGGTAGTGTCCTGGGTCCTCTGCTCTACCTTCTGTTCACCTCGGACTTACCGTCAGGAAGTGAAACCACTGTTGCTACCTACGCCGATGACACAGCAATCCTAGCGACACACTCCGACCCCTCAGTAGCATCTCTTTTACTACAAGAATCATTAAACAGCGTTCAGTTATAGCTTGATAATTGGCGCATAAAAATCAATTCACCCAAGTCAGTCCACGTTACCTTCATCACACGTAAGGCAAACTGCCCTCCAGTAACAATTAACGGTCATCCAGTACCGCAAGCTGTAAGTGCTAAGTACCTTGGGATGCATCTGGACAGGAGACTAACATGGAAAAAACATATAACATCTAAGAAGATTGTACTTAATCACAAGGTCAGAAACATCTATTGGTTTATAGGCAGAAAATCACGGTTAAGTCTCGTCAACAAACTCTTGATCTATAAAGCAGTTCTTAAACCGGTATGGACTTATGGTATTCAACTTTTGGGTACTGCAAGTACAAGTAATATTGAGAATATCCAGCGCTTTCAGTCCAAAACACTAAGAGCAATAGTCGACGCTCCATGGTTTGTCTCCAACAACTCTATACACCGCGACCTCAAAGTTCCAACCGTGAGAGAAGAAATCATGCGCCTCTGCAGGACTCACATCTCCAAACTAGAACAGCAACCTAACCACCTGGCAATTAACTTGTTAGACTACAGTGAAGATATTTATAGACTAAAAAGACACAAACTATTAGACTTACCATTCAGGTTTAACTAATAATGTATTCTCTGTATTTTCTGTATTGTACTGTCTGTGATATCTGTTCTGTATGTTTTTGTATTCGTGTCATTCATACGTGTTAATGTCAACCTGTATATGTGCCTTATGGGCCCAGTGTTTAATATTTGAACTTATTGTATCATGCCAGCAGGAAGTGGAAGTGATTTTTGTTCATTTGTTTACATGTTTTATCATTTAGTTTTGTATTTTGTGTACTTTTTAATCTATTATCAAAAACAAGAAGAGCTGTCAATGGTCAGCTCTTCATAATCCTGTGTGTGTTGTCAGCCAATTTGTTAAATGTTCGCTCAGTCAAACAGATTACAGATCTCCAATAAAAAAAAACTTCGCTCAAACTGTCGTTAACGGGTTCCATACTACGTTCGTACGAGCAAAGAGACCGGACCGGCTTGCAACTATCTTGACCATAGAATTTTGGTTGTGTATTAGATTCATCAATTGTTTTATATACATATGTCGTTTGGCTCACAGGCATAGAGGTACGTTGTAACCTATTAATTTGTTGTCTAATTTCTTCGAACCGATGTTCTTGTTCGGAGACAAATTCACTGATGGTGGTTGCCTGCCCTTTAACTCGTTCCTCGATCGAACCAACTCTAGCTGTGTATTCGTTTATACGCGAACTATTAACTTCTAATGCGAGCTCAAGATTTGCACTATTGATTCTACTTTGTCGGAGATCTTCTTCTCAGTAGCTTCTAACAATGCTTTGTTTTGCTTGCTTTGATCGTGGACCACGGGAAATATTTTTTTGTTTTCGTCGTGAGTAGTGGTGTAGGGGGGGTACTGAAACACAATGACGTCATCATGTTCCAGTACCTCCCCCACATCCGGGGGGGATTCTAAAACAGCTAGCTCTGACGACATCATGACGTTACTGGCCTATGTCAGCTATCTCTGATTTCATCGTGACGTCACTGGCTATGTTCGCGGTTCGCAGTTCACCGTTCGCGGTTCGCACCGTTCGCGGTTCGCAGTTCACCGTTCGTGGTTCGCAGTTCACCGTTCGCGGTTCGCAGTTCACCGTTCGCGGTTCGCGGTTCGCCGTCCGCCGTTCGCTGTTCGCCGTCCGGCGGCGGCCTGGTCGTCGTCCGGCGGCAGCCTGGTCACCGCCCGGTCACCGCCTGGACGTAGATTGGTCGGTGTATTGTCCATGTTGTCGGGCGGTCTATCATCGATACGAAGAGCCTGAGTGACGTGTATTGCATTGTTGTCAACTTGTGAACTGTATTAAATTTGAACGCCGTTCGCCGTTCGCCGTTCGCCGTCCGGCGGCGGCCTGGCGGCGGCCTGGTCGTGGCTTGATGGCCGCCAGGAGTGGTCGTCGACCATGTTGTCGGCGGCGGGTCGGGCATGTTGGAAAAAAAGGTGATTTTTTTTGTCGGGTTGTGTAAGGATTGTGGTGGTTAAGGTTCGGCCACGTTGCTGCCTCGTGCATGTGTTATAGTGTATGGGTATGTGTATGTAAGGGGTTTTCCGGAAGTGCGGTTATGTTGGAAAAGCGTCGTCGGCGTTGGCAACTTGTGCTGGTTTATCGACGTTGTTAACTCGTGCGTGTGTTATAGTGTATGGGTTTGTATATGTACGCCGCCGCCGTCGGATATCGTCGATGTCGTGTATTGCATTGTTGCCAACTGTGTGTCTATGTGTTAAGTAAATATATACATATACAGATTGTAAAAATACGTTCGCACCAACATGTTGGTCTAGGGTTTGCTATGTCCAACCCCTACATTTGTTGTTGTAAGAAACACACATGATATGCAGTGCATAATTGAATGTCAATTCACTTATATAAAACACACACACACACACGCAATATTTATGGAAAATAATTACTGTTTATGTAATATCTGAATAATAGGACGTTGAAAATGATGTAATCGGCTCCCACTGTGATTTTCACATGTGGAGTTATTTTTTTTTTACAACAGAATGCTGACAGACCATCCTTATAATCATGCAATTATTGTTTAATAAAATTGATTTTTTAAATTAGTTCTATGTAACACGTTCTAGCTTGTATATTGTGTTATGAATATGTATACAAGTTATGTTCGAAGGAATTTTGAAATTAAAAAACAATAAAAATATTAAAGCAATACTGTTTAATTACAAATAATTAAAATACGTGTAATTAAAATACATAATATGTAAACGCACACAGTAGTGAAAATTACAAACTGTAAACATATGCAATATGACAATTGTATACGAAATACATCTAAGTAAAACTAATTACAAGTGCACTATGACATGACAAATATGTACAAAAAAATTAAATAAACACACACAGTAGTGACAATTAAAAAAAGCAATACTGTTTAATTACAAATAATTAAAATACATGTAATCAAAATATATTACAATTTAAAATACATAATATGTAAACGCGCACAGCAGTGAAAATTTCAAAATGTAAACATCTGCAATATGACAATTGTATACGAAATACAACTAAGTAAAACTAATTACAAGTGCACTATGACATGACAAGTATGTACAAAAAAATGAAGTGACGAGTACAGCTTTCCCGTACTTTGCGTCTATATTCTGCATTTCTTCTATTGGATATTTTACGTCGATTATCAATTCCTTTATTTTTTTTTATACTCAATTGCGCTAATAGTTGCAAATTTTCAGTGAATGATGCCATTTTAAAATAAAGAATTTATAATTTCTCGCGCGTCTCTCAACGAATGAACGAATAACGCTCGTGCACAGCGAATAAATAGGGAGGTAGTTGTGGAGGTGGAAAATCCGGAGAGGGGGAACCACTCAACGCACAGTAAGCGTTTATTTTTAACCGTATGAACAGGATACGAGCTGATTTCTCACGGTTCGATGGGTAGGTGGGGAAGAGGGGAGTCGGTTATTTTTTATACGTCTAGACAGCACTTGTGCTTGTTCGAAAATGTCGTCGACGCTAATTTATTTTTAGACAGGTGATGCATTTAACTGTGTGAACAGGATACGACTTGATTTCTCACGGTTCGATGGGTAGGTAGGGAAGAGGGGTGCCGGTTATTTTTATACGACTAGACAGCACATGTGCTTGTTTAAACATGTCGTCGACGATAATTTATTTTTAGACAGATGATGTAATCGATTGAAAGGCGACGACTGTTATTTTTACGTAAGCGCTAAACAATAATGTTTCATTTCCTTTTATTAAAAAAATGTAATCAATTGTCATGTATTTTATTTTCTTAATACCCGTAACCTTGGAGGGGAAACGTCCTATTATTATCCCCTCCCCCGTTTTACGGAACGTTTACTTTGTAACTTGTCTCCTCGTCACGGATCAGTGCAACAAATTTTTGTGTCAAAACGATGTATACAATACGTTCTACAGGGTACAGTACTGCGTGCTTTAAGTCACTACAACATCTGTACTCGTACGAAGTTAATAGCTCCATGCGTCCGTTCTCGACGCGTACTGTCGAAACACTGAGGTATCCGAGATTGTGGGAGAGGTGGTAGTGAGATATCTATTAATTATAAATACTTCCGTCACAGCAGCAGCATAGATTTTTAAACAATTTTTTACTGGTTTATTTCGTGCATTAGTAGAAACGTTCTTGCCCTTTTATTAACAGCTGGAAAGCGCGACTATGAATTTGCTGTGAAATCAGTTCTTCCGGCGCTAGACTTTGTACACGGAGTACGAGTTCCCTGTTATTGTGTGCTACCAGGACGGATGCCTAATACATACTAATACGTTCGCACCAACCTGTTGGTCTAAGGGGCGCTATGTCGAGCCCTAAAAGGTCATTCTGCCCAACCGCCGCCACGCCTCCGCCTATCAACGCACAATTATGTATGCATTGCACGATATACCCATAACCGCAATGTCAACCTGTCTATCATTAACGAAACCATTGCCACGTTCATTGAAAGCTGTTAGACCAAGGTACTGCATGCCATAACCGATCGTAACGATATACCCATAACCGCAATATCAACCTGCCTATCGTAAACGAAACCATTGCAACGTTGATTGCAAGCTGTCAGACCAAGGTACTGCATGACATAACCGATCGTAACGATATACACATAACCGCAATGTCAACTTGCCTATCGTTAACGAAACCATTGCCAAGTTCATTGAAAGCCGCCAGACCAAGGTACTGCATGACATAACCGATCGTAACGATATACCCATAACCGCAATGACAACCTGTCTATCGTTAATGAAACCATTGTCAAGTTCACTGAAAGCTGTCAGACCAAGGTACTGCATGCCATAACCGATCGTAATGATATACACATAACCGCAATGTCAACCTGCCTATCGTTAACGAAACCATTGCCAAGTTCATTGAAAGCCGCCAGACCAAGGTACTGCATGTCATAACCGATCGTAACGATATACCCATAACCGCAATATCAACCTGTCTATCGTTAACGAAACCATTGCCAAGTTCATTGAAAGCTGTCAGACCAAGGTACTGCATGTCATAACCGATCGTAACGATATACACATAACCGCAATGTCAACCTGCCTATCGTTAACGAAACCATTGCCAAGTTCATTGAAAGCCGCCAGACCAAGATACTGCATGCCATTACCGATCGTAACGATATACCCATAACCGCAATGTCAACCTGCCTATCGTTAACGAAACCATTGCCAAGTTCATTGAAAGCTGTCAGACCAAGGTACTGCATGTCATAACCGATCGTAACGATATACACATAACCGCAATGTCAACCTGCCTATCGTTAACGAAACCATTGCCAAGTTCATTGAGAGCCGCCAGACCAAGATACTGCATGCCATTACCGATCGTAACGATATACCCATAACCGCAATGTCAACCTGCCTATCGTTAACGAAACCATTGCCAAATTCATTGAAAGCCGCCAGACCAAGGTACTGCATGCCATTACCGATCGTAACGATATACCCATAACCGCAATGTCAACCTGCCTATCGTTAACGAAACCATTGCCAAGTTCTTTGAAAGCCGCCAGACCAAGGTACTGCATGTCATAACCGATCGTAACGATATACCCATAACCGCAATGTCAACCTGCCTATCGTTAAGGAAACCATCGTCAAGTTCATTGAAAGCTGTCAGACTAAGATACTGCATGCCATAACCGATCGTAACGATATACCCATAACCGCAATATCAACCTGCCTATCGTTAACGAAACCATTGCCAAGTTCATTGAAAGCAAAATATATAATAATATGTAAACGCACACAGTAGTGAAAATTACAAAATACATAATATGTAAACATGCGAAATACATCTAATTAAAACTAATTACGAGTTAAAATAAACGCACACAGTAGTGACAATTACAAAATACGTAATCAAGTGCACTATGTCATGACAAATATGTACAAAAAAATAAAATAAACACACACACAGTAGTGGCAATTACAAAATACAATTGTATACAATTATGTGTAAGCACAATATATTATAACATTATGTAGAATTAAATTAAATTGAAATAAGTGTAAGCACATTATATTTTAAATACTATTTGTAAACGTGTGCAATGACAATTATGCACAAATATATATGTCTATCCGGGCTTACTTTAAAATGTACACCTCGTAAGCCTTGTTTTATTATCTAGACATAAGTACATTGACAATTGAATACAATTAAATCAAATGAAATATATGTAAGCACATTAAAAATAACTTAAAATATATTATGTATAATTAAAAGAAATTATATGAAATACAGCTAAGTACATGTTAATATATATATGTAATCGTATGCACAATGAAAATATACATGAAGATGACCGTTCGGTCCTACTGTACAATGTCTACTATGTACGCTCAATCCTTTTCTCCTCGATAAATCAGTTGTAGTGAACATGGTAATAAATTTTTTAATTCGTCATCTTCGAAAACGCCCGCGTATCTCTTTGGTAGATATAGTCTATTGCTGTTTTAGTTAAACACTCGTAACAGTTATACCCGTTTATGCGGACAGTCAACACCTATTTTACATAACAGAAAATAAGTGCGTAGTATTTATACGTTCACCGTTTGCAGGCATTTCATTTCTGATGGCCTTGAGTATTGGTTCAAGTATGTGTCATTTCCGCTACCGTCTCGGTTTTAATGGAATAGCGTACACCAACTTGTTGATAATAGTCGTTAGATACTTGTAGCCTTTGGCACGTTATAGTGAGGTATCATCTCCATCAAATCTGCTTGGTAAAGTTCGTAGTCCCTTAAGCTCCACCGCACGTCTCGCGAAATTCCTTCTCACCGGCGTATGCAGCTCCGTTGCTATTGTCTTGCGAACTGTTTCTGAATTTTTGTTGCTGTTCTTCTTCTTTTACTTCATTGTCCGCTGCATAGTCGTTTCGTCATCTTGTGTGTTAACCAAAATACGATTCACATAAGGCTACATATTAGTCGTATAAAAATTACCGGCACCCCTCTTCCCTACCTACCCTTCGAACCGTGAGAAATCAAGTCGTATCCTGTTCACACAGTTAAATGCATCACCTGTCTAAAAATAAATTAGCGTCGACGACATGTTCGAACAAGCACAAGTGCTGTCTAGACGTATAAAAAATAACCGACTCCCCTCTTCCCCACCTACCCATCGAACCGTGAGAAATCAGCTCGTATCCTGTTCACACGGTTAAAAATAAACGCTTACTGTGCGTTGAGTGGTTCCCCCTCTCCGGATTTTCCACCTCCACAACTACCTCCCTATTTATTCGCTGTGCACGAGCGTTATTCGTTCATTCGTTGAGAGACGCGCGAGAAATTATAAATTCTTTATTTTAAAATGGCATCATTCACTGAAAATTTGCAACTATTAGCGCAATTGAGTATAAAAAAAAATAAAGGAATTGATAATCGACGTAAAATATCCAATAGAAGAAATGCAGAATATAGACGCAAAGTACGGGAAAGCTGTACTCGTCACTTCATTTTTTTGTACATATTTGTCATGTCATAGTGCACTTGTAATTAGTTTTACTTAGTTGTATTTCGTATACAATTGTCATATTGCAGATGTTTACATTTTGAAATTTTCACTGCTGTGCGCGTTTACATATTATGTATTTTAAATTGTAATATATTTTGATTACATGTATTTTAATTATTTGTAATTAAACAGTATTGCTTTTTTTAATTGTCACTACTGTGTGTGTTTATTTAATTTTTTTGTACATATTTGTCATGTCATAGTGCACTTGTAATTAGTTTTACTTAGATGTATTTCGTATACAATTGTCATATTGCACATGTTTACATTTTGTAATTTTCACTACTGTGTGCGTTTACATATTATGTATTTTAATTACACGTATTTTAATTATTTGTAATTAAACAGTATTGCTTTAATATTTTTATTGTTTTTTAATTTCAAAATTCCTTCGAACATAACTTGTATACATATTCATAACACAATATACAAGCTAGAACGTGTTACATAGAACTAATTTAAAAAATCAATTTTATTAAACAATAATTGCATGATTATAAGGATGGTCTGTCAGCATTCTGTTGTAAAAAAAAAATAACTCCACATGTGAAAATCACAGTGGGAGCCGATTACATCATTTTCAACGTCCTATTATTCAGATATTACATAAACAGTAATTATTTTCCATAAATATTGCGTGTGTGTGTGTGTTTTATATAAGTGAATTGACATTCAATTATGCACTGCATATCATGTGTGTTTCTTACAACAACAAATGTAGGGGTTGGACATAGCAAACCCTAGACCAACATGTTGGTGCGAACGTATTTTTACAATCTGTATATGTATATATTTACTTAACACATAGACACACAGTTGGCAACAATGCAATACACGACATCGACGATATCCGACGGGGGCGGCGTACATATACAAACCCATACACTATAACACACGCACGAGTTAACAACGTCGATAAACCAGCACAAGTTGCCAACGCCGACGACGCTTTTCCAACATAACCGCACTTCCGGAAAACCCCTTACATACACATACCCATACACTATAACACATGCACGAGGCAGCAACGTGGCCGAACCTTAACCACCACAATCCTTACACAACCCGACAAAAAAAATCACCTTTTTTTCCAACATGCCCGACCCGCCGCCGACAACATGGTCGACGACCACTCCTGGCGGCCATCAAGCCACGACCAGGCCGCCGCCAGGCCGCCGCCGGACGGCGAACGGCGTTCAAATTTAATACAGTTCACAAGTTGACAACAATGCAATACACGTCACTCAGGCTCTTCGTATCGATGATAGACCGCCCGACAACATGGACAATACACCGACCAATCTACGTCCAGGCGGTGACCGGGCGGTGACCAGGCTGCCGCCGGACGACGACCAGGCCGCCGCCGGACGGCGAACAGCGAACGGCGGACGGCGAACCGCGAACCGCGAACGGTGAACTGCGAACCGCGAACGGTGAACTGCGAACCACGAACGGTGAACTGCGAACCGCGAACGGTGCGAACCGCGAACGGTGAACTGCGAACCGCGAACATAGCCAGTGACGTCACGATGAAATCAGAGATAGCTGACATAGGCCAGTAACGTCATGATGTCGTCAGAGCTAGCTGTTTTAGAATCCCCCCCGGATGTGGGGGAGGTACTGGAACATGATGACGTCATTGTGTTTCAGTACCCCCCCTACACCACTACTGTCGTGTAGTGTTTTATTTTGTCTGTTCGCGTCTTCTTGTAGTTTTTTAATACTCGTCAATATTGACGTCAGTGTAACTTGCAGATCAGTTGATGGAGTCTGAGACTCAGCCATTTGTTTACAATGTCAAACTTATCACCAAAACAAAGTTTTATCGTTTTGATTTAAACGGGTACGTTTCAACTATTGTTAACTCAGTTTATTAAAGTGTAACTGTATACTTGTTTGTCGTGGTCAGTGTTCGTCAATAATCTCGAATCGAATGTCCACAATCTTACTTTAACCTATTTACAACTAACACACAAATATACTTTAAACCTCCAAATATTATTCAAAACTAAATTAATAACGTCCAAAATAATTTGTTTCACAGAGAATATGCAATAGTTTATATACACTCTCTGCGACACAATATTGAAATATAAAACACAGTTCAAATAAAATTTAGTCTACACACAATAATTCAAATTCTTAACCTAAAATCGTATTATCTATTTAACTCGTGCCCCAAGTTGACGGCGCCAAATACTATCTATGCAACGATACAAATTAAAACTGCATAGATAGGTAATATTGAAATTATTACAACAGATTCAATATCTGGAGGTAGGAAAATTTATTAAATTAAAACATTAAAATTTACTATTGTCTTATTACTTTATAACATTAAATTGTTTATTTAAAATTTGTCTTTCAATAATTGAGTCTATTTGCTGGTTTTACAACTATATTACTTGTTGCATTGAATTCCGACAGTTTGCGTAGACACCATGCGCTCCCCGCACCACGACTGGACCGCTGTGACTGCACGTCGACCGATGACTGCTACGCTGACAATTCACGTCTTTGCACCCACGCACACTGCGATATGATCTATTATTGTTTATAATATAACTTTACTTAATCTCAGGGATTTAAATCTGGGTAAAATAGATCGTGTATTGATCTTACACAAACTCCGTTTTCTTTAAGTGTTCTCGCGTAACTATCAAAATATCTCGGCAGATATTTTGCCCCTACTCCGGGTAATCTTCCATTGTATGCGGGGGAGCACTAGAATGATCTATTTTTTATTTGAGTTCCCTAAGTGGTAATGGTCACGAAAAAATCTAACCGTGGACCAACTTCTAAGTCTACAGGAAAACGTCCTGTCTTGTCACGAAAACTCATGGCAGCGAGTACGTCTTTCTATAACGAGTCTCTGGAGGGAACTGAACGGTCCGTCCGCTGAAAGCGGCCGTCTCAAAAAAATTTTAAACCTTCTGATTGGTTGAAACTTTAGCAACGTCACAGGTGAGAACACAGATAAACTGAAATAAGGCTTAAACTCTGTCCGATTCTGCAAAGGCTTGTCGAGATTTAATCTACAAACTTTATTACTTTATAAGAGATAACGAGAATAAAAGTAGACTGATTTCATTTAAAAAACCATATAAAAATTATAGTTGTGGAGAATTGAGCATATGGAAAATGTAGCTTATAACCATGAGAATACTCTGTCCAAGTTTCAGAACGAAATATTAATTTTCCTGAAAGTTATTAAATAAAATGTAAATCACACTCGCACCCGCGCACATACACACAAATATTTCACATAATATAAAAGAGAATAAAATTGTAAAAATTTTGGCATAGGCCTAACATCCTTCTTTAAGCATAGCTTGGTTCACAACCTATGACTACTTTACAAAGAAAGAACAAAATCAATTAAAACATGTCTTTGGCCCTCAGAATATGTTATTCAGCATTAGTATTCCACTTTAATGAACTTCATATCCTGTGTACTGTTGCAATATATATATATATATATACATATATGTGTGTTCGTGTTGTTTTTGCAATGTAATGTTTTCTGTGTTTAATGAGCACCGACCTGCTGTCCGTTCTTGCGGATTCTTCCGACTATGGGCGTGTGGATTTTGGATTTGAAGTCGCAAGTAGGTTAGCTCAAGTGTACAACAACGAAACACTAATCTTGTTATAATTATTGTAAAGAGTTTTGTGAGGTTGGTAGGCTCCGTAGTACAGCAATAAAAATAAAGTGTGGGGTAATAAAAATCGGGGTTTATTATACTAAACACACATAAGAATGAAAAATCTTACAGTTACAATAATTCTTACTAACTAAAACAGTAAATAAAATTTAGTATAATATTTTCTGAATGGTTAGTATTCTTCAGCAAAAGAGCTGGTTATTTCGAATTATATTACTTTTATTTCTCTTGATTGCAAAGAAGTTAATTTTAAATAATTTAATTAATTAATTTAATTTAATTTAATTTAATTTTCAATGACTTTAAAATGATTTTAAATTACTCTAAAATTCTTGTAAATATTCTGAAATAAACTAGCAGTGAATCTAGTTCAACTTGGCTTTATTTCAAGTGATTTGACTCTTGTATACTGCAGTATAAGCAATCAATTAATTCTCTAATAAGATTTGTATAGCGCTTTTCTTTTTATCTAATATCTAATGCTTATCTAGGGCTTATGAGTTACTCATACATGCTATACAGATTATCACAATTGAACATTACTTATTAATTTAGAGTCTTTGATTTAATGGCATCTGAATTATTTGTTTTACAATGATTAAAAAAAAGGAAGAATTGTTCTTTGGAGAAGTGAATAATTTGTTTTTGACTTCCCTGGTTCTGAAGAGGATTTAGAGATGCTCCGGGTATCCCTCGCTGTCCTGATCCAATCTACCAGAGACGATCTACTGAGCGTCCTGGATTTTGGCGATGAGTTCGGGAATCAGCAACCTCTGCTCCTTCTGCAACTGGTGATGGTTTTACGTCTGCAGTTTTGGCTGCTACAACTGCGTCAGGCTCCTCGTTCGATTCACGTTCCCGTCTGGCGTGTGTGTCTCGTCACGGGTTGTCGCTCTGCTTGTCAGTTGTTCTGCTCGTACTACTGGATATAGACGGCCTCTTCTGTCGTACTCTTGAAGTGTAGTTGATCTCTTGCGTGCGTACGCCAACAGTTAATGTAATGCGCGATACGCTTATTTGATGATCAGAAACAGTGTCTTGAATAGTCGCTATTATTACGAGTCGTTACAGTTGATCTGTTAAATAAGACGGTCGTAATAATGCGTGTTGACACCTCAAGTCTTCACAGATGTATCTTTACAAAATGTGTCTTACTGAGACGATTGAAGATGTACGTGTGCTCCTCTTGAGTGTTTTGTCAGCCGAAAACTCCGCGTTAGGTCCAATTTCTTTGAATGATTTGATTGGCTGACACACTTTCCCTTCTACTCAAATTTTATGGTCACCCCATTCCGTGAGAAGAAAACTGATTCCCACAGTCTGAGAATTTCTATTATTTTTAATATTATTAACACACCGGATTTTGAGTGTCGGTGCGGACGTCCGGTCGCAATTCATATTGCGATTTTCTTGGCTGCAAGCCAAGTTATGCTAATTCTAAAATATACAATTTGTTGTTAATTGTTATGAGTATTACATATTAAAAGCTCTTGTAGGTAGCTCAATTACTAAGGAAGTTATTAAAATAAAATCAATTATCTCCCTTAATGTTTAATTTATAAAATAAAATTCGCACACCCTTTTATTAATATTTCGGCAAACATTTTGGCTATTCTAGATTTTTCCTAAATTTACCGGTTTCCGAAATATTAATAATTGAAAGTTTGGGCGTGGCCCTATTGGTTTATAGTGTGTGTGTACGTAATCGGCAGCTGGCATTGCCGTGTGAGCCTGTACAATGCATTAAGATGCACGCTACATCCTAAGAATTGAGTTTTAACGTTTTAAATTCGTTTAAACATTAATATAGTAAAGCTTTAATATATAACTCCAAATCAATGAGATTTGGTGACGTTATATACACCCCCACCCGTTTGAAAAAAAAAATGAATGTAGGATATACAATTTTTTTTTTTCAATTTAAATTACAATTATCTTTTTAAACATACTTTGATGATGCTTCACAAATTATACATTGTATTTTCCATCTATTAACATATACACTGATATCACTATTTTCTATCATATGGCTTAATTCTAATTGAATAACATATCTTGACATTGTGCATGAAATTATTGTGTAAAAAATGTTTGTAGCATGAGTAGTACTTAATTGCAACGTTTAAGAAAGGAATGTCTCTGATAGCGACAGACAACTGCGTCACGCGCGCGCAGGAATGTGCTTGGTTTGTTTACACTTTGTTCACAGAGCGACCCGTCATCTAATTGACCTACATTTCAAATCAGCTGTGTGCTACGCCACATTATGTAACCGTTTCCTGCCACCGTAGTTCGCTCCGCCGCGCTCGCCTTATTATACGCATGTACGCTTGTTAATTAGTTACCGCGCTACAAACGAATTGTCGTTTATTCACAACTTACTTACTATTATTATTATATCTATTACATTTAATTTATTTTAATAATGATTATTAATATTTACATTATTTTTAACACTATACTTTATATTCAAAAGGTCGTATTATTTCGTACCGACACGCCTTGGAATTTCATCTTACTCATAATATTTTCTTAATGAGCTCGCATGATATTTTCCTACCGTTTTTCTTCGGTCGAGCGTCGTAACGATGAACGTGTGAGGTGCTAGTTGCTCAGCTAATAGGTACGGCCCGTTGTATAATCGAAAAAACTTTGCGGCGACATTTAAGTCTCTCCGTCCAACAGGGTTTGCCTTGAGAAGCACTTTCTCACCTAGCGCAAAGTTTGTCAATTTATGAGTCGTATTAAACCTCTCCGCTCGCTTACGCCCTTCCGCAACTATCCTCTCTTTTACAAGTTGGTTTTTACACTGAACTGGCAGAGGTAGATTACAGGTTTTCGGCGTGCGCAAATAATCATGCCAAAATCTCTCTGGTTTTACTCCAGAGTCTAACTCTGCTGGTGTGTATTCAGTTGTGTCATGATAATTTTCATTTATCGCCGTTTCAAAGAATGGTAGGAACTCGGGCCATTTGCTTTGCTCTTTATAGCATATATCCGGAACATTTTTCCTATTTCCCTATTCACTCTTTCGGCGAGGTTGCCCTGTGGTCTTCTTATCGAAGTGAGGATCGCCTTAATGCCATTTCGTTCCAGGGTTGCTGCCCAGTGCTTATTCTGGAATTGTTTTCCCTGGTCGCTAAGCACGCTCTTAATCGGTCCATGTTGCGGAATATACTTGTTGAGTATAATGTTCAATACGGATTTCGTGGTGGGTCTAGGGATCGCGTATAGGCTGACTTTCTTTGTAAAGACGTCTACACAAACTACAATATGTTTTAAATTTCTGGTAGCCTTAGGTAGGGGTCCCAGGAAGTCGGTGGCGATCATCTGTCCCTTTCCTTCCGTTATCACATTTGCCATGGGAACGTAAGTGTGCAAATTTGGTGCTTTTGCTGTTTGGCATGGAAGACACGTTTTTAATAACCTCCTCACTCCTCGATACATATTGGTGATAGTAAAATCTTCCTGTAATATTTTTACACATTTTACTGGTGACGCGTCTGCCATTTTTATATGTAACGGTTGTGTTACACACGCTAGCATAGCTGGAGATAATACCACCTTCCATTCGCCCTGTAGCAATTTATACATTATATTATCTTGTATCAGATAATGCGGACTTGGGTGAGTTGCTATCATTTGCTTTTTAGCAAGGAGTCTAGGGTCATTGTCCTGCTCGCGTCCTATGTTCCGTAACATGTCGGTTGCTTCCGGCGCGACAGTGTACTGCATGTTTAATACCCTCAACTCGTCGTCAGCTGCTTCGTATACCTCTTCTTTTTCTACAGGCGGATATCTGCTTAAGGTGTTGACTGTGGTATTCTCTGATCCTTTGCAGTATTTAATTGTAAAAGAATACTCTTGAATAGCTAACACCCATCGTGTTAGTCTGGAATTGGCTAGTCGGCATTTCAATATGAAGGATAATGCCTGATTATCGGTATGGATCTCAAAATGGGTACCATATAGGTAATGTCTGAATTTTCTGAGAGCGTTTGTGATGGCGAGTATTTCTTTTTCAGATGTACAATAATGCAACTCAGCGCCTTTGAGCGTTCTATTAGCGTATGCAACAACATGAAGAATTCCTTGCTCGTCTTCCTGGTGCAACACGGCGCCAATAGCATACTCGCTAGCGTCAGTATACATTACATACTTCCTGCCCTGTTGTGGATGGAACAACTGTAGGTTAGTTTCGAATAAACCCTGAACCCTCTCAAACGCATCGTTTTGTTCAGAACCCCATTTCCACTTTATATTTTTGCGTACCAGCTGTAGCAAGGGGACTGTGTATTCGGCGTATTTGCTGGTGAATTTCCTGTAGTATCCCGTGAGTCCTAGGAAGGTTCGTAGTGCTTTGAGGTTCTTGGGCACAGGGAACTCCACGATACTCCTGAGCTTCTCTGGGTCCGTGCTGATGCCTGTGGCTGAGATTATGTGTCCCAGGAACTTCATTTGAGACTTAATGAACTCACACTTGTGTAGTTTGAGTTTGATGTTGGCTAGCCTCAGTTTCTGGAAGACGCTCCTCAGATGCTCAAAGTGTTCCTCCAGTGTGCGGGATATCATCTACGAATATCACTGTGGAAGGGTCTACCTCGGGTCCTAGAGCTCTCTCGAGGCATTTTACAATAGCGGCGAGACTCGTGCTAAGGCCAAAATGTACCACCTTGTGCTGGTAGCATTTATTGTTATAGATAAATGCTGTATACTTTCGGTCCTGTTCGCTGAGCGGAACCTGCCAGAAGCTCGCTGTCAGATCTAACTTCGTGAGGTATCTAGCTCCTTCACATTTTATGAAGAGGTCTTCCGCTGTTGGCGCGCAGTCGAATTCCTATTCTACCAGGTTGTTTAAATTCCGCATGTCCAGGCAGAGTCGTATTTCTCCAGTCTTCTTGCGGACAACAAGCAGTGGGTTGAGGAAGTTGCTATTAGATCTTTCTATAATGTCTTCCTCCAACATCGGCTGTATCTCCTGCTGAACCTCGGCCTTGTACTTTATAGGTACCTGGTAGATCCTTCTTATGAACTTCTCCGGTTCTACGAGGTTTATCTTATGTTCATAGATTGACGTGATTGAATGTTCCTCACTGAAGATATCGCTGAACTCTTCTTGCAGCGATGACAATCTCCGTTCAGTTTGGGAATCTAAGGTCGGTTCCCTAAATTCACCCTTTTCGTAATTAATTACATGTTTTGGCGGCCGCGTAATTTTAATTGGGTCACCGTGCTCTTGTAATTGTGTGTGTGTGTGTTTAATTTGAAGGTGTAACTAATGTTGTTAATGTTACATTTTAACAGGTGTTCGCCAGTGTTGATCTCCGCGCGTATTTGCTGTAATACGTCCACCCCCAATAACACATCGCATATCAAATTGTTTATACCTACTACGCACACCTCAAATTGCACGTTTTGTACCCTAATTGTTAGATAATATTGCCTGTCAATTTTTTCTTTAGTATCTGTAGCTGTGCGTATATAGAATTGATTTATTGGAAGCGGCGGGGCTGTATGAAAATACTTTTTGTTCGCACGTAGGAATCTTTCACTTACGCCGGAAACAACGCTGCCTGTGTCCAATAACACTTGCGTGGGAACACCGTTTACAAAGGCGTGCAATACCGGGCACGCCGCGCTCACTGGCCTTTGTTGCGCGGTACCGGATTCCAGCAACGGATCCCTGACGTCCGGTGGGAACACATTATTAACAGGCATATAAATTACATCATCAAAAGTACACTTTTCACACAACATATGGTTCTTATTTCTAACATGCTTACATCTACGTCTTTTTGCCGGGCTTATTGCGCGTCCTTCCTGGAGGCGCATTTCGGCAAGTTTTTTGCAGATTGATCGCATTTTGGTTTTTCGATAGGATCCCTAACGCTTTGTGTTTCGCTCTCTTGCGCGGTCGTATCGCTTTTCGATACATCGACTGTTTGAATTGTTCTGATTGGGGTCCCATCGTTGCCTTTATTTTGCATCTTCTGTCTACCGACATTTGGCTTACCTTTATAATCAAAGGGTTTATTTGGCGGTTTTGGAGGTGTCTGGGGTGGAGTCGCGCTAGTGCTGGGTATTTGATCAGGTTGGGTATGGTATTGTACCCGTGTATTTTGACCGTCGTTATTTCGGCGAAAATCCGGGTTATATCGCCACCCGCCTAAATCAAAAACCGTTTCGCTTTGTGACACTAAAATAGGCAACTCGTCAACCGTGCGTATCCCTTGTGTAAACACGGCTACACGTATGTTATGATTGAAATGATATGCTAATTTAGTGACCATGTCGATTTCCGCAAACGCTGGTGTCAAATGCTTAGCGCGCTCGACTTGCTGAATGATATAATTTTCGGGCGTTATACCGTGCTTCCTCTCGTAACGTCCGTATTCGAGTTCGTTTCTTAGAAGTCTCTGTGTGTGTGAATTCCAATACCGGCTTTCGAACTTCAGTTTGAATTCCGCGTATGTGGTAATTTTATCACGTACAATATTATACCATTTTCGCGCAAAGAATCATGCATCGCGTTTACAATCCACTGAATGCGATCTTGATCATCTAACCGCGAGCCTACTCTCGCCATTTCCCTCTCACATGTCAACAAGAATTCGATCGGGTTTTCATTATTTTCCCCCGTGAAATATACTCGATTCTTTTCATCGGTTTGTCCCTGTACTAAGATATTAGGAGCGGATCTTCTACGTACTTTCTGTCGTACTTTTAATAGCTCGTCATTAAGTGTTTGCAATACACTCTCTTTATTGGAATCTATATTAGAACGGGTCTCTACTATCGAAGCGTCAAGCCTATCTACACGCCGTTGTGTTTCCGTCGCGTGTGCTTGAATTCTTACTTCGAGTGTATCAACTTTGAATCGGCCCTCCATACGCGTAACTTGTTCAATAAACCATTTCTGCATCGTGGTCTCAAAAACCTTGAACCGTTCGTTTATTTTCGTTTCTACCGTATGAACTTTTTCTCCGATTTCCGTGACTTTAGCGGTTAATTCTTTATTACTTTCTTTTATTTCCGTGACTTTAGCATCTAAGTTTTTCACGCTTTCATCTATTTTCGCGGTCGTTTCTTTATTACTTTGTTTTATTTCGGCATTTATATCCGCGTTACTATGTTCTAGTGCTTCGGTTAAACTTAATTTCTGCGCATGTATTTTAGCCGTTAATTCCGCGTTATTTAGTTCAGCTTTGGCTGCACTTTGTTCAAATTTCGCATCTATTTTAGCTGTTAATTCCGCAATTGTCTGTTTCATTTCCGCGTTTGCTTGTTCCGCTTTAGCTGCGTTCTGTTTAATTTCTTGCAATAATTGTTTAAAAATTTTTTCGGTATCCATTTTTACACAATAGTTTCAAACACTTCACCGCTGTACCAGTACCAATTCACAAAACTCTCTTTGGGGATTTTAGAGTTGGACGCCAGCTGTTTTACTAGTTAAAACAGCAAAATTTTGCTTAACGTAAAATTAATTTAATTTAAATTTAATATAATTTAAATTTATCGAGCCCCACGATCTTGGAGCGCCATTTATAACAATATAAATGGGAATCGTTGCAAGATCGATATGATTTAAATTTAAATTTATCGAATTCCGAGCCCCACGTTCAGGGCGACATTTATAACAATATATATGTGTGTTCGTGTTGTTTTTGCAATGTAATGTTTTCTGTGTTTAATGAGCACCGACCTGCTGCCCGTTCTTGCGGATTCTTCCGACTATGGGCGTGTGGATTTTGGATTTGAAGTCGCAAGTAGGTTAGCTCAAGTGTACAACAACGAAACACTAATCTTGTTATAATTATTGTAAAGAGTTTTGTGAGGTTGGTAGGCTCCGTAGTACAGCAATAAAAATACAGTGTGGGGTAATAAAAATCGGGGTTTATTATACTAAACACACATAAGAATGAAAAATCTTACAGTTACAATAATTCTTACTAACTAAAACAGTAAATAAAATTTAGTATAATATTTTCTGAATGGTTAGTATTCTTCAGCAAAAGAGCTTGTTATTTCGAATTATATTACTTTTATTTCTCTTGATTGCAAAGAAGTTAATTTTAAATAATTTAATTAATTAATTTAATTTAATTTAATTTAATTTTCAATGACTTTAAAATGATTTTAAATTACTCTAAATTTCTTGTAAATATTCTGAAATAAACTAGCAGTGAATCTAGTTCAACTTGGCTTTATTTCAAGTGATTTGACTCTTGTATACTGCAGTATAAGCAATCAATTAATTCTCTAATAAGATTTGTATAGCGCTTTTCTTTTTATCTAATATCTAATGCTTATCTAGGGCTTATGAGTTACTCATACATGCTATACAGATTATCACAATTGAATATTACTTATTAATTTAGAGTCTTTGATTTAATGGCATCTGAATTATTTGTTTTACAATGATTAAAAAAAAGGAAGAATTGTTCTTTGGAGAAGTGAATAATTTGTTTTTGACTTCCCTGGTTCTGAAGAGGATTTAGAGATGCTCCGGGTATCCCTCGCTGTCCTGATCCAATCTGCTAGAGACGATCTACTGAGCGTCCTGGATTTTGGCGATGAGTTCGGGAATCAGCAACCTCTGCTCCTTCTGCAACTGGTGATGGTTTTACGTCTGCAGTTTTGGCTGCTACAACTGCGTCAGGCTCCTCGTTCGATTCACGTTCCCGTCTGGCGTGTGTGTCTCGTCACGGGTTGTCGCTCTGCTTGTCAGTTGTTCTGCTCGTACTACTGGATATAGACGGCCTCTTCTGTCGTACTCTTGAAGTGTAGTTGATCTCTTGCGTGCGTACGCCAACAGTTAATGTAATGCGCGATACGCTTATTTGATGATCAGAAACAGTATCTTGAATAGTCGCTATTATTACGAGTCGTTACAGTTGATCTGTTAAATAAGACGGTCGTAATAATGCGTGTTGACACCTCAAGTCTTCACAGATGTATCTTTACAAAATGTGTCTTACTGAGACGATTGAAGATGTACGTGTGCTCCTCTTGAGTGTTTTGTCAGCCGAAAACTCCGCGTTAGGTCCAATTTCTTTGAATGATTTGATTGGCTGACACACTCTTCCTTCTACTCAAATTTTATGGTCACCCCATTCCGTGAGAAGAAAACTGATTCCCACAGTCTGAGAATTTCTATTATTTTTAATATTATTAACACACCGGATTTTGAGTGTCGGTGCGGACGTCCGGTCGCAATTCATATTGCGATTTTCTTGGCTGCAAGCCAAGTTATGCTAATTCTAAAATATACAATTTGTTGTTAATTGTTATGAGTATTACATATTAAAAGCTCTTCTAGGTAGCTCAATTACTAAGGACGTTATTAACATAAAATCAATTATCTCCCTTAATGTTTAATTATATTAAATAAAATTCGCACACCCTTTTATTAATATTTCGGCAAACATTTTGGCTATTCTAGATTTTTCCTAAATTTACCGGTTTCCGAAATATTAATAGTTGAAAGTTTGGGCGTGGCCCTATTGGTTTATAGTGTGTGTGTGTTACGTAAGCGGCAGCTGGCATTGCCGTGTGCGCCTGTACAATGCATTAAGATGCACGCTACATCCTAAGAATTGAGTTTCAACGTTTTAAATTCGTTTAAACATTAATATAGTAAAGCTTTAACATATAACTCGAAATCAATGAGGTTTGGTGACATTATAATATATATATATATATATATATATATATATATATATGTGTGTGTTTTTGGAAGAGAATCAAGCTGATAGAATACTTACTATTTACTATCAGACAAAACAAGGTGTTTATGAAAACAAAATAGTCACTATCTACAAACTGAAATGAATATTTAAAAGCAAAAAACACATACTAATTATTCATTTGTTTCTAGTCTGTCACAGATAGCATATTGTAATAGCTTTATACTATGTTGCGTATTTTGTTGAAATTTACCCACATTAAACTGACGACTATAAAAATGAGTTAGGTATTAAAGACACGTGTTTCCAAAATGCAGTGTCCAGTGGTTTCCACAGAGAAGCCACGGGAGATTAAAAGTGACAATGAAGAGAAAAACTAAAGATGTAACTTTTGTAAGTCAAAGGTTTGTTTACCACAAAGATATATTGATGTCAAGAAGTCTGTCATGAGATCAACGAATTTCAAATTCATATTATTTTACATTATTATTACATATTATATTATGTTCATTGACGTTTCTGATCTAGAACTAAGTAATAAAAGTTGACTCTGGAACAGAAGCATGTGAAACCACTAAACTGCGCGAAACTAAAAAAGTAATTTTGATTTCAACATCATATTGTTTCGACGGTCTCAATGATCGTCGTATGGTTCAGTGGAAAACGAAATTACAGACACCAATTAAGTCATTAATTACCAACTTTAATTAATCACAAATAACAGTTCGTAATCAACAAATTTGTACCCGTGTAATAATTCAACTAAAATTTGTCCACACGCAATAATAATATCAACTAATAGAATCCCTCACAATTGTAACACAATAACACTTTTCACAGTACTTCGACAAACACTCGATCCGCGCTAAGGAAATCGCTCACTGTCCACTGATTCACAAAGCCTCTGTCCCTTATATACGTAGCGCATTTGATATAGAATCTTTCCATCCTTACTTAATTGCTGACGCTAATAGGTATTTCAAGTGTGCTCTTGAAGAAACTGAAACATACTTGTACGTGCCTTGACTGAGGCTACACATGATTGAATAGAGGGGACGGGTGGAAGGACGCGCTCGGTTGTTCAAGTGGATTCTCGTTACAATATCTAAACGTCCGGTTGGTTAGTTATCAGTATCCCGTGTAATTATCTTGACCTGCGTCTCTACCACCTGAGCGATAGAAAAGTGTTTTTGTATTTTTTTTACACATTTTTATAAAAATTGCTAGTAGAAACGTTCTTTTAAAAAAGTGTACTATTACGATTAATGTCCGTTTTTCAAATTTTAACACAGGTGAATTTACAATTTGGTTAGCTACAGCTTGAGCGTTTGGGATTCAGTCACGGCTGAGAAATTCTTCTATTTAAAGAATGGAAGCAAGAAAACAATGCGAGTAGATAATAATGGTTTCAGGAAAAGTGGTTGTTGGCACCCTGTGTTGAGCAAACAATAAAAAGGTCATTATAACATAACTAACTCTACCCCAACAAACTCTACCCCAACAGCATCACGTCTAATTTAAAAGTTTATCGAAACTTGTTTCTGTCTTCCCATTGTACCCTTGTTCGACCGTGACCTCATGACATAAAACCCAGATAGCATTGTTCAGACCATGTAGTGTTACTGTGTACTGACAGTCTGTATTCGGAAAATTAAAGTCATTTTGCTTTTATTCGTTTTAGGGAGAATATTATCAACTTTTTTACACATTTTTGTAAACTTTGATTGTTAAAGTCATAATTTTTTCTTCACAATGACTAACATTTTATACCTTTATTTTTCCATGTTTATTGTCTACACACGCACGTTTATATTGCTCTAATCTTCAACTTTCACTATAGTTTATTGTGTCTCCGGGTTTGCTCGTTTTAGCATGTGGCCCAATTCTGTGTCTCTCAATCTGATGTAGTGCGTTTTCCGTAAACATGACTTTCTCGCCATTTTCTCACATATTTCAATTTTTAAAAATATCATTAAAATCACACGTGGGTTTTGTGATTTAAAAGATAAAAAAATATCCTGAGATGAATAAATGCAAGAAATATTTGGAAAAACAACTTACCGACAAGAGACATTTCACTATTATTCATGCTTAAAGTAAACAAACTTCCTGAAATATTTATTTATAGTCAGAACACGTCACATTATACATAAAATTAATTAAAATATTCACGAAAATGCAATAGACTCTATAAATATGCACGTATTGGATGCTGTGAAATTTTATAGCTCAGAAAATAATCTTTAGATGGGAAAAATATTATTATAATTATTATTAACAATTATTATTAACTAAAAAAATACATGACCACCAGTGATTTTCGTTATCTACAAACCATTTATATACGCAATTTTATAGTTTAAAACAAAAGTTGTTGTTTTTTTAAAATTTGCAAGTTATTATTTTAAATTAACGTAACCGAAATTGCGGTTCCAGTAACTGATTACTTATATGTTCATGACTTACACGTTGTTTTGTTTTTACATTTTTCATGCTTATATTCAATAGTTACTGGATATATTTACTTAAGAAAATTAAAAAAAAAAAAACAGAGTTAAAACGCTTGAAAAACCACTGTAAACAAACAAACGACAGACTAATTACATAAGAAGCAGTGGCAATCAGTCATCCCTTACACTTTCGCAGTTTAGTTTTGTCACAAACTTAAACACTTTGTTAAATACACAGTAAACATAGTGCAACAAAACGTCTGCATACGTTACTGTGCATTGTCGCAGTTAGTTAAAAAACTGCTAAATTAGAATAAATAATGATTATTGTCAATATTTTAAAAAAAGCGTATTGAAAACTGTGAATAACCAGTGAACGAGGACAAGCCCGTACTGGCATATCACGCCACACACAAACTAAGAGTGTGTACAGTGTAAGTGGCATGCGTGTGTGTGTGTGTGTGTGTGTGTGTGTGTGTGTGTGTGTGTGTGTGTGTGTGCGTGAAACAAGTAGAAAACGGCGTGGCGTCGCCGAATAATGTGAATTAAATAAGTAATTTATTTAAATTTCGGTAAGTGCGCAAAAGATATGATAAAATAAAATACGCCACGTTATTACCAATATAAAGACGCAAACATGTGCAAAATCTAGTGCGAAACAAATAATACATATTATGAGCTGAGCTACGTAGACATCCAGGCCAGATGATGGTCTATCCAACACCATAAAAGATAGAGTTAAGCTGACATTTGCTGGTAACAAGTGTGATAACCCTATAGAATTTTTAATTAATTGCAAAAGAGGAATGGAACAGTTTCGTAATGATATCAATGATACTGAGAAAATAAATTTTGTTACTCGCCACTTCAAGGATTCAGCTGCACAGTGGTATAATACCATACGCGATAATATTACGACTTATCAGCAATTTAGTGATTCTTTTGAAAATAGGTATTGGACCATCCATACGCAAGTACGTGATCAATTAGAATATGGTAGATTTAATATTCATGGTCGACCGAGTATTTAGCAATATACGATAGCACAGATTGAGAAAGTAAAACATCTTAAACTAGATTTTCAGAGTATGAAATTAATAATATCCAAACCATCTGTTTGGACATAGTTTGATGATCGTGCGAATATCGTGTAAAATCCAAAGGACTTCGCATGTTGCGAATAAAAGTAAAATTAGTACGAAAAATAAACGAATCTGTAAAGGGACGCTTGACAAACTATAACAATATAAATCGTGCACAGCATGGTTGAAACATGATTTTTGCGCCCGACAGTATAAATAAGCGAGGATCGCAAGCGTCGGCCCCTCAGTCTACTGGAACACATCTGCAGCCGAAGGCTATGCCCGACTGTGGAACATCCAAGGTCGATACCCCAGCAGTATGGAGATAGCACCGTACGAGTCATCTGAGTGCTGAATGGACCAGGAGGACCGGACGACGGACTCCAAGTGGATTGACACAGGACATAGGACTCAGGATCATGGCGAGGAATCACTGAGTATCACCGCACAAGCAGTAAGGTCACATGAAACCATTTTTACTCGTCAACAAACGAATCATAAAAGACTTTAAAAAACCGAGAGTAAAAAGACAACGATAAACTTTAATTGTGTAAATTATTGTAAAATCTAAATGGTTACATTGTAGTAATAGATCACAGGACTGTATAATGATATTTAGCATTTGCAAAATTATTATTATTTTTTAGAAATTATAACGTAGCATAAATGTTTATGTAATTCTAAATTTGATTAATATTTCATCAAATCAATATTTATATGTAGGCACACAAAGCAAAGCAGTAATAATATAAAAAAACATGCAATTTAAAATGAATACAATCTGAGCAAGTCGAGAGCACATTTTATGTTATAAAAACCTATATCTATCAATGTTTATGTATACATGTCAATTTATATTTTGTGTATTATATTTATGAATATTTGTGTTAATGTTATTCGTATACTAACAATAATTGTATGTATGCTGAGCGCACACAAAAGCAAAATATTATGCGAATAATAATGATGAAATTATTCCTTAGGCTTTCACGGCCGGTGTAATTTGAATTATGCATGATATCCGGGCTGTTTGGCCGTGGTCCCTGGTTTAAAACAAAACCAAACGTTTCGGCAGCTCCACTGATGATGGCAGCCAGTGGAGCTGCCGAAACGTTTGGTTTTGTTTTAAACCAGGGACCACGGCCAAACAGCCCGGATATCATGCATAATTCAAATAATGATGAAATTTTAATTCGTAATTTTTGAAAAATTATTTAATAAAATTTTGAATGATTTTTACAAAGTCGATATGATATAAGAAGTGTTGTTATTATTTAAAAAACACATCATACACCTTTTCTCCTTATAATTGTTATTTAATATATTAAACACACTTTAAAAAGCAATGTAAACAAACTCACTGTACAGTAAGTACACACAAGGTAACCAAGAAAACTCGTTAGAAGGTGCTATGTTTTGGAATAAATTTTAAGCAATACTAATAAAAGCAGAATATAGTATTATATACCAAACTTTCCCTACATCCTTCTACAAATATCATATAAGAATGTGGCGTAATCTAGTCATCATACAAATAAAAACAACGAAATACTGAGATGGGAGAATATGAGACTTTGGCACTTTAGAGTTGGGCAACGTCTCCAAAACCGACGTTCACTGTTTTGAGAAAGTGAAACAAAAGAGAAGGTAGTGACTAAAAATAAAACAAAGAAATGGGCATGGTAGTGGCACCAACTAATGAATAAAATTGTCAAACAAATGAGTCTTTCGTCTAGATGAAGTGTTAAGTATTTAACTTTGGAATTTATTAGGTTTAGAGAGACAGACAGACTCTTGTAGCAGTAAAGATTATCTGGGAGGACTTGTTTTACGTTTACTTTAACTCATCTTGTAGCATGTCGAGGTGTGTAGACTAAAATCGTGTTTTTATTGTCTGATATTATATTTATGTCATAGCAGTAAGGGTGTTGTATATTTGCGTTATTTGTTAAAAATAGAAAAAGGCACCTGAACACTACTTTGTTGACTTCTAGATTTAATTAATGTGTTCTTAGCTAACTTTGTGTAGTGTTAACCTTGACTTCCACATACGTGTAATTTGAATAAAACTTACAGTTGGTTATTTATTTCTTATAGGAGTCGGATGTGTCAAAAGCTTGATGTACCTGTATGTCAAAGACTTGTATCGTAGTAATGTGTGGTGGCATTGCTTTGGTACAATACGTCAAATTGACTGTTATAAATAGGTTTATCGTTGGATTCGATTCTTTGATTTCTTTTTTACATGTAAACTTTCTATCACTTTGAGTATCAGACAAAAAAAAACTGATACGTCTCTACGATGGGGTTTCTGTTGGTGGTTTTCCACGTTCGAAGATCATAATTATTTGATCTAAATTCCATTTAACAGGAAGTTACATAACCGCTCCATGCAGTGGTATATGGATGTGGATGAGACAATGGCTTTTATAAGTAGATGCTTTTAGACTTCTACAATTATATAGTAACCTAGAGTTGTATTAATTGCTTTTCCACTTCATGTAGCAAGAATAGTCAAGATAACATTATTTCATCGTCGCATGATCCATTCTGTGCTTCGAAATGGCCACATACGTTTGTTAGGTGTTCACTGAAAGCACTCGCTTTTTTGCATCAGAACGTATTCAGTATGTGTGTGGTGTGGTGTGTGTGTGTGTGTGTGTGTGTGTGTTTAGGTTCCTTTTATCTTGGAGGTTCATAGTTCCTTACTATTTTTTTATAAGCCCTTCTCTTTTCTGGAGCGAGTTCTCTAAAGTGCAATGGAACACTGAGGTCAAGTTCGTGACGACTTTTGTATTACTATTAAGTATTGTGCTGCGTCGCCAATGTACCCTGATCTAGTATTAAAATGATCTTTAAATCAAGCATACAGGCTATTTAAAGATTAGGTTAGTGTTTAGTGTTATAATAAGAGGTTATGTTCAAGATTATGTTGACTTACCTGTTGAGAGATACTCTACGCAATGATCTTTGGTGTAGTAAGTTTCGAACCGCAAGGAATATTCTTGGTATTCCAAATTCCTGTGACTGAGAGATCTGGCTACCTTTACGCCACTTCCCGGGTGCTCCGACACTATTCTTTGGAACACAATACCCCTAAGCTCCAACTACACAAAATACAAATCAATAATAACGTTCAAATTTCTCTTCATCTTTGAGAATCCACTTTGTCAGTGACTGGCCTGCACTTGCGTTCGTCTCTCCCCAAACGTTCTTCCCCAATGCCTGAAAGGTGCTTGCGCTAAAAACAGCCCTGAGACTTGTCTAATAGGACAAGTCTAAAATAGCACACACAAAATGTGGTTCTAGATGGAGCGAAAATTTCTTTGTTTATGAGATAATATTCAATGGCACAGAATATCTGGCGCTATTGTGAGAGAACGATAGGATAGTATTAATATTTATACTGTCCTTTGCATTTTGATGGTTATAGCGTATGTTTTATTATGAACAATGCAATTATTGAGCCCGATGGCATTGCAGGTTGCTATTTTTAATTATGTAACCATTACTGTGTAAGGTTACGATAATAATTTTAAGCGTGGTTAAATAGTTGTGAAAACATATTTCTATATTTGGAGATGAACAATATAAACTTGTTTTATAAGTCGTAATTTTTGGCATTTAGGTTTGCCTTGGTGCAGACGCTAGTTATTTGTATACTTTGGTTCATATTTTGCTTGTAGGTTAGCCAGGTAACTGTGGAATAGGACTTGTGTTGTTTTGTGTATTAGTTGGAGTTTGATTTATCTGTTTCTTATTGATTCTGTATTTCAAATTTAGCAGGTCTCTACAAACTGTACGTCATTTGCAATTAGCAGGACTACCATCGTACAGTGCACATATGGCAGGTTCTTTTCTAGCCTTGTGGACGTTATAAATCAAGTTGTTTCCTACATCTCACAAAGTTGAAAATTTGCAAACAGCTGGTTTTGGAGTGACAACGTGTGTGTTGTACTATAACAAATTTCTTCCTCTGTGGCTCCACTCGGATTACTGTTGTTCAAAAATGTTGTTATTACGCTGATGAAATAAATAGTAGCACATCGTAATACTGTTCTAGTCGGTTGCACGGCAGAGCTACGTTGCGTTCTGTTTACTCGACTACTTTATCAGCATCCAGAGTTGCTTGTTTACTACACTGCAAGGCGGCAGAGGTACAAATACTGGATTTCAGAGCGGTCCAGTTTTAGTTTGAGACCAGCGATAATATAGTGAGATTCGGGCTCTTTGTGATTGTGACTTGCGGAAAGTGGTCATTCTGTTAATCAGTGCAATAATGTAATAACGTGACATTTAGTTTTGTGTGTTGGAGAAATTTAACTTGAATTATTGTGACATAGTGCTTTGTAGATTTATAACTGCTGTTTGTGTCTATTACAGTTTCTAATTTGTGACTTCATTGGTGCCAGTTATTCTGTTCCCACAGTACTTACGACGATCCGGTGTCACCGTTATACAGGTTTCTCTGTTATTTGCTTATTGTTTGAGATCTACAAAGAAGAGTTGTAAGAATATTTTGATTTTCTATGTTTTACACTGCCTATTTTTTTCTTGTTTGCTCTTTATTATTCATTTTCTTTGCTATTTCTTCTGTTCGCTTGATGGGGCGAAGGTCTCTAACCATGTTTCTTTAACTGATAAAAAAAAACAATCCGGTGAAATCAAACTAGTATTTCCTGACAATATTTTGACTAATATTCTGTGAATTTCAGTTGTAGAATTATTTAATTTAACTATGTTTTTTGTCAACATTTTGGCATAGTATGTTTCATCTTCTTCAATTCAAGCTAGATTAATTCTTACCGCGTAGACAAAAACTGTTGATGGCTTGATCTGTTTATATTGTTTGTAATTATGCTCAGAAGCTAAGTTATTCCTCACGATATGGTTTTCATTGTCAGTTACATCTGGTAGTCATTGTAACCTATCAAATACAGTGATACGTTGGTTACATGTATGTAGCTGCCTGATGTGAGTGTCATCATTTGCCGACGATATTGGATTTTATTTTCGGTTATAACATATCCTGTGAAGAATCGTTATCACTTAAGGATGTAAAGGCTGTAAGCGTAAAGGGTGACACTATCTGGTTGTTATGTTCACCTTTAGGTTAGGTTCACTGAGAGAAAGTCTGGTAACATTCAGTAGAGAATCAGTATTACAGTTTTGCATCCAGTGAGTTGTAATTACATAGGCTGCATTTCCGTTTTTATTACTAGTTTACTTAATTGGTTTGAATACACATATGATATCAGTACACTAACTGATAGTTGGTTTTGATAATTGTAAATCAGACCGGTTGAATTGCTTGCAATTACAAGTTGGTAACATATTTGTATTCTTACGGCTTTTATTTGAAAATCCTATTGTTAATTCTCTTTTGCAAGACTTAAGGTCGTTGGCTGATACTGCGTTGTATCGGTGTACACACTGCGATACAGATGCTCACACGTACAGTTGCAAACAAAGTAAGAGTGTGATGGAACAAAAATTATGTTTAATTGTTGTGATAGTGGGTTACATGACGCGTTGTGCGAACGGTAGGATTAGGCACGTTCTCGACCCTCCAGCCAATAGTACTGTGCCAAGCAGTCTGAATACAAAAGTGGTATTTTAGAAGAGGTTGGCCAGTTTTAGTTGCAGTGTTTCAAAGTATTTCTGTGACTCGCGAATCGGTGCGTGCGTTGACACAAGTCATAATTATGTAAGGACGTATTTATATACATATTTATAATTATGTGACAGTGTTGATATTTATTGCTTGTAACATTACCGTGTGTTGAACTATTGTAAATTTGAAAGATTCTTTATTGTTGTTTTGTTATTGCCATTGTAATTAAGGTTGTGAGTAACAAATTCTCTGGTGTTCGATTATTTTATTCCCACTCTTCAAAACCTAAAACCCGTTCGACCGCCGTAATATTTTTGATAGCCGAGAACTACATAAATATTTGCATCCGTATAATAAGAATTCAATATGCACGCACAATAAGTGTTTATGGAACAGCATTAGAAATACTAGAAGAAGAAGAAGAAGAAGATCCGCACAGTACAGTGGACAAACGTCAACTGAGAATCACCTGAAATAGTTTCTTAGGTCGGTGAAAGGCTGCATTAGGGGAAAGAAAAACTAAGAAGCAAGGTACTTAGACAGGAATTGAATGTTTCTCCTACAATTCAATACGGAGAAATTAAAATAGAGTTTCGAAGAACGCAAGACGGAAAGGTTTCACAACAAACCTCAAATTTCAGTTGGCAGGGAGGAGAGGTATGTGAAGATCAAGGACACGAGTTATGTCAAATTGGAGTAGTCGAAAGTGGCTATTGGAACGCGTAGAGTATAGGCAGGTTGTCAGATTCCTATACAAGCGCAGGTTGTCGGCGCGAAGGCAGATTATAGGCGCTGAGGCAGTACAGATTCAGTCATTATTCATGGAAACGTCAATTATCTCAGTTTTACTGGTGAGTAGGTAACGTTTGGTGGGATATAGAGATTGTAGGAGACACGTGTGATGAGTTATAACTAATCCTTATCAGTTAGCAATATGTCTAAAACCAATAAGGTGCATGGAGGTATATTAATTGGAAAGTTTTCAATCTGTTAGTCTTCAGTCGCTGAAAAAAATTTATAAGTTCCCTTTTACGGTTTAAAATTTATAACAATGGTATAGTTGGTGTGGCTTGATAGTGAGATCGAATTCGTCACGAGTAATTTTATTAATTATGAAGGTAACAAATAACAACCAAAATCAGTTCCTGCTAGCTAGTTACTAAAAACCTAAGAGCTTTGACAATTTGGAAAGTCTGCATTTTTAAATATTTAATGAATGTGTTTATTAATACGTGCACTAGTTATTAGGTTTCATTTCAATATCTTGTAACATTATTCACCTGCATACTCCACCGAGATAACCGTTATTTACGAGGTCAACGTGTCATCCCAACATAAACTAAATATTTGCCTATGTTAACAGGTATATTGATCGCCCCATTGGATCCCTTTACCACATCATAGTAGTCGCCTACAGCAACGGAGAGACAGAATACATAAACATTTCTATTCGTGTAACCGAATATAATAAACATCCTCCACATTTCAGAACGCAGAATTACAGGTATGTATGAATTACTTTTTATCCAAATGTGTTTGTGCTATGCCAAAACACGTCCTTTTGTGTTTAAAATTGTGTACGATAGCGTTTATTAAAAATTAACATATTTTTTTCGAATTATTTTATGATAGTGTGGTAATTTTAATTAATTTCAAACACAAAATGTGTGTAGTGCTAAATCAAAGTAAGCAAATTTCTAAGATGAGAACGAGTGAATTAAGAATTAGTTTGTTATGTAGACAATGTAGCTATGATAGCAGATAATAAGGTTTATTTGAAAACTAATTTGAAAAAGTTGTAGCTTTTTGAGTTTTATAAGGCTTTTAAACAGGTTTACATAAAAATAAGTATAAGCATCTAGAACGCAGATATTGACACTAACAAAGAAACCGTTAGTAGATAGTTTATCACCTTTATAGATAGCTTCTATCCGTTAATTTAAGCTTAAACACCAAGGCTAAGTCATGGAGCAGGTTATGTTTTTCAGTTATTTAGGTGTTGTGATATTAGTCTAGCAAGAAAGTGTTTTACATCATATTAATGAAGCTGCGGCAGTTTCTTTATGTCTAAATGGCCCTATATAATACATTACATTCTTGTGAACAGACAATAAAGTAATAGTTTATACAGCAACAATACCTGATGGTGTCAAGACCAGAAAAATGCTGGAAAAACAAAGATGCAAATTTAGAGTAAAAGAGAAGAGATCATACGTGTAGCCAAGAACTATAGACGTATGCGATAATGGAGGATAACAGATCGTACGAAAAGCATGATGAGTAAGCCAAGGAATAGATGGACAGAATTATCTTATTTTTTGCGTACCGTATCACTTATTATATGATATATAATTACCTTAATATCCACTTTAGCGATACACAGTTTCGTCACTGATGACGCGTTTCGGGACTAAGTCCCATCCTCAGATACATAATTAATAAATTAAAATATTAAAATCACGACCATGATACTGGTCAAGTCAAAATAAATAAAATAAATTATAAATCGCATGTAATAAGTTTTGCTAACCACGGCTGGAGCTCCCGCATGCGTTCACCCGCAACCGCGATTGTCACGCGACTGGTCAAAGATTAAGACAAACTGATTGCAGTGTCGAACAGGTAATTTGACGCAAAATTTACCTGGTCATTTAATAAACTGTTTTTGGTGTTACTATCTTTTAAAGCTTTATAAATTTCAAATTCCTCCAGACTATCCATCCGTCTACCCTTTTTACAAATATGCAACGCTGTTAAATTGTCTTCGAAGTTCGTATATTTATGTCCGCTTGATATTAAATGTTGTGCAAAGTTGGACTTATTATTACTTGGCTTAGGAATATTTTCTAGAAATCTTTTATAAAAACATCTGCCAGATTGACCGATATAGAACGCATCACAATCATCACATTTTATTTTATATACGCCACATTGCTTTTTTAATGGTAATTTGTTTTTGTTTTTGAAATAATTTCCTAAATTATTATTTGTTTTAAATGATAAAATATAGTTATTATCTTTAAGAACGGGTCTTAAAATATTTGGCATAATACCTGTGAAATTAGCCGAAAGATATTTATAATTTTTGTTACTTGCTTTTATAGAGTTTGAATTTTTATTTTCTAAACGTTTCCTATGCCTATTTATTATTTTGTCAACTATTGTAGATTTATACCCGTTATTTATTGCTATTTGTTTGATAGTGCTAACCTCATTTAAGTAGTCCTCCTTTTCGAGGGGAACATTTAAAAGTCTGTTGACAAGACTGTTAAACACTGCCACTTTTTGTGTAACGGGATGATATGAATCATAGTGTATTACTGTGTCAGTACTAGTGTGTTTTCTAAAGATTTTGTATTTTAAATTATTCCCGTTGTGTAATACAGTGAGGTCTAAAAAATTGATACTTTTGTTGTTTTCGATCTCCATAGTAAATTTTAATTTGTTATGAATTTTGTTTAGGTAATTTTTAAATAATTCTATTTGTCTGGCATTCCCGTTAAAAATAATAAAGGTATCATCTACATATCTGGAGTAATGGATGATTTTACTGGCGAAATAATTATCTTTTAAAATTTTTGTATTTTCTAAATGGTTTAGATATAGGTCCGCCAGGATGCCAGAAAGTGGAGATCCCATGGCAAGTCCTTCATCCTGTTTATAATATGCATTTTCAAATGAAAAATAGTTTTGATGAAGAATGGTTTTTAGTATCATCATCAGTTGGTTAACTTTCTGTATTTCTAAAGAACCTTTATTCATTAAATTATGCCTGAGTAAAGTTAAAGTTTCATCAATAGGCACATTAGTGTATAAATCTACTATGTCGAATGATACTAGTTTGTAGTTTGGTTGAATTGTAACGTGGTTTATATTTTTGATAAAATCCTTATAGCTTTTAACACTCCGATTATTTTCTAAGTTGGTGTGCTCTCTGATGATTTTTACTAAGGTTTTAGCTATTTTATAACCGGGGGCAGTTGTAAAATTAACTAATGGTCTAATTGGAGTGTTCTGTTTATGTACTTTCGGAAGACCCCTTAAACAAGGCGCACTAGCATTTATTGGTTTTAGTGAGGATTGTGTGCGTTTATCAAATAGTTGCGTGCATTTATTGTCTAGAACATATTCCTAAGCCAAGTAATAATAAGTCCAACTTTGCACAACATTTAATATCAAGCGGACATAAATATACGAACTTCGAAGAAAATTTAACAGCGTTGCATATTTGTAAAAAGGGTAGACGGATGGATAGTCTGGAGGAATTTGAAATTTATAAAGCTTTAAAAGATAGTAACACCAAAAACAGTTTATTAAATGACCAGGTAAATTTTGCGTCAAATTACCTGTTCGACACTGCAATCAGTTTGTCTTAATCTTTGACCAGTCGCGTGACAATCGCGGTTGCGGGTGAACGCATGCGGGAGCTCCAGCCGTGGTTAGCAAAACTTATTACATGCGATTTATAATTTATTTTATTTATTTTGACTTGACCAGTATCATGGTCGTGATTTTAATATTTTAATTTATTAATTATGTATCTGAGGATGGGACTTAGTCCCGAAACGCGTCATCAGTGACGAAACTGTGTATCGCTAAAGTGGATATTAAGGTAATTATATATCACAGAATTATCGCAGTAAACAGGCCGTGATCATAATGCTGAATATGAATTTGCCACAGGATTTGTCTTCTACATTAAAAGACCTGTCCCAGAGTCTGCGTGTCTGTTGAATATAAATATTCTGTTCCTATCGTTTTTAGTGAAGCGTGTACTCATTCTGATGAAAATGTTTAGTAGACAGCTTCAACTTTAAAAACTTACTCAACTCTCTCAAATAATTCATTCATATTTTATGTGTGTGGCTATTACTTAAATACTGCCTAAACGGCGTAATACTGATCTAGCACATTATTTGTAATAAAAAACCCCAAATGGGTGCGTGTTTTAGATGAATGCATGTTACACGGCAATAAAGTAACGAAGATTAAGTTATATAAACGCAGCAGCAGCAGTAGTATAATATTAGTAGTACAATATTAGTAGTAGTAGTAGTAGTAGTAGTAGTAGTAGTAGTAGTAGTAGTAGTAGTAGTAGTAGTAGTAGTAGTAGTAGTAGTGATTACGTATTTTCTAAATTTTTACGTCACTTATACACACGTACTTCAGAGGATTATGCAAAAGAATTTACATTAAGTACTTTGACGGCGTTGGGAATCTTCGTGTATTTACCGTCACCATACAAATTTCTTTGCCTTGAATTGTGGTTTTAGGGCTTTTAGCAATAGATGTTAGCTTATAAGTCTTCCGCAAATGTCCTGTCGTTGGTCTTGATATTTTAAAGAATATAATAAATACGTTTACATCTAATTGTATATCTGCTAATTTGGCCCGTCCTCTGACAACTGTATGCCAGCGCAGCGCCTCTTGGCGCAGTTCAGTGAGTATGGCACATCAAGGAGTTAGCAATTGGTAACACTTTATGGAGAGCATGAAAAAATATTCGTAGTGTTGCAAAATCGTTGTTATGTAAAGACACTATATAAGAACAATACTATTTATAAAAAACAATAAAAATATATTCTTGTATTAAAAAATATAAAGTATTAATATTTATATTACCTAATGCATAGTTATACTATTCTAACAATTATACTAATTTACACTTACGTATACTGTAACTAGTTTTTATATCAGTTTATATAATTTTCCGTTACTAACGTTAATGAACATAAATGTGAAACAAAAATGTTTCCAAAACTTTTTAACCTAACTCAGAATAGTTTCGATTTTTGAATGCACTACAAACCGTGAATTTGAGATGACGTTAACAATAAGCGTTATTTAGTAGTAGTCTTGAAATAGTTTATAGATGAAACAATTAAGATTCAAACTTTTCTGGACAAATATATCATGTGTCTGTATTTTCGCTTTCCCTTCTTCCCTACCTTGGAATCAGGCTGTTTTATCTCTTCCTGCTTCTAGACACAATATGGTCATCAAGAGGTTTGACTTCCTACATCCTGCGTTGTTGTATAGTTTGCTCCTTTTGTTCTAGTTTTTGTTGTCTTTCTAACTCCGGCCTACTACAACCTACTCCTTCGCAAACGTCAACTGATCTTGAAGATTTCATTCCCGGCGACAAGAAACTTTGGGGACCCATGTCATGCCAGAACCTTTTGATTAATATTTATTGTTATTCAGGTAACATCACAACTGAGGAGGTATTTCTCTGTGGTTGGTTGACACGCGAATGTGCATGTTTAGTTAATTGTTTACAAACCGTAATGAACAACGTCTATATATGTTTTATATTCAAATAAGAAGATAAAATAACGGAAAAGAAACATTTTTGAAATATTTGTTTGCTTTTATTTACGTAGCCCACTTACTACATGAAATAATGAGGAAATTTCAGAAAATCTCATGGCGGTGTGTGTTGTTGCAGGGTTGACGTGGAGCTGGTAACACCTGTAGGCACTACAATCACAAGAGTTCATGCCATAGACAATGACGAACAGGCTTACAACGCCGAAGTCTATTATTATGTGCAGTCACGAACAAATCTAATCAGCGTCAACCGCACAACTGGCATCGTCAGCCTCCGAGAGAGTCTGTCTCCCAAATATAGGGATCTTGTATTCACTATAGTCGCTTATGACGGTGGATCTCCGCGTCGACAGACAAAAACAAAAGTAACCCTCACTATTAAAATAATATCTGGTAAGTTTCGTGTATAATGCAACCTTGTACACGCTAAATTACACAAACATTACTGTGCTAAGCAATATAGTAAAACAAACATGAATTTATATATACTTTCATATCATCTGTAGGCTTACCAATATATCTAATTAAAACATATTAGACATTTATGTTGATAGCTTCTATGGTTGACTGATGATTTTGAGAAGTTTTTACAACAGTATTATAATGATTTAAGAAATAATTAATGTTGAAACGGTAGCTTGAGGACATCATATCAACAGTCATAGAGGTGATTAAACTTTTACTTAATTTTTTAATTTACAACTGCTATTTAGTAATCAATTACCCTTCAGTAAATTTGTAACTAATAGTAGTTAAATATTAATTATGTTTTCCGAATTATGTGTATCTGTTTATGTAAAACAGTATGTAAAATTAGTAATTATTCCGTAGATATAAGACACACTGTCTCACCCACCCATACACACATTAAAATTGTGTCTATAAATTATTAACCGATCCTTGCTAAAAGTTTATTGATCGACGGTTACTATCAACTTTAGGATAACTGGTAAGTATAGTCTAAAGGTTACAGTGCCCCAATTTCGGCCCCCTTTTCTTTATTTACTAGTAAAAACATATTATCACCACAATGTTTTGTCTTAACCTCCCTTTCTACAATCACTACAACCACGAAAACCGAAGCCTCGTAAATTTATGATTTGTAAGAGTTAATAAATGCAACGATTTACAAAAGAAAATTATTTTCGTTTTACTTCTTGTAAATTGTGTGGAAAATTATTGGATACTTGTGGTTCATAATTACACTACGATTTCTGCCAAAACACAAAAAACTACAATATATTATTACAGCATTACACAACATCCTACCTGTTTCTCGGGTATTACAGCGGAGCCCGGCTATAATGTGTGTGTGCTGCAACTTTGACATGAAGGAATAATACGTGACACTTGTCACGCGTCTGTAGCCGAGACTGTTCCAGACTACCGGTCCGTGCGTACTGTTCAAGGCGGAAAGCAATTATGCTCTTGTGTTTTCTAGTAGCGTTGACGCGTAGTATGGATTATTCTGGATTCTCAGCGGGGTATAAATATACGCGTTCAGGGACGCTTAGTTCAGTTTCAGTGGCGATTTATTTCAGTGAGGTGCGAGTTTACTTCCGGCAATTATTCTGTCCGTTTAAGTCGTTATTACTGAAAACTGATTATTGTGCGCGACTCTATTAGTTGACATTATTATTTGTGTGGACAAATTAACTTGAATTATTGTACCAGTATAATCTTGTTGACTAACGTGTTGATAACAAACTGTCAATTGTGATAATTAAAGTTTTTTAATTAGTGACTTAATTGGTGTCTTGTATTTTGTTTTCCACTGTACCATACGACGATCAGTTAGGCCGTCATGAAAATTTGATTAAATTTTGTACACGTTAATAAGCGTAATGAAACAACTAAAAATGCACTTTTTGTGTTTTGGTTAACGAGAACACAATAATTACATTAAAGTAGTATATTTAAATATAGTTCATGCTCTATAGCGAGGAGGCTTATTGCTAAATTTGTTAACATGATTACATTTCCTGACGATCTTAAAAAGCTTTTCATGAGTTTTAATTTATAACGAAAACATTTTCACCCATTACTAGACTTACAGGCATGGTGAGAAATATTTCAGTGTTTGGGTAAGCATCCCTTAGACCATATCGGCTGACGCACTGCATCACACCTTATTGTAAAACTGTCATTTTCACGCTCTGTAGCTTGGAATTTGAAGCTGCTAATTTTATTCACCAGTTCAAGCGTATAAATGTCCCGGCTATACATCATGCCAAAATCTGCTACACATTTTTCTAGGTGTGCCACAGAACTCTCAGAACTTAGCTTGACAAGAAACCAAATCCCGATGAAAGCTTGTCATATATGTGTGACCGCCTTTGATCTTGTCATAAGCCTGTCGTATACGCTGAAACTTTCTTGTTGGAAAGCCTGTTGGGCTGAAAGTTATGAAAGCAAATGTACCTCATCGCTCGCTAGTTCCGACGTCATCTTTTTAAATTTTCCAACCCTTTTGTAATTAAAGCTATTAGGCCTATTTCATCACATACAACTTTGGCTTTATAGAAGAAGTACCCAATACCTTCATCATAAAGTGATTGTATGCATTTGCAAAAACCCTTCAAAAATTTTGCAGTTAAATCAAGTAAAACGTCTTTTGCTTGCACGGATTTGTTGATAAAATTTATTGTTATCAAAACCTTAATCTACATTTGTGAGAGACACACAAATTCAAAATTTATCTGGTTTTGAATATGTACCAATAGCTCCAGATACAGAGAATATTCACCGTCTCTTCAAACACTCTATGAATACCTATTAAATTATTTTTAACAGGTTCCACTGTTTGGCGTTTAGACGATCATCCTGTCTCCCCGTTACTGTTTAGAGTTGTTTTAGGAGTACTTATGAGCGCCTCCCATCAGTTGGCAATGCAGCTGAGACCTCGGCAGTATGTGTACCTACGAGATTTAAGTTAAGCATAGTACAAAGGGCAACTTTTTACAGTTCGTTGACCTGGCTAACACAAGCCTGGACACCCATGTATTTTCCTGACCTATTTGAGTCGTTATCGAACTCTTGTGCTAGGGATTTTTCAGCATATAAATCATGTTTGTAGATCTTTGGAAAACTTTTTCTGATACGCCTTGTCCCATATTTTATGGCTAACAAAAAAATTCATTGAAACTCTCTTTGATTTTACAGCACCCGTGTGAAATGCCCACATGTCTGACTATTTTATTCATTACTTCCATGCAAACAGTATCAGGAGTGAAGTCAAACAGAATAGAGTACTACATACTTAGCTTTTCCGGTAGTACAGATTGACCTTTTCCACGAAAATTCTATTATCCTATTTTTTAATTTTAGGGTAAAAATAACTTAGAACATACGTGCCAATTTTGATTTTATTTACGTGATTTGATAATTGATATTGATAATAGCTTACTAGATCTAAATCATCTACACACGGAATATAATGGCCAACTAGCTCTACCTCACCTACACACCGAATACCAAATATGTATTTTTGTGCTGATTTAAAAATACGCCACAATTTGTATTCAAACATCATCTAAGCGGGAAGTTGTTTCTTGCCTAACAAAGAATTTTATCGACAATAATGTTGTTCCGTCTGGAAGCTCTTGAATGTTCTTGAGTCATTCCTAGAACGCTAAGTGGAGAGGGCTGGTTCGAAAGAAATTTGAAGTGGACTGTATGCTTTTCATGTAATGATCGTTTATTGAAAATTATTGAAAATTTGTGCGATTGCTGACACGTGCAGAAGTTGACTCGGCAAGATGCCCGTTAAATTAATTAGAAATAAAAGTCGAAAGACATAATAAATAAGGCAGGAATCGCCCAAGTATAATCAGTGCATGTTGCACATACTAAATAATTAAATAAAGAAAGCCAGTAGCCGCGGCTGGAAATGTTACGAGTGATCAGCTTGGAGTATTGAGAATAACTAACTTAAATTTCGCTACTGGCAGCCCAGCTGTGACCCGGCTGTAGTTAATAGATAAGAAAAATGTGACGTCATCTGCACGTGGCCCAGTGCGGTATTCAGATTACAGAGTTTACAAGTTCAAGGTTTGAACATACTGCCCGCACAAAATCGGGGCAATTTTGTAATTTATGCCTTAAGGTTAATAATACATAGTAATTTAATTTACATGCTAATAAAACAACAACATAACAATTGACATGTCCAACACAGAGCAATGACACCTGGACAATTAATAGTCACAATGTGGTTAACATAAGAAATTCATGTGATAATTACAAAATACATAATGATTCGAATTATATAGACATAGAAACTGACAATGAAATTACACAACACATAATAACATGGCATGATGCACAATAATACAATAATCAGGTAGACACATTAATTTGTCTCACATAACAACCGAATAATGATCACAAAAATTCAATAATAAGTAACAAGCAATAATACAATAAAAAGATATAATAATTTGCATGCATGATATTGAAACAACAATCCCCTGATAAATTCAACCATATATAACCATTGGATAATACAATGACAAATACATAATAATTGATACAATAAGGTTACAATAATAGTTCCTAAAAAAGTTTAAAAATACATAATCATAGAATAGTACAACAACAAAGACATAATAATTGATACAATAATAGCTACACAATAATAATAATAATTACAATAATAATAATTATTATTGGGATTATTGTGATATGGGATTTTTTAAACCCATATCACAAAAAGGGGTACAACATCGTTCATGTAACAATTAATAACAACAACTGTGTTTTCCAAATTAACAGTTATTAGTTGGATACTGAAGTTAGCTATTTTAGTGATAAATTATTTTTTGTAGGATAGACCTAAAGTGCCAAACTGATTTCTTTTTAAACGAGATGTTTTAACAAAAAGTAAATGATAAATGTAATATTTAAGATAAAATTATGAAATTTTCTACTTATCTAAAGCACTAATGAATAAATAAACTGCTAAGATTTTCTGTAATTAGTTTTTTCTTAATTTAGAAAACAAGTTTGTAAACTTAATTTTCAAACATATTAAGCAAAACGTTTTATCTTTCACATATTAAATCTATACAGAACTAATGGTTATTGTACTGAGCTGCGAATTTTATAGACATTACTGGTGCTAGTGTACACTTTGCAAAATCCAGTAGCACCGACCGTCCGTGTCATTGATATAAAGAGAATATCTAAATAAGGAATATATCAGAGACTCAGCTGTTTGGACTAGGATAATATGACTTTAAAAAAACATTACACGTGTAATACCCTCTAGCATACATTGGGTCGCACAGAACTACTTCACTTATCACAAACTGCAATAACTGCAATTTGTTTTGGGACAATTAGGAAATTCTAAATTTTTATAAAATGTTCAAAGATTCAATAAACTGTGACTGAAAAATTTTTAAGAATTCGTTTCGATGATTAAAAATAATAAAAGACATGAATTTTACAAAATATATAGTTAAAAATCGGTATGGACCGATTACTTCCATACATTACTTCCGTGTTCTAAGATTTATATTTTAAATCATTTTTTAAATTAAATATTTCCATCGAAACTACTTCTTTCTTCAGTTCAGCTTTAACCACAGTACTGTGGTCAGTAACGTATACCACCTCACGTTATTGCACTCGATTTTCACTAATGATGGCAGTCGATGGCACTGCCGAAACGTCTGGTTTTGTAGAAAAAATTGGACCATGGCCAAACAACCCGAGAAGGAATTTTAACACGAAACTACTTCTTTGTTGCCGATATCGTAGTACACATAAAAAATTATCCCCTCCCCCTTCATTATAAATATTAAATATATTATAAACATCAAGAAATAGACTGTAGCAAAAAGTGTTTGAAATAATTTATTTAATATTTATAAGTTCTTTCTCTGAAGATATTTTATTTCCTTATTTCTTACATGTCTCGGGAAGCGTATTGTTCTCATCATCCGCCTTCCTGATTTTATGTGGCATTTAGATGTTTAAATAACGTTTTCTAAGTTGTTTCTCTGTTTGTCCTATGTAACATTTATTGCAAACTTGGCATTCAATTTTGTATATACCATTGGTTGTTGTATTACTTTGTTGTGTGGGTTATTTAGTTTTGTAAATTATTTTTATTAGATTTGTATGGTATTTTAATGTTTGTGTTTTTAAATAGTTTCGTTAGCTTTGTCATCTTATTATTTAGGTATGTGAATGTGGCCCATTTTTTATTGTTGTTATTATTTTATGTGTTGCTCATTTTGATAATTTCTTAAAAGTTCAGTTTTTATTTTACATTTGATTTTGTTTTCTATTTTGTTTATAGTATTTTATTGTATCCGTTTTCGTAAGCTATTTGGTATATTACATTTGTTTGTTTGTTTCTTTCTTTCTTGTTTAATTATTGTTATTTTGTACATTCTGTTAAATAGTAAATAGAAAGCTGCCATTTTATGTTGTTGTGGGTGGTCAGAATGGTTAATTGTAATGATGTTAGTAAAAGTTGGTTTTCTGTATATTGCATATTGTAGATGGTTATTGTTCCTTGTGATGGTTATGTCTAAATAGTTGATTTTGTTGTGTTTTTCTTTTTCTTCTGTGAATTTGTTTTAACATGTTATCTGCATTTGTATTTTTGTTATTAGATACATATAGCCCCATCATCTTATCCATGTGCCATTTGGATCAAATGAATTTATAATTTTTTGTATTTTGGCGTCTATGTGTTGTAAGAATATTTCTGCTCTTATACTAGATAATGGAGAACTCATTGCCAGACCTTGTTTTGATAAATTTTGCTGTCGAATTCAAAGTAATTTTGTTTTAGTATTAGTTGGAAGCTAATTATTATTTCAATTATACATTGTGTTTTAATTTTGATTTTAAAGTTTGTTTATATAATGCCTATTGTGTCATCTACTGGGATGTTTGCGTACATATTTGTGATATCATATGAAGTGAAAAATGTGTTTTCATTTATATTTATTACCTTTACTTTATCTGTTAATTCCTATGGGTTTTTATTTGTTATATTGTTACTTTTAGTTTCTGTGCTATTATTTTTTATTTGAATGTAGGTGCTTTTTGAAGTTGATTAATTGTCTTATTGGGTTGTTTAATTTGTATATTTTTATTAGGCTAATCATCGTAGGTAGTTTTGGATTATATATATTGCAACGTTACGACAAGTATTATACACCATTACACAAATACATTACCACGTACTCAACGCAACTATAAAGTGTATTACACCGGCCATGTCGCAGGATTCTTTTTCTCGTTGCGTCAATTATATGTAATTGCACAATAATTAAATAATTTTTAAAGAGGAGTGAGATGTTTTTGACATGAAATAATCATTTAAATCCGTTTCAAAATAATCATTCTATGATTTATTAATTAATATAAAAATATTCAAATATTAAAGTTTCAAATATTAGACCATTCACTTTTATAAGCTTCACAAATATCATGTAACCTGATATGCTATTCATAACATATAAAAATAAACAACCATATAATCTTACTAGCTAAACAAACATGCTAAACAAGTTATTTAAATCCTTTATGTTTTTGTGTGTGTCTGAAGTTAACTCAAATTTTAAATAATAATAGCAACTCATGTACAAACAAAATACTATTAAGACTCAAGAATAAATTTTTTGTTGCTATAAACAATATAAAAATAATATAACATTTACTTCCAATCTATTATTTATTTCTACTGACACACCCATAATTTTTACATACAATAAATTACATCTGCTGTTCTGTTGTCTGCGTTTCACATTCTTGTTGTCGGCTGATTTTACCTGTTTCCTTGTCTCTAAATATTTAAGAGAACAAGTTGAATTACTATTAAGTTTTGTTTCTCTCTCTCTCTCTCTCTCTCTCTCACTTCTGCGCCCTTACCTGCATCCGGAGGGTCAGTTGTATTTTCGTCTTCACAACAATTCTCTTCTCTCTGTATAAAATTAGTTTTATTTCTGTACTCGGTGCGAAACATGTGTTCGGATTGTGCAAGTAAAATTAATAATTCTTCACTCGTTTTAATTCCTTATGTTACTGGCGAATCTACTATCTCTGTGAAAATGATGTTCTAATTTAAGTACCAATTCGTGTTGTGCCAATCTGGATCTTAAGTATTTACTTCTTTCGAAAAGTTGGATTACATACTCTTCTAAGGTAAATCTAACATTATGCTGATATTTACCATATTCTAATTGGTTTCTTATTTGTTTTTGCTTGTGAATATTCCCATAGCAACCTACAAATGAGTTTTTAAATTGTTCGTTAGCAGTTAAATTATATCGGGCACTCGTTTTCCATCTTGCAGCAGAACCTTGAAAATGTTTACTAATAAATCTAATTTTCTCTTTATAAGTTAAAGCATTACCTGTTAAATCCATTTCTCGTTCACAGTTCAGTAAGCATTCAATTTGATTTAATCCTTTGAAGACTAACAATTTTGTCCTTTCATCAATCAGTGTTAGATACACCATCATCTGCGTTGCTCCCCTCTTCAATTCCGTTTTTAGACGTTCTACTACTCCACGTTGATTTTTACTTAGTGTATTTATTTCACTTGAATATTCCTTTGTGGTTTTATTACACTCGACTACGGCAGTCTCCAACATTATTGTTATGGCTTCCAACTCCTGTGTCTTATTGATGTCTTCATGGACTTATTCACTGACAGCTTTTCTTTCCATATCCTGCTCCTGCTTTGCTACTATAAACTTCTTATTCCAGTGTTCAGCTATTTGGTTCAAACTACTTTTAATTCTTTAGACCATTCTGCTTTCTGTTCTTTAAACCTATTCTCAAACTTTAAAGCTTGTTCGTTTAGTGACTGTTCTACTCTAGTTTCTAAAAAATTATTTATTTCTACTGACACACCCATAATTTTTACATACAACAAAAGATTGGTATTTCTTTTATAAATTTTCTTGTTAAATTAAATTCTTTTTTTTAACTACTATGTAACTTTAAACTTTAATTATTTACTGTTCATAGGTCAGTTCCTTTTTAGAGCTCTTTTCACAACAAAAAATATAATTGTTTGTTGTCACCTTAGTACATCTGCCGTTACCGTTGCGTGTATGTGTGTGTGTGTGTGTGTGTGTGAGCGTCCAGAATCCTGAGAATTTGATGCTGATGATGATGATGATGATGATGATGATGCTGTGATCTCTGTCTCTACGAGTTGTTGTTGGTGATGCTCCAGAGTTCCTCCTTACGTCTTGGTGTGTGTGGTACATGTGTCCTGCTCGATCTGTAAACCGGCAGCGTGACGTTGTGTGAAGATTTCTTAAGTCTGAGTGTGCGATCGCCCAAAATTGCCAGTGGTATTTATAGAGGACGGTGAGCTGACAGGTCCAGGCCTGTTTTCGACATGTTAGATATTGTCAGTTTCGTGCAAAGCGTCCTTTTACTTACAATCACTTTTTTGTTCATTATCGCGATTATGTAAACATACTCGTAGCATGAGCGATATCATTGTTTGCGTAATTTTTTTTTGGTCACTCACATATATCATACATATTAATTACTATTTAATTACACTAGTAATTAAGATTAAATTAATAGCGTCTTTAATATTGAACATTTTTGAAATATTTTATATCACCATACTCGTTAAAAATTCCTTAATGTAATGGTGTCTTTATAATTGGTGTAAGTCTTTGTTCACAGGTTTAAAACAAATAATTAATTTATTATAATCCTGTTAAGACCTGATTAATTGGCAAACCAACAATTCGTACGGGTCTCCCCTTCTTTGTCGTTCAATGTACGTCGGAACTGGCTCACACACACATAGACACAAACGCTGTATCTTACGCTACCAAAGCAGGTGTCACTTTCGACAGGCCAGAGCCTGCATTTCCCGCACAAAATTGTTTAAAACTGTTCGTCTTATTCTTTTTACACAAATTATTTACAAAACGTACCCCCTTGGGCAAATATGCAAATATAAGTATTGTTGCATATATATATATATATATATATATCACTTTCTGCTACAGTCCGTTTCTTGATGTATATAATACTTTAATATTTATACTAAATTTACCTCAAGATGTTTTTTCTATTTGGAACATGTTTCGAGAGTTCCTGTTCTCTCATCTTCAGCCTAAATATACAAACATAAAACACAAAACAAACTAATACCAGAACAAATACAAATCAATACAAAACATGACACAATATTCAAAGCACTCAACATCGAAAATACACAAAATACAAAAACATATAACACAACCACACACAATAATACAACTTCAAAAGACCAAAGACCAACAAACAACCTTAATAACATCCAGCAGCCAACACACAAATACTTCACCAGAAACAAGATGGCGAAGGCTGAAGATGAGAGAACAGGAACTCTCGAAACATGTCCCAAATAGAAAAAACATCTTGAGGTAAATTTAGTATAAATATTAAAGTTATATATATATATATATATATATATTGCGACAGTAATAATGAGTGATGTACTAAGCATTGAATATAAAAATTTAAATATATCTAATAAACTGTAAATAATTAATAATGTAATAGAAATAAGCATGTCAGGGATTGCAAGCCTGGCTCAGACAAAAATATGAACAGGTGTTTCGACCTGAATCGACGTGCACACACACACAAATGTAACTGAAAGTGTGTACACCAGTATTTTGCTAGTGTGTGTAACGCAGGTCTATGCAGGCGAGTTTACCACCCCAAGATGAATAATTGCATAATTACTGTTTTCCGTAATTATTCATAAACTATAAATAAGGAGTAAAATCCAAAAACACAATAAAATGTAATACAATTAAATAAATACTGTGTACAAAAACCACGTGGAAAGGACACACGGTACGAGTGTAGTGGTGAAATAACTGTGTACAGAGCGAAAGGGTTAAGTTGCAATGTCCAAAAATACAGTGAACATGTGTAGTGAAAATAGTTGGAAGATGAGTATAAGAGTATACTTACAGGACTCTGCAATTCGCAGAAATATAAGAAATAGCGAAATTGGCAAGGAGTGGGGGGACTGAACCCAGAGACAATTTCAGACATGTCGATTTCGTACAACTGCAGGTGTTGACCAAGACTTGGTTATAAATAGGACACACACGCTACAGTCGTTCTCTTTTTCGATCACACAGTGCAGCGGGAGCTTCTGCCCGTCCGCACAAAATATTTAAATCTTTTGTAAATAGTTTCATCCTTCCAGTTACATACAGTTATGTAACTGGATTATAAAAACAAGCAATTGTAATTAGTAACAGAATCCACATAAGAAGATCAACTGACGTCCGGAACAGCACGAGAAGAAGTTCCAGAGAGAGCTGACGACTTAGTTCCAGAGAGCGAGACGACGCTGGACAAGAGAGAGACGGCGCTGGACAAGAGAGAGAGACGACGCTGGACTCTAGAGGAGACGACGCTGGACAAGAAGAACACTACTGAAGTCTGGAAACGGCGCTGGACAAGAGGAGCGACGCTGGACAAGAGGAATCGATTCTGAGTTCGAGACGAGGACGATTACAGATGGATCCAATGATTGAGTATGATTGACGACAATAAGGTGATAAACAACTTATTTATCTCTTAATCGAACAATTAATTCAAAGACAATTAAAGACATTCTTGTTCTATTTAAAAGTAAGAGCCGATGTTTATTATAAATATAGAGAGTTAGAACCATAGATGTTATTAAAGTAAGATTAACGTAAATAAAAGCTCAAATTAATATTGAAATGAAAATAATGCAAAGCATTTAAATAAAAGTTAGCGTTTTATAAATCAGTACTGATAAAAGAAAGATAAATTCAGTAACTATTAATATTTTTGAGTTTACATTGCAATATCTAACAAGATATTTAAACATTGATAGAATAAAATAAGGATGTATATAGAGTAAGCCTTACGGCATAGTAACAAAGTAATAACGAATGTTTTAAGTCGAATCAAGCGCCATGCGCACAATTTTATTAGTACCAAATAAATTTGGAATACCGTTACACGTTACATCGAGTTCTTATTACAGACACACCTGAAACCCAAATTAAATTGTAGTTATGCAAGTAAGTATTGTTATATAAGTTGTCGCTTCCAATGTGGGGCATCACAAAATTAAATTATATTAAATTTACAAAGTTGTATTGTTGCATATTTGTCGCTCTATTCAAATTAAATTACATGTAAATTTATACACATACAACATAAATTATACAACCTACGTACAGAGTTATATTGTTATATAATTTGTCGCCCTGGACGTGGGTCTCCACAAATTTAAATTATATAATAAATCTGTTGCATAAATTGGCGTCCAAGATCGTGGGGCTCCGCAAACACAAATAAATTTATATTTGCAATTGTAGTGTTGCATAAAAATGTCGCCCTTGAACTTGAGGCCCGACACGCCTACATTTATGTATATGTACGTATTGTTATAAATTGTCGCCCTGCACGTGGGGCACGACATGCCTAAATTTATGTACAAAAATTTGTTACCTAAATTGTAGCTCATGAACGTATGGCCCGATCCCCAGCAGTTAACTATTAAAATTGTTTTTTGTAGCTAAATGGTTGCTCTAAAAACAAGAGTGTGTTAAATAATAAATAAATAAAAAATATTATATGTAATAATAATTATTTATATTAAACATTAACGGAATGTTATGTTAATTGTTTTGTAATAACACAGCTGGCGCCCTCAAATAATATTGTTTGCCTATGTAACAGGTGTAACTGTAATGAGTAGTAATAATAACTGTTAATAAAAATAAAGAAATAAATAAATAAGTAGGGAACGGTTATCAATAATAATTGGTAAAGAATAACTACTAAATATTTTAAATAATACTTCAACATGACGACTCCAGGAAATTTGGACGTAGATGCGTTTCAAACGATGATGCGTGGCTGGATAGACGAAATAAGCACAAAACAAACGGAAATTATAAATGCTAAAATAGACGAATTAAAAGAATCTAATAAGAAACAATTAGCAGAACAAACTGAAAATTTTTAGACAAGACACCATAAAAATCGCAGAGAGTCTAGAAGAGTTAAACATTGACAATCTCCAGTTGAAACAAGACAACATAGAAATAAAACAAAGTATAATCGACAGTAATGCACAGTTAACCGAAAAAATTGGTGACACCAACATACGTATTGATACTTTGGAGAATAATTTTAAACAAGCCTTACATGAGCAAGTTGTACAGATTGAAAATAAACAAAAAGAATTACGTCTCGAGTGGAGAAAAGATTTAAAAGGATCGCGTAAACAAATAAATGATACTTTAACTACTATAACGCGAGAGCAGGATGTATAATTCAAACTACTAATAATGTATCGCAAGCAAATACCAGTAAACTTAGAGAAATAGAAACACGTACTGTAGTTATTGAGAATAAAATTGAAGAAACTACGAAGGACCGTTCGGGAGACGTATCACATATGAAAGAAGAAATTCAAAAGGAAATGAACCAGCTACGAAGTGAGTTAAGAAGACGACAGAACCAAATGACCATATTTCCTGCACCAATGGAAGAAAGGAGCAGACTTAAGTTCTCAGGTGGTAAAGGGGAGAACAGTATGGAATTCCTAGCGAGAGTAGAGAAGGAAATAGAAAAGATTGGGAGTGCAATAAATGACGACGAGAAGATAGACTTCGTCACGCGATATCTTAGAGATTCAGCCAGCCAATGGTACTCTATTATTAGAGATAACGTCAGTACATATCAGCAGTTTCGTGAGGCATTCGAGAACCGATACTGGAATCTACATACCCAACGACAAGTACGGGATCAACTCGAATATGGAAAGTTCAACGCACAAGGACAGCAGAGTGTTGAACATTACACAATTACGCAAATATAACGTGTAAAGCATCTTAAACCTAAATTCTCAGAATACGAATTGTTTCAAAATTATCTTACCATTTTCAGCGAGATATCTATCCAGTTAGCAGTATATACGCAGGGAATTAAAACCATAGAAGAATTTTTAATCCTTGTGACACAGTCGGAGAATATCAATAAAGGTAAGAACACACAATACTGGGAACAAAAACACGCAAATTACCACTATAATTATCACAGAGATGACAAGAAAGCAATACAAAACACCACACCGCCCCGTGATAATTACAAAATAAATTATTCGCCACCAATGTACAACACTACAACACGCACAGCTACAGAGACTGAACGAATAAATACAGCTAAACGACAAGGAGACGTTGTATGGTCGTCCAATCGTAAACAGTTTTCAAAACCAGCTGACAAACGCGTTGCCGCAGTACGAGGGTACGATGAGAAAAAATTGAAGAGAGATAGCCAGAAAATGAATGAGATGGAGACAGCAACATTCCACAACCGGCCGTCTACATCAAAAGCGTCACAATGACTGAATAAACGGAAGCAAAATTATAAAATATACAACATATAACCCAGCGATATAAGAGAGGAATTACTAAGCACCGAACAGGATATAAAGCGAGACGGACAGCAAACACAATGCCCTATTGTGACTGTAAGCATAAACAGGTGTAAAATACGGATGCTAGTTGACACCGGCAGCTAACTATCAGTTCTTAACGCTGCATGGGTCCAACGCAATAAGAAATATTTTAAAAATACTGCAATTTTGCCCGTAAATAATTTAAATATTACAACAGCTACCAATAAAAAAGAAAGAGTTAAACAACAAGCATATGTAACTCTAACATATAAAAATCTAGAATTAGAACACCCCATGATAATTATGCATAAATTGATTTATGATGGAATTTTAGGTATCGATATACTAAAAACAATAAATGCTAAGATTAATGTTAATGATAATACAATTGTGTGTAATTATAAAAATGTTCAATATGAATTAAATATGAACAGCGAGGAAGAAGAGTGCAAGGTAAGTGAAACGCCTATTACTTTGTACAAGCCACAAATACAGTATGGTCCAACTCGACATGTAAATGCGACAGATGAAGGAATGACGACACAGGAAGAAGAGAAACTGCACGAATTAATTAAAGAATCCAGTGATGTATTTAGTGAAGTACCGACGCAGACGACAGTATACGAGCATTCTATAGTTGTGTCAGACCCTACGAAAGTCATTAGGAAGACATACGTATCCCAATACGATATGAGGAAGAGGTTGAACTGGAAATTCGGCGAATGATCGAAAGTGGAGTCATAGAGCGACCGAACAGCAACTTCCTGAATCCTCTAGTGGTAGTGAAGAAGGAAAATGGTGAGATACGTCTATGCCTTGACATGAGGGAGCTGAACAGCATTGTATTAAAGGAGTATGACTGTGCGCCAACTGCGGACGAATTATCTACAAAGTGTGAAGGAGCGAGGTATCTGACGAAGCTAGATTTACGCTCAAGTTTCTGGCAGATTCCAATTCGTGAAGAGAATAGAAAGTACACCGCTTTCCTGTATAAAAATAAATGCTACCAACACAGGGTAGTACCCTTCGGATTAAGCACGAGTTTGGCAGCCATCGTAAAGTGTCTAGAAAGAGCCCTAGGACCTGAGGTGGAACCCTACTCCATGGTATTTGTAGATGATATCTTAGTTGTATCTAAAACGTTAGACGAACATACAAAACATCTAAGCACGATATTACACAAGTTTAGGCAAGCGAACATATTACTTAACCTAGACAAATGTGAATTTATCAAATCCTCTATCGAATTCCTAGGTCACATTATTTCATCCTCTGGTATTCAACCCGATCCTATCAAAATTTCCAGCATAACTAATTTCCCTATACCCGGAAATCTCAAAGAGTTAAGAGCATTCTTAGGACTAAGCCGATACATCACAGAAGAATGTGAAGAAGTCTATGAGAGCGAAAAAAAGAAGTACAATTGCTATCAATTAAATTTAAAGAGAACGATGAAATAAAACAAATGCTAAAAAATTTAGCACAACAACAAGATTTGGACGTTACAATAAGAGAAATGAAAGACCAAGAACAGCTACCAAATCATTATATAAGGTACTTAATGGAATTCTTTTCAGGTTAGTAAGACAAGACTGGAAGATAATACTAACGAACGAAATGTTACAGAAATTAATTCAACCAGCACATGAGAGTTTAACGCATGCTGAGCTCTGAAATGTTAATTGAGTCTACGAGAGGATTTTACGATTAATAATATGTTTCGAGAAATAAAGAAGGAGGTGAAGTAGTGTTATGAGTGTCAAACGGCGAAAGGACCGAATTTACACACGTACGTAGAAATGAAGAGCATCCAGAAGGAAAATAATGGAGAGCTAATTGCAGTGGATTTTCTGGGACCACTACCACGATCAAGTTGAAGTGTAAAGCACATATTGGTATGTATCGATGTGTTTTCCAAGGCAGTCCGACTGTACCCAATTATGCGCCCCACAACCAAAGTTGTTCTAAAGATACTACTGCAGAAATATATTCCGACATATGGAAAAATGAAGAAGGTACTCAGTGATCAAGGTGTACAATTCCAGAGTGAAAAATGGGAGAGGACGTTAAGGGAAAATGGAATACAACCTGTACTCACATCCATACGACATCCTCAAGGAAACCTTGCTGAGAGAGTCAACAAAGAATTAGGTAAATATTTACGAATATACTGCCATGATCAACACAATAGATGGGCAGAATATTTACCATTTCTTGAAAAAGCCATCAACGGAAATTATAGTGAAGCAACAGGATATACTCCAATGGAATTGGAAGAAGATAAGAAGCCAAACAGATTTTGGACCAAGTATATACACAAACCTAATAACCAGAAGCTACCTGTACAAATAAGTGTAAAAATTGAATACGCAAAGCAACGAATATAGAAAGAGGTAACAAGAGAGTAGAGAGATTTAATTTAACTCACAAACTTCAACAATTTAATGTAGGAGAGAATGTAGTACTCAAAGCAAATCCTGTTGGAAAAAGAAGCGAGAATACGGCAAAGAAATTTTCCAGACTGTATAATGGACCGTATACGTTAAGACAGCGAGTAGGACAACACACTTTCATCGTATATGATGAGACACAGAAGAAGGAAATTGGTAAATTCCACGCAACGTCATTTAGGAAGTTCTACACATAAAAATAACGAGGTCAATGAAACCAGTCAGATCAGCTGTTGTTGAAGCCACCCTGCAAGGTCACGAGCAGTGATCGTGTGAAGAGGGGAGGTGAGAAGTATATGTACACTCCAATTAAGGGTGAAATGACGAATACTATTCTTTATTATTTGTTATATTTTTTTTTATTAAACCATTGTAATAATAAAAAAAATTTAATAAATAAATTTATTAAATTTTTTATTACCAAAAAGAAGGATAATGCGACAGTAAAAAATAAGTGATGTACTGAGCATTGAATATAAAAATTTAAATATACCTAATAAACTGTAAGTAATAAAAATGTCGCCCTTGAACGTGAGAGAAAAATTTTATTCATTTACACATTAAAAATTACTATTGTCTTATGGCTTTATAATATAAAATTTTTAATAAAGAATTGTTTTTTTTTAATTAGTCTGTTGGCTTGTTTTACATATAAGTTACTTGTACGTAGAATTCCAACTGTTTGCGTAGACAATAGGCGCTCCGCTCGCTGCTCGTCTGCACCGCTGCTACTTTGCACGTCGACCGACCGAAGATCACTAACGCTGAATGTCCACGTCTCGGCATACATACGCACTGCAATATGGGACTGCTATTGTTTATAACTTAAATAATCTAAATCTCAGTGATCAAAACTAGGTATAAATGGATCGTGTATTAGGCTTACACAATTCCGTCTTCTTGAAGTGTTCTCGCGTAATCTCTCAGAATATCTCGGTAAATAATCTGCCCTAGTCCTGAAATCTTCCACTCTATGCGAAAAAGCACTAGAATGTGATCTATTTAAAATTATCTGAGTTCTATAAAGTGGCGATAGTTACGAATAACTCATACCGTTAACCAACTACAAAGTCTTATGGAAATCGACTTGTCTTGACACGAAAATCTCGTGACAGCAAGTATGTCTTTCTTTGGCAAGACTTCGGAAGGAACCGACTGATGTGCTCTCGGCAGAGCACCGTCTCAAATAATTTTTAGACCCTCTGGTGGAAAATCTAGCAAAGTCGTAGATTTGCACACAGATAGACCGAACTCAAGTTAAAACTCTGTCCTATTCTGCAAAGGCCTGTCTAGATTTAATCTACAAATTTTATTACTTTCTAGGTGATAACGAGAATAATAAAGAACTGATTTCATTAAAAAAACATAAAAATTATAGTTGTGGAGAACTGGATATATGGAAACTGTAGCTTATAACCATGAGAATATCCTGTCCAAGTTTCAAAACAAGATCTCAATGTTCAACGAAGTTATTAAGTAAATTGTAAATCACATGCGAATCAGCGCACTTACACACAAATATTTTACATGACATAAAAGAGTACAAAATTATGAATAATGTGCTTGTTGCTTTTTTCTGTAGATTGTCCATGAAGAGATTTGCGATGACTGGCGATAACGGTTTACCTGTAGAAGTGATTGTTGTATGTAGAGAAGTTGGTGGTCAGAGAGTGATTTGTTATTTCTTTTATGAATTTGCTAACTGCTATAATTTTTATTGTTCGACTAAGCTTTTCGTCATCACTGACATCTTCAGGTCTTAAAGGTTGTTTAAGACCTGAAGATGTCAGTGATGACGAAAAGCTTAGTCGAACAATAAAAATTATAGCAGTTAGCAAATTCATAAAAGAAATAGTAAGGATGGCTGCTAATTTAAACAATACGAAGTGATTTGTTAGTTCAATGATGTGCTGGGGCAATTTGTATGTAGCTTGTATTGTCTGTAGTGCTTCTAAGATCTGTATGTTGGTAAAAAGTGAGACTACACCAAAGCTGACCAGGATATCTGAAAAAGAGATGGCCACATGCGTTGTGAATTTGTTTATCTGTCTGCGTATATAAACTGTTATTAGATTATACGCGTGTGAACACATAGGCTGCGTACGCGTCTATAATACAGTTATACCCACATTCGATGGCGGAGTCTATCCGCGTATCACACGGTCCGTGATTCTCCTCAAAATATATCTCTTTTTTTAATTGAATTAGATATTACATTTTTTCCAGTTTTAATTCTGCAGTTCTTTCAGCTTCTACGTCTACAATATGCAAAGCCTTATTCTGGAAGTCACAGAGTGTATTATAGCGTATAGGTATTACAAATATGGTAATTAGGCCTATCTAAAACACTTAATTCTTCGTATTGTTTAAATTAGCAGCCATCCTTACAATTTCTTTTATGAATTTGCTAACTGCTATAATTTTTTATTGTTCGACTAAGCTTTTCGTCATTAATTTTCATGAAGAAAACACTTAATGTCTGTCGCACAGACTAATTCGTTACTTCAGGAAAACTCATTTCAGATTACGACATAATAATATTTTAACACAATTGTTTAATATTTTTCCTCATTAAAAATAAGGACAGAGAATTTAAAATTTAACAAAAATTATTATGAAATTTTATTTTTCGTGAATTTTTTGTATTTGGTGTTTCCAAATGGGTGTCGAATTTAAATGTTTAACTTATATAAGTCAATAAATTATTAAGGGTGTTATATCGGATTACTACTATCGTTAGAATTTAAGAGACAATGTCTCGACCACAAAACATTCAGTGGTTATTTTAAAGTGGATCTGAGTTAAATAATAGATCCATACTTCTGCGTAAGCGGTCCCGAGATTTATTCACTAATAAGAGCAAACCGTCACAAGAATAAACCACCAAAGTTAGCACAAATAAAGAAAACGCATATACCAAAAAAGTACCGCTACTTACTTGTAGTCCGGTGGACAGAACTGTGAAGCACTAACACACTGGCGCAGGTTCACACAACAGTCTAAATTTTTATGTAATGTATTTGTTTAACTTACACATGAAGACGACCGCAGAGTGTTTAGTGGTCAAAACGGTGTGTGGTAAATTTCTAACTATGGTAACAGTCCAACATTACTTTTCTGATAAAGTTTACATACCATCGCGAAATTTATGTTTAAAGATAGTATAAACGAATAGGTATTAAACGTCTTGTTACAGCTGCAAGAGACATCGGCGTCGAACAGAACGGCGACCAATGGGCTATGCTCTGCTGGTCTCAGCCTCCCAGTGGAGTTCCACTCGGATACATTATCTACTTGACATCAACCACCGATTACATGCCAGCGCATCGTATCTCCTCGCAGCGAAACGTTTCCAAAGAAGAACTGGGTTACCGAGGCGACAGAATTTGCACTTCGTTAACTGATTTAGAATCTTGGAGCGACTTTGAAGCGCGAATAGCCGGATGGGATTTCCAAGAAACAGGAATGATAACCGAGGCCATAACCTTTGACACAAGGGTCAACAGTGAGTAACATTACGGTCAAATTGTCAACTTGTACTTTTGTTGTGACAACACTTTTGCAACATTTCTCACAAATCTAATTATAAAATCAAACAATACACAAACTTACTTTACAACAAACCATATTAATACAATTATAATGTTTCTATATATTTTTTTTATTTCAAAAATTTAATGAAAATAAAATATTGTTATACACGTAAAGTGCTAAAAACAGTTACAAGTAAAATAAACGAAAAAGGTAACAGATTATGTGAGAAAATCAAAGTATTGTTTTACCTTTTAAATGATTGCTTTTTCCTGTAGTAAAAATGCATTGTAATTATAGACACATGAAACAATTTTAATAATGAATTTGTCCTTATTTTTGTTTTCATTCTAATAAAATTTGTTCTCCTGAATGTGGGTATAATTTTATTAATTGGTAATTTACTGAAATTAAAAATGTTATACTTTGTTACCATAGGTCTAAGTGTGTAATAGATATAATGCCATTCAAAGTTAATATTGCTTGACATAACGGTTTTTGAAAATATTGAGGAGGGTTTCATTCTACAGAGGAGCACATACAACATATCGACCGGCAACATTCCTACGTGTTCACAGTCACTTAGTTTATTACTTTAGGTTCTCTTCCAAGGCAACTGAAGTGTTGTTTGACATAAATGACCCTACAAGTTATATTGTTAGTCATTGTATTGAAATATATTTTATTGGAAAAATATGTATTTGTTTACCTATACAAAAATTGTTATTTTTAATATAGAAAATAAATGTTTTAATAACAATTAATTATTGTTTAAAATGTATAATTATTATTCAGATTTTGTATGGTAATTGTAATTATTTATAGTAATTAAAATTTCATAGTTCTCATAAAAAGTAAGTTTTAAAAGCAATCAAATAAAAAATCCTTTAAAAATATAAATAAATAAATAAATTAGAAAATTTCATGCCCGTATGTGTTTATCTCATACAGTTTCGGTATGTCCATTCTATAATATACCGGTAAATGTTTATAAACAAGGTTGTACCTCAGTTTTCAGTGCAAATTAAATGTTAGCTTCTTTTTCACACAGAATAACAAGTACAGGGTTGCCTAGAGGTGTCGTCATGACGGTGTAGTATCAGTAGGTTACTCCCACTTCATTGTTTCAATGAAACCCAGAAAAAATACCAATTTTGTCTGGGGCCTAGGGTACTATATTGCTTATTGACGAGTAAACATTTGAGCTTTGTAAATATGATTGTCATTGGCAAGAGGCTGGTTTCACCTGCATTATATGGCACGACGACTGTAATTATGCCGTGGTTTATCACTTTCTTCATCTCAAGCCTAATGCTTTTACTGGAGGTCACGACCTGTTAAGTCTTAGTACCTACTATAATGCCAATGTCTTGTTTATAATTTATGTACTTTTTCAAACAGCAGAGCGTAAATTGTTTTGCTTAATGGGGGTTTTCATAAAAAACGAAAATCTAACTTTAGACTAATTTAGAAATAATAAACCTTTTGACACCTTTTGTAAAATATCAGAATATTAGTGTACAAATTCATTCGTCTGAAATTACTACTTTAAACTGAAGTCACGTGACACTTTTACTTAAATGTGATTTTATATTTTTTAGTATTTTGATGAGGTAAGTAAAGTATAAATGTAATAAAAATTAATGGAGAGGAAACTAACACATGTTACGTTTGTTTAAGGGACATGCTACAGTTTGAACAACAGCGAGTACAAATGCACGTGTCTGGCAGGTTTCTATGGAGACAATTGTTCCATGTTTAATCCATGTTCCAGCACTGTGTCCCCATGCCAAAATGGAGGAACATGCACTAGGTAAAACAATGCTTTCTCTAAGTTAATTTTATAAAAATATGTTACTAGTACAAAATTTGATAACTCTACTATCAAACAGAGAAACTAGAAAAGAAAGATTAATCTGCAAATAATAAACCTTATTATGGTTGTTGCATAAATGTACAGCTCCTTCCGTTTGAAATTATTACGTTAAACAAAATTCATACATAAGCTACAAATGTGGGATTTATAGTTTTTTAATTTTTTGCTAACGTATGTAAAGTAAAAAAATAATAAACATTAATGGAGAAGGCTAGCGCCTTTTCAACTTAGTATGCCTTAATACTCAAAAGCGCTGTAAAAACTTCAGATTGTATGAACTTCACCATTTCAGTATAAATTAATATAAGTAAGTATTAACAGAAGAATGTGCCCTATCGGAAATATTCCATTCAGTTTTGAGCAGGTATCATTATTGTGTACTGTAGACTGCACAGCGATATCAAATTTTGGAAAAGTATACATTTTCATTTTGACAGTAGATTCGTTTTTCAGCAAATTCCATTTTACACAATAATTTCATCACATTTCTTTTATGCAAAACAAGAAAATCCCTACGTTTTTTAAACGGTAATATTTCGATTAAAATTACATTTACAATTGCTCACATTTCGGACATGTGTAAGCTCCGTCTCAAATGCATGGGGGTTGCTCGTCTGAATCACACGTTTCCTGTTTCCATAAAATGAGTACATTATTTAAGTAAGCTATCTGAAGTGAATAGCAAAAAAACACCGGAAACTAAGTATAGCTAGTGAAACACGGGAAAAGAGAGAGAGAAGGATGGAAACAGAAAATATTCCCGCACTTTGGATGATAATTAGTTTTGATTTCAGTATTGCTGACAACCAGTACGAGTGTAAGTGCCGATCTGGATATCACGGAACTTCGTGCGAACATTTTGACCCTTGTTCCCTTGCTGCATGTACGAATGGAGCGGAGTGTTACAACATCTCTTCAGCCCTTTATGGTTGTAAATGTCGCCCTGGATACACAGGTAATAATATGGATACTAATAATTTTTAAATGTATTTAGTATTTAGTATTAGAAAGCGGTACAGGATTAAGTAACTTAACATATTATAGTAAAACATTCTACTAATTGAGTATACTAAGATTTAGATTTATTTGATTTTTCATTTTATTCTGATTTTTAATAAAAAATAAAATAACTTTTGCATCGTATCTCATTTCTCAGTAGTGAGACAAACACGTCTAACAACTTCACTGGTGATACGAAGTAAATTAATTTTATTTATAGGTAAACTCTGTGAACTGGATATTGACGAATGTGCCAGTAACCCTTGTAAAAATGGTGGAAAATGCAAAGACTTTATCGCTGGCTTCAATTGTACATGTCTTCCGGGTTTTGATGGTAAGTATCGGTTAACGATGATAATAAATTTAATTCGTTCGAAAACTATCAAATTTTTGTTTACTATAACTATTTCGTATTCATTTAATTTTCAGTTCACTTTTGCCCTGTTTACTGGTGTACGTTAGTCATAAAATGTAATAAATTAAATAATAAAGAGTGAGAGAGAGAGAAAGAGTGTGTGTGTGGGCGTGCGCGTATCTAAGTTGTTCACTGGCACTGGAAAGGGATGTTTCACTGTATAATGTCACATACCATCAGCTAGCTTTCTAAATTCCGTTCAGTCCATTGGAGACGATGACACATTGGACGGTTCCGAAACATTGCAGGAGAAATGATGACCAGTGAACAACTCAGACTCCCACTGAAACGAGCAGCTTATATGTCTATCGCGAAAACATCCAAAGCACACACACACACACACACACATGTAAAATTAAAAATTATATATAATTATATTTTACATATCTATTAACATAGATTGTTTATTTATAGTTTTTATAAAGCAATGTGCTGCTTTTTACTTACTGTAAACAAATGTCTTAGATGTTTGAAATCTTTTTTACGAATTAGGAAATATCTTAAATTGAACCAAAGTTAATATAAAACTAAAGACAAATTTTACTTACACCCTACGTTGAGACGCAGAAGTCATCTTTACTTATGAATTAAGTTTCCTCCTGTTCGTCGTGAAACAACTGAGCTTATAATAGTAATACCGCATAGTGAGCTTCAACCGCACAGTATCACTCCTACAGAGAAACATTTCCACACGCCTCTATCTACAACTAATTCTTACAATATTGTCGTACAATAATAGTAACCTACACAATGCGAAAATCTTGACTCTGAACACGCAAGTGAATTTTCCTACCTAAGTTTATACTAATAAACTACATTGACACCACAAGCAATCATACACAGGCAAGAATCCTTAGTGGTAACTTATCTAAGAATATTAAAACGAAAAATGCTGAGGAAAATTTTTGGACCAGTACATAATAACGACGGCTCATAGAAATAAAATACGAAGGAACCGTGAAATAAATAATATAATGCACGGAACTGATATAGTAAGGTTCACAAAGAGTAGAATAATAGCGTGGCTTGGACATACAATGTGTATGAAACAGCACAGAATCCACGGAAAAATTCTATGCTGGAGGCCATTAGGTAGGATATCATATGGAAGGCCAAAGAAAAAATGGATCGAGGATGTTGAGGATAACCTGAGAAATGTGAGGAAATAAAGATAGAAAATAATATATAATGAGAGGGCTGAATGGAGACAAAGGAGATCGTTGAAGAGGTTAAGCCTGCACTAGGTTGTAACGCCAGTACAAGAAAAAGAGTATTTAATGAACGCTTCTCTTCTGTATTCCGAATGCTGTTCATCAAATTTTTTATGCTGACGTGGTAAAATTGCCTTCGTGACTAACATTCTGTCGGTTTCATTGAAAACACTACATCTTTGACAGGGACTGAATTATTTACCAAAGTTACGTTGTGTTTACTATTTGTAAAAACACTTATTTAAAAAAAAATGATACGCAGTGGCAAAGCAGAATACAGTGTTGTAGACTGAACCGCAGTATTGATATAACATAAAAAATTTGGAAAAACTTTTTGAAATGTCTGTGTTAAAGCAGGTATAATAAATTCATTTATACATCGATTTTTGAAAATAAATAACGTATTAAGCATAAATTACTTAAAACCTCCGTATTGTTTAAATTAGCAGCCATCCTTACAATTTCTTTTATGAATTTGCTAACTGCTATAATTTTTTATTGTTCGACTAAGCTTTTCGTCATTACTGACATCTTCAGGTCTTAAACAACGTTTATCAACTGTACGTTGTATGCTTTTATACTTTAGGCCCCTCCCCTTATGTCATCGCCCCTCCTATTGGTTCTAGCTGCTACCGCTCTTCACGGGAACTTTGTCTACCTTTTTCCGTTAGGCATTTTTCTAACGTCCGTCAAATTGTTTTAAGAATCTCCCGTTAATTTCTTCATTCTTGACTTATAATTTTTTTGTAACCTTTTACATTTCGTCATTTTTTAGTGTTGAATAACACACTAAAAAATGACGAAATGTAAAAGGTTACAAAAAAATTATAAGTCAAGAATGAAGAAATTAACGGGAGATTCTTAAAACAATTTGACGGACGTTAGAAAAATGCCTAACGGAAAAAGGTAGACAAAGTTCCCGTGAAGAGCGGTAGCAGCTAGAACCAATAGGAGGGGCGATGACATAAGGGGAGGGGCCTAAAGTATAAAAGCATACAACGTACAGTTGATAAACGTTGTTTAAGACCTGAAGATGTCAGTAATGACGAAAAGCTTAGTCGAACAATAAAAAATTATAGCAGTTAGCAAATTCATAAAAGAAATTGTACTTAAAACCTTGCTGAATATTTGATATCACAAGGATTTTAATAATGAAAACACCATATTTAATTCCAAAAAATATTTTTATTATATTTCCAAACACAGAGAGTGTACAGAAGAAACTTATAGTTTTCATAGTTTTGTAAACCGTTGAAACTTTTTTAATTTTAAATAAAAGTTACGCATTTTTACAGTAATATACTTTTAAATTGACGCATATCGTGGACGTCAACTGATGGTACCTTGTATTCTCTAATACTTGCGTATACAGTCCTTAGCCATGTATTGATTCAGCGGCTCGGACAGGTAGGTAAGCCAAAATATTTATGAAAAATAAATAATTGGTAGTAAACCGAAGGAAAGTTCAAGAACACTTTGAACGGCTTAGGTCGCTGAGACGGTGAGGACATGTTGAAATTGAGAGATCGGAAAGAACGGACATCGGCAAGTTGAAATTACGATACTACAAAGAAAAGATTAAATAGGAATGTAACAACGGTACAATAACGGGTTTCTAAAAATAATAATTGATAAAAGAAGAAGAAGGAGAAGGCGAAGGAGAAGGTCACAACATTTCGAAAAAAATAAAATGAGAAATGTCAAAACCAAATAATTGATACATTTTAGGTACAAATTTTAATATTTTTGGGTAGAAATAGTAACAGGTAGTAATTCAAAAAGAAGAAGAAGAAAAAGAAGGAGAGAAAAAGGACAAGAGAGATGATGATTATGATTAACAACAATAAGTACAGGAATACGATCAATTTGTTGAGATCTGTCACTAACTTTGTATGCGACAATGTTATTACCGTCGTCCCCTGTCATGCAAACTTATTACTTACTGTATTATTATCACCATCCATTATCATAATAACTTTAATACAATAGTTATAGTTTTATGTCATAGATGCACATACTTTGTACAACAAGTGCATACCTATTTTCTGCAGTTTTTGCTAATTTTGCAAGCCAGTTACCGTCAATGTGTCACTTGGAAATATTTGAATTTTAAAGTATATACTGGTAAATGGAACCATGCCCTCTTTTTACTCGACGTGATTTTATACTGTCCGATTTAAAAGCAGTCAGTCTGTATTAAGTGCGTAGTACATATAATTAGATCCATGACGTTTCCGAGTGTTATCACTAATTAAATTATATTATTACCACACGGAACACAACTAGTTTAGACAGAATAATTTTTTAATTTTTACCTCACTGATTGAACCTGATTTTGCTCATTAATATTTGTTTGAAATTTTGTCCTGTCTGGCGTGTGTATAATTTGTTATATTCTGAGCAGTTTAATTTGTACATGCCGAATGTTTAGAATGTAACAAATTCTATATAGGTCATGCAGGACATAGCTTCAAACAAAGGTACACTGAACAAATAAATTCATACATACACCCCACCTTTCCTTTGCAAACCATCTCATTTACTCAGACCACATATTAAAAATTCCCGAACAAACACATAAAAACGTGTAGATACAATATCCTAAACGAACAGTCATAGTATATTGCAACAATACATATATTTGCAGATTTGCCCAGGGCGGTATGTTTCATAAATAGTTAGTGTAAAAAGAATAAGACGAACAGTTTTATACAATTTTGTGCGGCAAATGCAGGCTCTGGCCTGTCGAAAGTGCACCTACTTCGATAGTTAAAAATACAGCGTTTGTGTGCGTGTGTAGGTTAGCCAGTTCCGAACTGCATTGAACGAAAAGATGGGGTGATGCGTACGGCTGTAATCAGGTTTCAACAGGATTAAAAGAAAGTAATTATACGTTTTAAACCTGTAAACAAAGACAACCCAATTATAAAGACACCATTACATAAAGGAATTTTTAATGAATATGGTGATATAAAAATTATTACCAAATGTGCAATATTAAAGATGCTAACTAATTAATATTAATTACTAGTGTAATTAAATAGTAATTAATATGTGTAGTATATGTCAGTTTCCAGAAAAAATTACGCAAACAATGATATCACTCATGTGACGAGTATGTTCATGAGTTCACGATAATTAAACAAAAAGGGAGTGTAATAAAAAGGACGCTTTGCATGAACGGACAATATCTGACATGTCGAAAACAGTCCTGAACCTGTCAAATTGCCTCCAGTATAAATACCACTGGCAAATTTGGGTGATCAGACATTCAGACTCAAGAAATCTACACACGACGTCACGCTGCCCGTTTGCAGATCGACCAGGACACACCCACTGTACCACACTCACACCAAGACGTAAGGAGGAATTCTGGAGCATCTCCAGCAACAACCCTTAGAGACAACGAACACACCATCAGAATAATAATAATCATCATCATCATCATACTCTCAAGATTCTGGACACACACACACACGGAACGGTAATGGCAAAATGGTAAAGCTCTAAAAAGAACTGAACTATAAACATTAAATAATTAAAGTTTGTAAGTTAAATATTAGAAATAAGAGAATTTAATTTAATAACAAAAAATTAGAAAAGAAATACCAATCTTTTGTTTTATTTTTGGGTGTGTCAGTAGAAATAAATAATAGATTGGGAGTAAATGGTAGATTATTTTTATTGTGTTTATAGCAACAATTAAATTCTTGAGTTTTGATATTATTTTGTTTGTAAATGAGTTACTACTTTTATCTAAAATTTGAGTTAATTTCAGACACACAAAAATAAAAAGAATTTAAATAACTTGTTCAACATGTTTGTTTAGTTAGTAAGATTATATGGGTGTTTATTTTTGTTGTACGTTATGAATAGCATAGCATGTTACAGTATATTTGTAAAGCTTATAAAGGTGAATATTTATTTGTCTAATGTTTGAAATTTTAATATTTAAATATTTTTCTATTAATTTATAAATTTTAGAATGATTATTTGAAACGGTTTTAATTAATTATTTTATGTCAACAACATCTCACGCCTCTTTAAAAATTATTTAATTATTGTGCAACTACATATACTTGACGCAACGAGAAACAAAATCCTGGGACCTGGCCGGTGTAATACACTTTATAGTTGCGTTGAGCACATGGTAATATATTTGTATAACTGTTGTAACGTTGCAATATATCACACATACTATTTGAACATATTATACAACTCACACACATCTACAGGATCTAGCAGCAGTCTATGATAAGCAAAAACTGGTTCAGGCAGTGAGGTAAAAATTTAGGAAAATATTTATTTAAAATAATTGTGTTCCTTGCCACCATAATACATTTTAGTTACGTATATAATTAGACCCTCTGAGAAGTTATATAAATGTAAACGATTGCACATGAACAGCTAATATAGCATAGTTGCAACATTTATGTGCATATGAATCGTTTATGTACAGTTTTGTGTTGCAGTATTGGGGTACTTATACAGTTCTGTGCTTCACTTCAACGTGGCGACAATTTCGGACCCCTACCTTCTTCCACTGGCGTTACAACGCAGTGTGGGGGATTAGCCTCTTCAACGGGTTTCCTCCTTTCAGCCCTCCTACTGCTTCTCCATCACTCTTCTCCATTTTCTTATCTCCTTATTCCTAAGATCCTTCTCAACGTCCTCGATCCCTCTCTTCCTTGGCTTTCCTCTTGATCTCTTACCTATTGATTTCCAGTCTAGAAATTTTCTGTTGTACCATTCACATTTTATGTCCAAGCCACGCTATCCTTCTACCCTTTGTATTTCAACGGGGTGTTCAAATTCTTTTTTGAATTAAACGGAAAAATTATAAAGTGAATGAACTCCATATGTGTTCTTGTTTACTTTGTTGTAATCAAGAGTATAGTAAAGTTACATAAACACATCTAAAATTTAACAAAGCAATGAAAAAATAAAGATAGCATGTTACAAAGTAAATATAATTCAAATCGCACGCATTGTTCGAACACACACACACACACACACACACACACACATACACACACACACACACACATACACACACACACACACACACACACACAGCATCGCGATCTTTCGAAAATCTATCCCGTCGCCAACAACAAGACGGACAGCGCTACCTACGGCAGCCTCTGAAGAAGCCTTTTAAAGGTGAAAGCCGGTTTACGATTTTACTTATAGAAAACTTCTATAAGTACTTGTTCCGAGTCGTTATTACAATAGTGATATTTATATAATAAACATTACGAGAGAACTGCACAAATTTTCTTTGTCTTCTTCAGACAATGGCAATAATAAATGTGTTACTTAGTACATGTCTGCAAATAATTGTAGCCAAATAAAATTAAATCAGTGTATCCGTTTTGTCACATAAGTGAGCACTATAGGCTCTCAAAACCGTGCTACTGGGTGTTCAATTAATTGGTTGGCAGCATATTTTGTTTTAGTTGGTAAACAAATCGCGTCACCGATAGAGGTGATGTTCTTCCTCGCATAACTAATTAACCTATTTATTCCATTCAACTTCTATCACTACACTTTTATAGCCACAGTTTTTCAATTTTTCATATTTACTTCTTTCATTATCCCTCGAAGGCTGTTTAACCTTCAAAGCCCCCATCGATGCACAACTCTTTAAAATATACTTTGTCACTTTCAGTTTCTGTAAACGATGCAAATTGTTTGCATTGGAGGCTCCTGAATTTCTGCGCGCAATTGTACAGAATAAAATCTTCGCTATATTATATTACTGTTTATATGAAATAATCTTTATGTATTTTGTTTTCCTAACTTGTTCTGAAGTTTTTTAATCCGTGCTGGAAAAAGGTTTTCTGTTTATCTGTTAGGAAAATACTCTTCTTTAGACGAGTCATAAGGCAAACATGTAGACGTGTCTGCAAATTCTGAACGTTTTTTGGAAATTCTGTGATGACTGCGGTGTTTCGACATTAAAGTAATATTTCTGCATCCTTTTACTAACACGATATATCTCACAGGAAGATTGGTAGGAAACTAAGAGTGATTCCGTCCGCTTTGTTGTTCGGTTCGCCACCAGACCAATCTGATGGCAAGACGACCTTTGCTTTTCACGTGCTACTCAAAGTATAAATTTGGTAAAAATAATTTTTTCGTCGAGATTGTTAAGAATGCACAGTTTTTAGATGACATTTATTCCTAACAAGCAAATACTCTGAGTTACAACTTCAACTTTAATTTTCTTTGCTAAACTTGTGCTGCTACCACTAATACTCACTTACACTTCCATGAGCGCTTTCAAGCCTCTCGGCTCATATTCAGAAGCTCTCTTGTTTCCATCTGAAGATGAGCCGAGAGCTTGAAAGCGTTCATGAAATTGTAAGTGAATATTAATGGTAGCAACACAAGTTTAGCAAAAGTTAGACTTAACCACTAAATTGTATTTATCGTTCAAATTTAATTGTCAACCAACGACACTGACATTATCCGAATCAATGTTTAGAAGTTTTGGTTATTTTAGTGACTGATTAAAATTTATAACAAATTTACTGTGCGACTAACAACTAGAGTGTATTCATTTTGCATCGTCGCGCTGTGACTCTAGTCCTGGAATGCACATTACATACGCTCACCCCTCTGTTGTTACTTTGTCTGGACGGGATTTCGAGATAATACCAAATACGTTACGTAGAAAAGTGTTTATGCAAAGAAGTACTGCGCACTGTTTGGCCGCTATCGTTTCTCAAAACTCTAATTACAATACTGAAACTATTGGACAATACACTTGTGTGAATAGAAATGCACAACTGTAGGTTGAATTTCTTATAAATAGTAATAGGTATTGTACGATATTATTTTGAAAGATTGAAAGTAAGACGGCTTTCTTACTGTATAATTTGATAGCCTCTGGTGAGCTCTATAGCAGTGTAGCATGCAGAATTGCTAACAAGAAATAAATAATATCAAAATGACTTACCGTAATCTCACGACTGGGTTGATCCTGACACTCAGGCAGGATAGACTGGTTGGGAAGAGGATAGGTTACATGCAAGGATTTCTACCTGCCGAGGAGTCCCGACTCGTGGATGGTAACACTAAGATGGTTGGCGAACGACAAAGCCTTCAGGTCCAGTGCATGAATGGACCCTACAAACGTCATAGTGCCAACTTCGAAAAAATGGAAAATTGTTGACCGGTTCGATCCAAAATATCGAACACCGGCCTCCGTTGACCGCAGTGGGTCAACCACCAACTACACCAAAAGACATGGCCAAAATACATTACAAAAAATTTGGCTTTTGGTGCTCAGGAACACTCTCTGAAAATTACCCTCCAACACAGGAGGGGGTCACACGCAAACACAAGAAAATACAAACATACAGCAAAACATGCAATTAATTAGAAAACCATGCCGAATAACTCCGCCGCGGGCGCATCGACCAGGCGAGCAATCCGAAAGGTTCGGGTAGAGCAGACAAAACCCAACAACATGCAATAAACAATGGCCCAGCCAAACACAATGTAAAACTCAGCAAATCAACTCAGTTAATATTCCCTTGTTCTTTACGTTTTTTATTTATTTTTTTTAATTTATTTTTTTTAATTTATTTTTTTTATTTTGTGTTTCCTTTATTTTTTATCATTTTTTTTTGCTTATTTTTGTTGGTGTTGATTTGTTGAGCATCCATAACTCCCAATAAACTGGCACAACGCCATGCCAGAAACATCCCACAATGTAAACTTCACTGCGGACAACAGCTGGAAGGAATCACCTGGGAAATCCCAGAAAAGTGTCAAGTAAGTCCACAACACAATCATTGAAACTAATTCTGCTCACCCGAAAAACGAGACAAACCCAATCAAGAAGATATAGGCAACCTGTATAATTTAATAGCAGGTCGTTCAAAAGAACCTGCTGAAGTTTTAACTAAAGCGCGACGAACAACCCCGTCGCTCCCCGGAAACACAGCTGAAACTCGGCCAAGGGGCCACATCAGGGGAGGAGAATTCTGTTCCTCCATAACCACCAGATCACCAGCCATTAAGTTTCTGGACTTAGACGACCACTTCGATCTGGCATGAAGTGCTGTCAAGTATTCCAAACGCCACCTTTTCCAAAATGCTTGTTTTCCAAAGCGGCAATTTGTTTGTAATGACGGACGGTCCCTTCATTTAACGAGACTTCAGATTCCGGGGGCGCGGTAATGGGGCGGCCAACCAAAAATGACCAGGCGTTAGAGCCTGGTAATCACTTGGATCTGAAGATAGGGCAGTTAAAGGACGGGAATTTAAGATTGCCTCAATGCGAATGCATAAAGACGAAAATTCTGCTACGGTCAACGACCTGGTCCCAATCATGCGTTTCATGTGAAACTTGCCCGACTGGACAGCCCGTTCCCACAAGCCACCCTGATGAGGGGCAGACGGAGGGATAAATTTAAACTCAATGCTGTTGTCAACAGCAAAAGCTGTTATCTGAGCTGACAGGTCAGGATTGGAAAGAACATTTTTGAGCTCCCGTTTAAGTTCGGAGCGCGACCCCACAAAATTCCTACCACAATCCGAATACAGTGTTTTCGGAGCACGACGACGACTAATAAACCGCCTCAACACATCAATAAACTGGGGCGTTGAAAGATCCATAGCTACTTCAAAGTGAACTGCTTTAGTGGCTAAGCAGATGAAAATGCATAGATAAGCTTTGACTATAGATGCCTTCCGAACAGCGTAAGCCCGTACCAAAAAGGGGCCAGCATAATCCATGCCGGAAGAATAAAATGGAGGTGCCAGATTAACCCTAGGAATTGGCAGATCCCCCATTAACGGGTTGGTGGGGCGAGGACGCTCCCTGAAACAAGGAAGACATTTCCAAATTATGGTTCTTATGACCTGACGTGCGGACGAAATCCAATAATTTTGGGCAAGTTGAAATTGAACTTGCAAGGGCCCAGCATGACCTAACCACACATGGGTGTGATGAATTAGCAACCCTACTAGGTGGTGATGCTTGGGCAGTAAAACCGGAAAACGATTTCTAGTAACCGCAGAGTTGGTCAAGCGACCGCGTACTCGAATGAGGCCGAAATCATCTATAAACGGGACCAGGCGCTGAATGCGGACCGGGAGCCGCTTACCTAAACGAAGAGCCGCGAGCTCCTGTCCAAACACGCTGCGCTGAATGTAGCGTAAAATATACTTAACAGCCAACCTCTTCCAACCCACGGCTGTGGAAGCTTCAATCCGCGAAGGCATAGCCCACCTTAAGATAGCTGAGGTAACCCCCACCACTAAGGGCCACGAGGACAAGTGCTCAAACAATTCCACCCGGGACTCCTGAGTGAGAAACGAAGAGACCTTGGTCTCCAAGGCTACATCTTGCACGTCGTGATTCGGGCGATAATTAATAGGAGGCCAGTGCAGAGCATTATGCTTTAACCAATCTGGCCCTGACCACCACAATGTCGACGACCGGAGGCTGGAGAGTGACGTACCTCTAGAGGCTAAATCAGCGGGATTAGAAACCCCATGAACATGACGCCAAGACTTAGTATCGGTCCACTCGGTAATGGCAGCCACCCGATTAGCAATAAACGTCTTCAATTTAAAAGTAGGCATATTCAGCCAATCCAAAACAATGGTCGAGTCCGTCCATAAGAAAACTTGACTCAATTGAATACATGACGAGAATAAGCCAACATAATGACGAACAAGTTTGGCTAAAAGATAAGCTCCCAACAACTCCAAACGTGGGATTGATAAAGTTTTAAGAGGTGCCACTTTAGTTTTAGAAGACACCAACGAAACCACCGGAGGACCAGAGTCAGTATAAATGGACAGGTAGAGGACGGCCGCGTAACCAAACTGGGAAGCATCACAGAAACCATGTAAGATAACCCTTTCAATATGCCCACCGTTAGGGAGGAATGGTCGGGAAATAGTAATTACCGAAAGATGATTCAAAGAGGACAGGAATTGACTCCAATAATCATTTAAGTCCTTATTGAGAGGAGCATCCCAATCCAAGCCCTCTGCCCAGAGTTTTTGGAAGAAAGCCTTGGCCCTGAAAATCACTGGCGAAAGCCAACCACATGGGTCAAATAATTGTGCCATCTGGGATAACACGACACGTTTGGTAAATTGAACCTGAGCATTTCTGCAACAGGCCAAAGGAGGAAATGAGAAGAAATCGGTTGAATGGTCCCAACCTAAACCCAGAATATCCTTATCCTTAGCAACGACGGAATCACTCGTAGCGGCTGATTCAGGTAGTCAGTCGGGTTGATTAGTACACCATTTTTTCAAATTGAACTCTCCTGAAGACAACAACAGAATTAGTTCCTGTTGTAATTTGCAAAGCTCTGATTTTGAATCAGCCCCAGCAGCAATATCATCAACAAAAATATTACGGCTAAGTACCGCCGCTCCCGCAGGAAAATTAATTGCCTCATCCTGAGCCAGCCCCTGCAAGGTTCGCAACGCCTGAAAAGGGGCGCAAGCCAGCCCGTAAGTAACGGTACGCAGAGCGAAAACCCTTAGTGGGGCGGTAACCTCCTCACGCCATAAACTACACAGGTAGGCCGAGTCATCAGGACGCATGGCAATTTGGCAATACATCTGTTCGATGTCGCACGTGAAAACATGGCTAAACCGCCGAAACAAAGTCGAAACGTCGGACAGTAAGGTCTGCAACTTAGGGCCGACACATAACACGTCATTTAAGGAAATCCCAGAGGACGTCTTCATGCTGGCGTCAAACACCACCCTTATTTTTGAAGTATCACCTCTAACTTTAAAGATACCATGATGAGGGATGAAATATTTTGGAAAATTGGGGTCAGACACCAATGACATATGCCCCTGAGCGACAGAATCCGTTATAAATTGCACATACTGGCTCTTAAACTGACTGTTAGACGCAAATTTCCTTTCTAACGCAAAAAACCGAGACATGGCTCCCTTAAGGGAATTTCCCAAAGTGTGAGAAGAGTTTTGAAGAACGGCAAGCGCACCTGGTAACGACCCGACGGCAACCGAATTGTCGACTCCATGTAAAACCTTTCAGCAAAGTGATCCTCTTCAGATAAATGGTGGGGCACAGCTGGAGGCTCTTCGACCTCCCAAAACCGATGAACTTGCTCAAGTAGGTTTGTTGTATCCGTTGATAATGTTGTGACGGAAGGATAAAAGTGGTGGAAATGACAGTGAAGCTGATGTGCAGATACTAGATACAAAGGAAGGCCAGTGAGACCGCTAGCACAAGTCAATGCACAATTAAGTGAAATTGGGGCTCTACCCATAATCACAAACCCAAAACGTGTCCTAACTGCAACAGGCAAACCTGCACCAAAGGGAATAGTCTCTCCCAAAAGAATAGCCGCTACAATATCGGCTCCAAACAACGCATCAATTGGGGCTGCTACATCGAAGGTAGGGTCAGCTAACAAAAGGTCTTTTGTAGATCAAATATATTGGAACTTACCGTCTGCGGCTTTCCAGAAACAGCGTCTTTATAAATTTACATGTTTCGGGACCCTTGTCCCATCATCAGAATTTAAAAGTAATTGTGTATCATTTAAATATGATACACTTGTCAAACACTTAAAATATTAAAATCTAATATAAAATAACTTAATATAACATATTATAATATTTACAACGAGTACGAAGGTTACCGATGTACATCGTATGAAAACCGACCGCGCACTAATCTATGTCTCGCTCCCACCACGACAGTAGCGCAAGGCAGTGTTGTACAATACATTTGATTTGAAGACCAATTTATCATTTAAAACATGCGGCTTGGTACCAATATTATTGTGTGCTTTATAAATTTCGTATTCTTCAAGAGCGTTCAAATATCGCCCTTTCTTACATATGTGAAGGGGTTTCAAATTAGTTTTAAAATTTGTGTAGCTATGATTTTCGGAAATGAGGTGTTCTGCAAATTTTGACTTGACACTGTCCAAACTGTGAAAATGTGTAGGCGGCCTATGTTCTAAAAATCTTTTTAAAAAACCACGTCCTGTCTGGCCCACATAAAAAGCGTCGCAATCGTCACATATCAATTTGTAAACACCAGTTTTGTGTTCAAGGCTGGTGGTTCTGCGGACACGAAGATTATTCATAATACTATTAGTGGTCTTATAAGTGACCTTGATATTACTGGTTTTACCAAAAATTGACCCAAAGATCTGTGGCATAAGGTATGTGTACGGTGTTGCAATATATTTGCGTGTTGTATTTTCGCGTGTTTTACGTCCGATAATGTTGCTATGTCCTTTCTTATGTTTTCGAAGGATGTTATTCACCATATTGACATCATAACCATTAGCGACAGCAATGTGTTTAATGGTGTCCAACTCTTCACGGTATTCTTTATCACCGAGGGGCAAAGATAAAAGTCTGTAAATCATACTGTGGAAGGCAGCTAATTTTTGTGATAAAGGATGAAACGACTTAGCATGTATTACAATGTCAGTCGTTGTGGGTTTTCTATATATGTCAAATTGCAACTTTTTATTATTATTGTCCATAGCAACAGTCAAATCTAGAAAATTCAGTTTACCATTTTCTTCACTTTCAAGCGTGAACCGCATTTTGTTATTGATATTATTCAAATGATTATGTAAATTATCAATTTGTCTTTGTGTACCTTTGTATATTAAAAAGGTATCATCAACATACCTGCCGTAAAATATTATGTTACTCCTGTGTTTGTTATTAGTAACAATGAATGAATTTTCGAAATTATTTAGGTATATATCTGCAAGAAGACCTGAAAGTGGAGAACCCATTGCTAACCCATTTTGTTGTCTGAAAAATTGATTATTGTGGGTAAAGTAATTTTGATCAAGAACTAACTCCAAAATGTGCATCAATTCATTTATATTATTAATATCCAATTTATTAGTATTAATAAGGTTAGTCCTAAGTATACGCAAGGTCTCCGCTACTGGTATATTCGTATACAAATTCACAATATCAAAGGAAATAAGTTTGTGGGTCGGTTCAACTATTAAATTTTTAACTTTATTCACAAAGTCAACGCCATTAATCAGACTATGATCATTAATTATATGTATATTGTGTTTTATTATGGTGACTAACTTTTTAGCTGTTTTATACCCCGGAGCAGTAGTGAAATTTACTAACGGTCTCAAGGGGATAGCATCCTTGTGGAGTTTGGGTAATCCTGTTAAAACGGGTGCTTTGGAATTTATTGGTTTTAAAGATCTTCTTGTTTGTTCATCAAACAAATGGGTGCATCTGTTTATACATTGATTTAATTGTTTTAAATAATTTTCTGTTGGGTCCGAATTTAGTAAATCAATGCTGTTGTTAATAATGAAATTTTGTATTTTATTGTTATAATCTTCACTGTCCATAATAACCACAGTATTGCCTTTGTCAGCTTTAGTGACAAGAGCTTTATTGTCAAATAATTTTTATTCTAATCCTATTAAAATTTTCCGTTCTTTATTATAATTATTATTTGGTAAAGGAATAGAGGAATGAACATTATTATACCGATTTTTAATAATTTTATTAAATTTTTCGTTTATTAAGAAACGTGTCTGGTCTTGATCCTTCTGATCAAGCATTGCCTTAACAACAGTCTCTGCATTGATAATTTCTGCAATAATTTGCTTACGATCAAGACTCAATTTGTGTACAGGAAGATTATAATTCAAACCTTTACTCAACAAATCAGTTTCATCAGTATTTAAAACAAGGGACGTTAAATTCTGTAACCGCGTATGAAATTTGTGTTTACATTTGATATTGTTGGATGTCGGTAACTGATCATTCAACAACCTTTGTAGTTTATCTGATTGTTTTATACGCATTTGATAAACTATTCGCCTGACGTCATTGTTTATAAAATCCAGATAATGATTCAGTACGGCTGGATGCGTGTTATCTAATAATTGTAGATGTAACTTGTATAATGTATAATTTAAGTTTGACTTTTTAGTGTATAGAGATTTAATTTCTTCTTTAACTCTATAAATTTCTACGTATTTTTTGGTTTTTGCTTCAGCAATAGATGAACCTTTAAGTATAATAATAGCATACTTCGGTATAACCTTGTTCTCCAAACACGATTTGTTGAAATTAATGTGTAAAATAGTTTTGTGTAATTGGACTTTAATATTTTGAAATTTTCGTACTAAGTTTGCACGACTTGCAGTACTCATGTTTAAAAGGAATAAATCCCAAATATTAAGTACCAAGCCACGTGTTGTTCAATCAAATATATTGGAACTTACCGTCTGCGGCTTTCCAGAAACAGCGTCTTTATAAATTTACATGTTTCGGGACCCTAGTCCCATCATCAGAATTTAAAAGTAATTGTGTATGAAGATTATAACAATAAAATACAAAATTTCATTATTAACAACAGCATTGATTTACTAAATTCGGACCCAACAGAAAATTATGTAAAACAATTAAATCAATGTATAAACAGGTGCACCCATTTGTTTGATGAACAAACAAGAGGATCTTTAAAACCAATAAATTCCAAAGCACCCGTTTTAACAGGATTACCCAAACTCCACAAGGATGCTATCCCCTTGAGACCGTTAGTAAAGTTCACTACTGCTCCGGGGTATAAAACAGCTAAAAAGTTAGTCACCATAATAAAACACAATATACATATAATTAATGATCATAGTCTGATTAATGGCGTTGACTTTGTGAATAAAGTTAAAAATTTAATAGTTGAACCGACCCACAAACTTATTTCCTTTGATATTGTGGATTTGTATACGAATATACCAGTAGCGGAGACCTTGCGTATACTTAGGACTAACCTTATTAATACTAATAAATTGGATATTAATAATATAAATGAATTGATGCACATTTTGGAGTTAGTTCTTGATCAAAATTACTTTACCCACAATAATCAATTTTTCAGACAACAAAATGGGTTAGCAATGGGTTCTCCACTTTCAGGTCTTCTTGCAGATATATACCTAAATAATTTCGAAAATTCATTCATTGTTACTAATAACAAACACAGGAGTAACATAATATTTTACGGCAGGTATGTTGATGATACCTTTTTAATATACAAAGGTACACAAAGACAAATTGATAATTTACATAATCATTTGAATAATATCAATAACAAAATGCGGTTCACGCTTGAAAGTGAAGAAAATGGTAAACTGAATTTTCTAGATTTGACTGTTGCTATGGACAATAATAATAAAAAGTTGCAATTTGACATATATAGAAAACCCACAACGACTGACATTGTAATACATGCTAAGTCGTTTCATCCTTTATCACAAAAATTAGCTGCCTTCCACAGTATGATTTACAGACTTTTATCTTTGCCCCTCGGTGATAAAGAATACCGTGAAGAGTTGGACACCATTAAACACATTGCTGTCGCTAATGGTTATGATGTCAATATGGTGAATAACATCCTTCGAAAACATAAGAAAGGACATAGCAACATTATCGGACGTAAAACACGCGAAAATACAACACGCAAATATATTGCAACACCGTACACATACCTTATGCCACAGATCTTTGGGTCAATTTTTGGTAAAACCAGTAATATCAAGGTCACTTATAAGACCACTAATAGTATTATGAATAATCTTCGTGTCCGCAGAACCACCAGCCTTGAACACAAAACTGGTGTTTACAAATTGATATGTGACGATTGCGACGCTTTTTATGTGGGCCAGACAGGACGTGGTTTTTTAAAAAGATTTTTAGAACATATGCCGCCTACACATTTTCACAGTTTGGACAGTGTCAAGTCAAAATTTGCAGAACACCTCATTTCCGAAAATCATAGCTACACAAATTTTAAAACTAATTTGAAACCCCTTCACATATGTAAGAAAGGGCGATATTTGAACGCTCTTGAAGAATACGAAATTTATAAAGCACACAATAATATTGGTACCAAGCCGCATGTTTTAAATGATAAATTGGTCTTCAAATCAAATGTATTGTACAACACTGCCTTGCGCTACTGTCGTGGTGGGAGCGAGACATAGATTAGTGCGCGGTCGGTTTTCATACGATGTACATCGGTAACCTTCGTACTCGTTGTAAATATTATAATATGTTATATTAAGTTATTTTATATTAGATTTTAATATTTTAAGTGTTTGACAAGTGTATCATATTTAAATGATACACAATTACTTTTAAATTCTGATGATGGGACAAGGGTCCCGAAACATGTAAATTTATAAAGACGCTGTTTCTGGAAAGCCGCAGACGGTAAGTTCCAATATATTTGATTGAACAACACGTGGCTTGGTACTAAACATTTGGGATTTATTCCTTTTAAACATGTCTTTTGTAGCCTGCTTAACTTCAGGCAACCCCTGGAACCTAGGTGAGTCCGACGAAATCTTAGACAGAATTATGGAAGCATGGTTAGACGCCACAACCTCGCGTTTTAAAGTTTCCAAGGACAGATGGCACACCTTTTTTGCTTTGGTGGCAATATCACCTATCCCATTGACACTTACTGAAGCGTCAAAAAAAGCGCACTTTAAGCGAGATCCACATGCTTCAGTGATAAAAGAAGCGTGGGACGCGCTATCCAGGATGGCCCTAACTACAATATAACCACCATTGGGAGACGACAAGGCCGCCAGACATGTGGCTAACAGAACCCCTGCAGGATGGGGCAGAGACACGGTCAGAGTAGTGCTAGACAGATCAACTTTGTCAACAAGCGATGACCCCGAAGACTTGAGTTCAGCTGTTTCAGAAATCTGTGAACGAGACGGAGACGGACGGGGATTTTTGAAATGAAGTAAAGTGTGGTGGTACTTAGAGCCACACGTTTTGCACCTATTTTTGCACCAGCCCGAATGTTTATGTTGGAGGCACGAAAGACATTTTTTATTTTTAAGACTTTGAAATCGAGCCCTAGGGTCCTTACTCAGCCACGCCGGACACTTGAGAAGCACATGGGTCCGGGAATCGCAATGAAGGCAACGTGAACTAGATGCATCCCGTTGCGTAACCTCCGCAGATAACGTAGACACAGCAAGAGGAGTAGCCTTAGAAAAGGGAACCTTCTGGGTTTTCTGGTGGCTAGTGCTAGAAAGAGCAGGTAAAGCCGATTCCAAAGATGCCTGTTCTTTCTGTTCTGCCATAGCGGTTAAAAATGTCATAATTTCTGTTAGGGCAGGGAGATTCTCTTTGTCCGTAACAGACGCCTCAAAGCGTTCACGCAATGATAGATCCAGCCTTGATAATACAAAAGACGCATATATTGCTTGATATATATCAGCAATGTTTAGAGCTGACAACGCTGAAAAGTTAGCATTGAAGCTGTCCACCAATTTTCTAATAGACGCAGCTGATCGCATAGAAGCGGCTGGTAACTAAAGCAGATTGGTACAATAAACCCGGGCGGCCAAACGAGGATTGTGATAACGACTTTTAAGAGTTGACAGTGCAAGCGAATAACTATCGTCAACTATGGGAAGCACGGCAACCTTCTCATAAGCCTCACCCTTAAGATGAGTCAGTAAATATAACAATTTCTGCTTTGGAGTGAGGGCAGGACTTTCGAACACTAATGTGGTGAACTTTGACCAAAACTCGGACCAACATTTAGCCTGGCCATCAAAACAAGGTAAAGAAAGTTTCGGCAATTCATGAACGAGAACACCTGAGTGCCCGCCACTTACCGATAAAAACCGACCGGAACCCACCGGTATCTCTGGTTTAGTTAGTTTTGACGCTAAAATGCTACCCCGGACATAAATATCCTTAATTTGAGCTACCACCGAAAAAATGTGGTCCTCGTCCAACCCCTGGGGCAATGACTCGGCCGATAGGTAAGGATCTACCTTACCTAGAAGGTCCTGATGTTCTTCGGACAACCTGGAGGCCTCATGCTGATTCACGGCTCTTAATTGCGGCAACCCTTCCAACTTATTTATGAAATGTTGTAACGCAAGTATTCCCACCGAAGTGGCCCGGTCAAAAGCTGCCAGCGACAACTTAGCAGGCATACTGAATTAAAAAATATCGCGCAACCGACAACCACCCTGAATGAGAGAATTAGAATTTGAACAATAATCACGACCAGACCTAGCCTAACAGTGATCCAGATAACTAGGCGTCTGACACAACTACTTTTCATAAACAATACCGAGCAAGATAAATACAAAAGTAAATTAGTGCAAGGCAAAATACAACTTACACAATCCAACCGGCGAATAGTACCAAACACAATAAAATACATACTCAAAAAAACACGCAACAAATTGATTTACACAGTGCAAAAGCACGACAAAAAAACACAAGTTGCACAAGATTACAGCACATACGGTGCAAAATAATGGTACACAAAAGTGTACCCAAAAAACATGTATAATACCAAATAGAATAAGTACACACAAAAACACAGCAAAGTACAATATACAACAATTCACCAGTTACCGAACCAAACACAATAACTTGGACACATTAAATGCAAAAATTGATTATCAACGCGGCGTGTATGGACAGGATATCGCATATGCAAAATATAAACCGCACCAAAAGGTAATAGTCAATGCCAAAAAATTAAATATAAAGGCAGGCTATACCGAAACCCGGATAACCTAAAACCAAACCGTTCCCTTTACGCCTGACAGTCGCAAACACGTAACGCGCAATTTCACGTGGAAAGCAGACCTTAACAGGACGGAAACAAACTTCACAAGACTTGACCCAGTAATCAAACGATTACCCACAAAACAAGGTGCAAAATTTTGAAACAATATTTGCCCACCTGGGCATGCACACGCCATGAAACTGCTGAACACACCAACAGCAATAAACGCAAATTCGTAGTCCACATGCGTATTATACCAACGTGCTTCCGTGCGATAGCATGCAAATGACGAACATTCATGTAATTTAAAAATTAACGGCATGCAAAACAACCACGAGAGGGCACAAAAAACGAAACGGCACGGCACGTTGGTAATTAAAATAAAAATCGCGCAGCCAAAACTGGCTTATAACCATTTACTCAAATTCGAACCACCAGCAGCAACATGCACAAAATTACGAAACACGTGCTCCCAGTCGTGACGGCAAGCAATTTAATTGAAAAAGCTAGCAACCTCATGAATCCTCTGGTAGTAATTAGATGTACGATATTATTTTGAAAGATTGAAAGTAAGACAGCTTTCTTACTGTATAATTTGATAGCCTCTGGTGAGCTCTATAGCAGTGTAGCCTGCAGAATTGCTAACAAGGAATAAATAATATCAAAATGACACCGTAATCTCACGACTGGGTTGATCCTGACACTCAGGCAGGATAGACTGGTTAGGAAGAGGATAGGTTACATGCAAGGATTCCTACCTGCCGAGGAGTCCCGACTCGTGGATGGTAACACTAAGATGGTTGGCGTACGACAAAGGCTTCAGGTCCAGTGCATGAATGGACCCTACAAACGTCATAGTGCCAACTTCGAAAAAATGAAAAATTGTTGACCGGTTCGATCCGAAATATCGAACAGGTATTATTACCTACATGTTCTGAATAATTAAATCTATCAGCCGAGAGAAACCCTAATCATAATACGGCGTATAATGTAAATTGTAGACCTCCGCCAGACACCACAGAGACTAGGTAATCGTTTCCGTTACACTGTGCGATGTAGTGAACACACAAAATGCGAAACATAATTCCTTTTCATGTAAAAATTAGTAAAAATTATTCTAATTTAGTATAGTAAAAATTATTCTAACGGCTCGTTTGATTAGTAAAAAGATATATTGCAATCGTTTTGCGTTAAAGGGAGTTTGATGTCAGTTTTCTGAAAAAATGTTGATTCTGTTCGTATTAAATTAATCCATGATTCATTCTAAACATTTTAATAATACATGAAAATTGGAATGAGTTATGATTATGAAATTAATTGTTTTAATTAATGCTGCACTCCCCCTTGGCCTGTCAGTTGGAGCTGTGCTGAAGTCGTAACAATTTCTTTACAGACACAGTCTTCATGAATCCTTAGTAATGAAGTTTCGTCACATATTCCAAAACGTGTTTCTGTAACTTTAAATGAGGAAGCTGGAATGAGATTTAAAAAATGTATATGACATTTATAGGTCCAGATTGATGAGTTTATCTAAAGTAAATGGTAGTAAATGGTGAATGTACTTTAATGCTGTTTTTCTCATAATCAACTAATAGGTACACATTTCTCCAAAAGTGGTCAAGATAACTCTATACGCATGTATGTTACACGATTATTAATTACGTTAACTAATTTTTATGTAGTTTGAAAGCAAAATAAATATAATATTACAAGAAAATCGACTACAAAATTGTATTATTTCCAAGAATTTTATTACCAAGTTATAAATCAATGTTTGTTCTTTAAAATAAGTTAAAATGCGGCCTCCTTTGAAGGTAAGGTTTTGTCTATTAGCTTTAAAAAGTTGAATGTGCTACCTCAAATGGTGTTTGAGAAAATGGATATAATTACAAGCGTATTTCCTGAATTTACTGGGAGTTTAGCCCAGCAGCCAAAGGGCCCGTCTTTTAGTCTCACGTGTAGGGAAGCGGATTGGCTGTTCGTTCTGTGGTTGATAAACTGACATATCATACACCCAACGAGACCGCGTAGAATTGGACTTGGATGATTCCTTACACTTCAAAGTGATATTTGAAAACTCTTTTGAAAGTTGTCAGTTAAAACGACTTAGCATACTGTAGCTGTAATGGTCTTGAAGTCAGAAGCTCTATGGTCCTATCTACATGTTCACGGTGTTGATGTGACAAGCTTCGACTAACTTGTGAATTATTATTGACGTATACATTTGTGTGTTTTCAAGGAACGACGTGCGAGATCGATATAGACGACTGCGTTTCATCCCCTTGTCTGAACGGGGCCACTTGTCAAGACGGAATAAACAATTTCGACTGCAAGTGTCCTCAGGGTTTTCAAGGTAATGAATAATGACATAACCGTTTTATAGAACTGAAACAAGTACATATGCATTATTTATAACAAACAAAACTGTAGGGTAACCAGCTTCCTCTTCGCATCATTAATGGTGTAGTTTATCTACAACTAGAAATTAGTTTTATATGTGCATTCATGTTTAATAATTTATGTAAATACCACCCAACACTTGACTGCTAGACGCCCCAAAACTAGGGCACAAATTGTTCCTCTGATTTTATTCTGGTAACATTAAAGTGTATCGTTTTAGTGTGCTTACCTTTGTTCACGTAATATAATACGCTTCCTTAATACGTTTTGCAAATTAATAAAACAGTGAAACGACGTAAAAAATATTTGTCCAGGTATACTTGAATGTAAAAATGTAAAACACACACACACACACACACACACACACACACACACACACACACACACACACACACACACACACACACACGTGCGAATGTACCTCAAAGCAGCACAAGGAATCGTTACGAGTACATGAGTTATGAGATTAACAATGCTTAATCATTAACAGCTTTATTTTGTTCCTTAGGGCAGTTGTGTGATATTGAGATCAACGAGTGCCAGTCAAACCCTTGTGAGAACAACGGTACCTGTGTCGACGAAAGCGGAGGCTATACTTGTAAATGTGGTCCTGGCTACGAAGGTGAAGTACAGTTCGCAGTTTAGAATAGGATACACAACTGAACAGACATAGTAGATTATATATTTAAATAACGTAAACAAACGAAACTCAAGTATACTACTGTTGGGGATACATGAAACTGAGAAGTTACCAACAATTTTAGCACTGATGAGTTACAATTTTAAGAAAATTTTAACAAAATTAACTTTAATGATAATATTTTACACTACGACATGAAAGGAAGCAAAACAAATTCTAATGAATTCTTCGTGTAAAAGTTCTTTACTTATATTGTTCATTTTAAAACAATAAAAGGTGAATAAATTTTAGAAAACATTAATTAATTGAAAAGCATAATTATGCGTGGCAGACAGGAAACCCAAATGTTAATCGTTTAGAGCTTCAGGCACTCAGATAACATTGTATTACACTTGAGAGTAGAAATAAACTCGAACTTTTTAAGTTAGTAATATTTTAGTATTTTTTAAAATACCTTTTAACATTTAATATCATTTAATAACATGTAAATGTTTAATAACAAGTAGTATTATTTAAAGAAAAAGACTTTCTCACCTTTCTTACAAAATTGTTAATAAAAATTAATTAAAACTGAACTTTTTCATAAAAATATTACAAACGTGTACTCCAAATCATATTTTCCCTTACAAAAACTGAATGATTCAAACCATAAGAGACGATCTTAGAAATATCTAAAAGAGAGAACGCAGAACTAAATGTCTCACAAGAATATTACAAATTTGTTTTTTCCCTTACAAAAACTGAATGATTCTAAACGTACAAGAGTAGGTATATACTCGGATTATAAAGATTACCGGTAACCATAGTAACAATCCATACACACAGTTTGAGTGTAATTTGTTCCGTTGTCTCCCCATCAATTTCTCTCTTACCATCTATTCCTTTCTCTTCTACTTACCCTTTACATTGTGCCCTCAGGAGAAGTTGTTAGTATTTATTTTCCCCACGTTTAGTGTTTACGATCAAATAATACTATATATATTGCGATAGAACACAGGATTATGATAAGCAATGAACTATGTCTTATGCATGGATGACGAACATTCTCATGCTTAAAATTGTTGCATGATATAGACTTGTTGATTTATAAAACACACACTATATTCCTATGCGCAAGATTAATTCAATTGTGTTGTCGCATAGTATTAAATGGCGCTAGCCAACTAGGGGCACGATTAATTTAGTAATTTAAGTAATATTTCTTAATTATGGATAAACTAATTTTGTGAACTTTCATTTGTGTTTGTTGTTCATTTCTTTATCAGAGTATATATCTCTTATGTTTTCGTATTCTCGGGTGTATGTTATATGAACAGTTTATCAGTAGTGTATTGGAGGTTGAATTATTTGTTTATGTTAGAATAAGTTTGTTTACATTTGATGCTATTGGACTGCATACTTTAAACCGTATAATCTGATCATTATTAACAACAATAATCCAGTGATAATAATAGTCGACGTTCCGATAAATAAGGAAATTTTAATGTTTGTAAGATTTATAATATAATTGGTCAAAATGACCGAGTATCAAACTCCAGCAATGGGTATGCAATCAACATTGGCCGCGATTTTGGCTAATACGCAAACGATGCGCGAGGAAAATAAGGCTAATATGCAAACGATGCGCGAGGAAAATAAGGTTAATATGCAAACGATGCGCGAGGAAAATAAATCGGCTAAAGAGGACGCGATTAAACAGAACAAAGCACTTCATGATGAAAATAAAAAAATCTATACCGCGGTGCACGACCAGGCCAAACAGAACAAGCAACTGCTGGAAGCCACAGAAAAACGGATTGGCGAGAAGGTGGAGGTTATCCGAGCCGACATTGAAACTGCACTCGAAGTAAATAATTTACGTATCAGCGAGTGCGAGGCAAAGATCACCGGCATCGAGGAAAAGGTTGTGCAACATGCTTCCACGGTAAGTGAGTTGGTTGCAGAACAAGATACACGTATCCAGGAGTTGAAACAACAACTATCACGACTCCCAGATACGTCATCAACAGCTAATCATAAAAACCTTAGACGATACGAATTCGCAGTTGAAATTTTTCGGCCGCGATACCGAAAACCCCATCCATTTCATCATAAGCTGCCAGTGCGATATGGAAGTGATAGTGGACACCTTGAGCGAAGCGGATAAGATTAATTATGTAGTAAGGAAGTTAAAAAGTACCGCAGCGGAATGGTTTACTATTGTACAGGATAAAATTAGTACCTATGGTGAGGCACTTCAGGGCTAGGTATTGGAATAGTGAAATACAACGGAAAATCCGAATACAGCTGGAATTTGTTAGGTATTCCAATATAAAGGGTTCAAAAGAAAATTACCTAATCCAGTTGGTATCGCGGGCCAAATATCTAGAACCAGGAATAGCGGAACCAGAAATGGTCTACAAATTAGCACACCATTTCGGGCGCGGTATGCAAATTGCTGTAATCACGCAAGGAGTCAAATCCTTGGAAGAATTACTCCTTTTGTTGACAAAATGGGAACATGTTGACAGCCAAAATAGTGGCAATAATAAAAGTGATCCGCCGCGTAAACAATTCCAGCCTCAACCACAAAAAAAAACAACAAAAACAACAACAAAGTAAAAATAAAACAACTTTTCAGAATTTTAATGCACATAAAGTATCAGCTATTACTGAAGTAAATTCAAATGAAGAGCAAAAAACGAGTAAGGTTTCACGGCGTGAGTCCGTGCAACAAAGTAAAGAGCACAAATAAAATTAGAAATAAAGAAAACAATAACAAAAAGCAGTTCAATAAATCTAATGTTAATAAGTCCAATTATAAGGGAATATACCAGGATATAGGATGTATGAATGTGTAACATCAGTGTAAAATATGTCATAGTAAGAATACATGCTCATGTTGGATAAGTCTGTGAACGAACGATTGTATACAACAGAGATAGTGAATGACGTCAGAAGTGTACGCTTATCTGTGTTTGGATTGTAAAAGCCAACCACGTGTACGTGTTTATGTTTACCTGTCAAAGTTAACCACATGTATATGTTTATGTTTGTCTATCAAGATGACAGTTATGGAAGGTGAGAATTAGAAGTTGTTTATTTATTTTGGGTTTGAATTGTTAGGTTAATGTTTTATTATTTTATTATTAGGACTTGGAAGTTGGATTATTATAAAAAAATTTTTTTTGTTTTACACGTGGTAGGGTTAATCCTACGATAGAACACTGGATCATGATAAGCAATGAACTATGTTTTATGCATGGATGTCGAACATTCTCATGTTTAAAATTGTTTCTTGTTCAAATGGGTTTTTAGCTATAGTTTTTGTATTGTATTACAGATAAGAATTTAGAATAGGTCAAACTCTTAAACACTGTATTCGTCATTTTTCCATGTAATGTGTTTGTGAAAGTGTGCGCGGGTGCGCGAGTTATTAACATTTTTTTCTATTGTGTCCGTTATAATTATCCGATTTACATGAGATTTGAAAAAGACATAAAATTTAATATTAGCTACAATTTCCCTATAATCTGTGATTTTTAAAGAACCGTTAAGTGTGAATTTGTGTTATATGAAATCTCTATTTAAAACTCACTCAGGCGTGAAGAAATAAAATCCCAGATAATTATCTGTGCAGGCTTTGCCAATTTCATACAAAGTGTTGCATGAAGAACTTATAGTGCCGTGTGAACAAATTATCATGTGACCGATATTTGGCCAATTAGAACGCAGTAAAATCATTGAAAATTGTCTTTTGCCATGAGCAGATCAAGTTTGTTCATCTTGACCATTCGTTTACTAAACGTGCGGTTCGCGTTCAAGAAGTTTCTCTTGCATGAACACGTAAACAGTGCGAAACGTGTACGAAAACTTGGAACTCTGTGTGAGTTATTCTACAGACCCAAGTAATTCAGTTTCAATAAATAATATTGTGATTTACAAGTATCCGTGTTAGTCAAGATATCCTCATAGGGAGATCTACTGGCCGCGGTAGATATGTGGGACGCGAGGACACTTGAAGACGTGCCGGAAGGTGTACGCCTATACACCGTTTTTCATTAAACACCCACGTTACACCTTGAGATACGTAAATAAGCTATAACAATATTAAAACATTTTAAAAACCATTAACAAGCATAATCAGTGTTATCCCAGCGAGACCGTGTTGCAGTTCGTTGAGCAAGTTCGGCGTGTGTATCATCAGGACACAATCCCAGCAGAATCCACGAGGGAAGGACACGTGAGATATACGCATCGCCATCAGCCATCTCGCCGCATCAAATTGGAATATCTTCACTCAAGTAACAAATTCAGATCTGAATTTTATATAAACTGTTTTCAAACAATATTTCAAAATTCATAACATTTGTGTATGTTTAAAAATATATCGTATGAACTATTATTCAATTGGTGTGCTATAAATAATTATAATACCTCCAATATAGACTTGTAGATTTATAAAACACACACCATATTCCTATGCGTAAGAATTAATTCAATTGTGTTGTCGCAATATATATATATATATATATATATATATATATATTACATCGCTCCCTTTCGTCTAACACAATTATCTAATATTTGTGATGTTAGATAAAAAGTTACTTACCCGTGATATTACTTTACTTGGGCGCCAGAACAAATCCCAGATACAAATGACACGGTTTCAGCTTAGCTCAGCGCATGGAGACACTCTTTCTCAGGATTCGTTCAGTGATTGTGGTTTTCAAGGGGAATCGTTGCAAACAACACTTTAAGATTTGCTTGATTATTTAATTAACTTTTATTTAATTATTTTTAAACTTTAAATTGTTAATGGCAGGACTTAAATCTACCCTAACACTTATAATTATTGAGTGAGTGTGAAAAGTAATGATTAAGACGCTCAAACGACCTATAGCTCTTATCAGGTTTGATTAAGAGATTGCTATCTCCCAAACCAGTGCTAAAGAACAGGTCTGCGATAATTTGCACGTCCAATACTACACACCACTTTCCATTCAACACTCCTGTACTATATTAGAGCTAATCTTATAGTCAAAATACAAAGTGTGCTTTTCGGCTTTAAGTGAGATTGCGGCTACTTATGAAGCTTTTCTTGCTGAATACAATGCTGTTTTCAGAATTGCCGTATATTTATAACTTTTGAAGTTATCGCAGGTTGAACTGATAATTCGCTTTGAGTAAAATTACATGTTTGAACTGGATTCTAATGTAGCGGTGACGTGGTTAGAGTGAGATGGCTGCGATTATACGCTCTCTCTCTTCCTTACGGCGTTACACTCGTACCGTCTATATCTTTCATATAACGCTCAGATAGGACGCTATTATGAATCGTTATAATATATATATATATTACAACGATACATAACATAAATTTTATATACTCTAATTAATGTGGCCCCACGTTCTTTGGGACGCCAAAATTATACAACGATACCTTTTTTATATGCAGGTTGTAAATAATTATAAAAATACCAGGTGTAACTATAATAAGAGTAGTAAATTTATGAGTAGTTAAAATTTCAAGTTTATTGTTTTAACAATCATTATAAATAATAAAACCTTGTTATTAATCTCCGATCAAGATGTCATCATTATTAAGTTTATCTTTCAAGCTATACGGTGTTACACACATTTAAAACACTCATACATCTAGACATGTTAATAATCTTAATCTAGACATTTATTCAAATTGATTTAATAAAAAATATAAAATTTAAATATAATTACATTTTATTTTAATTGAATTCATTTAACTCAGATCTGACCTCTGCTTGCTCAGTCTATACCAAAGTTGTTAAAAAATAAATTTAAAATTATATTAGTCTTAGACTGGCCTTTATTTCATATTCAAAATTTAAATTGTTCTTTTCTACAAAATGCAAATATCAAATCATTTCAATTATTTTACTTTAATAAAAAGTATATACTATCTCAAAATTAAATTCTTTTTTTTCTAAATTTGTCTATATGCGATCGCCCATTCTTACGACTAAAACATTTACATAAGACTATTACATTCTTTCTAATTATAAACTTATTTTTAATTCATTGTCTCTTTATATAGGATTTATGAGCTCTTTTAAAAATCATTTATAAATGCATTTTTCATGTCACCTCGAGTTTTGATGACCTTACGACTTATTCACGGGGTCCAGCGTTGTGCAGAGTTGGGTTTCCGTTACTCCTGGCATGGCGTGGTCCTGCCTATGTCCAGAATCCAGCGTAGTTCTTCAGCAGTGTGTGGTCCGTCGCAGAGAATTACTATCTGCTGCGAGGTGGATCTCGTTCGGCTGTTAGGCGTCTAAAAATCATCTCCTAATGTCTAGCATCTCGCGACGCTCTTTGTTGCGTCTCTGTCGATACTCTTGCTGACTTAAACGGTCCCGGTACTCTACGTTTCCCGAAATAGTGTAAATATAATTACTGAACGTTTTTATTCGTTCGTAGATGAGACTTATAATAAAAAAAACTATTCTGCCGACGGATAACATGTCCGACTGCAACTGTGTTTTGAAAAGAAGAGAAGGGTTTCCAGTCGAACCCTTAATTTATACCCTCTCGAGATTCCGCACCTGTTGGTTCCGAAATTATCCTGTCGAGACCTGCAGCTCAAATGATACCCCCACTCCCGAACCTTTTTATATAGTTGCAATTTTTTGCAAATGGCAATGTTTTGTACGGAATTGAGATAGCACAAATCAGAGCTAATTTGATTAAGCACTTCCTGTATTAATTTGAGCGTCTTAGTGTAATTTGCGTATTTTTGGCACATTTATTTCGCACTGACTTCGCGTAGTGTGTCCTATTAACGTCATTTTCTTACTGTGATGCCTATAAAATTTACACACACTTTGGTCCCTTTTGTTTGTTTATACACTAATTAGTTTTCACACAGTGAATTGAAATATTTATTTTTGTAATTAATTGGGGAGGGTAGCTGAGATTCCTGTCTGTACATGCATCACTAACACACACAAGATACACGCGTAACACACATACAATCGAGCAGGTGTTTATTGCCTGTTGGAACAGGTTAATTTCTCCCCTAGTATAACAATGAAACATTTTTACAATCCCAGACCTGTCCACTTACCCAAAACCTTATAATAATTTTACAAATTTTATATTTATTTAAATCAATGCTCAATACAGCATATGGCTGTATCGTTGCAATATATATATATATATATTTTTTCAAACACGTTTTGCTACAGTCCGTTCTTGATGTATATATTATATTTAATTTTTACAATGAATTTACCTAAAGATATTTCTAACCTAACAAGGCAAGAAATATCTTGAGGTAAATTCATTATAAAAATTAAAAATAATATATATTGCAACGTTACGATTATTTCATAAATTCACAAAAATACAAAACCATGTACTCAACGCAATTACTAAGTGTAGTACACCGACCAGGTCACAGGATTTTTGTTTCTCGTTACGTCAAGTATATGTAGTTGCACAATAATTAAATAAATTTTAAAAAGGAGTGAGATGTTGTTGACATGAAATAATTATTTAAAACCCTTTAAAAATAATCATCTTAAGAATTGTTCATTAATAGAAAAATATTCCAATATTAAATAATTCAAACATTAGATAGATCAAATATCCACTTTTATAAGTTTCACACATATTAGGCTGTTCATAACATCTAAAAACTAAACAATCATATACTAAACAGACATGTTAAGTAAGTCATCTAAATTCTTTCATTTTTGGTGTGTCTGACTTTGATTCAATCTTCAAATGCTAATAGCATCTCATTTAAAAAGAAGCAAAAATAATATTAAACTTAAGCATAAAATTACTAGTTGCTATAGACAAAATAAACTAATTACATTTACTTTCAAACTATTATTTAACTCTATTGACACACCCAAATTTTTAACATATAACAAAAGATTCAATAACTTTTAAATTTTCTTATAACATTAAATTATTGCCTTTAACAATTATTTACATTTAAAATTCTCAAGTCTTACTGTTCATGTAAAATTGTCTTTCTGAAAGTTTTTTCACAACAAAATTATAAATATTTAGTCATCACCTGCATACTGCTGCCGTTACCGTTGTGTGTGTGTGTGTGTGTGTGTCCAGAATCCTGAGAGTATGATGATGCTGATGATGGTTATTCTGCTGCTGTGGTCGTTGTCTCTATGGGTTGTTGTTGCTCCTGAGTTTCTCCATACGTCTTGTGTGTGTGGTAAAAGTGTGTTCAGTCGATCGGCAGACCAGCAGCGTGACGTCCTTTGGAAATAACTTATCAAACGGACATAGTGTCCTCGTGTATAGATTCCTTGAGTCTGAGAATGTCCCAAAATTGTCGGTCGTATTTATAGTGGACTCAATCTGACATGTCCAGGATTACTCTTGACATACTAGAAATTGTAACTTTCATGCAAAGCGTTCTTTTAATTACGAATACCTTTTTTGTTCATTTTAGCGATTTCGTAAACACACTTGTAGCATGCGCGATATCATTGTTTGCTTTTTTTCTGTTCACGCACATATAACACACATGTTAATTACTCTTTAATTACACCCGTAATTAACATTAATTACTTAGCGTCTTTAATATTGCAAATTTCTGCAATATTTTATATATCATTGCATTCGTTAAGAATTCCATTGGCGTAAGTCTTTGCTTACAGGTTTAACACAAGTAATTAGTTTATTATAATCCTGTTAAGACATGATTACAGACAAAACAATAAGTCGTTCGCATCACCCCATATTTTCATGTCGTAGCGTGCTCACACACACGCTGTAACTTTCGTTACCACAGCATGTGTCCCTCTCGACAGGTTAGATAATGTCAATTCCTGCACAAAATTGTAAAAAACTGTTCTCTATTCTATTTATACTAATTACAATATAAAACATACCGCCCTGGGCTAATATGCAAATATATGTATTGTTGCATATATTCCCCAGGTGGGTTTAAATAACATTTGACTATTGTTCAAATTTTATTTACACAGATAACTAGGCGTACCTTATAATTACAATCACATCTTATTAACTACATTACAATTGGTTTTTAACTCTCTATAAAAGTAAATATTTTTTATCGGATGTGTGAGAAACAAATCCTTTGCGGTGGGTGACAAATTCTTCGCCCTAATATAAACATTGCATCCTGTTATTGTGTTTACATACACATTAGTTCACTGCACTTGTTCCGGTGCACAACAATGGTCATTGTAATCTTTGTCATAACAATGCTTTATTGTCTTCATTGTGTATAGTTAGACCGCTACTACGATTCCTTATTTTCCATCGCTCGCGGTGAAATCCCCCTTACTTATACAATCATAACAGCTGCTTTTTTTCTCTTTTCTTAGTATAAAATTAGTTTTGTTTCTGTACTCGGTGCGAAACATGGGTTCGGACTGTCCGAGTGAAGTTAACAATTCTTCACAAATTTTAACTCCTTGTATGTTACTGGCAAATCTACTATCTCTGTGAAAGTGATGTGCAAATTTACGTACCATTTCGTGTTGTGCCTATCTGGATCTTCAGTATTTACTTCTTTCGACACGTTGGATTACATACTCCCCAACGGTGAGTGTATCTTTACCTTGATACTTACCATCTCCTAATTGGTCTCTTATATATTTTTTCTTGTGCATATTCCCATAGCAACCTTCAAACAAGGAGTTTTTAAATTGTTCGTCAGCAGTTAAATTATATCGAGCACTCGTGTACCATCTTACAGCATAACCTTGGAACTGTTCACTAATAAAGCTACTTTTCTCTTTATAAGTTAACACATTACCTGTTAAATCCATATCTCGTTCCCAGTTCAGTAACAATTTTGTCTTTTCATCACTCAGTGTTGGATCCACTATCAACTTCGTTGCTTTCTTCTTCAATTCCGTTTTTAGACGATCTACTTTTCCACGTTGATTTTTCCCTAGTGTATCTATTTCACTGGAATATTCCTTTGTGGTTTTATTAGGCACGACTACGGCAAATTCCAACCTTAATGTTCTGGGCCCCAACTCCTGCGTCTTATTGATGTCTTTGTGGATTTGTTCACTGACTGCTTTTCTTTCCATACCCTGCTCCTGCTTTGCTACTATAAACTTCTCATTCCATTGTTCAGCTACTTTGTTCACACTATCTTTTAATTCTTTAGACCATTCCGCTTTTTGGTCTTCAAACTTATTCTCTATCTTTAAAACTTGTGCGTTTAGTGACTATTCTACTCTAGTTTCTAATATTTCTATTCTGGTATTAGTTTTTTCGAGTTTTGTCGTCAATTGCTCTTTAAAGTCTTTGAATTCAGCTTTAAAGTCGGCCCTAGTTTCTTCACTATTCTTTTGCATTTGTTTTGTATTAAATTCTTTTAACTCTACTATTTGTTTTCTATTCTCCTATTTTTGTTTTGTACTTATTTCGTCAACCCAGGCACGCATCTTATTTTGAAGTGCTTCCATATCAAAAACTCCTGGTGCAGCCATGTTGAATTATTTTTATTACTTATATTTTAAAATAATTATTATTTGTAAACCGCGACTAGGTTGGTTTTTATTTAATATTATTTATTTATATTTGTTATTATTATAAATCATCTCATACCAAAAATTTCTCTCCTCTTTTAGTTTTGTTGAGCGCCAGTTGTGAAATACACAACAATGTTACAATTACAATATAATAACTTTAATAACAATACAGTTATTAATTCTGAACCAATTTATTATGGTTCGTTAATTATCAAAGCACACAAATGTATTATGGCGTCTTTTAATAATCGTGCCCCACTTTGGGCACGCCAATTTATTATGCAAATTGACAATCGAGCCACACGTTGGCAGCACCAATTTATTATGCAACGTTACGAATATTTCATAAATTCACACAAATGCAGAACCATGTACTCAACGCAACTATTCAGTGTAGTACACCGGCCAGGTCACAGGATTTTTGTTTCTCGTTGCGTCAAGTATATGTATTTGCACAATAATTAAATAAATTTTAAAGAGGAGTGAGCTGTTGTTAACATGAAATAATTATTTAAAACCCTTTAAAAATAATCATCCTAAGATTTATTCATTAATAGAAAAATATTCCAATATTAAATAATTCAAACATTAGATAGATCAAATATCCACTTTTATAAGTTTCACACATATTAGGCTGTTCATAACATCTAAAAACTAAACAATCATATACTAAACAGATATGTTAAGTAAGTCATCTAAATTCTTTCATTTTTTGTGTGTCTGACTTTGATTCAATCTTCAAATGCTAATAGCAACTCATTTAAAAAGAAACAAAAATAATATTAAACTTAAACATAAAATTACTAGTTGCTACAGACAAAATAAACTAATTACATTTACTTTCAAACTATTATTTAACTCTATTGACACACCCAAACATATAACAAAAGATTTTCAAATTTTCTTATAAAATTAAATTATTGACTTTAAATATTATTTACATTTAAAATTTTGAAGTCTAACTGTTCATGTAAAATTGTCTTTCTGAAAGTTTTTTCACAACAAAATTATAAATATTTAGTCATCACCTGCATACTGCTGCCGTTACCGTTGTGTGTGTGTGTGTGTGTGTGTCCAGAATCCTGAGAGTATGATGATGCTGATGATGGTTATTCTGCTGCTGTGGTCGTTGTCTCTATGGGTTGTTGTTGCTCCTGAGTTCCTCCATACGTCTTGTGTCTGTGGTAAAAGTGTGTTCAGTCGATCGGCAGACCAGCAGCGTGACGTCCTTTGGAAATAACTTATCAAACGGACATAGTGTCCTTGTGTATAGATTCCTTGAGTCTGAGAATGCCCCAAAATTGTCGGTCGTATTTATACTGGACCCAATCTGACATGTCCAGGATTGCTCTTGACATACTAGAAATTGTAACTTTCATGCAAAGCGTTCTTTTAATTACGAATACCTTTTTTGTTCATTTTAGTGATTTCGTAAACACACTTGTAGCATGCGCGATATCATTGTTTGCTTTTTTTCTGTTCACGCACATATAACACACATGTTAATTACTCTTTAATTACACCCGTAATTAACATTAATTACTTAGCGTCTTTAATATTGCAAATTTCTGCAATATTTTATATATCACTGCATTCGTTAAGAATTCCATTGGCGTAAGTCTTTGCTTACAGGTTTAACACAGGTAATTAGTTTGTTATAATCCTGTTAAGACATGTGTGTTCGTGTGTTTGTGTGTGTGACGCCAGTTCCGACAGGCATTGAACGAAAAGATGGGGTGATGCGTTACAGCCGTAATCAGGTTCTAACAGGATTATAACAAATTAATTAATACGTTTTAAACCTGTTAACGAAGACTTACGCCAATTATAAAATATCGGTATGGAGAACCATACATGACTTCCATGTTCTAAGATTTATATTTAAAATCATTCTCGAAATGAAATATTTCCATAGAAACTACTTCTTTCTACTTATTGCTTCAGCCTTAACCACAGTACTGTGGTCACTACCGTATACCACCTAAAGTTTTCGCACTCGATTTTCACTGAGATGGAAGTCGATGGCACTGCCGAAAAGTCTGGTTTTGCAGAAAACATTGGGCTACGGCTAAAACAGCCCGGGAAGGAATTTAACAAAGAACTACTTCTTTGTTGCCGATAACGTAGTACACACAAAAAATTCTCCCCTCCCCCTTCAACTATAATTTTCATTTATAGAAAATTAACCCCACCCCGTTCACTTAACCTCTTCATTTGTAGATATTTCATCTACGTTTCTACAGTGGATTATTATGAGCTTCTCATCAAGATACTTTATTTATCAAAATTAAGTACTTTACTCTTGTTAAAACATAAAACGTTGCTGGTAAAATACCCCTTTCTCTAAACCGATCTTCACCAAAATCAATAGACGTTCAGTCCTCTACAATGCAGGGATGCATGCAAAAAAATATTTGATTCTGTTTCAATTTGTGGCAGTTATCGTTCGTCATGAAAACATTTCTCTTGCCACAACATAACATGTTTCCGGTAAACTACCCCTTTCCCTTTACCGATCTTCACCAAAATCAACAGGCCTTGAGTTCTCTACAATTTCGGAATGTATGCAAAAAATTATTTGATTTTCTTTGAATTTACGGCAGTTATCGTTCGTCATAGAAAAAATTACCCTTGTTAAAACATAAAAAGTTGCTGGTAAACTACCCCTTTCTCTAAACCGATCTTCATCAAAATCAACAGACCTTCAGTCCTCTCTAATTCAGTGCTGTATGCAAAACATTACTTGATTCTGTTTGAATTTGCTCTTATCGTTTGCCGTAATATATACCCTTGTTAAAATATAAAACGTTGCAGGTAAACTACCACTTTCCCTTAACCGATCTTCAACAAAATCAACATACCTTGAGCTGTGCATAACTCAAAAAGGTATGCAAAAGAGTAGTTGATTACGTTTGAATTTACGGCAGTTATCGTTCGTCATAAAAAAATTACCCTTGTTAAAACATAAAATGTTGCTGGTAAACTACCCTATTCCCTTAACCGATCTACACCAAAACCAGCAGATTTTGATAAGTCTACAATTCAGGGCTGTTTGCAAAACATTATTTGATTCTGTTTGAATTTGCGGCTGTTATCGTTTGCCAAATAACAAATTACCCTTGATAAGAAAAACGTTGCTGGTAAACTACCCCTTCCCATCAACCGATCTTTACCAAAAACAATAAGTCTCGAGTGGTCTATAAATCAGATGTGTATGCAAAATATTGTTTGATTTTGATTGAATTTGCGACTCTTATCGTTTGCCATAGAAAATACCCTTTTAAAACATAAAATATTGCTGGTAAACTACCTCTTTCCCTTAACCGATCTTCACCAAAAACAATAGGTCTTGAGTACTTTACAAATCAGAGCGGTATGCAAAAACTTATTTGATTCTGTTTGAATTTGCGCATCTTATCTTTTGCCATAGAAAATACCCTTTTAAAACATAAAACGTAGCCGGTAAACTACCCCTTTTCCTTAACCGATCTCCACCAAGAACAATAGATCCTGAGGATTCTACATTTCAGGGCTGTATGCACACAATTGTTTAATTCTGTTTAAATTTGCGGCTTTTATCACACATAGACCCACAGACACACACACAGACACTTTTCGAAAAATGACTTTTTTGCATGTTTTGAGTGTCGTACAATCAGAATATGCAATAATCTCGAACACGATTTTTTGCCATCACCTTAAGGAATTCCAACACCATTGCATTTATGAATTTTTAACGAATGCAATGATATAAAAATATTGCAGAAATTTGCAATATTAAAGACGCTAAGTAATTAATGTTAATTACGGGTGAAATTAAAGTATAATTAACATGTGTGTTATACGTCCGTAAACAGAATAAAAAGCAAACAATGATATCGCGCATGCTACAAGTGTGTTTACGAAATCGCTAAAATGAACAAAAAAAGTTTTTCGTAGTTAAAAGAACGCTTTGCATGAAAGTTACAATTTCTAGTATGTCAAGAGCAATCCTGGACATGTCAGATTGAGTCCAGTATAAATACGACCGACAATTTTGGGGCATTCTCAGATTCAAGAAATCTGGAGACGACGTTACGCTGCCCATTTGCCTATCGATATGGACAGACACGCACACCAAGACGTAAGGAGGAATTCTGGAGCATCAACAACAACAACACATAGAGACAACGACCACAGCAACAGAATAATCATCATCAGCATCCATCATACTCTCAGGATTCTGGACACACACACACACACACACACACATACACACACACACGCACACACGCAACGGTAACGGCAGCAGCATGCAGGTGATGACTAAATATTTATAATTTTGTTGTGAAAAGACCTTTCGGAAAGACAATTTTAGATGAACAGTAAGACTTGAAAATTTTAAATGTAAATAATTGTTAAAAGCAATAATTTAATGTTATAAGAAAATTTAAAAGTTATTGAATCTTTTGTTATATGTTAAAAATTTGGATGTGTCAATAGAGTTAAATAATAGTTTGAAAGTAAATGTAATTAGTTTATTTTGTCTATAGCAACTAGTAATTTTATGCTTAAGTTTAATATTATTTTTGCTTCTTTTTAAATGAGATGCTATTAGCATTTGAAGATTGAATCAAAGTCAGACACACACAAAAAAATGAAATAATTCTGATGACTTATTTAACATGTCTGTTTATTTAATAAGAGTATATGATTGTTTAGTTTTTAGATGTTATGAACAGCCTAATATGTGTGAAACTTATAAAAGTGGATATTTGATCTATCTAATGTTTGAATTTTCGAATATTTAAATATTTTTGTATCAATTAATAAACCTTAGAATGATTATTTCATGTCAACAACATCTCACTCCTCTTTAAAAATTATTTAATTATTGTGGAACTACATATACTTGACGCAACGGGATAACAAATCCTGCGACCTGGTCGGTGTAATACATATTTATTATAGTTGCGTTGAGTACATGGTAATAAATTGTGTATAATTGTTGTAACGTTGCAATATATATATATATATATATATATATATATATATATCAACATTAAAATTCTCATATATTTTCTCTATCTCAAGTACTCAAAGTAACTATCAAATAACTTACCAGCTAGGTCATGAGATTTCTGTTTTCGTTACGTTAAGTCCCTTTTGTTGTACAATAAATTTGATGTGACAAGAGAAGAGAAAAATGTTGTGGCGTGGAATAAATGTTACTAAAACTTTGTTTTATATAAAAAATCAAATTCTATAAAAATATAAAGAAATTTGTATATAAATTTCCTTTAACGAGAAGCTGTTTTACACGTATTAGTTGTAGAATACGCATTATAAATTATATATACATAATATACAAACAAATAAACACATATATGAACATGTAAATGATAATCACAAAACGCATATATAAAACAATTATAAAATTGAACAATTGTTACCAAAACTAATTCAAAATTACTTTACATACTTGATTGCCTGACATTACAGTATAATATTCAAATAACTGAATGTTGCAGATCTGATATCAATTAAATATTTATTATAAAATTGGAAAGTTTATTTGTAGTAATTAAATCAAACATAAATAAATATCATTTCAATATATATCATTGATTATGCACCCATTTTATCAAACTTGAAAAATTACTTGAACACAGAAGTTAAAATTACATACTTAAAGTCTTTTATTATTTAAGTTTTTGTAAGTAGAATATTTACAATTATTTACTTCTTTTTTCTTCATACCATTATTATACTTGTTTACTGTCTTTGTTTATAACAAATAATTGTTCATTTTTCACCTGTTTTTCACTGTTGCGTTACCGTATGTGTGTGTGTGTGTGTGTGTGTGTCTTGTTCTTTGATGATGATGATGATGATGTACCCGGTGCCGGAGTTTGTTGTCGGTTGTCCGTTGAACAGAGCGTCCCCCTTCTTAGAATGATTGGCGTCTGCTTCATATCGTTGGGCAATCGGACATAGTGTCCGCGTGAACGAATTATTAGAGTTTGTCCTCTCCTTCAGAATCGAACGAGGTTGTATACTGGATGCAAATCGAGAGATTGAAGATTTTCTACGACCATTTCAGACAGGTACACCTTGGATCAGCTCGTCGGTTTTCATACATTACTTTTTTCGTACTTTTGCACTCATAATAAAATTAATGTTCATGTGCAAACTGATGAAATCATGCGATTCGTGAGATTTTTGTCTTTATTAAGATATTAATTAATTGCTCGTCAAATATTAATTAAACGAGTAATTTAATAATGTGTTCCCAGTTCGGTTATAGGTTTACCCTTTACCTTCCAATTGTATCCACACATGTGACATTTTGCACGGCTTAACATGAAATAATTTGCTTTGCTGTAAGTAATATCAGTGCGCGAATTTTTTATCAAATAAACATATTTTATTAATTATATTTTCTTCCTGTTTGGACTAGAGTCCACTACCACAAGTTAAAGACTCTGGTACATAAAGAAACTATTGTTCTCCTCCGTCGATCAGGTGTTCTTCACCCCTCGGTAACAAAGTAAATTAAGTTAGGGATTGTCTGTCCGTGTGTGCTTCATTTGAAACTATGTACATCTGTTTATATTTATTTTATATATACAAATAAATTACCTTATGCGAATATGCAAATGTGTATCATTGCAATATAGGCCTATACATCATTTTAGTCTAATTTATTAGGCTTACTTACATTTTATTAATTATATCATGTTCAAATATATATTAAATTACCTTACATCTATCGTTAAAAGTTTACTTAAGTGTTGATAGATTACACTATGCGTTAGAACGCAGAGTTCCTGTGCGTTAGAAACTCGGAATGTTACTATAAAGCTTTCTCCTTCCTTATTTGCACATATGTTGAAAAAATCCGTCATGTATTACGGACACTGTCGTCGGACAGTTCATTTGATTATTAATTATTATTGTTTATAAATTGTATTAATCACGTTGTAAATATACTGTAAGTCATAGAGTTAAAATATAAACACAAACAAATTTTGAAATTCAGATTGGGCCTGTTAATAATTTTACACTTAATTATTATTACAGTTATAAGAGTAATTAATTATTAATATTGCAAAAATAACAGTAGCGGTGGTAGTAGTAGTAGTAGTAGTAGTAGTAGTAGTAGTAGTAGTAGTAGTAGTAGTAGTAGTAGTAGTAGCAGCAGCAGCAGTAGTATTAGTATTAGTAGTAGTAGTAGTAGTAGTAGTAGTAGTAGTAGAAGTTGTATAGTAGTAGTAGTAGTAGTAGTAGTAGGAGGAGGAGGAGGAGGAGGAGGAGGAGGAGGAGTAGATTGTTACTGTTGCTATTATTGTTGTTGTTTAGGGGATTACTGTGAAGATGAGATAAATGAATGCACATCTTGGCCGTGCGTCAACGGCGGATCCTGTACCGATGGCATTAACGAGTTCACATGCCGCTGCTTGCCAGGATATACAGGGAAGCTTTGTGAAATTGACATCGGTGGGTATGACGATCACATCTACTTACACATACACAACATACATGCCTATAGGTGTGTGAGTGTTCGCCCGCGCGCGTGTGTGTAAGGGAGGGTGAGACAGACAGAGAGAAGGTAATAAAGCGTGGTCTTTGTTAGATTAATATCATAGAAATGAACGCAAGACATAGGCTATCTGAATGACGGAAAACATTATAGAAATAATGTACTGTTTGTAATTAATTCTATACAAAACACTTTGTTTGCATAGTGATGTTGTCCGTGAACCAGTATTAAGTAAACATCAGCAATTAACACGTTTTTCAGCAGAAAGTATAATGTCAATCCTAGTAAGGTAACTCTCAAGGGCTCAGGGTAAGGCCTATCCCACCAACGTTAAATTTGTTCACACTTTTCTCAGGAACCATTACTGATATCAACTTGAAATTTTTATGAGTTGTTCAGCGGTATGTTCTTTGTAGTTTATCATGGGGGTTTAAACAATTTTTCTTTTGGAAAGTTATGATTTTTTTATAAAACGCGTTTTTACCTATGTTTTTATAAATATATAATTTTTTAATTTGACAACCAAGCATTATATCAAGGAACCCGCATGTTACACCATGTATATACGTACTCTACAAGTGGTAAAAATTTCGGTTCTGTATCTTAATCCATTCTTGAGAAAGTGTGCAAAAACATTAAAATTTTTGTGAAATCACAATAGAAGTTTAATAAGCTTAATTTTTTAATCTACACAAGAAACTTGTTAACATATACCTTAAAATAAGCTTTCCCCATAGCTGGGATCATCTTCAGGGTCTTCTTCTACATCAAACTTTCTTTTTCGCTGTTTTCTGGCTTGTCTGGCCTTCTTTATGGTTTCTTGAGGTTGCTTTTGACCAAAATACACCCTTTCCTTTTACCGCACTTTTCATTGCCAATAATGTAAGCTGACTCAGTCCCACGTCCAACTTTTTCATTTTTTTACACTTCACTATGTAGCCATCATTGAAACAGACAATAGCCACATACACACTAAAGTGTAGTGTTTTGTTTCTCACAAAAACAGTTTTGGGAAGGCAATTCCAAATAACATTATTTATACTTTCTTTCGGATTTTGTTTACGTCCGTGTAAGCACTTTTCAGCAGTCTGTATTAGCTAAATCTTGGAAAACAGGCTTTATGGCCTCCATAACTGGCACAGGAAATGAGTTTTTGTGAGTCCTCTCAAGCGTAAGAACAAAAAGCCTCCGGTGACTGTGCATAACTATTAAAAATTGGAAATAAAATGACTTTATGTGTTAAAACTAGTGATGTACTATATATCAAAATGTTCAGGAAGAACCACAAATACAAAAGAGGGAAAAAGTTTCTTTTGAAAAAAATTTAATTTTTTGCGTACCCTGAGCCGTTAGTTTTCAAACTTAATTATATTATTCCTTCTTTGCCGGCACTTTTAAGTACCAAATGAGAATAAGGCAGGAATCGACTCACATTACCAAGAAACATTTTATTCATATTATTAAGAGATTGAAACTTACTTAGTAGTTTTAAATTGTTATTGACAGACACTGGCTATTTTTCGCCATATTAAGCCATCACAGACTCGCCAAAGTAATAACTCTTTCAGAACAATCTAATATGCTGAAACTATTTGTCAAAGTTTGTCAACAAAAACTGTGTAAAACTTCCAAGTGTGTTATTAGTTATTCATTAAATTCATGTTTCACCAAGTGCCAAACGGGGCTTCGCGCGCGCGTGTCAGTGTGTAGGAGAGTACCTGTTTGTATGTCATGTATCGCTTCTAATTTTGTATATTTCCAACGACAACAACAACAGCAACTACTACTACTACTACTACTACTACTACTGTTTCAATGATTTCATATGATGTGTTTAATGTCATAAAATAATTTGATTATTTAAAATATATCGTTTTTATCGTAATTAATTGAAATAAAATATTTTCAGATTTATGTGCTTCTAGTCCGTGCCAAAATGGTGGTACATGCATAGACAACACTGGCCACTTGACGTGCAGATGCCCTACCAGCTACAACGGAGCGTTTTGCCAATTGAAAGGTAATAGATTTTGTCTTCGTTATTTTAGTCATACGTACTCTAATTGTACTCAGTAATACAAATTAAATATAAAGTTAATAATATTCAGCACAATAGTGGCAGGAATTGCTATAATCTTATTTAATGTAACAAGGGACAGAAGTATAATTATATTTCAATTTACGGAGGCTATCACGGCCTGGAGTCATTAATGTTGGGCCAAAACAGCTGTTGTAATAACTAAACGTTTCGGCTATCCAGCGGAAGGGTCCTTCAGTTTCATAATTTAAAAATATATCGACAAGGGATGGTACCCCCAAGTTGGGCCAAAAGCAAATTGACCGAAGTAGGCCTCCGAAACATCTAGTTATGACAACCAATCGGCATGGCGCAACAGCCTGAAAATTAATCTTTAAAGTAATTTATAAATTACATTTATTTAGTCGGTGTTGAGCAAAAAATTTAATATTACGAAATTGTACCCATATTCAATAAAATACAGACATAAATTTGAGAGGATTTAAACGCTTCTATTAAAAAATTGTGTAGGCTTGCAAAGAATGAAGACGGAAAAGGCGGCGTCTTACATTTTTGAACGTTTCTGGTACGTTTAATACTGGTTATTTTATTTAATACTATATTAATGAGTAAAATTGTTTGACGGTTTTTCCGTCTGATCATCATTTGCATAGGTAACGGTAAATTGTGTTAGCGGCATTGTTGCACTTGTAAACACTGACGCATAGAAACACAGGCGTAGTGGCGTCCTATATTTCTTTGAACGATTACCTTAATTTAAAAGGAATTAATGAAAACTTATTTTGTACTGTATTTCAGAGCGTTGTCCGGCAGAAGTACTTAAAACAAATAGAGGAGTGTTTGCTTGGCCTGAAAAAGAGTTTGGATACACTCTACAATTGGAGTGTCCTTACGGTTTGACATCGAATATAACAGCTCTTGCCTCAGAGAAAACAGGTTCGCCAATCAGGTCTCCCTATTACCGCTACTTTGATTGGGACTCTAGATACAAAAGATCTCCTGTTCCTCTAAAAGGCATTACACTTGACAAGGACAAGGAATATAGTTCTGCCAGTGGTGAGGCAAAAACACGGAGAAGGATATTTCTCGAAAGTCAATTAAGAATTTCAAACGACGGCAAAGCTTATGCTGTGAGAACCTGTCTCCTTTTAAATGGAACTGCTGTTTGGGGCGACGTTGTTGACGATCTATGTAAGGAAGAAGTAAGTAGGATTTATGATTTTATGACTTCTGATTTTACTCTGTGGGTTTGTATTGCAGTTACAGAAAGCTTTACAATGTTGTATTATACAAGGAGACATGCGTTACAGTAGTTAACGTCGACAATTTGTAATTAAATATTTCTATAATTTATAAAAATTTCTAATTTTATTGTCCTTTTCCTGTCTCTCTGTCTCTCTCTCTCTCCCTCTCTCTCTCCTGGTTAGCAGCCCGCAGGCTGGCTGGGAGATATTCTTCACTCCTCCCTGTTGTTCCTGGTATGAATTTTGCATAACCTGATTCAGAATTCTAAACGTGGTCTTCCTTTATATTTTCCCTGTAACTTTTATTCTGTGACTCTATCGGTTAGGCAGTTGTGCCTTGATGTGTGTGCAACCAATTGAGCTTCTCTTCTTTTTCACTGTTTTAGAAAACTTCGGTCTTCTCCAGCTCTGCAAACACCTCTTCAGTCTTCACTATCTCTACGCAACTTAACCAAAGCATCCTTCTGTAACACCATGACTGAAAAGATAGAAGCTCGTTTTCCAAGATTCGCTCCTATACAACACGACATAGGCTTTTGCTCACCTTCAAGCTGATCTCCTTTGAAGTGAACAGGGTTTTCCTTTTATTGAAAGAACGTTTTGCTTGATCTATACTACTTACAATCTCTCTACAGCACATGTGATCTTGCACCTTGAAATCTGCCACTTTGTGAATGTTGTTAGTCTACCAACTCTATCTCTACTGCGACCCATGACTTTTCCTTGCTTCTGCTTATTTTCATATTAAAATCTTCTTCCATTATCGTGTCCATTGTAGTAAGACTTCTCTGCAGATCTCTGTTTTTTTTGGTACTTTTCCTAAGCCCTCTTAAAGTTTTGTCGTAAGATAATCGTACAAATTTAGATTGGGTATTGAAAATTATTTTTTTTTAGTACGGCGAGTTTAAAAGTTAAACATTGTTTAATTAAGTTCATTTAATTTACCTTATTTAACTACAGCATCGTAGCTCCACTTATCGTCCTTGCGTGAATACAAGAAACCGGATATACGACCAGGCCGAGGACCTGTGTCGATGGGAGAGAAAAATTTGCCTATTCAGGATTTACAGGAATTTCGAAAAAAAAGAGTCACAGAAATTTCAGTAAGGTGTCTTAAGTTTTTTCTGAACTGCCAAAAATTAATTTACTTGAATCGAAGGAAAACAGAAGCTCTCAAACATTCCACATTTGACTCCTCTCCACTTACCCAATTTAACAGTACCTTTTCTTTTTAAAATCACATTCATTTTCTTTCTGCTTGCTCGCATTGCCGTTGCATTGAAAACCCCGCTAAGTTTAGGTCTTATTGAACACGCCTACAGTAAAACGCATACAAATGTAGTATGTACTGTTAGGGAAGGTATTCCAAACAAGGCAGTACACCGCGTATTTCGATGGCTGAAATATTGTTCTATTAGCGGTTCTAGTCTCCCCCTTTTCTCAGCACAATTTATCTACGTTCTGTGTATACTGTTTGTTATTTTGTGTAATGTATAACTTTCTGTAATTATGTGTAAATATGTATAGACATAAAAAGACTACTCTTTTGTTTTCAATAATTGAGTGAGCGAGGCAAGCTCTCAGTTTCAATTCAACCGGTTGGCATTTGTCTGTCTGTTTATCTGTTTGGGGGATCCCTCGCAGTAACATTGGAATGTACCAACCGATTTACATAAGCGTAGCATGCTTGTCCATCTGTCCATCCCACATACCCCTGAAGTTTTTGATATAGTTTCCACAAAGATAAGAGGAACGTAACAAAAATGATACGGGTAAAATTATATTTACTTGCAAAATCTACGTGAAGTATTAAACAAAAGAAAAGTTTAACCGCATCTGAATTTAGTCAGTTTCTGTAATTTCAAAATTTTTGGAAGTAGGGCGCAAGAAGTGGTTCAAAATATCAACAAAGCTAAACAAATTTGTGCCGGATACCAGGTTAATGAAATTTTGAATTAAATTATTGTAAATTAAATTTTTAATTTAATTAAAAATTTGTGAACTTTAAGGGCAGCGTAAACCTAAAAGTGGTAGCCAAAATTTTCAAAAATTTGTAAATTTTATATGGGGCGTAAAATGTTGAAGAAATTTATTCAAAATTTGAACTTGGTATCTTTAATATTTTGATAAAATTAATACCTGTCAACAGGCGTGTCTAACATTAATATCAAATTATTTTTTACGTAATAATAAATGCATGTCATTTAAAATAATAAGCAAGTTCCGCAGTTCAGCGATCTTACTAATTATTGAGGTTACTCATCGCCTCCCCCATGTTATGAACTCTAGAACCGCCAACGCAAAAATATAGTATTTCACACAATTATCGAAAACAAGTCAGTAACGGTATCAAGCAACGTTAATTTTGTAGATGTTAAGTGGTATATTTTTATGGAAGTGATGGTAATCTATGTGTTATCAATAGTCGTATGATAACCTACAAACCTTGGCGTCAGGCGGTAATACCATTTTCTTACGTTGGATGGCAGGCTGAGAAACGTGTGGTGGTGTAGAAATAGCCACGAAATACGGAGACTGAGATCAAAATAACGTACGATGATATCCCGTCCATCCGTTGTGCTGCCGGGTTCACAGCACATCACATACCGAACAGGAATTCGGTATTGCCTCTTTTGTACGTGTAAGGAAATGATACGTTAAGTAACAGTCAATTGAGTGCATAGTAAACAGTACGGCGACTTTTCGAATTTTTATAATCGTGTGCATAATTTCGTATTTAAGTTCCTATTGACTGTAATAGAAAGGTATTATCCGAATCCATAGGGTTAGCACCAAACAAAATTTTGCTCTTAGTGCTAGATGCTTCTTGTTTATAACATAGTGATATGCTACATTGAAACTTCAGTTTTATAACAGATTTAAGCAGGAAAACATTTCGATTGATGTTATGATAAATACTGTTGTACTGCTTTACTACTTGAACCCCACATTGTAATACACCATTTCTGACTCACTTCTGCAGAGAAACACAAAACAATCAGAATAACGTTTCTATGAAAGCCGATTAACGTAGAATTCAATACGGTTTGAAGAAAGCATAACGTTTATATTGTTACGACTGTCTAACGTTTGGTGAAAACAAAATGCAGACAACAATGAAGTCACTAATTACCAGCTTTTATTAGTCACAAATAACAATTTGTAATCAACAAGATACTCTCGTACAATACATCAATTAGCATTGTCCACACGCAATAATATAAGAGTTTCGCACTAATTATAACACAATAGTCACTTTCCGCTAATCACTAAAGAAATCGCAAACCGTAACTAACTTCTAAGCCGGTTGCTGTTGCTTATATAGTTCTCGCAGAGTAATTTCCCATTATTTTGCCAGGATAATTTGCGTAGTTGAGAGTACTCAGTACACGTATAGAACTGGACTCGACAGCGTTACGTAATTTTGTAACGTTTGGTCACTAAAATGTCTCGGTTAGTAGGATGTGGTAACATGATACTAGTATATTTATTCCAACCGGATGTGGTGAAAATAAATAAGACTGGAGATATTCTTACTGACTTTATCAATATATACTATGGGGTGTGTACCAACAAAATTAATTCCAAGGTAAGATATCCGTTTATTTGTATACTGATAAAAGCGTACATTGACGTAGGAAACATTTGAATTGTTTACAAACTCATCCGTGTTCCAAGCCTGTTTGTACTGGAGGAGTATTCCATACATTCGGACTAGTACCTTTACTAACGAGTTCTGCCACATCCTTCTCATGGATCTAAAAGTTTGCGTGCGTGTGTGTGTGTGTGTGTGTGTGTGTGTGAGAGAGAGAGAGAGAGAGAGTTCTAGTGAACAACTTTATGTAGTAAAACGAGAACTGTAAATTTGTTATGCCTGTATATCGTTTACAGGACTTCACGAACGCTGAAGAACTCAGTCTTCACTTACAAAACTTGACAAAAGTCCCTTCACAGATAAGCGCAACTGTGTTTTTACAAGCGGCCAATAAAGTTCAACACATTCTAGCGTACGCTTTATCCGACAGAAAGGTAAGTGAACATTTTCTAAGTATTAGGTTGTTAAAGTCAGTATGCGGTGTTTTTGTACTCGTTTTCTACTTATGTTGTAAAATTTCAATACACTGCAGGTTTCTGCTTAAGGCTACCATATTTTAGAAGCACATTGTACTTTCCTCACTTTGCTAGACTGCCACACTTTCGCTTTCCACGATTTCCTTGGGGAAATCTCCATTAGTTTACTAGTTCACGGGATAACAAGTTATGTTATGGAACTTCACTTTACGTATTTAAAAATGCATAATTAATGTAGGAAAACTGTGCTAATTTATTTACTCTATAGGGTACTTTTCATATTTAAGGACAATTTTTAATTTGTTTTACTAAACCACAGTCTGATATTTGAAAACAAAGTAAAGTAAGTCTTCTTCATTTATTATTAAATACAAAGTAAATTTCCTTTCCAGTAAAAAATATTAAATAGTTTTTGTGTTGACTGTGGTATAAAAGTATTAAGCTACTATAGGCCTATGTTTGCTACTACTGTGTTTAATGCATAATTTATCCTCTTAATGCCCAAAAAAACAAAAATTATGAATCAAAACCTTTTCACATGGATTTCATACTTTTTTAGAATCTAAGTAACGATAAACAAAGTCGTAACAAAAATGTATTATATATACGTACATTTCTGCTACAACGGATCGGAAGACGGAAGCATACTTTTTGATGTGAAAAATACGTTCCTACTTTATTGCAGAACAAAAATACGGCTTCCTAACACGCGTTATTATGGGCTACTCTGGAAAAATTATTCTTTGCTTAAACACATAACATTGAGTGTATTAGTAAATATCAAAATAATAAAGAAATAAACTCGTTCAAATAACTATTTAAGAAATTATAAATCATAAAACTTCGACCATCACCAACTTTTCGTACTTGAAACTTAGTGAAATATTTTCCTTGGCTAGTAAAACAAAGACGAAATTTACAACGCTGTTAAAACCGACAAATTTTGTAGAAAAACGACAAAAACCTGTATAAAACCATGTCTAAAATAAACAACATCTATATTCATGTGGTTTTCTTTTCAGATAGCGCAGAGTCTGGTATCCATATTGAGCAATATGCTGGAAGTAAACGACAGCGTTCTGCAGGAAGCCGACAAAACTGGTAACACGTCAAGGTTACTCGTCAACGCCGTTGATACGTTTACTAGAGACATCCAACTGCAATCTGATTCCGTCGTCAAACTGTCTTCCTCAAATCTGGCTGTTCAAGTCTACGCTCTCAGTAAGTCGTAACTGCACACTTTTTCTATTGTGTGTGTATGTGCGGGGGCTAGAAAATTGTTGCTCGTTGCAGGAAGGTCCGCTCTCGTACGGCGTGTGTGTGACTCGCACCCACCAAAAACCTTTGGTCAATGACGTGGAGCCACCTCGGGAATACTTCAAGGTGGTGGCATTTGTTCTTCGTCCATGTGAACGTTCATCTGGTTTAAACTTTTAGCCGGCCCACGTTACCTGATTTCTGCGATTTTGTCAGCGGCTCTACGATGATAATGTTCTCTCCTTTTGCCGTAGAACCGTCTCCATTTGTAACACTACATGATTCCAGTGGTGTTCGCTCTGCAGCATTAGTCCGATGATCTGTCACACTACGATTCCTAGAGTTCATAACAAGATATCAACATTGTTTAAAATGGAGGAAATAATTTACGCTATCACGTATTTGTTTTTGTCAATCTCGTCCCGAACACGCACAAACAGAATAATTGTACTTATATCTAAACCGTTTTACCAAGAATCGGTTTGCGTAAATCAAAAATTGTGTGAGCCTACTAATTTAGATTGTTTCCTCAAAATGACCTTTACAGTTTATAAATTGTAAGTTTAAGTGTAATAAGTTTGTAAAATGCTTTTAAGTAAAAATATCCTCATTCTCATCTTCATTATTATCTTGTGTTTTCTCTGTTGTAGTTCGCGTTTCTTTTGTTTCTTGTGTTTCGTGTCTGTCACTGTAGTTCTCTTAGACCCTGCTTCCTTAGTAAATTTTCTTATTGTTAATCTCTTCCTTTGCTTTCTTCATTCAACTTCCACTGTCAGTATTGCTTTTTCCTAACATAATGTGTCATATCCTACCTAACCTAAACTATGTAGTACTTAAATACATATCCACTAGGCATTACTAACCCTTACAATTAATCGAACCGCTCCCTTTTGGACAGACACGCGTTGTTCAATATTTGTATAGACAACAAAAGAAAATTACGGAAAGCGGCAATAACCTTACCGCATTCATTTTAATTTTATAAGCAATCGATTTAACAATGTTTGGAGAAACGGAAAATGAAGTACAATACAGGTTGTACAAACAACAACATGCAAATAACAGTTATAAATTGAAGCTATCGAATTAAAACAAAACTATTACGGTTTGGAACACAACCGTCTTAGAAGTTACAACATTTAAAATATAAGGTACTTTAAATAAATAAATAAAGATGGTTGTTAGATGGTTACTTTTAGCTTTTGTGCTATTATTTTTGCTATTTTGTATGTAGGTGCTTTTTTGAAGTTGATTAATGGACGTATTGGGTTGTTTAATTTGTGTATTTTTATTAGGCTATTCATATTAGGTGGTTGTGGATTATTATTTATATATATATATATGTGTGTGTGTCGGTATTTTTACTGTTGAAAATGTTTTTATTTTTTTTATTGTTTGTTTAAGATATTTTTCTGTTTGGTCTTTATTTAGTTGTTAGCATTTATTATTGTTGATGGATTTTTCGGTTTTTCTGATGTAGTCTACTTTGTCAATGATTACTGTTATTGACTTTTGTCTAACAAATAATCATCATAACATAAAAAGCATATGAATTAATAGACAAACTAAAAATAATAAATATAAATGAACCCACATTTTTCACATCATATGATATCACAAACATGTACACTAACATCCCAGTAGATGAAACAATAGACATAATAATAAACAAACTTAAAGAACGAAATGGAGACACAAATAACATAACTGAAATAAAAAACAGCCTCCAACTAATATTAAAACAAAACTACTTTGAATTTAATAGCAAGATTTATCAACAGCGAGAAGGTTTAGCAATGGGATCTCCTTTATCCAGCATAAGAGCAGAAATATTCCTACAACACATAGACACCAAAATACAAAATATTATAAAATCATTTGATCCAAATGGCATATGGATAAGATATGTAGATGATGGGCTATATGTATTAAATAAAAAAAACACAAATGCAGAAAACATAGTAAAACAAATCAATAATATACATCCAAAAATAAAACTCCCAGCAGAAAAAGGAAAACATAATAAAATCAACTATTTAGACATAACCATCACAAGAAGCAACAACCACATACAATATGCAATATACAGAAAACCAACTTCTACCAACATCATCATACCTAACCATTCTGACCACCCACCACAACATAAAATGGCAGCATTCTATTCGCTATTTAACAGAATGTACAAAATTCCCCTAAACAAACAAGAAACAGACAAAGAAAGAAATATAATATACCAAATTTCTCATGAAAATGGAACAATAAAAATACTGTAAACAAAATAGAAAATAAAATAAAATATAAAATAAAAACTGAACAATTAAGAATTAATCAAACTGAACAACACATAAATAATAACAACAACAAAAAATGGGCCACATTCACATATATAAACAATAAAATGACAAAACTAACAAAACTATTTAAAAACACAGATATAAAAATAGCATACGAAACTAACAAAAATTAATTACAAAATCTAAATAGCTCACACAACAAAGATAATACAACAACTAACGGTATATACAAAATTGAATGCAAAGATTGCAATAAATGTTATATAGGACAAACAAAAAAACAGCTGAAAAAACGTTATTTTGAACACCTAAATGCATACAAAAAACCAGAAATATATAAATCCAATTTAGCCACAGATGCAATAAACACAGGACATGAATTCCTAGACATAATCAATATGACACTAATAAAACACATACCACACAAAGGGACCGTAATGAACATTTGGGAAAATTTACAAATATACAAACATAAAACACAAAACAAACTAATACCCGAACAAATACAAATCAGTACAAAACAAGACACAATCTTCAAAGCACTCAACATCGAAAATACACAAAATACTAATACATACACCACAATCACACACAAAAATACCACTTTGAGATACCAGAAACCAACAGAAGACCACAATGGCGACAGATCAACACATAGGTACTTCACTAGACGCAGAATTGCGAAGGCTGAGGATGAGAGCACAATAACTCTCGAAACATGTTCCTAGTTAGGACAATAAAATATCTTGAGGTAATTTCATTATAAATAATAAATGTATTATATAAATCAAGAAACGGACTGTAGCAAAAAGAGTCTGAATATATATATATATATATATATATATATATTATATATATATATATATATATATTTCAATCACTTCCTGCTACAGTCCGTTTCTTGATGTATATAATACATTTAATATTTATACATAAATTGACCTCAAGATGTTATTTTTCTATTTGGGACATGTTTCGGGTACTATCTTGTACCCATCCTCAGCCTTCCGGTTTTTTTGTCTGGTGAAGTACATATGTGTTGTTGGATGACTATTATAATTGTGGCTTCCTGTTGGCTTCTGGTATTTCAAGTTGGTTTTATTGTGTGTGATTGTGGTGTATGTGTTAGTTTTTTGTGTATTTTCAATGTTGAGTGCTTTGAATATTGTGTCATGTTTTATATTGATTTGTATTTGTTCAGGTATTAGTTTGTTTTCTGTTTTATGTTTGTATATTTGTAAATTTTCCCATATGTACATTATGGTGCCTTTGTGTGGTATATGTTTTATTAGTGTTACATTGGTTATGTCTGGGAATTCATGTCCTGTGTTTATTGCATGTGTGGCTAAATTGGATTTATATATTTCTGGTTTTTTGTATGCATTTAGGTGTTCAAAATAACGTTTTTTCAGCTGTTTTTTTGTTTGTCCTATATAAAATTTATTGCAATCTTGGCATTCAATTTTGTATATACCGTTAGTTGTTGTATTATCTTTGTTGTGTGAGCTATTTAGATTTTGTAATTAATTTTTATTAGTTTTGTATGGTATTTTTATATCTGTGTATATTTTTGTATCTATTTTTATAACTGACAAAGAAAGAAATATAATATACCAAATTGGTTATGAAAATGGATACAATAAAAATACTATGATCAAAATAGAAAATAAAATCAAATACAAAATAAAAACTGAACAATTAAGAATTAATCAAACTGAACAACACATAAATAATAACAACAACAAAAAATGGGCCACATTCACATATATAAATAATAAAATGACAAAACTAACAAAACTATTTAAAAACACAGATATAAAAATAGCATACAAAACTAATAAAAATTAATTACAAAATCTAAATAGCTAACACAACAAAGATAATACAACAACTAACGGTATATACAAAATTGAATGCAAAGATTGCAATAAATGTTATATAGGACAAACAAAAAAACAGCTGAAAAAACGTTATTTTGAACACCTAAATGCATACAAAAAACCAGAAATATATAAATCCAATTTAGCCACACATGCAATAAACACAGGACATGAATTCCCAGACATAACCAATGTAACACTAATAAAACATATACCACACAAAAGCACCATAATGAACATATGGGAAAATTTACAAATATACAAACATAAAACAGAAAACAAACTAATACCTGAACAAATACAAATCAATACAAAACATGACACAATATTCAAAGCACTCAACATTGAAAATACACAAAAAACTAACACATACACCACAATCACACACAATAAAACCAACTTGAAATACCAGAAGCCAACAGGAAGCCACAATAATAATAGTCATCCAACAACACATATGTACTTCACCAGACAAAAAAACCGGAAGGCTGAGGATGGGTACAAGATAGTACCCGAAACATGTCCCAAATAGAAAAATAACATCTTGAGGTAAATTTATGTATAAATATTAAATGTAATATATATATATTACATTTAATATTTATAAGTAAATTTACTTCACGATATACCTTTTTTTTCCTTATTAAGAACATGTTTCGGGTACCATCTTGTACCCTTCCTCCTTCCTAGGATGGTACCCGAAACATGTTCCTAATAAGGAAAAAAAAGGTATATCTTGAAGTAAATTTATTTATAAATATTACGTGTATTATATACATCAAGAAACGGACTGTAGCAGAAAGTGATTTATATATATATATATATATATATATTGCAACAGTGAAACCATTAACGGTACTGTGCATTGGCAATATATTACATTGAAATTTGTTACGTTATTATATATATATATATTTACTTTATATACACATAAATACTTATATTTAATTTACGAATATATTGTAACGCTCCCTGTTTCCACTGGTTACAAATAAATAATTTCTCTGTGTAGGCTAAAAGAAAAGATAAAAAAAAATTTTATTAAAAAAATTTTTGTTCAAAAACAAAAATTTTTACGTTTGTTTGTTATTGTAATAATTTAGAAATAATCCTGGTTTTGCGTTTTGGTTAAAATTTTAAAATTCTGTGAGTTTATTTTCGTTAAATTTTACACTTCTGGTTGACCTTAACTAAATCTGGATTTAATCAGATTATCTGCTGACAGTAATCGATTTGTGATTTTCAGCTTTGCTCCAGTATATCACTTTCAGTTGATCCTTGTCGTCTCCCAGTAAGTCCTGTAGTTAGTTAAACTCTTAATTTAATATGTGAAATAATTGTAAAATCCAGATAATTGAAATAATTTAATTTATTAATAATAATTCTTAAAGATCTATTTGAAATCGATGTTGAGCAAATATTCGGCTCTTTCACAGGGATATATCGATTTGCAATTACAGGTTATTTTTATATAAATATTAAAAAAGGTTTTTTCAACGATTATAATTATATAGTCAGAGAAGGGTAGGCCTAGAAAGTATAACATGTACAGAAATAAGTCTTAATAAATAATAATTGACAATTTGTTAATAATATATAATGTTTGTAGTATACACTTTATACCTAATAGTTGACTAGACGACTTCGTTGCTGGTTGATACTTTGCATCATGGGAAATTCACAACGGCGGCACGTCTCGCTGTAGAATATTACTGTGAATTGATGGTTGGAAATTCCGATAATAAATTCACCTTCACAACTGTTTTATTGGTCTCCGTGATAGGGTATATTGTCTATTGTGTTGTTCTGGTATCCTGGATAAGTGTTCAGTGTTCACTGGTGTTAATTGTCTTATTTTAGATTTATTGAATGTTTGCTGCTTATAGCAAAAAATTCGAGAAGTTGTTACGAAGTGAATTATTAATGTTAGGTTGTTTGACCGGTTTAATTCACTTGTAATGTGTTGTGTATTGTTTGTTTTCACTGTTGTGGTAGAGTATTTCACTGATTTTATGTCAAAAAGTGTCAATTTAGTTAACTCTCGTTTTCACTGATTTTCGCTTTATACTCCATTACAATTCGTTATACGGTTTTAGAACGCGATCGAGCATCAACCGTTCCCGTTGAATGTTAATAAAGAACTGTTTTACTTCCTTCGTCTTAGGAAATATCTTGCCAAGTTAATATTGGAAAAGTATTGTTAAAATAATTTTCACTTCCTATTTAGGTAATTATAAAGTACATTATATATGGAATATTTTTAGTTTATTGATTGCTTCCATGAACTATTAACCACATAATTGGTTTATTTATCTCATTTTGTTTAATTTGATATGTCATAGTCCATATTTGTTGAGATTTTTGTTAAAATAGCCATATTTCTGTCTTTTTGGAAATCTAGGCCCAAAACTCTGTTTCCTGTTCTTGTACACAATTACTGCCATTTTAGGTGTTATAAATATAATTATAATAAATTTCAGATGGTCACAAATCTTTCCCTTTCCTCAGTCCTTTATAAATCTAACATTTGAACTGTCTTTTAGTGATATTTCATTAATTTACTATTTCTCCTCTGAAATAGTTTTTACATTTCGAAAATTTTTAATAATTTAAGACATTTTTCTATATTACTCTTTTAAAGCATAGGATCATTTACAGTAGTTAGTTATCGATCCACCTTACATAAATCTTGTTAGTTTACATGGTTCCTTGGTTAATTAACTAGTTTATATTAATTTTTTGGGAATTCATTATTTGGCCTCGAGTTTAGTATTTTACATATATGGTTTTTTCAAATAAAGTTAATTCTACACCTCATCTGACTTTTAAAAGTTAACATAACATGAAATAAAATTGCTTACATAACTACTGATACCAGTAGCATATAATTCATGCTACTAATACAAAAAAATAGTATTTGACATGAATTAGCAGTCTTCAAAGTTAGACATGTTTGTTGGAACTATTTTGAACATACATTTTAAACATTTTATAAACTGATACAGCATCCATACCTAAACATTTTAATCTGTATGCATGCTGTTATGTAACTAAAACATCTTACACTAAATATAAACCTTATTCTATAGGAACTCTTTGAAAGTTGGAGTTCTTAGGCTGTAAACATTATTAGCCATTTAAATTTCTTAAACTTTATTTAACTTAAGTTACTTTCAGTCTTTTCTGATTATACTATATTATTATTTTTAATCCCCTACAGTAAACATTCCCCTACATACTTTCTTTATTATTGGCATTACTATGAATGTTTTGATATAAAAAAGTGACCTTATTTATGAAATATAGGAAATATTTGTCATTTCAATATTTCATCACCTGTTAATTATAAAATATAAAAGTTATTGAATAGCACCTTGTTTAAGTTATAGTTACACATTAACTTGAAGTTTATTATACTTAAAACCACTTCCACTGGTACACATTCACTGTTGGTTCTGACTTATATTTGAGTTTTATTATATTCTCAGACCAAACCTTTAGTCATAATGGACTGTGAAGATTTGTTTATTTTACCATATAATAACTGTAATTGGTTCACTTCTTATCATACTACTAAATACTTTTGTCTATAATTAAGTTACAATTTCATAAGGTTTTGGGGTGTTATACTTTCTTTTGTGGTATTAACATTTGGTTTGGGGTTCATGGTCGTTAATAATAGGTTTTTATTGTGGTTTTTCCATCCTATATCTTCCTCTCTTCTCTTCTTCCTTCTTGGGTTTGGGGTATCTTCTTTATCATGCTACTAAACTTCCTCTTCTCTCTTGATTTCGGGATATCTTGTTTATCACCTGCTACTAAACTTCCTCTTCTTTCTTGGGTTAGGAGTACCTTTTTATTGCCTGCTCCTAACTTCCTGGGTAATCTCCTAATTTTTTTAATATGAGTTTCCTTTAATTTATTTTCCTGAATTTTATTGTTGCATTTTTATTACTTAATTACTTTTTTCTTTTATAGTAGTGTTTTTCTTTGAAGTGTACTTTTATTTTCATTTGAAATTCTTGGTTATATGTAATTTAATTGTTTTTATGATCTTAATGGAATTAATTTTTAGTGGATTATCTGTCATGCTACAATATACATACGCAAATGTTACAAATTATACTAAATAATATTATAATTACTATAATAAATATTAATAAATGAGAATTTATATGAATAATTGTAATTATATACTTATACATAAGTATACGTTATATTAGGATATAACATATTATCATGCTAATAACACACACACACACACACACACACACACACACACACACACACACATACACACATATTGCGATTTAGAGGTGTGGCATAGAATTTGCAGTCGGTTAAATCGGGTACTGGAATGCTACCGGATTTATTAATAATATAACTACAAATTGCACTATGTGGGTTTAAAAATGTTTATGAAAACACAGACTAATTATTCTGTCTCTGTTGACCTGACTACATATTTTAAATAATTTCCGTTAAAATATAATACATTAAAATTTTATGAGTTCTTTTGTCTGTTTAGTTCATAAGTTTATTCAAGTTTATTACAAAGAATAAAGTAATTTCTCTTTATGACGAATGTGGATAGAGTTGTGGTCTGGATACAAGTGTGCTCCTCCTGGTGTCCGGCGTTCAGGGCCGTTCTCGGGTTGAATAATTGTAGTTAATTATTTTTTTCACCGTAATTTATTTTGCGTATTGATCTTACAAAATCCAGCAGATTCCAAGTGCCTTTTAATCCCTATACGGAAAATCTTATTCTTCACCGGATTAGCACTAGGCCTACTTAAAAATTTGCGATATCATCAACTGGCGAACTTTCTAACTTCTGTTGGTCCACCTAGCGTCTGTACTCTAGCGATACGTCCGCACGTTTCAAGTTCAGTGACAGACAATTCTTACTGATAAGTAACTAGCATTCAAATGAATTTTTGACCTATTTCTTGTACGTTCATTGTATTCATAACCCTTATCTACGTCTGGAGCCAAGATAAAATCATTCATGTATTAAACCGTCCGAGAGCAAATTTCAGCTTGTCCATAAAATTAGAATAATTTTATTCCATACCTACAGGGTCATAAAACTCTCTTTATCAAAACACTCATATATTCAGTTCCTTAATTTACAAACAAACACATACTGCCATTCGATAGGTCTTTTTATCAAGTAGGTCTTTTTTCTGGTGTAAATCTCTAGTCAAAATTTTATTTTAACGAAATATATTTATTTTAATAGGTTTTTTTAATGTAATCCCGTAAAATATTTACATATTCTTGCACTCGCCACATGCCTAGGCGTATTTTTGCACCACTTCACAATACAAATTGTTTTTTTACTGTATAAAATTTAGTTAAACCTAACAATTTGAACATGTCTTATTGCCTAGCATACAATGTCCAAACCTGCAGGTTTTATTAATACAAATTTTCATTTCAACATGCTATCGTATACTCAGAGTCCCATTAGTAATTTATATCCATATTCTACTCATTGCAATATTTAAAATTACAATTTACATAATTTATACCTTATTTCCATCTATTATACTCATTTATATAATTATAATTTGAAATATATGTATATACATATTTACACATTTTATGTATTGCAACAGTACGTCTGCGTACGTTACTGTGCATTGTCGCAGTTAGTTAAAAAAAAAAATGTTAAAATAGAATAAATAATTAATATCGTCAATATAAAAAAATGGGTATTGAAAGCTGTAAGTAACCAGATAAGGGGAACACCGAATGTGCAGGACGGTACATGCAGATCAAGCCACAGACAGCTAAGATTGTGTACAGTATATTTTATTTTTCTGTGTGTGTGTGTGTGTGTGTGTGTGTGTGTGTGTGTGTGCGTGTGTGTGTGTGTGTGTGTGTGTGTGTGTGTGTGTAAGCCAGTTGAATCCGGCGTGGCGTCACCCCTGAATAAATGTGAATTAAATAAGTAATTTATTTATATTTTGGTATGTGCGCGTAAGATATAACAAAACAAATTACGCCACGTTATTAATAATATAAAGACGCGCACATGTGCAAAATCTAGTGCGAAACAAATAATGCATATTAATGCAGTGTAAACAAAAGTGAATAGAACGAAGAACAATATATTAAAGTATATAAAAACTGTTAACATACAATTATACATAAAAAAATACCGATATATGAACATCGAGTAATAAACAAAAGACTTCACATGTTGCGAATAAAATTAAAATTAGTACGAAAAATAAACGAATCTGTAAAGGGACGCTCCACAAACGACAACAATATAAATCGTGCACAGAATGGTTCAAACATGATTTTTGCACCCGACAGTATAAATAAGCGGGGAGCACCTGCCTCGACCTTCATTCACTGAAACACATCTGCAGCTGGAGGCTATGCCCGACGGTGGAGCATCAAGGTCGATATCCCAGCAGTACCGTACGAGACATCTGAATCCTGAGTGGACCAGGAGGACCGGACGACGAACTCTAGGAGGATCAGACGACAAGGGAGGATAGACACAGGACATAGGATTCAGGATCATGACGAGGAATCACTGAGCATCACCGCACAGCAATAAGGTAATATAAAACCATTTTTACTCGTCAACCAAGGAGTCATAAAGACATTAAAAAAAAAAGAGTAAAGAGACAATGATATACTTTAATAGTGTAAATAATATCTGTAAAATTTAATTGGTTAAATTGTAGTAATTTATAATAATATTTAACATTTACGAAATTATTTTTGAAATTATAACGTAGCATAAATGCTTAAGTAATTCTACAATTGATTGATACTTCATGAAAACGATATTCATATGTAGGCACACAAAGCAAAGTACAAATAATATTAAAAAATTATGGAATTTGAAAAGAAATATAATCTGCGCAAGTCGGAAGCACATTATATATTACAAAAATTTATATTTATACATGTCAATTTATATCTTCTGTATTATATTTATGAATAGGTGTGTAATGTTATTTGAATGTGAAAATAATTGTGTGTATGATGAGAACACATAAAAGAAAAATACTATGCGAATAATAATGACGAAATTTTAATTCGTAATTTTTTAAAATTTTGTTTAATCAAATTTCGAATGATTTTTAAAAAGTCGATATGACATAAGAAGTGTTATTATTATTTTAAAAAACACACCATACACCTTTTTTAGTTATTATATATATATATATATATATAGTCACAGGACAAATGGCGCCAATCGTACACAGGTCCTTTTTGAGGTCCTTAAAAGGACCGTTTGTCGAGTACGCTAAATCATTTGCGTACGCTGCCCGAGCCGTGCTGTCATGTTCGGCGTGCTGCGGTTCTCTTCTTTCGGCAGCGGTATGTAGAGCCCGCTGCTGTCCCAGTCGATGTCCATCACTGCTTCTCCTGTGTTCTCCATTATTCCTTCTTCCTTTTCTTCCAGCCAAAATTGCTACCAGAGATGTTGGGTTGTGCGTCGTGAGACGACCCAATGGTTTCCTAGTACCGAGCCTCCGGTAGGGGCTCCTTCCTAGTGGTCCTGTCCAGACGGAATATTACTTAATTAATTTTTATTGGTCGCTACAACGACATGCTCGTACTAGGTCAACTAGTACAGTATTTGTCGAGGCCGTTTCCAAGATTCCCCTGGACGTGTTCGGTACCTGCCAAGGCCAGCTATGAGTGGGTTTGTCTGGGTCCACGCAGCTCGGACGTAAAATTTACGTGCAAGTCGCCTTGCGGTATCATCCAAGGAGCGGACACCGAGTCCTCTTCTCAAGAGACGAGAAGAAAACCGATAGGGGACTTTGGCCGCTAGCCGACGACCTCTATCGAGAACGCTTTGCAACCTTCTTTTATGAACGGTTGCGAGGTAACCACAGACGGGAAGAGCATAGGTAATGATCGGCAACAGATACGCGTTGACGATCAACTTACCCAGCTTGCGGGTCATAGCCTTGTTGACAAGTATCGGAAACAGTTGCGCGAGACGAGCGGACGCTTTCTTTCGCATCGTCTCAGCGTGGGCACGCCAGGTGAGCCGACGATCGAGGTGGACACCGAGGTACTTAACTTCTCTCGACCAGGGCAAGTACGTTCTACCGAGTCTCACTCGGCCTCGTGGTTCTTTCCGGCGCTTTGTGAATAGCACCGCGGAGCTCTTGGTTTCGTTGACGGCAACTTTACAGCTTTCCGTCCACGTCGAATACGCATCGAGTGCGCGCTGGAGTCGTAGGATAGCCCTGTCAGCGTTCCGATCGGCGGTATAGACCGCCGTGTCGTCGGCATACAGGGCCATCTGGACTCCAGGCTCTCTGGGTGCGTCGTTGACGTACACGGAGAACAGGAGAGGCCCTAGCACGCTACCTTGAGGTACCCCGGTTGTAATGCGTCTCTCGGAAGAGACATGGTCGTCTATTCTCACGCAGAAATTCCTCTCCGCCAGAAAGCTAGCAATCAAGCGAAGGTAGCAATCTGGGAGCTGGATTTCTCGGAGCTTGAACAAGAGCCCGTCGTGCCAGACACTATCAAAGGCCTTCTCCACATCTAGGAAACAGGCGACAGTCTGCTCATTCCGACAGCCGGCACCCGTGATGTATTCCACCAGTCTGATCAGCTGATGAGTGGTGGAATGCCCCACACGGAAGACGAACTTTTCGGGGACGAGTACATCGAAATTTCGTAGATGGTCTTGTACACTCCGTTGTACGAAACGTTCGAGAACCTTTGACGTGGCTGACAGTAGACTAATGGGCCGGAGGTTGCCGGGACGGGAAGCATCCTTTCCCTGCTTCGGGATCACTATGACCGTCGCCTTACGCCATTTCTGGGGAAAATAGGCCAGTCTTAGACACGCGGGAGTGCGCCAAAATTTCTAGCGGCGCTCTTGTTATGCCCTGACAGGTCGTGTGCCATAAACCTATCAGAGTGCCGCTGGTCCCTGGTTGGCTCGCCTCGAGCACGTTAGATAGTCACGTCGAGGCCAATCAAGCTGCTGCTGATCCTTGATTGGCTCGCCTCACCTTCTCGTGTCACGTCTCGACTGGCGCCGAGAGCAGATCTTCGCCTCGCTACGTCACAATATATATATATATATATATATATATATATATATATATATATATATTATAACGAGACCTTGTTATCTAGCAATCTACTTTCTATATCCTGTGACTTTTCCTTTACCTGGGCGCCAGAACAAATCCCAGATACAAATGACACGGATTCAGCTTAGCTCAGAGCACAGAGACACACTATCTCAGGATTCGTTCAGTGAGTGTAGAATTTAAGGGGAATCGTTACAAATAACTTAAAATTTGTTGAAGTTTGTTTAATTAACGATTCTGTTATTGTATTACTTTCTTTAAAAGCTAAGTTAATGACTTATTGCTTACCTAAACCTTATTGTTTAATGAGTGTGGTTGAAAAGTGAAGATTAAAACGTCCAAACGACCAGTTGCTCTTATCTGGTTTATTTAGGGATTTTATATCTCCCAAACCAGTGCTAAAGAACGGGTCTGCATAATTTGCACGTTCAATACTACACCTCAATCTCTATTCAACACTCCTATATTACTTTATATCTAATCTTAATAATTAAATACAAAATTTGAATTTATATAGTGTCTTTTTTAAAAAACGTTTATTGATTTAATTATTAGTTTGTTATTTATGTTCATTGATCAATGAATATATTTCTTATCTGATTGATGCGTCGACCGTAGATAGTAACAAGTAGAAATACTCCTTTTGATGGTTCGGCTCAGAAGAAATGATGTTGACCAATAACGTTGACTGATGATCCTGGACCATTGCAGATGCTGTAGCTACTCTGGTCCACAGGTCACTTCACTGTTACTTAAATATTAATTAATTATTTATTTAATTAATTAATTTGTTATTACGCAGCGAGCTTATTTATTGAACTTTACTAGTTCCTCTATTACTGCGGACCACTTCGCGAAATCTTTATTTAAATATTTACTTTGCGTTGTTTGTGCAATTTAGCTCGTATTTAACACACGTCTTGCTTATTTAATGCCCGAACGAAGAGTGCTCAATTCCCTCATTCTGAGTTGGCGTCTCCTCTAAATATAGGATTCTGATTGGCTGTTCCAAATAAATCATGCGTTTTCCACTTGAAACAATATCGAACAAGTCGGTCAAACGCTCCTTAACAAGTTTGAGATGGTAGAGAATTACTGGCTAATTTCATACTTCCTCTGTTTGCAAATCGTTTGATTACAGGTATTTGCAAACGTGATTTCAAAGATCCGACCACATAATATTATTGCTTTGGTGTTTCTCTGTATGTGTGAGAAAACATCTAATTCGTACCTAGCCTAATTCTCTAGTTATATCTCTTGGCGTTCTTCTTCTGTATAACTTCTTTAAATATTAATTATATTAGTTGATATTTTGGCTACTTATAGAGTTTTAATAGCTGAACACTATGCAGGTTTCAGAATTGCCGTATATTTATTAGTTTTGAAGATATTGGAGTTTTGATAAATAAAATTAATTGAATCAAATTTCATGTCTGTGCCCGCATCAGTAGTACCAGTGGCGATGTTAGACAGAGATGGCTGCGATTATTCCCTCTCCCTCTTGCTTACGACGCTAGACTAGCACAGTTTGACACTTTCATATAACGATCTGATAGGTCGACTATATGAATCGTTATATATACCACCACTCGGTATAAAAAAAATTTGATTATTTAAGAAATACATAATTTTTTTTTCTTCTTGTATACTTTTACACTAATTAAAATTTGCACATATAAAATTTCGCTTACTTCTACATTATTGCTAGTTATTACAATATGTTACTTAACCTAACATGGCATACACATATTAGATATTCATATGAGCATTAATACTTTAATCACAATTTTGACTTAATTGACGTCAATAATCAAAACAACAATATTGACATTTATTCAACTACTTCTTATTAACATTGACATTGATTCAAAGACATTTATAAAATTTTGTTTGACCACGTTTGATTCACATACCTCATTGGCTCAAACCATTGTTTCCTTATTGCTCTATATTTTGTCTATATTTCCTCAAACTATCCCCATGGTACTTTCCTATAATTTTGTTTTTTTAACGTCTTTTAAGATCCTCCATCATACAGCTTTTTAATTATAATTTCAACCTATGGGAACATAGCTCATATAGCTTACCGTCATATATGGAAAATCCTGGTTTGGTGTTGGTAACCGCACTTCTCCAAGCTACACTAATCCTAGGGTCTTCTTGTTGATGGGTCCCTATTTCCTTAAGTCGTCTAACTACTTCAGGTTTTGCTACATGCTTTACCGCGTAAATACCTATATCAGTGCTACTACTTTTACTGTTAACTGTATCCATGTTGTTTTCTGATGGTGGATTTCTACTAAGTACATCTGCTACCAAGTTGTCTTTCGTTTACAATATTGTATTTCAAACTTGTACTCTTGTATAGCCAAGATCTAGCGAGTCAGACGAGCACCAAGCAATTTACATTTTAATGAAAATACTAACGCCTTATTGTCGGTGATTATAGTAAGTTTAGCACCCAGAATATAACTTCTAAATTTTGACAGGCTATGCACTATCGCTAATAGCTCTTTTTCTGTCGTAAAATAAGTTAATTCCGCCCCTTTAAGTGTGCGACTTACAAATCCTAATACCGCTTTTTGGCCCTTTTCATCTATCTGATATAAGTGTGCTCCTATAGCAATATTGCTGGCGTCTGTTTGTAAATAAAATCTTTCTCCTACCCTCGGGTGATGTAATATAACAGTATTTATAAAAAGACTTTTCACTTGTTGTAGCGCTTCATCGTGGTCCTTTGTCCACCTCCATTTAATCCCTTTGTTTAACAACTTCAACAATGGAACAGTACTTTCCGCGTATTTACTTGTAAACCTCTGATAGTAGTTAGCTAAATCTAGAAATGACTTTAGCTGCTTGCAGTTCTTTGGAGTTGGAAATTCTTGTATGGCTTTTACCTTCTCTGGGTCCGTGGTTATTCCTTCCACTGAGATTCGGTGACCTAAAAACTTAATTTCCTCCTTACCAAACTCTGATTTCCGTAGATTCAGCGTCATGTTTCCTGATGTTAATTTTGCAAAAATATTTCTTAAGTGTTGTAAGTGCTCCTCGAATGTTTGTGACACACATAGAATATCATCTACGAACACTAGTGTATACGTCTCTACCTCATTACCTAAGGCACTGTCTAAACACCTTACCATTGCAGCTAAGCTGGTGCTCAGGCCAAAAGGTACCACTTTAAATTGGTAGCACTTGTTTTTATTCAAAAATGCCGTATACTGTCTATCACATTTGCGGATTGGAATTTGCCAAATTCCGGATGTTAAGTCCAGTTTGATCATGTACTTAACTCCATTACATTTTTGGAACAATTCTTCCACACTCCTTGCGCACTCGTAATCAGGTATTAATAAATAATTTAATTTCCTGGCATCAAGGCATAAGCGGATACTCCCGTTCGGCTTGGTGACAACCACTAAAGGGTTAATATAGGGACTTCTTGCCCTCTCTATAACTCCATTCGCTAACATCTGTTGGACCTCTTTTTCCACTTCTTCTCTATAGTGTAAAGGGATTGGATAAGTCCTTTGCACAAATGATGCGTTTTCAGTTAGTGTTAACTGATGTTCATAGAACTTAGCTCTTCCAGGCTCTGTTCTAAAAACATCCCTATACTCATAGACAAGTTGCTGAATTTGGTTCTGTTGCTTGTTGTTCAACTCAGTCCCGATGTTGATTTCTGGAGTATCTTCAATACAGTGCTGGTCACTCTTAACGTCAACTACCGGTTTCTCTCCATACCCTTTTATGACACTTACCGACTTCCAATGCTTAAATTCTTTAGTGTTTACACTGATTTTCTTGTCTTTATTAACATCGAGATGGTATTTCTTTTGAAATTTATTTCTGTCTTCCATTCAAGTAACGTATCTACCCCAATAATACAGTTATGAACGAGTTTCGGGACTATAAGAGCTACAATTTGCGTTTGGGTACCATTTATATTGATAGGTAAATAAATTTGTTCAGTTATCTTTTGCATTTTGGCTCCAGTGGCTCCCTGTACATTACAATCTTTTACGGGTAGTCTGGGACAATTACGCAACTGATTATTATTTTCTACAAACTTTGAGCTGACACAGGTTACCTCACTGCCGGTGTCCATTAACGCTCTTACTAGTAGATTACTGATTTCACAAATTATTTCCGGACATTCAGGATAATGGCTTCTACCCACTTCTTGCTCTTCTTTTAACAAGAACTCCCTATCGTTCACTTGATTTATATTATTTTTTAATTTCCTTTTAACTGTATTAATGGGTTGTTTCACTGCAGGTAATAGTAGATTTAGTTTTGTTTCTTTTCTACCTGCAGTGGCTTCCCGTTTCCCGTATTCGTTTTACTAGTAGACGGTTGTAGCTCGGTAGATGATATGGCTGTCTTACATACCTTAAACCCTTTACTTGGTCCGGTTTCAACGCTCCTACATCTACCCTTCTCTTCTTAATTCCTGCCGATATTGGAGTTTGTTACCCGGATATGGGGTAAACCTCTTTTCTTTTGGGCGCTCATTGTCTCTTCTCTTCGTTGGGTAGAAAGTTGGTTCCTGATGATCGCCTCTAGGGTGGTTACTCAGCTGATTATTTACTCACTTCAGGTCCCTCTCTAGGTCTTGACATTCATCCATGACCATTATAAACTTTTCTAGGGTATCCACTCCTCTGGTAGTGGTTGCTACACTAGTGCGTTCCGAGAAATGACGCGCTAGATTATACACTAGGTCTCTCTCCTCCATTGGTGGTGTTAAATGCTTTACTTGTGCCATTACGTTTAGCACATAGTTGGTGGTTGTTATATTCATGGACGGGTGATAATTACCAAATTCCAGATGATCACGCACCCTTCTTTGAATCTGTATGTTCCAGTATTGAGCAAGGAATTTTTCTCTGAAGTCGGCGTAGGTTTGGACCCGGTCCGAGATGACTTTCCACCACGTACCTGCCCAATTCTTGAGGAATCGACCTAACATATCCTTCTTGTCCTCGTCGTCCATCAGTGGGTTTACGCGAGTTACATAAGCCTCAAACAGCCGTAGAAATTCCACAGGATTCTAATGTGGGTTCCCTGAGATTACAATTTTTACGGTTCTTCCTTATAGCCGCCACACCTCACGACTTTGGTTTGCTGTGACTTCATTGCCTTAGTCAGATCTTCCCGCATTACCTTTAATTGCTGTTCTACCTTTTGATGTACTTCGTCTCGGTCAGCCTTACTCTCTACTTGTTTCTTAACCTCCTTAATATTTGAATCCAGTTGGATGCACTCTACCCTAGTACTCTGGATTTCTTCTTTATTTAGAAGCGTTTGGGTTTTTAACTCAGCAGTTACTTCGCTGAATTGTTGGTTAATAAGGGTTACTTTCTGTTCTAACCGTTCATGAAATTTGTTTCTAAATTTATTTAGTTTTTCGTCTTGGCGGCGAAAATTAGTATTTACTTGTTTCTTAAATTCCTCTATTGTAGCTTTAACCCCTTCGGTATGCTTATCAAACTTAAGATTACTCTCATCTATTTTGCAATTGGTACTATCTATTTTACTAGCTAAATTAGCTATTTCTTCATCTATTTTAAATGTAGCGTCTTTACTACTTTGTTCTATTTGGCTAGTTAAATTTGCGTTTATTTGTTTCATTTCGTTAGATAAGTATTTATTAGTTTGCTCTATTTTATTATTAACATTAATATTTTACTACTTCCTTCTATTTTTGATTATTTTCTTCAATTTTACTATTTAATTGACTATTTGTATTTTCAATTTTACTTTCAATTTTACTATTATTTTCATCCATTTTAGTGGTCAACTGCTTGAACATCTGTTCAATTGCTGCCATAACTACTGCTTGTGATTTAGCCATTTTTTTTTTAATAACTATTTAACAAAGTTTATTTTATTATTTAACCCTTCAACAGTTATTTGTAACCTTAAATATTCCACTTCGTTTTAAATTAATTATTATTACAATTCAAACTAGTCACTTGGTTTAATATCGGTTTAATCGAGTTTACTCGGGCCCATTAGTTGCGGCGCCAAATTAAATAACGCGACCTATTCATCTATCAATCTACTTTCTATATATAATGATAGAACAAATCTTACTTACCCGTGACTTTTTCTTTACCTGGGCGCCAGAACAAATCCCAGATACAAATGACACGGATTCAGTTTAGCTCAGAGCACAGAGACACGCTATCTCACGATTCGTTCAGTGAGTGTAGAATTTAAGGGGAATCGTTACAAATAACTTAAAATTTATTGAAGTTTGTTTAATTAACGATTCTGTTATTGTATTACTTTCATTGAAAGCTATGTTAATGGCTTATTGCTTACCTAAATCTTATTGTTTAATGAGTGCGCTTGAAAAGTGAAGATTAAAATGTCCAAACGGCCAATTGCTCTTATCTGGTTTACTTAGGGATTTCATATCTCCCAAACCAGTGCTAAAGAACGGGACTGCACTAATTTGCACGTTCAATACTACACCTCACTCTCCCCTCAACACTCCTATATTACTTTATATCTAATCTTAATAATTAAATACAAAATTTGAATTTATTTAGTGTCTTTTTTAAAAAATGTTTATTGATTTAATTATTTTGTTTGTTATTTATGTTCATTGATCAATGAGTATATTTCTTATCTGATTAATTGATGCGTCGACCGTAGATAGTAATCAGTAGAGATACTCTTTTTGATGGTTCGGCTCAGAAGAAATGTTGTTGACCAATAACGTTGACTGATGATCCTGGACAATTACAGATGCTGTAGCCTACTCTGGTGCACAAGTCACTTTACTGTTACTTAATTATTTAATAATTAATTAATTTGTTATTACGCAGCGAGCTTATTTATTAAAATTTACTAGTTCCTCTACTACTGCGGACCACTTCGCGAAATCTTTATTTAAATATTTACTTTGCGTTGTCTGTGCAATTTAGCTCGTATTAACACACGTCTTGCTTATTTAATGCCCGAACGAAGAGTGCTCAATTCCCTCATTCTGAGTTGGCGTCTCCACTAAATACAGGATTCTGATTGGTTGTTCCAAATAAATCATGTGTTTTCCACTTGAAACAATATCGAACAAATCGGTCAAACGCTCCTTAACAAGTTTGAGATGGTAGAGAATTACTGGCTAATTTCATACTTCCTCTGTTTGCAAATCGTTTGATTACTGGTATTTGCAAACGTGATTTCAAAGATCCGACCACAGAATATTATTGCTTTGGTCTTTCCCTGTATGTGTGTAAAAACACCTAATTCGTACCTAGCCTAATTCTTTAGTTATATCTCTTGGCGTTCTTCTTCTGTATAACTTCTTTAAATGTTAATTATATTAGTTGATATTTTGGCTACTTATAGAGTTTTAATAGCTGAACACTATGCAGGTTTCAGAATTGCCGTATATTTATTAGTTTTGAAGATATTGGAGTTTTAATAAATAAAATTAATTGAATCAAATTTCATGTCTGTGCCCGCATCAGTAGTAGCAGTGGCGATGTTAGACAGAGATGGCTGCGATTATTCCCTCTCTCTCTCTCTTGCTTACGCCGCTAGACTAGCACAGTTTGACACTTTCATATAACGATCTGATAGGTCGACTATATGAATCGTTATAATATATATATATATATATATATATATATATATATATATATATATATATATATTCACAGGACAAATGTCACGAATCATACACCTCATTGTTTTTGAGGTCCTTAAAAGGACCGTTTGGCGAGGACGCTAACTCTTTTGCATACCCCGCCCGTGCAGCGCTGTATGTTCGGCGGCTGCGCCTGCTGTTCCGGGCGTACTACTCTCGTCTTCTTTCGGCAGCGTTATGTAGAGCCGCTGCCGACCCAGTCGATGTCCATAACTGGTTCTCCTTTTTTCACCATTCATCTTCAGTACGACAATGAGGGAATTGTGGGTCACACGTGCTGATCGAACATAGAATCTACGTGCCAGGCGTCTCACGGTGTCATCAGAAGTGCGGACATCGAGTCCTCTCTTCAGAAGACGAGAAGAGTACCTCCGGGCGACTTTACACGCGAGCTTAAGTCCCCGGACGAGAACGCGCTGGAGCGCTGATCTATGAAATTGATCAAGGTATCCCAGGATAGGCATAGGTAATCACGGACAACACGTACGAGTTGACGATGAGCATACCCAGCGGCGGGTCATTGCTGGATTAGAAAGCACCGGCCAGAGTCTGCTGAGTTGCGCCGAAGTGCATTAACGGTTCTATTGAGTATGGGTTGGCCAGGTGAGTCGGGAGTCTACGTGGTGCCCTAGGTACTTGACGCTATGCGTCCGGGGCCGCTTACGTTTCCGCGAGAATATTACCGCGGCGCTCTTGGTAATGTTGACGGCAACTCTCCAGTCATCGGCCCACCCGACATACGCGTCGAGTTGGCGCTGGAGCTTGATTGCCGCATAACTTGCGTTCGGCTCTGAGGCAAATGCCGCAGTGTCGTCCGCGAACAGCGACAATCTTACTCCAGGAACTCGGGACGTGTCGTTGACGAACAGCGAAAACAGGAGAGGCCCAAGTACACTGCCCTGAGGGACACCAGCGGTAATACGCCTCTCCGAAGGGAGAGCGTCGTCTATTCTCACACGGACTGCGCTACGGTCTCGCAGAAAGCTGCCGATCAAGTAAACGTAGCAATCTGGGAGAAGGACTTCCGTTAGTTTGTAAAGGACACCCTCGTGCCACACGCGGTCAAAAGCTTTCTCTACGTCTAGGAAGATCGCAATCGTCTCTTTGCCATGGCAGCCAGCCTCGGTAATGCATTCTACGGGTCTCATCAGCTGATGAGTCGAGGAGTGCAGCGTATTGTGACATATCCAGTATCCAGGCAAATCCAGTACGTCAGGGAGGGAGATAGCCTTGGGGGATAGTAAGTATGCTCGGTCGGGCCCATGACTTTGACCCGAGCCGCATCAGCGTACTTGCATAAGAGGGCCACATTTTGGTTCACCAATCGGCTCCACCTATGGGGGTACTTACAGTTCAGGTCGCCCACCAAGACTATCCTCCTGTGTGCGCCAAAGACGGCCTGCAGATTTTTTGACAGGAGCTCCGTTTGTCGAGACTTGTATGGTGAACCCACACGAGTAGACCGCCGAGAGCACAATGGAGCTCAACCGTGGTGCACTCGAGGTTCCTCCGCTGAGGCAGTGATGGTGAAGAGACGTCTTCACCGCGATGGCGGTGCCCCCTCCTTCGCGACCCAACCGGTCATCTCGGTAGCACACTTAGTTGGGTATACGGAATCGACGATGCGGTGTCAGATGCGTCTCGCTAAGAAGAAGCACATCGGACTTGTGACGGGCAACGAACTCTAAGAGCTTAGAATGCCGGAAAACGGGACCGTTGGCGTTCCACGCCACTAGCTCGAGGTCTCGCTTGAGGGATTGCCGTGTTTGTCCGTTGTTCATATCAGACCAATAACACGGCAGGCTTCCACCAAGAGGAGAAACTAGTCCTGCGGAGAGGCTGTCGCCAAGCGTTCGTTGATGTTTCTGAAGGTTTGGGCTACTTTTTGCAAGTCGTAGCTTGCCACAAAGACAGAAACGACGGTGAGATCATTGGTAGATGACTGTGGGGAACGTTTGGCGGTAGCTGCATAGCTAGGAGGGGGTGAGGCGGTGTAAGCCTTGGGGGGCAGGTTCTGGAGCGGGTGTTCGCTCTGGCTTTTGGTGGATAGGCTTGGGTCCAGTGGCAGGTAGAGGCTGGCCCGTGGTCTTGGGCTGAGGTCTCTTTCCTTTCTTGCCCGCTCTGGGAAAGCGTAGTTTGGGTGGTGGCAGTAATGGTGGATCAAATTCCTCATCATCCTGCGGCAACGGGACTTTTGCATACGCGGGTGGCTCCGATTCCAGTTCCGAGGGCGCGTCGTCAGGTGTGGTCTGTTTTATATGCTCGTTCTCACTGAACTAGAGGTTTTTGGAACCGGAGCACACCTTGGGAGTGGTTTCCGTGCCGTAGGCTCAGAGGATTTGGCCGATGTTTGTGGCTGAACTGCATGGTGAGGCTTAGGCTAGACCGGCTTGACTCATTTGTCCAGCTGCTCTTTGCAAATTAGACAGTGCATGTTGTTAGCCGCGTGGGCGCCTCCACAGTTTATGCGGAACCGTGATTGTCAGGAACAGCGTAGGCCTACGTTAAGTGGTCAAGGGAGCATGGCATTGGTAAATTTTCACTGTCTGACGGCAGGACTCTACACTGACGCGATGCCCGAACAGCCGTTTCAACTCTAAAAGGGCCTGGGTGGGTTCGCCCTTCTACACCTGGACTCTGATTAGAGGCAGGGGTCAACGCGAGCCATAGATTTTATATAATCGACAGGCTGACAAAACCTTGCAGCCCGCGTTGCGCAGTTAGTCAAGAACGACCTGCGGGTCGGCCTGTGTGTCTAGCCCCCGAAGGACGAGGCCCACATGCTTGGTGCGGTTAACGGTGTAAGTGTGGAACTGGAACGATCCTTGTTCCAGCCACTGGATAATTCCGAAGCTTCACCGATGCGTTCTTTGTCAGCGCAACGACCTTACGGGGTCGGCGACTAAAGCCGATAATACCCCTGATGTTAGTGACGAAAATCAGCGGGATCCGACCTTCGGAGGTGCGGCTAGGTTCAACCTCAGGAAGGCTAGTGAGGGAGACTTCATCGGCTTGCCACCATGCCGTAGTACCACCCAGTAGGTAGAGACGAGGTCTCCATTTCGGGGGAACCACCCTCCGGTGGAAGAATAGGGCTGACTGGCCGGTTAGCGGCCGAGCAGCCGGAAGGTCCGGCATATGGGGATCATTTGTGACTCTGATAAGGACCGGTAGCGACATTGTGCGGGTTGAGCAGAACTGCTCGCGCAAGTCGAAAGGTTAATGACTGGCCCAAATGGCCGGCCGGGGGGCTCGTCGCTGCCGCACAGTGCATTAAGGGCGCTACCAGCTGGACTACTGCTGACTACTTCAGCTCTTTGCTCAGCGCGTGTCCGGGGGCCGAATTGTGACAACGTCACAGTGGCAACGGAATCGGCATCTCTATTTGTGAGCCCTACTCTCGGACGCCCTTGATTCCGCTGGGCAGCGCTACCTAATAGCTGGTCATAATTATGCTTCATGCATTCACATATGGTGTGAATGTCTGTCACATTGCAATATATATATATATATATATTGCAACGATACAGCCATAGCTGTATTAGGCATTAATTTAAATAAATGTAAATTTTGTGTAATTTGTATAAGTTACAGTAAATGGAGAGGTCTGAGAGTGCAAAAATAATTCATTGTTATATTAGGGGAGCAAGTAACCTGTTCCGACACGCAGTGAACACCTGCTCAATTGTATGTGTGTTACAAGTGTATCTTGTTTGTGTGAGTGAAGCAGGCATAGGCAAGAAACTCAGCAACCCGCCATAAGTAATTAATAAAGTAATTGTTTTAATTCACTGTGAGAAAACTAATTAATGTATGATCAAACCAAAGGCACCAAAGTGTGGGTAAAAATTATAGTTATCCCCAGTGAAAAGATGACGTTAATAGAACACGGTATGCGAAGACAGTGCAAAATAAACGTGCTAAAAAATACGCAAATTACCCTAAGACGCTCAAATTAATATAGTGAGTGATTAATCGAAGTAGCTACGATTTGTGCTATCTCGATTCCGTGCAAAACAGTGCTATTTGCTAATAATTGCAACTAGATGAAAAGGTTCGGTAGTGGGGGCTGTCACCAGATACGGAGGTATCGACAGGACGATTTTGGAGCCGACTAGCGCGGAATCTCGAGAGGGTATAGATTAAGGGTTCAACCAAAAACCCTTCTCTTCATTTCAAGACTCAGTTGCAGCCGGACATGCTGTCCGTCGGCAAAACAGTTTATTTTTATTATTCTATTACAAGTCGCAGTAACAAACGAAATGACGTTTGTTAAAGTCACGACAATATTACGGGAAAAATAAATACAGCAATAGTTAGTCTACCAAGAGTATATCCAGGATTCGATGCTGTGGATCGACGCTGGACTCTAGATGTACCCAGGAACACATGCTGCCGTAGATCGACGCTGGACTCTAGATGTATCCAGGAAAGCTGCCGTAGATCGACGCTGGACTCTAGATGTACCCAGAAACACATGCTGCCGTAGATCGACGCGGGACACTAGACGTACCCAGGAACACATGCCGTAGATCGACGCTGGACTCTAGATGTATCCAGGACCACGCCAGGAAAAGAGGAATGGAAGATTAACTGTAGACAACGCTGGACCCCGGACAACAGTCGTAAGATCATCAGAAATCGAGGTGACATGCTTAATGCATTTTAAATGATTTATAAAAGCAAAAGAGCTCATAAAGACGATTTCAAAAGACAGTACATTGAAACAAAAAAAGTTTATATTTAATAATAATATGTTAAAATGTAAATAAATGTTTAGTCGTAAGAATGAGCGATAGCATAATAAATATAAAAGCAGTAATAAAGGAAAGAGAATTTAAAGTAAAGAGAGTAGAGTTTATGATCAAAATAAATAGTAAAGTGATTAGATATTTGAAGTATAGAAAGATGCATTTAAAGTTGAATATTAAAACAAAAGCCAGTCTACAAGAAATTAATATAAAGTTAAATTGAAGTCAAAACATTGGTATAGACTGAGCGAGTAGAGGTCAGATCTGAGATAAGACAATTTATTTCAATATAAGAATATTTTAATTTTATAATAAATTAATAAAAGTTATTTAACATGTTTAGATATAAGATTAACATGTTTAGATATAAGAATTTTTTTTAAATATGTGTAATGTTGCATATCGTAAGATATAAACATTAAATGATGAGCAATATTGTGACCGACAAATTAATGATGTCTATGAATAATTTTAATAATGAAAAAATAATAAATATGAGTTTTTAATACTGATAATAAAAATACTCTGATTATATTTACACCTGAACCCCAAATACACATACAAGTTGTTAGTAATGTTATATAAAGTGTATGAGTTCAATTAATGTACAAATTAAATTGCACAGAATATATAACTTGTTACAATTTGACGCTCCAAGATCGTGGGGCTCCACAAATTTAAATTATATTAAATTTCCAATAACGTTGTATCGTTATAAAATTTGTCGCCCTTGACGTGTGGCACGAAACGCCTACATTTAATAATTAATGTATGCTCTATGACTACCAATGTTTGATGAGTTATATGATATAACTAATATTATATGTAATAATTATTTATAGTTAACATTAACTGTATGTTGTGTTAATTGTTGTGTACTAAACACAACTGGCGCTCAACAAAATAAACAGGTGTAAGTAAATAAAAATAAATAAATAATAACAGTTCAGCAATAAATAAATAAAAGCTTGCATACGGTTCACTAATAATAATAAATTATAAATAAATGTTTAAATACAAAGTAATTCAACATGACGATTCCAGGAAATTTAGACATGGAGGCATTTCAGACAATGATGCGTGCCTGGGTCAATGAATTAAGCACAAAACAGACAGAAAATTTAAATGCTAGAATAGACGAATAAAAAGAATTTAATAAGAACCAAACAGAAAGTTTAGAAAATAAACTTGAACAACAGACTGAAAATTTTAAACAGGACACCATAAAAATAACGGAGAGTTTAGAAGAATTAACAGAAAAAATTGTTGATACTAACTTACGTATTGACACGCTAGAGAATAATTTTAAACAAGCCTTACATGAGCAAGTTGTACGGATTGAAAATAAGCAAAAAGAATTACGTCTCGAGTGGAGGAAAGATCTAAAAGAATCGCATAAACAAATAAATGAAAATTTAAATGATACTTTAGCTACTATGATGCGAGAGCAGGATGATAAAATTCAAACTGTTAGTAATATGTCACAAGCAAATACCAGTAAAATTAGAGACATAGAAACGCGTACTGTAGTCATTGAAAATAGAATTGAAGAAACTACAAAGGACCGTTCGGGGGACGTCTCACATATGAAAGAAGAAATCCAAGAGGAGATCAACCAGCTACGAAGTGAGTTGAGAAGACGACAGAACCAAATGACCATGTTTCCTACACCAATGGAGAAAGGACCAGACTTAAATTCTCAGGTGAAAAATGGGAGAAAAATATGGAATTCCTAGCTAGAGTGGAGAAGGAAATAGAGAAGATTGGCAGTGCAATAAATGACGACGAAAAGATAGACTTCGTCACGCGATATCTTAAATATTCAGCCAGTCAATGGTATTCTATTATTAGAGATAACGTCAGTACATATCAGCAGTTTCGCGAGGCATTCGAAAACAGATACTGGAACGTGCATACCCAACGACAGGTGAGGGATCAACTCAAATATGGAAAATTCAATGCACAAGGACAACAGAGTATTGAACAATACGCAATTGCGCAAATCGAACGTGTAAAACATTTAAAACCAAAATTTTCTGAATATGAGATAGTGTCTAAGTTGTCTTACCATTTCCATAGAGATATCCAATTAGCTGTATATACGCAGGGTATCAAAACGATTGAACAATTCTTAATACTTGTCACTCAATCACAAAATATTAACAAGAGTAACACATCACCACACTATCAACAAACACGGATTAATTATCACAATAATTACGAACATAGTGATAAAGCACGAGAACATGATGATACGCAAAATCGTGATAATTATAGGCGAAATTTCACACCGCCAGCGCACAATGTAAAGCAACACACAGCTGTGAATAACACGCGAAACCTACTGCAGGAACCACACTCAGAGAAAAACGTGCGTGATACAAATTGGAAGCAGAGATTTAAGAAAACACATGATCGCGTCGTGTCTACAGTGCAGAGCAAGAGAGGGAGTGCAGAGGGAGAAATCAAAGCGGAACCGCGACACAGCTCTGTGCAAACATCCTGTTCCCATGACACAGAACAATGACTGAAAAACAGGACGTACGAGTCCACAATGAACAATATATTTCTGTGTGATGTGAGAAATGAATTATTAGACACCGACAGAAGGGTGACACCAAATCAACCAGGAATAAAATGTCCGCTAATTAATGTACCAATTAACGGAAATAAAATTAAAATTTTAATCAACACAAGGTAGTTCCATTTGGTTTGACCACGAGTTTGGCTGCAATTGTAAAATGTCTGGAGAAAGCATTGGGACCAGAAGTGGAGCCATACACCATAGTGTTCGTGGATGATATCCTGGTAGTATCAAAAACATTTGACGAACACATTGAACATCTTAGCATTATATTCCACAAGTTTAAGGAAGCCCATATATCCCTTAACCTATACAAGTGTGAATTCATAAAATCCTCAATCCAATTCCTAGGTCATATTATTTCATCCTCAGGTATTCAACCCGATCCCATGAAAATATCCAGTATTACCGATTTTCCTATACCTAAGAACATTAAAGGGTTACGAGCATTTTTGGGACTCACAGGATATTATAGAAGATTCTCACAGCTATACGCAGAGAAAACCCTACCATTGCTGGAGTTAACAAGGAAAAATCACAAATGGAAGTGGGAGAAGAAACATCAAGATGCCTTCGACCAAGTCAAGAATTTATTCATGGAAAACATAATGCTTCATCATCCACAGCGAGATGGAAGATTCGTTATCTACGCAGACGCTAGTGACTACGCGTGTGGAAGTGCACTGTACCAACAGGATGCTACAGGAGAACACCGTGTCATTGCATATGCTAGTAGAGTATTCAAAGGAGCAGAGAAGCAGTACTCTACATCTGAGAAGGAGATACTTGCTATAGTCTACGCTCTGAAACAGTTTCGATACTATATTTACGGAACGCATTTCGAAATACATACGGACCATCAAGCGTTATCATTTCTATTAAAATGTAAAGTAACTAATGCTCGATTGTTACGATGGATCCTAGAAATCGGTGAGTATTCCTTTACTATAAAATATTGTAAAGGGAAAGATAATATTATAGCCGATGCTTTGAGTAGATATGTCACAGAAAAGTGTGAAGAGGTCTATGAAAAGAACCATAATGAGTTACAACTGTTACCTATTAAATTTATTATTGATAACGATATTAAACACATGTTGAAGAATCTAGCTCAACAACAATACTTAGATGAGGCTACGAGGGAATTTAAGCTACGAGATCACCTACCAGACAATTACAAGGTACAAAATGGAGTCTTATATAAACTAATGAGGCATGATTGGTAGTATTAACAAATGATATGTTGCATAAATTAATTCGACCAACACACAAAAGTTTAGCACTTGCTGCTGCACTTAAATGTTACTTAGGCCTACGTGAAGATTTCACAATTAATAATATGTTCTGGAATATTAAAAATGAATGTAAGAAATGTTATGAGTGTCAAACAGCAAAAGGGCCGAATCTACATACCTATGTAGAAATGCAGAGTATTCAAAAGGACCAAAAAGGAGAGCTAGTTGCAGTGGATTTTCTTGGACCACTCCCGAGATCAAGTCGGGGGGTGAAACACATACTTGTTTGTATAGATGTATTTTCCAAAGCCGTCTATCTGTATCCAATTATGCGAACCACAACTAAAGTTGTTTTAAAAATACTCTTGCAGAAATACACATCCTTGCATGTAGTAAAATGAAGAAGGTACTTAGCGATCAAGGAGTACAGTTTCAAAGCGAAGTATGGGGGAGAACTCTTCGTGATAATGGAATCCAACCTGTGCTCACATCAGTACGACAACCACAGGGAAATCTGGCGGAAAGAGTAAATAAAGAGTTAGGTAAATATCTACGAATCTACTGTCATGATCAACACAACAAATGGGCAGAGTATTTACCTTTCTTTGAGAAAGCAATAAATGAGAATTATAGCGAAGCAACGAGTTATACACTAATCGAGCTAGACGAAGACAAGAAAACTGTCAGATTCTGGAACAAATACGTAAGGAAGCCAGAGAATCAAAACGTACCTATTCCATTAAGTGTAAAGGTGGAGTATGCTAAACAACGCATCATAGAACAAGGTAACAAGAGGATAGAAAAATACAATAGAACACATAAATTACAACGATTTGATGTAGGAGAAAAAATTCTGTTGAAAGCTAATCCTGTAGGAAAACGCAGTGACAACACAGCAAAGAAATTCTTCCGGTTGTACAACGGACCTTATACGTTAAAACAACGCGTAGGAAGACACACATTCATCGTATACGATGAGAGAAAGGATAAGGACATTGGCAAATATCATGCGACGTCATTCAAGAAATTCTACGTATGAATAATGAGAAGAGAGTAAAAGTGGGACAAGGCCACTGAAACAGGACAAGGTCAACGCACCGATCAGCTGTATAATGGGGGGTGAATATTACATACCACCACGGGAACGTTAGACTGACTTACTCATTGTTATGTGTTTGTTTAACAATGTAAACTTCAGTTAAGTTAATATAACATGATTGTATTTGTGTAGAACAAATAGACAAAAATTTAATAAATAAATACTTATTAAATTTTTTCTCTCAGGCAGAGGAATAATGCAACGATACAGCCATAGCTGTATTAGGCATTAATTTAAATAAATGTAAATTTTGTATAATTTGTATAAGTTACGGGTAAATGGAGAGGTCTGAGAGTGCAAAAATATTTCATTGTTAGATTAGGGGAGCAAGTAACCTGTTCCGACACGCAGTGAACACCTGCTCAATTGTATGTGTGTTACACGTGTATCTTGTGTGTGTGAGTGAAGCAGGCATAGACAAGAAACTCAGCAACTCGCCCCAAGTAATTAATAAAATAATTGTTTTAATTCACTGTGAGAAAACTAATTAATATATGATCAAACCAAAGGCACCAAAGTGTGGGTAAAAATTATAGTTATCCCCAGTGAAAAGATGACGTTAATAGAACACGTTATGCGAAGACAGTGCAAAATAAACGTGCTAAAAAATACGCAAATTACCCTAAGACGCTCAAATTAATATAGTGAGTGATTAATCGAAGTAGCTACGATTTGTGCTATCTCGATTCCGTGCAAAACAGTGCTATTTGCTAATAATTGCAACTAGATGAAAAGGTTCGGTAGTGGGGGCTGTCACCAGATACGGAGGTATCGACAGGACGATTTTGGAGCCGACTAGCGCGGAATCTCGAGAGGGTATAGATTAAGGGTTCAACCAAAAACCCTTCTCTTCATTTCAAGACTCAGTTGCAGCCGGACATGCTGTCCGTCGGCAAAACAGTTTATTTTTATTATTCTATTACAAGTCGCAGTAACAAACGAAATGACGTTTGTTAAAGTCACGACAATATTACGGGAAAAATAAATACAGCAATAGTTAGTCTACCAAGAGTATATCCAGGATTCGATGCTGTGGATCGACGCTGGACTCTAGATGTACCCAGGAACACATGCTGCCGTAGATCGACGCTGGACTCTAGATGTATCCAGGAAAGCTGCCGTAGATCGACGCTGGACTCTAGATGTACCCAGAAACACATGCTGCCGTAGATCGACGCGGGACACTAGACGTACCCAGGAACACATGCCGTAGATCGACGCTGGACTCTAGATGTATCCAGGACCACGCCAGGAAAAGAGGAATGGAAGATTAACTGTAGACAACGCTGGACCCCGGACAACAGTCGTAAGATCATCAGAAATCGAGGTGACATGCTTAATGCATTTTAAATGATTTATAAAAGCAAAAGAGCTCATAAAGACGATTTCAAAAGACAGTACATTGAAACAAAAAAAGTTTATATTTAATAATAATATGTTAAAATGTAAATAAATGTTTAGTCGTAAGAATGAGCGATAGCATAATAAATATAAAAGCAGTAATAAAGGAAAGAGAATTTAAAGTAAAGAGAGTAGAGTTTATGATCAAAATAAATAGTAAAGTGAATAGATATTCGAAGTATAGAAAGATTCATTTAAAGTTGAATATTAAAACAAAAGCCAGTCTACATGAAATTAATATAAAGTTAAATTGAAGTCAAAACATTGGTATACACTGAGCGAGTAGAGGTTAGATCTGAGATAAGACAATTTATTTCAATATAAGAATATTTTAATTTTATAATAAATTAATAAAAATTATTTAACATGTTTAGATATAAGATTAACATGTTTAGATATAAGAATTTTTTTTAAATATGTGTAATGTTGCATATCGTAAGATATAAACATTAATTAATGAGCAATATCGTGACCGACAAATTAATGATGTTTATGAATAATTTTAATAATGAAAAAATAATAAATATGAGTTTTTAATACTGATAATAAAAATACTCTTATTATATTTACACCTGAACCCCAAATACACATACAAGTTGTTAGTAATGTTATATAAAGTGTATGAGTTCCATTAATGTATAAATTAAATTGCACAGAATATATAACTTGTTACAATTTGACGCTCCAAGATCGTGGGGCTCCACAAATTTAAATTATATTAAATTTGCAATAACGTTGTATCGTTATAATATATATATATTGCAACGATACAAATTAAAACTGCATAGATAGGTAATATTGAAATTATTGCAACAGAGTCTATATCTGGAGGTAGGAAAATTTATTTAAATAAACATTAAAATTTACTATGGTCTTATTTATTACTTTATAATATAAAATTGTTTATTAAAAATTTGCCTTTCAATAATTGAGTCTATTTGCTGGTTTTACATATATGTTACTTTGTCGTTGAATTCCGACAGTTTGCGTAGCCTCTCGACGCTCCGCACGCTGTTGCCTGCACCGCTGCAACTCTGCACGTCGACAGACCAAAGCTCACTAACGCTGAAATATCTACGTTGACAATTCACGTCTTTGAACACACGCACACTGCGACATGAACTATTATTGTTTATAATTTAAATTCACTTAATCTCAGGGATTTTAACTAGGTAAAACAGATCGTGTATTGAGCTTACACAAACTCCGGTTTCTTGAAGTGTTCTCGCGTTACTATCAAAATATCTCGGCAGATATTTAGACCCTAGCGGAAATCTTCTACTGTACGCGGGAAAGCACTAGAATCATCTATTTATAATTTGAGTTCTTTAAGTGATAATGTTGCGAAAAACTCGAACCGTGAACCAACTTCTAAGTATAAAGGAAAACGACCTGTCTTTCCACGAAAAACTCGTGGCAGCGAGTACGTCTTTCTATGACGAGTCTTTGGAAGGAAACTGAGAAGTGCTCTCGACAAATGACATCTCAGATAATTTTTAGACCTTCTGATTGGTTGAAACTCTAGCAACATCACAGATGAGAACACAAACAGACTGAAATCAGGCTTAAACTCTGTCCGCTTCTGCAAAGGCTTGTCTAGATTTAATCTACAAATTTTATTACTTTCTAGGAGATAACGAGAATAAAAAAAGACTGATTTCATAAAAAAAATAAAATAAAAAGTATTGTTGTGGAGAATTAAGTATATGGACTTACACACAGATATTTCACATGATATAAAAAAGAATAAAGTTGTGAACATTTTGTCATAAAATACTTTTTTAAACATAGCTTGGTTCAAAATTTGTGACTACTTTACAAAGAAAGAACAAAATCAATTTAAAACATGTCTATGGCCATCAGAAAATGTTATATAGCATTAGAATTCCACTTATATAAACTTCATATCCTGTGTACTGTTGTAATACACACACACACACACATATGTATGTATGTATAGACGAATTTTTGTGACAATGGAAGGAAAAAGTAAACGCCGGAATTAAATTGACACCATCCAGTCAGTGTATCAACACATTGTTACTTGCGGTTGATGCAAAAACCGAAGAAGATCCAGTTAGCAGTTTGCCAATATGCAAAGAATATTGTTACGCCATTATAGAAAGTTCGGCGTAATGCTGTGTTCGTACGTGCTTCTTAACATGCCTTAACGGGGCTGTTCCAGACTCACCGGTCCGTGCGCACTGTGTTCAAGGCCGCAAGAAATTATGCTCTAGTGTTTTCTAGTAGTGCTGACGCGTATTATGGATTATTATGAGATCTCGGCGAGGTATAAATATAGGCATTCAGCGACGCTTAGTTTGAGTTTAAGTGGCGATTTATTCCTGTGACGTTCGAAGTATTGTGGCGAAGTGTTATGTGGTTTATAATTGTGCAGGACTCTATTAGTTGACATTATTATTACGTGTGGACAGATTAATTTGAATATTGGTCCGAGTGTAATCTTGTTGAACAACTTGTTTATTATAAACTGTAGGCCTACTTGTGATAATTAAGCTTGTAGTTATTAATGACTTCATTGGTGCCTTGTATTTTGTTTTCCACTGTACCATACGACGATCAGTAGACCGTCGTAACAATATAATCTTAGAATATCAATCCATAAAACAAAAGTTATGGCCTTTATAGGAAAGAATCCGATATGTTGCAACATAATTATAAGCAATCAGTCTGTAAACAGGTATCTCATTTCAATTTTCTCGTGTGCTACGCGTATGTAACTAATGAGTATGACAGCGACATCAATATAAAAATAAATAGATTTCAAATGATATGTGGTAGCGCTACCGGAAACAGTCGGCCCCGGCCCAGATTCGCCATCGGTGGGAACAACTTCCGTGGCTGACAGGGAGGAAAAGGTTGAGTTGGAGCGGTTCCGCCTCGGTTTCTTAACCGGGCGCCCACGTGGCCCAACCGGCACGAAGGCGTCGATCTCGTCACCAGGCAGCGGGACCGTCCGGGGGTCGATACACAGAGAAAGCCTAAAGTTCAGGCTACGCAGACACCAAAGGTACCACCGGCACGGCGCAAAACCTCTCCGGCTCCACCTCCAGCACCTACCAAGGCACAGAAACGATCCGCGTCGTCTTCCGTAGCAGAGACACGTCCAGTAGCCACTATCTCGGTTACGGAGCCGTAGAATCAACCCTCCACCTTCATGGAACCACCAACTCCCGCCTCTGTACCAGAGGTAGCCTTGCCACCACTGCCACCTCCGCGTTATTCGCGACCAGGCAAAACTAAGCCCAAAATCAGAGGGATAACCACACCGGATGCTCGGACCCGAGCTCCTGCTTGCCCGCAGCCCAAGAAAAGTCCTGCTTCCCGGTACAAGTCCGACGAAGCGCAGCAGCGTACTTCTGCCGAAAACTCACATTCGACTGCCCCTGGTCCTGTAGCTTCCACCAACACGACCCGATCTGCCGTTAAGCCTGGTCGCTCTTATGCGGCCACAGTTTCCAGGCAAACCGCCCAGTCCGTCACTTCCGATGACGCACAGTTCGTCCTCGACTTTCTGTCAGGCTACGACGTCAAGATAGTCGCATCCACCTACAGGTCCATCCGTGACCGCCTGGAAACTGCTGACCCAACCGAGTGGTTCATGCTCTTAGTGGAAGCTTGAATTTTATGAACCGAGCCCTTAAACGAGACCTTTCGCTCGTAGCCTTGAATGCTAACTCCATCGGTTCCAAGCATTCCGACCTTCTGGAATTCCTGACTCGGTTCAAACGCGACGTACCTCTCCACTCAGAAAACCACCTGACCCCGGCGAACCGGTTTTGATTACCGAATTACGTGGTTTATCGGGATGACCGAGTTGGCCGACAAGGAGGCGGGACGTCGATTGCGGTGAGGACCTCCATAGGTCATCATCGTGTTGTTTTGCCTCAGCGTACAGTACTAACCTAGAGGCCACCGCCATTGAGGTCCACGGAGCTCTTGGCGGCGTCCTCGTGGTTTCAGCATACAAACCCATTCGCCCTGAACTCCTTGTCGGCGACCTGGACGTCATCTTTGATTCCCACCGAAGGGTAGTTTTGGCCGGCGATCTAAATTACAAGCATCGCGTTTGGAATAGTCGCTTGACTACTCCGAACGGGAAGCGCTTGCTCAGATATGTTGAATCGCGCCGGGCGATTGTGGTTGGTCCAGCGCAACCTACGTTCTTTCCGACGCTACCTAACGCGGCTCTCGATGTTCTGGATATCGCGGTTACCCAAGGAATTGTCTGTCCGTTTGAGGTATTCTCGCTTACGGAGCTGACATCCGACCACAACCCCATCTTAGTCCACGTCGTTACCCAGCACGCCTATGCACGGGTCGAGAAGAAGGTAATCGATTGGGAACGCTACGGCCCGGCTCTGTGCCGTAGACTGCCGCCAGCGGGCCCACTCGATTCCGTCCGCCTCCTAGACAAAGCAGTAGCGGGAATCGAAGAGGCAATCATCTCGGCAGTAGACGTGTCTTCACGAATGCGACCCGGTTTCACGCCTGACTATCAACGCGTCCCTGAGGAAGTCTCTCTTCTCGCTCGCAAGCGGAATAACTTCCGGAAACGTTGTCAGAGGGCCCGTGATCAAACCAATAAGGCAGCATACAATCGGCTCACCGGACGACTGCGTGGCAGTCTGAAGGCGTTCCGACGTAGCTGTTGGGAACTCGCTGTGGGCCGAACGGGGGATGCGGACCCGCAAAGTTACCCGTACAGAATACCTTCCGCGATGACGGGACGGAGGCGACGACATCCACTCCTCGCCATCGTTCGGCCGTTCGGACAACTCCTGGGTTGCCCTGAAGAGTAGGCCGAGTACTTCGGCTTGTGTTTCGAGCGCCAGTTCACTCCAAACCCGCCCATGGACTGGGACTTCGACGAACAAGTCGAGATGGCTGTGGAAGACTTTCTATCTCTTCCGATCACGGCGGAGCCCGAACCCATTTCTTTGGAAGAGGTCTCAGCTCGGCTCGCTGAACTTCAGCCATGAAAAGCTCCAGGCCCGGACGGTGTCACGAACACCGTCCCGGAGCCTGGAGTTCAATTCTTGACTGACTAGTTCAATGTGTGTCTCATACAGGCCTACTTTCCCAAGAAATGGCGGAAGGCGACGGTCACTGTGATCCCGAAGCAGGGAAAGGATGCTTCCCGCCCCGACAACCTCCGGCCCATCAGCCTACTTTCCGCTACGTCCAAGGTTTTTGAGCTACTCGTGTTGTGTCGTGTACGAGAAGATCTAACAAACTTTGGCTTGCTGGTCCCCGAACAGTTGGGCTTCCGTGTGGCGCATTCAACCAATCATCAACTTATGAGAATGGTGAAATACATCACGGACGCCCGGTGTCGGAGAGAACCCGACAGGTGTTGGCTGTTTCTTAGACGTTGAAAAAGCCTTCGACAGCGTATGGCATGATAGCCTTTTATTCAAGCTTAGGGAAGTCCAGCTCCCGGACTGCTACCTTCATCTGCCTGCTAGCTTTCTGACGGAGAGGACCTTATGCGTGAGAGTTGGCGATTTTTTCTCTTCCGAGAGGCGAATCACAGCCGGCGTCCCTCAAGGTAGTGTTCTTGGCCCCCTTCTGTTGTCAGTTTACATCAACGACGCGTCGAGACAGCCTGGAGTCCAGGTGGCCCTCTTTGAGGACGACACGGCCGTATTTATAGCCGATCGTCATGTGGAGAGAAATTTTAGAAATTAAAAAAAAGCAATAAAAATAACAAAAATTTAACCAATGAACAGACTGAATTTTGTGTATCCCCTTTATTAAAATCTGTTATTTAGTTTAGTTTATTTTATATTATTTTGAACGTTCATCATTATTTTAATGCATTCAGTTTATATTTAGTTCAGTTAATTTTATATTTTACATTCAGATTATATTTAATTTAGTTAATTTTATATTTTGCATTCATGATTGTATTTAGTTTTCAAAGACACCTGACCTTCCCTTGTCTCTTGCACCCCCTCGCCATCACAACACAGATGTTCCAGATACGCCCTGAACAGATGTTCACCACCTACACTCCATCACATCCTGTGTTTAATAATTTTCATTCATTCGCCTCTTTGACAATGGCTTAGCTAGTCGAAACAGCTGTCAGAGTTAATTAAAAAATTTGTGAAACTTACCAAGTGTTTTTATATATTTTACAAAACCTTTGTACAAATTGGCTAGTTTTATTGTAAGAATAGAAATGCTGGATACTCTTCCTTAAATGAAAATTGCATTCAGACCGTCTGTAATACAAACGAGTGACCTACATGTGTCACTGGTGTCCTTATTTACGGCAGAGTTAATATTTGGCAGCCGAATGCATTCACTTACTCTTCCGGAAGTGTATTCGATAGTTTATTGCCGTCTCCATTTCATAACCTGTGTATGTGTGTGAGCGCAAACACGAGTGTTCATTTGAGATCCTAAACTACCTTGCATAGTAAGATGAAGATAAAATAAGGTACAAGTTACACTTGACATAGGCCTATATTACTGAAAGATATTTCTCATTTTACCGGTGAATTCTGATAGTTTTAATTAAATTTTGTAAATAAAAACTACGACTTTTTTAAATTTATTACTACCATTAAGGTGTAAATACGTTTACAGTAGTTTCCTTCAGTTTGTTCAACTTTCAGCAATATCAATTCTTCTGACAGCATTGGTTGTGTCTAATGTTCTAGATGAAAGTGCAAATTCTTTTTCTTCTTCTTGTTATTATTATTATTTTAATGATTGAACGATTGAAACGAGTTTTCCGACTTAACTCGACCGTTTGACATGTGGCTGTCAATCTATCTGTTTGTTGATGTATGTCTCACGATAGCTTTAACACGCATCAACCGATTTTTGTTAAAAACAGTATGTGTCTCCATATATTTATTTCACAGAACTGTGCTGTTTTTGAGATTCATCCTCCCAAAAAAGAGGAAGAAGGCAAAAATGTGAGGGGGTTGAAATTGTTAATAATTTCCTAAAACCCATGTAGGATATCAAATTAAAAGTAGTTTTAACCGGAAACTAGACATGCTGTTCGTTTTTGGAAATTTAGAAAGGTTTGGACATCAGGGATCAAAAAGTGGGTGAAAATTTTGATAAAATCAAAAAAAATTCATCTGCGATACCAGATAAAAGAGAATTTTAACTAACATCTGAATGTAGTTTGTGGTTTCGGAAATTTTAAAATTTTAGGACCACAGGGCTCAAAAAAGGTAAAAAAGTGTCAAAAATTGTGAAAATCCAGCAGGGTGTCAAACTAAAAAGACTTGTAACTCAGATCCAAATGTATACAAATCCACATTTTTAGTGTTTATTGTTTGATTGTGTGATCTACAGTTGTTATAATCCTTAAGACACTGTGGAGTAACCAGTATTTTTATACTTGTTCCTCATAATTAAAGAATTATTTAATATAGAAATGTGTGTAATAATAAACGTTTTTCGTTCAAAATGGTAAGCGAGTTCTGCAGCCCAGGGAGCATACTAGTTTCTGAACGAGCGAAGGAAGTTCCCAGTTTTTCTTGCCTGTTTTGTATTTGTCCGTTGTCCGAAACATTTATTTCGAACACATCCTTTTTTGTTATTTATATAATTGAATTTCAATGTTATTCAGGCGCTATGTGTTTTAGCGCCATGGGATATGTGTGTTGTCCAGGTCGTAGCCCTATGGACGTGCAGTGCCGCCATGTCCTTAGCAGGACAAAGGACTAAGGATGCGGGTTGAGTTGCGTTAGGTTTCTGTTGTCGTTTTATCAGCCCATCTCCTGGCCTGGGACGGAGTACAGAGGCGGTTACACGGACACAGGTTCCCAGCTGGGTTAGCTAAGCGTGGGCAAGTCTGGCATGTTGCGAATAAAACTTGCAGTTCAGCGTACGTTGCCATTAATATGGTTTAACAAGTGTAATTAATTGGTAAATTTTATTATTTCTCGCGACAGAGTTCGTTAGATGATATTTATTTTCCCTTACATTAATGTGTGTTGGGACAATTCTGAACTTGAGGAAGCATTGGGTATTAAAGTCGTAGGTAACGAACTGTCTGGTGTCCAATTATTTTATTTTCACTGCTTAAATACGACGATCCGTACGTCTGTCAACGTAAACTCTAAGTATTACCAGGAAAGATTGGTACCGAATATCATCGATACCACTATATCACAGCTCTCATAATATACAGGCTCTTGAATTACATTGATACCATGTCTATACTTTAGCAAAACTAATGTTGATAGGCATTTTATTCAGCCTCTATTGGCGATATTACTAATAGGCTCGAGACAATAAGTAACTAACATTATTAGGTAAACAAGACGTAAAAGAAGAAAGTAATAAGAATGGCGGTTCTAGCTTGGGGATGAAAAGCACCAAGCCTTCATCAGTAATTTGAATGATTTTCCCATTAAATTTTAAAATGAAGCGTACAAATTGTTATTATGTAATTGCTAATTGATTTTTCTTGTTTAATTATTAGTGTTATTTTAGAAAGACCACTGACTGATACACTAACATGAAGTCGCTTACAATGAATTACTTAGTTTTTTGAAAGCCGACTGTGTTGCAGTTTTGACTCGAACTAATTGATATGTGAGAGGAGAGGGCGCTTGCGTACTAACCTAATTGTAACGACATTGTAATTTAAACTTAGAAAAAGGATGGATATATTTTATGCTATTAAAATTATTATAAAATTTAAACTAATAGTATAACCTTAGTAACAAAATAATAAAATAAACCAAAACAAATCATTTCTGACAAATGTTCGGTAACAATACATACTCAAAGAGCAGAGAGATTAGCACGTAGAATAGCTAGCTATATCCGCGGATTAATTTTTATGATTTCATTTAGTTACTGCACAATGTTTGACTTAAAATTAATATTGTTTAGGTGTCACAGAAACGATGGACGCTATTTCGTACACACCGGAATACAGCAACACCGAGTCAACGGGGACAAAACTACTGAGAAACAAGGTAATCATTGCAGAGTTTACATGTATTCGTGATCCAGCTGTCGTTTCCGTTGTAAAATAATAGGGATCTCATGACTCACCGTCATCGTCACCAAAGTTGAGCTTTCTAACTTACGTGAGCTGAAAACCATCTAAAAACGATGCATTGCATGGTGTTCATTAATAAATGGTTACAACAATTTTATATCACTTATGCGCGATCGTGCGTGCGTTTGTTAACATTTGTTAGGTAGATATAATTAATTGTTATCGCTTAATATAAATAATATTTAATCATCTTTTAAATGGAAGTATATCAACGATAGCTACACCGCAGTGTCTACAATTATTGCGATGTACTAGAGAAAAATATTCTGACTGGATGTGTTCCTTAAATAATTTTTTAATTTTTTTGGAAATAGAAAATATCCTGCTATGGGGAGCTGTAGAAATTTGGAGTGTTGTGAAATTTTGATGTAACTTTCTCATATTGGGAACAACGATTGTGCTGCATGAAATGAACACATTCAATTTATTTTCTGGTCTCGAATTTGATCTTCTATCCACTTTTGTGTCCAATAAATATTACACTGAACAATGATCCTTTATTAGCCGAGCACATAAGCTCAAGAAACTATTTATTGTTAACAAAATTACTTGTCAGAGGTAGAATTATGTTACATTCTGCCCGTTCTAATCACAACGAGATTTACGAAAAAACAAAATATTACCTCTTCTAGCTTATCGAAAAATGTAGTGATATTCCAACCTGAAAGCTTTGACCTTACCAACGTTACAAAGAACTCTACATACACAATTTACGTTCTTTCTAAACATTTATGTTGACACCATTACCGCTAGGAACAATGAGTACTATAGTTTAGACGTTTTAGACGTTAAACAGTATACCTCAGTTCCAGAGTTACTAAATATAAATAGTTTATAACTGTGGCAAAGGTTACGTAGTGTTTACAGTAAAAACTAACTGTCTGCATTACTAGCTCTTTCGCGTTTAAGTGATTGTACCCCAGGTGTTAAAAGCTTTTTAACATTCTTTGACTAACAGTGTAATCCACAGTATAATTCTAATTAAGGCAGTATGTACATATTATTGTAAATTCATGTATTATCTAAACTACTGTATACAAATAAATCTTAGTAAAAACAACATTTCACATTTCAGTGTTAATTTACAAAAGGTAAGAAAAAAAAGTTAAGATTTTACTTTAATTATAACATAACGCAATATATTTTTTAAACTACTTAAATTTGTCCTCCAAACATTTTTTTACATTGTTATTACACAAAATAAAAATAATAGATTTTATAACACTCACTAAAATTTGTGTGTGTGTGATATGTTTTGAAGTAAACAAATTGAAGAGGGCAGAAAATTGTATACAAATTACTCACAGATATATTATCACAGTCAGGTAAATTTTCTGTATCTCTATCATTTTTTGAAAAGAGTTCATTGTTTATAAGCTGGAAAATCTCACGTTCACTCGAATCCTTTTTGCTCGCCAGTTTCATATTGACTGCAACACTGATCACACTCAACTACGAAAACAGAAACGTACGGTTGCAAAATTAATATTGCATCTATTAAACTAGAAATATCCTAATTAGTGTGGCAACAGCGATTCTTTTTTTTTCGCTCTGGGCTGTGCGGTTGTGCGTCGCAGAGACGAACCGCTCGGGATCTGAGTTCCGAGCTACCTTCTGGAGCTCCTGCCTCGTGGCCCTGCCCAAGTAGGGCGTGTGCTCTATAGCAGACCGATTCTCGGCTGTTGTGCTAGCCTACACTAGCGCAGTATACACCGAGGGCGTTTCCACGAATCACCTGGACGTATACGGTACCTTCCCAGCCCAGTCACTAGAGGATTGCCTGGGAACCTCGCCGCACGTGCATAAAATTTGCGTGCAAGCCGCCTGAATGTGTCGTCTAAGGAGCGGACGCCAAGTCCTCTCCTTAGAAGCGAGATGAAAAGCGACGGGGGACTTTGGTCGCTAGCCGAAGACCCCTGTCGAGGACGCTCTGCAACTTCTTTTTATGCATTGCGGCGAGGTAACCCCAGACCGGACAGGCGTAGGTAATGACCGGCAGCAGATACGCGCCGACGATCATCCTGCCCAATTTCCTGGTCATGGCTGAGCTGACCAGGAGTGGAAACAGTGCGCACAGACGAGTGGATGCTCGCTTGAGAACTGTCTGTGCGTGGGTACGCCAGGTGAGCCGACGGTCAAGGTGTAATCCGAGGTACTTGACCTCTTTGGACCAGCGCAAGTACGTTCTGCCGATACGTAACTGCCTAACAGGGTTCTTCCGTCGTTTAGAGAATTCGACGGCTACACTCTTGGTAGCGTTGAGTTGCACTCTCCAATTCTCAGTCCAGTCCACGAGCATGTCGAGCTGGCGCTGCAGTCGTAGGACGGCCCTTTCCACGTGACGATCGGCCGTAAATACGGCCGTGTCGTCAGCAAAGAGGGCCATCTGGACTCCAGGCTGTCTCAGCACGTCGTTGACGTAGATCGAGAACAGAAGGGGGCCTAGAACACTACCTTGAGGAACGCCGGCTGTGATTCGTCTCTCGGAAGAGACTGAATCTCCAACTCTCACGCAGAAGATCCTCTCCGTCAGAAAACTAGCAACCAGATGGAGGTAGCAGTCCGGGAGCTGGACTTCCCTAAGCTTGAATAGTAGGCCATCATGCCATACGCTGTCGAAGGCTTTTTCAACATCTAAGCCAACGGTCCGTTCTCTCCGACACCCGGCTTCCGTGACGCTTTCTACCATTCTCATCAGTTGATGAGTCGTCGAATGCCCCACACGAAAGCCGAACTGTTCGGGGACCAGCACGTCAAAGTTGGTTAGATGGTCTCGTACACGACGCTGCACGAGGCGCTCGAAAACCTTGGACGTAGCGGAGAGTAGGCTGATAGGCCGGAGGTTTTCAGAGCGGGTGGTATCCTTTCCCTGCTTCGGGATCATGATAACCGTCGCCTTTCGCCATTTCTTGGGAAAGTAGGAGAGTCTGAGACACGAGTTGAACAAATCAGTCAAGAATTGGACTCCAGGCTCGGGAAGAAGTCGTAGAGCGGTGTTCGTAACACCGTCCGGGCCTGGAGATTTTCTTGGCTGAAATTCAGCGAGCCGATCTGAGACCTCTTCCAAAGAGATGGGTTCGGGCTCCGCCGTGATCGGAAGAGACAGAAAGTCTTCCACAGCCATCTCGACTTGTTCGTCGAAGTCCCAGTCCATGGGCGGGTTGGGAGCGAACTGTCACTCGAAACACAAGCCCAAGTACTCGGCCTTCTCCTCCGGGCGACCCAGGAGTCGTCCGAACGGTCCAACAATGGCGGGGAGTGGAGGTCGTCGCCTTAGGCCCGTCAATGCAGTAGGTATTCTGTACGGGTGACTTTGCGGGTCCACATCCCCCGTTCGGGCCAACAGCGATTCATTACGTTTGCTCTCGTAGCTCGTAGCTAATGAGGGGACGGGGCTCAAGGCCCCTGCATGGTAGCAGTGCCCGGAGTGACTCCTCCGATGACTGCAAGTAGGTCGGGCTCTCTCAAGGACTTTAGGTAAAACAAGGTCAAGTGGGTGGGATGGTGTGCTCCTTTTGCAGTTGGGTAGGGGAGAGGATCTCACAAGTGAGGTGCTCAGCCTAGCCAAAGTCTGGTAGAGTTTGGGCCCTGAAGCCAGCGGTGACGCGTCCGAGTCACAGCGGAGAAACCTCCCGGGACATATGAGTACCGGTTGGCCAACGCTGCTGCCTCCGACGTGGCCCCACTGTCCGCATAGCGGTGATCAGCACAGGCCCGTTGCGTATCCGGGGCGGGCGCCTGATGAAAGAAGGCACTTGCACAACTGACATAAGACAACCCCGCCGAGGCCGCAAACGACCAGGGCAGACCATTCAGGGCAGAGTGAGTGGTGATGCTACGTCTAAGGTGTGGTAGGTGTTCTGTTTGAGGTAGGGTACTAGCGGTAGGGTGTTGACTCCCTCAGGAGAAGGGCCCTATGTAGGAGACTATGGGGGGTCGTCCAGCAGAGTGCGGGGTCGCTTGACTACGTGGCAAGGGGGACCTTCGTCCCTGGCCAGGTCACGGAGGTGGGGGTATCGGGAGTCTGCAGCCCGGAAGAAGAGGCCCACAGAGAGTCTGAAGACAAACTCTTCCACCGTTTGCAGACGGAGGCCCGTCCTGATAGCTCTGTTACAAACAAACCAGGGCGAGTTGGAGAGGATACGGACGGAACTGTTTTGGAACTGTTCCAGCTTACGCTTCGTTGTGGCAGATAAGAGGGGCCACCACGCTGGGGCTGCGTAGGTGAATACTGTCCTGATAAGCAGGAGATACAGGGTGAGTTTAGTGCGCAGTGAGAGGGGACTTCTGCGCGAGATGAGTGGAAAGATTTTGGCTCTGACGCCACGGGCTTGTCGGAGTTTGGTTTGGACGTGGCCGGCGAAGCTTAGTCGACTGTCAATAGACACCCCCAAGTACTTCACCGACTTCTTCCAAGCGATAGGGTTCCCATCTAGGGTGAGGGGCTGGCATGCGGTCCGCTTGCGCGTGATGCAGATCGCTTCGGATTTCTCCGCGTTGATCGCCACGCGCCACTTACGTAGCCAGGGAGGCAGAAGGTCGAGTTGGCGTTGTATCACTGTGCTAGCAAAACCAGGGTTCTGCGAGCTGTAGTGATACATGGCATCGTCAGCAAAAAGGGAAAGAGTGACGTTGGGATATACGGGCAAGTCGTTCGTGTACACGAGGTACAGAACGGGGCCGAGGACTGATCCTTGGGGAACGCCAGCGTCTATGGGGCGGTCAGAAGAGACCGCTCCATCTACGCTAATGTGAAAAGTCCGGCCGCGGAGATACGACCAGAACAGTCTCACAGTAGATGCGGGAAGGGGCGTGTGTGCCAGTTTATAGAGCAGACCTTCGTGCCAGACACGGTCGAAGGCCTTACTAACGTCCAAGAGGACGGCTGCGGTGTGCAGCTTTTTGCTTGCAGCGTCAGAGAACTGGGTAACGACGCGGACTAGTTGTAGGGTGGTCGAATGCTCCCTGCGAAACCCATACTGTTCGCTGCGGATGAACCCATCAAGCAGCGGTACAACACGGGCGTGCAGGAGGCGCTCGAACACCTTCGATAACACGGGCAGTAGTGAGATGGGGCGATAGTTTTCAGGGAACATGCGAGATTTCCCGGGTTTAGGGATCATGATTACCCTTGCGTTTTTCCACAGGCGAGGGAAGTAATTGAGGCGGAGACATGAGTTGAACACGTCCAGGATGTGGTCAGTGACAACTGATGGGGCATTCTTTAGGGCGGTCGCTCCTATTCTGTCCGGGCCGCAGGCCCGTTTAGGATTTAGCCGTGCGATACCATGGACGAGATCGGCTTTTTCGAAGGGGGTGGGGGATCCGTCAAAGGTTGGGCGAGATAGTTTTCGAGGAAGTCCTCGACGCGAGCCATGTGGTCCGCGTCGAAGACGCCTCTGTGAGGGGTAAATTGTTCCTCAACGGAGTTTGCGAAGACCTCAGCCTTGCGCTCCGGTGAATGAACAACACCCGTCGGGGAGTCAAGGGGGTGGCGAGTCCTCTTTTCGCCAAGGAGGCGACCAGTGGCCTGCCAGACGGAGGCGTGGTCGACTTCCAGGGATTCAAGATAGGTGTCCCAGCTATGCTGATTGACATCAAGCAGGAGTTGCTTTACGTAATCAGACTGTCGGCGATACTGCCGCTTGACAGCGGGATCGCGAGTGTTTTGCCAGCAGCGGCGAAGGCGCCGCCGCTGGCTGATGGCTTCTTGGACTTCGGCAGGGAGTTGAGACTTCCTACGATGTGCTGGGACAGTGTAAGAGTGGGTATCCATGCAGCGGGTAAGAGTGTCATGGAGATGCGTGACTTGGCGGTCCAGCTCCCTTCGAGAGGGCGCTGGGGCCTCGGGGGCTGATGGGAACCTACGGCACAGCTCGTCGTGGTAAGAGCGCCAGTTGACTCTCTTACTAGGACGGGCAGGCGGGGAGTCGCTTGTTCGTCGGAGCGTCACAACCAGCGGGTTGTGGTCGGACGATAGGGCTGAGATGGCCTCGACCAGGATGGGGCAGACAGCGTCCTTGACAAGAACTATGTCGAGAACGTCTGGCTGGTTGGCAGGTTTGGCGGGGATGTATGTCGGTTCGGCGTACGAGGACGTCGGGCCTGGTCGAGGCGTATTGGGCGAGAGCACGACCGCTTTGATTAGTCAAGCGACTATTCCAAGACGGGTCTTTGCAGTTCATGTCTCCGACTGCAATGGTAGGCAGATCATGGTTAAGGAGCGCGTCAAGCTCCTGGGGGTTTGGCACCAGGCCAGGTTTGTTGTAGACGGAGACCAGCCGAAGCTCGGTTCCCGCTACGCTGATTGCGACCGCAGTCGCTTCAATGTGGGTAGTCGGGGGGGTAGGTAGAGGTCGGTGAGATAATCGCCTGTGGATGAGAATGGCTGTGCCGCCAGATGCGGCTCGGGTGAGTGGCACTGGGCGGTCCGTACGATAAGTAGCGTAAGCTGGTAGGTTAAATCGGTGTTGGGGACGCAGGTGGGTTTCAGAGAGGAGGACTACGTCCGCGTCATACTCGCTCGCGAAGCAGGCCAGCTCAGCTCGCCGCCCGGCTACGCCATTTGCGTTCCAAGCAACGAGGGTGAGAGGCCTAGCCATTACGGGCGAGCAACAAGGACGTAAGGGAGGTCATGATTGTGACGACCAGAGAGTTCAGGTCGCGCGCAGCAACTAGTTTGGGCAGGAGATCTTCCATCCAGTCTTGCAACTCCGCGATCGTTAGCACGCCCTCATCGGGCTCACTCACGGCCGCGGGGCGGCGGACTAGCTGGGGAGCTGGCTTCGAGGTTTCTGGGGCTGCCTCGGGCTTAGGTAGTTGGACCGATGGTAGTTGCTGAGCGGTGGGAGGTTTTTTAGAAGGAGCTTTAGCAGCTGGGGGTTTCTGTTTGGGCCTCGGAGCCTTCGCGCGTTGAGGCGCGGATGCGGGTTTAGATGCGACGGCTGCCGCGAATGACTTGGCGGTGGAGGGAGGCTCCGTAGTAGTAGCAGGATGTGGGTCGTCACTGGGACGACGAGGTTGGACGGGCGGTTGGCGGGCTGGGGCAGCCGCCGGAGTGGCGGTCTGCTGGACTTTGGTTTGGCGCTGAGGCCGGGTCGGGTTGCGGTGCCGGATCTCGTCCATCTCCTGCTTCCGCTCAAGGGCAGATTGATAATATTCGCAGCCTCTCCAGTTGGCTGGATGATTCTTGTCACAGTTTGCGCACTTTGCGTCGGCGTTAGGGTCCTTCGTGCAAGCGCCCTTAGGATGACCTTCGCCGCAGCGTACGCAACGGGGTGCCATGTGGCAGTTGTAAGAGGCGTGGCCGTACCTCTGGCAGTTGTAACACTGCGGAGGGCCGGTGGGGGTATTATACCTGGAGACTTCAATCCGGAGGCATAAAAGCTCTCGGAGGGAGTAGATGAGTTGGTAGTCTCCTACCTTCTTGAGCTTGATAAAAAAGACGTTGACCTTCCGTTTTTTGCGGTCAACGAGTGGAATGCAGGAGGTTGGAGTGAAGCCAAGGCTCTCCAACTCCTCGATAATGTCAGACGGGGCTACATCGTGGGGGATGCCACGGATGGTGACCTTGATTTCTTTCTCCTGAGGGAGACCAAAGGTGTGGAATTGAATGTTCAAATCAATCAGGGTTTTCTGGACGAAGCGAAATTCGTCGGGAGTCCTAGTTTTGATGCGGAGAAGCTTCCCCTGGTGATAAATATCGATAGGGAAAGCTGCCGCCTGTTTGATGGTTTTTGCAAAAGCATGCCACGCTTTGGGGGCGTCAAGAACTATGGGTGGCATGCGGAATGGTTCAGAAGACTGAGGGGTTGGCTGAGCACCTGCCCCGGTAGTGGGAGCCGAGCCACCACTGGGTTCCGGCCCGCCCGAGGAAGAGGAGAAGGTCCGTTTCCGGCTCTTCACCTTTTTCCAGGCAGGGCCGCCATCAGTGGCGCCGGGCACAACAGTACCGGGGTGGTCCTGAGAAGGGCCAGGTTCGGAAGGCGGGCTTGCCGGGGAGTCCATCTCCATGAACTCGCCGACGCAGTCCGCCGCCGGGTTGGGTGCTGTCGGCCCTAAAAAGGGCCGATCAGGGCGAAGGGTAGAGATAGGTGCTTGGGTACCGCAAGCGGTACCCAAGGAGCGATCGGATGTTTGAGAGGTGGACATGCCACCTCTCAAAAGCGGGTAGGGAACAGAGATCTACCAGAGGGGTAATGTACGGCTTCGTTAGATACCGAACTTTGTGCAATGTTCGGTTTCCACCGTACTCTTTACCTCGAAGGTGTCCAAGGTCGGTTACCACTGGTGGGGCCTTCCAAGGATCTCTCGGGGCAGCGCTAACAAGGAAGCGAGAGAGCCGACGTCCACTCACCTGAGGAGGCTATCCGGGAGCCGGTTCCCACGCAGTTGCCCAGGTCCAATCCGTGAGGCAGGCGGCAAAATGCAGGCTGGTCTCAAGATGTCCTGTCCTGTCCTGTCGCTAGTGGTGTGATGAGAAAGTTGGCTGGTCGAGAGCAAGATGTTTCCTCTTCAAGATTCTCATTGCAGACTCTTAACCACGTTTGCTCTCCAGTACCAGCGACACGGCGCGTGACACCTGAAGAATACGAGGCGAGCCAATCCGGGATCAGCAGCCGCCGAGACGTGACCAACTACGTGTTCGGAGCTAGCCAATCAGTGATCCCGGTTAGTGCATAAAACCCGGGCCGGCAGAAAATTGAAGCACTCTTCATCGCCACGCCATCGGACGCACTTCATCTCCTCTCCTCTCTCGGACGACATCGACGCGGAGTCAGCCGGAAGAAACGGCCGAAGAATAGAACCGGCGTTCTTACGTCTTCGCCCTCCAGTTCCGCGCCAGCGATGGATTTCGCTGGGCCGGCTGCCGACTCTACACCCGATGCTGAAAGAAGAGGAGGACTGCCGTACGCCACGAACAGCGGGCGCAGCCGCCGAACATCTCAACGCGGCACGACCAGCATCAGCTTCCTCGTCACCAGGTCCTTTTTAGGGCTACCAAAAACACTAGAGTGTACGATTGGCGCCATTTGTCATGCGGCAAACCTTTTGTCCGGTGACATTAGACAAACAGCAAGAATATCCTGACTTAAAACAATGGTATATTGAAACGTGTACGGCACTCGACGCGACAGTGTTAGAATTATTAGAATCAAATGATGTAGAATAGTAAATACGATTTTGTACTGATTACTTGGGAATAACTGAGCGACAGCTGTAACTCTTTACAATGAACACTCCTAAAGCTAAACAATTAAAAGGCTGTAATTCGACTACATTAAAGTAAGGTAAATTGCTCACACGTTAGACAAAGACACCCCACGTCAGTCAGCGGCGACCCTAGGATTTCATTTCAGGGGAGGGGGGATTTTTTCAACCACGTATCGTTTTCTTAGACTATTGTTTTTCTCATATTATAATGAAAATCTTACCAACAAATTAAAACTAATGGGAAACAATAGGTGTATTTGACTCATTTCATTAAAATAAATTAAAAACATACATCAGATGTTATATCCTGTTTGCCTTGGAAGCCTAATAATACCTTTCTGTGGAATATAAATACTTTAAAGGAAACGTCAACATTAAGAAAGTGAGGGTTAACAGCAAGTGTATAAATTCTGTGGATATAAATGTATATAAGAGAGTTGTGGCTATAAATTTTACAGCATGTAAAATAATGTTAAATAGTTTTGTTAAAAATATAATGATTGTCAGTCTTTTTTCAAAATAAAAACAGAAAAATTAAGAAACGTAAAAACCCGAAGAAGTAAATCTTACTATACACTTTGTTAAATAAGTGTTTTATTTATCGTACTTGATATTTTAAAAAATATGTGGATTAGGCTACATATGTTTCATTATATGTTCATTGCATGTTTCATTTCAAAAATATCTAAAATATTTAAGTAAATTTGGTCAAATTACGCCCGTTAATTATGCGAGAACATAGGATAACACTGGAACTGTTCGACTCCAAAAACGTCACGTGACTTCCAAAATCGTCGTACGCGCCATGGCCTGATTTTCCGTAGGCCTCGGTTTACGGGCAACTAGCGGGTAAAAGCAAACAGTTCCTTCGTTGCAAAGTTAAATAAATCAGCTGACATGGCTCAAGAATAGTGTAAAGCGCGTCATCACATGAATCATATTATGTTTCAATTTGCTTGTAACCAGCGGAAAATAGTGTCCTATTCTATTTCAAGTCGACTTCTTTTAATTTTTCACCATTTCTTTCAACTTCTGTTATATTTATTATTGAGTATGAGGCCTACTATTATAGATTAATTAAACTTATTATTTACCCAAATAGTAATTTTTTAAATTAACAGTACTTGGAAGTCAGTTAATGTACATTTCAAATAATTTAAACATTTTTTCGTGTTTCATGCGAGGGGTATATGTCTCCCATATTCCCCCTTAGGCTCGCCCCTTAAGCCACTTGTTTATTATATTTTTTAAAGTATCTTATATATCAATGTGGTTTACACGATTACCAAATATCTTATGCCTGTGAAACATAAGGCGTATACAATACATGTACAACAACCAACACAAAATGCAGCGAACAACTACGAATAGCGCAAATTCAATATGCGATGTGTGACCAACTACAGCAAGTCAGTAACAAAAGTAAACCAATGGGTATGGCACTTGGCAAATAACCAAGAGAACCCGATTTGCCCAATAAAATCAAGGCATGTTTTTATTGGCAGGCTGTACAAACGATCTAGGTGGCGTAGTGCTGGCCACACTTCCTTGTATGCCGTACGGTTTACCCTAAGGTACATCTACAGTATGAAGGGAATTTATTATGATTATCATCATCATCATCATCATCATCATCATCATCATCGTCGTCGTCGTCGTCGTCGTCGTCGTCTTTATATACTCAAATATCACATAACTTACTGGAGTAGTGTTCATACAAGTACTGGATTTGTGGATATAAAAGGGTCGACACCTGTCAGTCCCAAAACGAGTTTTTTTTCTTATCTACAATATCGTGAAATGAGATAACGTTTTTCTGTATATAAGGCCAATTGTGAATATTGGGGCATTACGACCCTTAAAACAGAAGAGCACTACAAGATGTGTTATTTATGTATAAGAATATTCACGGCCTTATTGAGGTGGATGTCTCGAGGACCGGTAACAGAGTTCCTTTCGTAAGATACAAAAGCCATGTTTTGTTCATATATTTGAGTGCAGAGTGTGTTGGCACCATTGGCAAGATCCATCAAAATGACGAATAGTGTTTGTGACAGTAAAACGCTGATTGTTTCAATCAGAGTATTAATATCTTTAGAATAATTTTACGAAGATATTGGGGTGCGGCTTTGGCTAGTACATCTATCAATTTTATAAACGTGTATCTGTATAAATTCATGTTACTTGTTGTTTTGTTTTATGTACGCATAGTTGATCTCTCTTCGCTTTGCTCGGTATTATAATATGTACGTGTAGGCTAAATCATGTTAACACATATATAGGCTTAACCTACCTGAATGTGGAACAGATTTTACGAAATGCGTAATAGGATTAACGTGAAGAAGACTGAAGTCAGATTTCTAATGATTGTGATTATTGTTGTGAATTGCAGGAAGTGAGAATACAGGTGCCACAAGAAGCGTTAAGGAAATCAGCTACGGGCGGATCAGTGCGAGTACAGTTTGTCTCGTATAACAACAGGAAACTGTTTCGAGAATCGGACGGAAATGTGTTCCAGGAGCAAGTGATCTCTGGCACGCTCGGTAGAACGTCTGTACACAATCTAACCGACCCCCTGGTGTTTGAATACAAGAGTATCCACGGCGACCGCAAGCAGGTGTGCGTTTACTGGGACACCGAGAGTAAGTATAGGCCATATAATGTCATGCTGTGATATACACCTATATTGAAATCTTCAGTTTCATATTGAAAGCGTCTAAGACCAACTCATAAAACAAGTTATTTTAATAAAAAAGACTGGAAGAGCACCTGTGACGTGTGTCATTTACATAATTTTCTAATATATCAAACAATGTTTATGTATATGTGTGTGTGTTTCAACGTACTTTAAGTTCACGCTAGGTGTTATTACGTAAAGAAAAATGTTAAAATGTGCACGGCGGTAACATACTTTTACCAACGGCAAAACCAAACATACACATACAACCTTATGTAAGTTGGAATATGACATTTGAATATTAATGTTACCATATTTATTTGTTTTTATGATAATGTTTTTTCTGCTTTCTTACAGTTGTCAGAATAATGATCTTTTAAAATGTATGTTTATATAAATAACAACATTTTATACAACAGCTTTTACATATTATAACGCCGTTAAAGAATGTGTGATGGTGTAAACGATTCCTTAAAGTCCTGACGGGTACTGAGGCTTAGGCTTCTTCTTATTCTGCAAACCTAAAGTATTTAATTTTACAGTTGATTTCGCTGTAACGAGATTGCTCAAGGGAAACGACGCCTGTTGTCGTCTTCTAGGTAGCGATCGAATCTCTGTCGACATCTTATTTATTTATCGTTATCGCAAATAATTTTTAACAAGTAAACATATAACACAGAAAATAAAAATTTTTATTCACAACCGTGATATCGATTATTGACACAATCGAAATTAATACAAACAACACAAATATAATATTGATCCACAAATATGGCATCAAATTCACACACTGACTCTGCATCTCACTTAACCCCAAACTCACAATAAATACTGACAGATTGTCGGTTTACTACCGTCTTATGTAGGTTGGTAATGGCGTCATTCACCATCCTTTGTCACTTACTAGATAAACCGAGAAAATTCTAAGCGCTTATTGTGGAAACTCGTAGAACAAACTATGTTTACTTATTAGTGCAAAGTACATTTATACAGAAGATTCTAGTGTCTCTCAATATACATAAGTTATAAATCACACGTGATGTATAATGTAAATATACATGAGTAACATAAGCTACATATTATTCTTATCTATGTATAACTCTAATGACAAAATAGTTTTAATAATATTAAGCAATATTCATAATGTTACGCAATTAGAGAACGTTCTACATGTTTCTCGGCTATCTCAGCAGAGCCCAGCAGTAATGTTTGTGTGCGTACGTGACACTTAACTTGCAAGGCAGTGTTACGTAATATGGAACATTCTCGTACATTCAATAGTGTTGTTCGACAAGCCCAACGGTACGTGTTTCTGCCACGGCCGCGCTGAAGTATCCTCTAGAATTTTCGATTGCTTGTTAAGGACGCATATTATATAACCCTGCAGACTATAAATACCCCATACCTGCCGCTTAGTTTTCAGTTACGCATTGCCGGGCGATTTACACAGCGCGTCTCAAGTGGTGTATTAGTGAAAGATGATTATAGTGCGAAATTCTTTATGGTTGACATTATTATTTGTGTGGACAGATTAACTTGAATTATTGTACGAGTATAATCTTGTTAAATCATTTGTTGATTGCAAACAGTTAATTGTGATTATTAAAGCTGGTTTTTAGCGACTTCATTGGTGTCTTGTATTTTGTTTTCCAATGTATCATACGACGATCAGTTAGACCGTCGCAACAATAATACAGTATTACTTTTAACGTAGGTTGGATGTTCCCTAGTATACAATACCGTGAACGTATAACCCATGATGCATAGTGTGATAGGCACTAGAGATCGATTCGCGGTTTGCTAAAGTTTTCTAACATGTTTAGTAAAAGTAACACTAGATCTAACTTTGTATTTAAAAATATTTAGTATCTTTGGTTGTTGCGTGATTTTAGCGTTACGTTCTCAACTGAATTGGTATGTTTCAAACCTTACTTTTGCACAACAAATTAAGACTCGTTTTAGTAAGTGACGTATCTATGTCAACCTCGTCATGCTGTACCTACGTAAACGTCTATGTGCTTCCAAACACTAGTAACCTTATTGAATTTTTACACTTTTTGTTACTTTTTATATTTGACACTAAACAAAAAGTGCAACTTGACCACAATAATTGTTTTTGCAAATACAGTATATACAATCGAAACATATCGACATGTCATATAACTAACGTATTTAATTATAAATCCGATATGAGAACAAATAAAGCCAGTTAGTAACATGTTCCGTCATTCATTCTGTATATATCGCTTGTCACTGAATTTATAATCCAACCGTTGTTTTATTAGGTCTCACATTTCAACAATACTGGTTAAAAAATATATTTACTGCAGAATTTCCTTTCTTTACATTTTCTAAAAATAATCATAAGGAAGGATAACCATTGTCAGTTCTATAAAATAAAATACATCTTTAATGGCTTACATAATTGTGTGTAAAAGATACATTTAAAATCAACACGTCAGATAAAATAACAATAATAAGAGTCGCCCTTTGGAATAATTGTAACGAGTTATCACAAATGTGTCCTTTTTGTCACATATAACGTCTCCTTCGTACATATATACGGTTTCCTTAAAATTCAGTTTATAATTCTTCATTTATACACATCCACTTTCTTAAAGTGTGGATGTCTAAATACTATGTGTCATATTGAATACGTTATTTATGTTAATAGTATGAAACTATATAATATACTTTCGCATTAATGACGCAAAGAATTTGCCAGTTCTTGTTTTGTTTGGGTCCATGAACATATATTTTTCGCGACTTGTTCACTAAAAGTAAATGGTAACGAGAATATACCAGCACTTGGTAGAGGTATGTCTTCTGATTTCTCCAGTAAATTAGGTCGTAATGATACAATTTTCCCAAGCTAATTTTTGCGTGTATAATTGATAATGCGTCTATCCTGCTCTCGAATCTTTACTTACCAAGAACAAAAGCTGGTACTGTCTCTGGTGTCTCAGCTTGTTCATTCAACTGTGCAGTAATGAGAATTAATCTCATTAAGCGTTTTCTCAAAAACTGAATATTGCGGCGCTAGGAGTCTTGTTATTCATAGAAATAAATCCCTAATAGGTCACCGAGTCTCTTATTTATTATTCCGGATAGATTTTTGCAGCATTAATAGTTGTTACTGTGTCAGAAACAACTCTATTTGCAATCCGATATTCTTGGTCGCCTAATACTCATTCGAAATAGCCATACTCTGGTAACTTATTTATAATATTTAATATTGTAACGAGAATTCTATCGAACAGCTTAGAGCATTCTGTATCCCCCACAGTGTGGCAAGTGTTGCCTCAGTTAAGGCTTCTTACAAATAGGTTCCAGTGTATTCAAGAACACTTGAGATACGGATTAAGTTGCGTGAAGTAATAATGGAAAATTTCTAGAAGGCGTCCGCTACCTATAAAAAGCCATGCCATAGCAGCCGGCTTGACTATTTTGTTGATTACAAATTGCTAATTGTGATAATTAAAGGTTGATATTAGTGACTTTATTGGTGTTTTCCACTGTACCACACGACGGTCAAGCTAAACCGTCGTAACGATATACAATGAAATTTTAGGTCCAAGATGTTTTACTTCCATGTTCCTTAAGGAAATGGAAGTACGGTGATGGCAAAAAAAATCGTGTTCGAGATTACTGCAGATTCTGATTGTACTACACTCAAAACATGAAAAAAGTCATTTTTCGAAAAGTGTCTGTGGTGTGTGTGTGTGTGTGTGTTTGTGTGTGTGTCTCTCTCTCTCTGTGTCTGTAGATTTTTTTTTATGGCAAACGATAACAGTCGCAAATTTAAACAGAATCAAATAATTTTTTGCATACAGTCCTGATTTATACTCAATATCTGTTGTTTTTGGTGGAGATCGGTTAAGGGAAAGGGGTAGTTTACCAGCAAGGTTTTTTTTTAAATCAAGGGTAATTTTTTTCTATGGCAAACGATAACAGTCGCAAATTCAAACAGAATCAAATAATGTTTTGCATACAGCCCTGAATTGTAGAGTTCTCAAGACCTTTTGTTTTTGGTGAAGATCGGTTAAGAGAAAGAGGTAGTTTACCTGCAACATTTTATGTTTTAACAAGGGTATTTTCTATGGCAAACGATAACAGCCGCAAATTCAAACAGAATCAAATAATGTTTTGCATACAGCCCTGATTTGTAGAGTACTCAAGACCTATTGTTTTTAGTGAAGATCGGTTAAGGTAAAGAGGTAGTTTACCTGCAACGTTTTATGTTTTAACAAGGGTATTTTCTATCGCAAACAATAAGAGCCGGAAATTCAAACAGAATCAAATATTTTTTTTGCATACAGCATTGATTTATAGAGTACTCAAGACCTATTGTTTTTGGTGAAGATCGGTTAAGGGAAAGGGGTAGTTTACCAGTAACGTTTTTTTTTATCAAGGGTAATTTTTTCCTATGGCAAACGATAACAGCCGCAAATTCAAACAAAATCAAATAAAAGTTTTGTAAAATATATAGAAACACTTGGTGAGTTTCATTTTGGGTAACAAAAAATTTCACTTAACAAATTAAATTCCGTGTATAACAGATAAGATTAATTATAGGTTAAAAATTCATGGTCTTAACATAGTATCAGTAAACAAACGTAATCTTTTTTCACTACTAGTCAATAATAAAGAAAAATCTAACAGACTGGAGAAAAATGGAGTTTATGAAATACACTGTGCAGAATGCGATGCTATTTATATCGTACAATGTGGCCGTGCTCTTAAACATCGCATTTCTGAACATAAGAAGGCGATTTTAACCAATACATCTAATAATGGTTTTGCAGATCATTGCTTACAACACAATCACTTCATAGACACAAAAAACATAACACTACTCCACAACATACAAAAAAAATAAAAAAATGGATTTGTTAGAAATTTTAGAAATTAAAAAAGCAATACAAAATTAAAAAAAATTTAACCAATGAACAGACTGAATTTTGTGTATCCCTTCTATTAAAATCTGTTATTTAGTTTAGTTTATTTTATATTATTTTGAATGTTCATCATTATTTTAAATGTTGCATTCAGTTTAAATTTAGTTCAGTTAATTTTATATTTTACATTCAGATTATATTTAGTTCAGTTAATTTTATACTTTGCATTCATGATTGTATTTAGTTCTTAAAGACACCTGACCTTCCCTTGTCTCTTGCACCCCTCCCCTCGCCATCTCAACACAGATGTTCCAGGTACGCCCTAAACAGTTGTTCACCACCTACACTCCACTCACATCCTGTGTTTAGTAATTTTCATTCATTCGCCTCTTTGACAATGGCTTAATTAGTCGAAACAGCTGTCAGAGTTAATTAAAAAAATTTGTGAAACTTACCAAGTGTTTTTATATATTTTACAAAACCTTTGTATTAATATGTTTCAACAATTGCGCAACGAGTCATCAATTAATATCGTGAGAATCAAATAATGTTTTACATACAGCACTGAATTGTAGAGTTCTCAAGACCTGTTGTCTTTGGTGAAGATCGGTTAAGGGAAAGGGGTAGTTTACCTGCAACGTTTTATGTTTTAACAAGGGTATTTTCTATGACGAATGATAACTGCCGTAAATTCAATCAGAATCAAATAATGTTTTGCACACCTTCCTGACCTATAGAGAACTCAATGTCCGTTGATTTTGGTCAATATTGGTTAAGGGAAAGGGGTAGTTTACCAGCAACATTTTATGTTTTAACAACGGTAATTTTTTCTATGACGAACGATAACTGCCGCACATTCAAACGGAATCAAATATTTTTTGCATATTTTCATCAATTGTAAAATATTGAAGGCCTGTTGATTTTGGTGAAGATCAGTTAAGGGAAAGGGGTAGTTTACCAGCCACATTTTATGTATTAACAAGAGTAATTGTTTCTATGACGAACGATAACTGCCGTGCATTTAAACAGAATCAAATAATTTTGTGCATACCTTCCTCAATTGTAGATAGCTCAGTGTTTGTTGATTTTGTTGAAGATCGGTTAAGGGAAAGGGGTAGTTTACCTGCAACATTTTAGAGTTGTAGAGGACTCATGGCTATTGATTTTGGTGAATATCGGTTAAGGGAAACGGGTAGTTTACCAGCCACTTTTAATGTTTTAACAAGAGTAATTGTTTCTATGACGAACGATAACTGCCGCACATTGAGACAGAATCAAATAATGTTTTGCATGCATCCCTAAATTGTTAAGTACTCAAGTTGGTGTTAAGTACCTATTGGTGCTGGTGAAGATCGGTTAAGGGAAAGGGGTAGTTTACCAGCAACATTTTATGTTGTAACAAGAGAAATTTTTTCATGACGAACGATAACTGCCGTAAATTCAAACAGAATCAAATAATTTTTTACATATGTGTCTGAGTTCTAGAATACTCAAGGCCTATTGATTTTGGTGAAGATCGGTTACGGGGAAAGGGGAGTTTTACCAGAAACATTTTTTGTTGTAACAAGAGTAAAGTACTTAATTTTGGAAAATAAAGTATCGTGATAAGGAGATCTTAACAATCCACTGTAGAAACGTAGATGAAATATCTATAAATGAAGAGGCTAGTTGAACGGGGTGGGGGTAATTTTCTATAAATGAAAATTTTAGTTGATGGAGGAGGGGATAATTTTTATGTGTCCTACGTTATCGGCAACAAAGTTATAGTTTGTTGTTAAAATTCCTTCCCGGGCTGTTTGGCCGTAGTCCAATGTTTTCTGCGAAACCGGACGTTTCGGCAGTGCCGTCGACTGCCATCATCAGTTAAAATCGAGAGCGATAACGTGTGGTGGTATACGTTAGTGACCACAGTACTGTGGCTAAGGCTGAAGCAATAAGTGGAAAGAAGTAGTTTCTATGGAAACATTTCATTTCGTAAATTATTTTAAATATAAATCTTAGAACATGGAAGTCATGTATGGTTCTTCATACCGATATTTTTCTTACATGTTGCATATTTTGGGCATTAAGTAGGTTGCCCATCTTTAAGCAACTTTGTTTTTTGTCTTGTTGAACACCTGTGTCCTGATTGGATGTTGCTATGGGTTGTTTACTTTGCAATTTTTGTGTATAGGTATGGTATACAGTTTTGTTTTTTCACTGCTTCTAATGTTTAGTGTTTAAAAATTGTGTGTGTTTTATGTCGATTTATATTTGTTCGGGTATTAGTTTGTCTTGTGTTTTATATCAGATATTTGTAATTTTTCTTGTATATTCACTATATTGCATTTGTGAGGTATGTGTTAAATTAGTTTCATGCTGCTGATGTCTGGGAATTCGTGTCCTGCATTTATTGCGTGTCTGGCAAATTGGATTTATAAACGTTCCGCTTTTGTGTGCATTTAAGTCTTCAAACTAACGTTTCTCCGTCTGACCTATGTAACACGTGTTGCAGACTTCACGTTCTATTTTGTATACTATATTGTTTATTGTATGAGTTATTAATTTTGTTTATATTTATATGTGACAATGAACAATGGAGTATACAAAATAGAATGTAAACACTAAAACAGATGTTACGTAGGCCAGATATAAAAACGTTATTTTGAACACCTAAATGCGTACAAAAATCCGAACGTTTATAAAACCAATTTGGCCATACACGCAATAAATGCAGGACACGAATTCTCAGACATCAGCAACATGACACTAATAAAACGCATACCACAGAAGTTCACTATAATGAATATACCGGAAAACTTACAAATATCTAATATAAAACACAGGACAAACTAGTACCATAACAAATACCAAATGACACAACTTTTAAAAGTCTAAGCATTGGAAACATTGAATAAACAAAACAATATATCTCACTTATACACAATAACACCAACGTAAACAAGCAAAAGTCAACACGAACAACCAATCAGGACACAAGTGTTTAACAAGACAAAAATAAAGATGCCTGAGGACGCGCAGAGTACTTGATGCCCGAAACATGTACCAAATTAGAAAAAATATTGAACGTAATGTAGCTTATATATTAAATATTTAGCTTTCGAGGAGAACTGTAACAAGTGTTTCAATTATTAAAAATAATATCCATTTTAGCTATCGTGATGCGATACAAATACGTCTGTGAACCTTAAATTCACAGGAGCACGTAAAAATAGCTCAAGGCAATGGACGCACAAAATGTCGTCTTCGCTTTACTGGCATATTTTGGCATGGTAGTGTACTTTCCGAGTCACATTATTACACACAAAAGCCTCCCTTAATACAGGTAGTGTTTATAGGAACCACCATGAGTTAAATTCCTTTGGTGTGGTGAGACATATCATTCACTCTCAACTCACTTGTATATTAATCATCAAGAATTTTATTAACAATATAGGCCTAGTTTAAATCTTCCACATTTTGGATTCCTCGTAACATTATAGTTGTACTCATGTTCTGGATTATTTGTTGTATTACGTTTTGATAAAACAGGACGAAAGTATTTCCTTCGCTTTAGCACATGCTTCTCCCTGTAATATATTTTCCGAATTCTAGTCATTCGTCTAATTTTGCGTTCAACGTCTATTTAAATAACGCTATCCAAATCTGTTTTTGAATATGTTTCGTATCACTGGTCGGCAGACACGCAACTGAATTAAATTTTATACTGGTCTTTTGATAGTTTCCATGTTCCGTTTACATTAGCTTAGACTTGTCATTTGGAATCCCCAGTTGTTGTTGTAATATGGTTCGGATTCCCTGCCATTCTGCCATTCCCGCAAGATGTTCATGTTAGTTATTTGACTGTAAGAACTTATTTTGCGATCTTGAACAGTTGCAGCTAGTGAGGCAATTTGGACTTTTGCTTCAGTTTCATTTAATTCCCCTATTCAGGATTCATATTTTTGTTCACATTTAATATATCGGAACACGTCTTTAGAAATTTGTTCTTTACAAAATTTCACGTTACAAGCGTTTTAAGTATCTTACCGTGATAATCGTGTATGCGTTTCCCTGTACAGTTACATTTAGTATCTAACAATTCTTATAAAGCATTTTCTAGTTTTCGTGCCCGTTTAATCTGCATCTAACGATTTTTGAAATTACTTTTGCATTGTTTATTTATGTTTTGCTAAATTATTGTAAACATTGTTTGATAACAGCAGGAATATTGCTCATCCTTACCCTATATTATTCGTTCTTAATCACTATTTTATGTATATATGTACTCAATATTACTGTGTAAGTTGAATTGTATGACATTTCAGTGTCATCGATTTAAAGTTTACATATTCTTATGTATGTAAATTTTAGTAGATAGTAATACTTAATTATTATTAGGCTACTATAATATACTCTCCGATTTTTAAGCTGAGCCTTAGGAATATGTTAGTAACTACCACTAAAATACCACCTCGCATTTCTTGCTGTAATTATGAGATCAGAAATGAATAGTGTGTCATTATCTCCTACCTCCCTCCCTCCCTCACACACACACACACTCTCTCTTACGCTTTTTGGTAATTCGACAAAAAACAAAGAAACACTCCGACTACACTTTGAATGCACGTGTTATCAAGGATTTGAAACAACTGATGAAGTCAGTATGTTAACAGACGCTGTGACCTGAGTTACGTTTGTCAAAAGGCGGCTATCACAAACCAATGAGAGTAGTTTAATGCTTGAACAAAATTTAAGTAATCTACGTTTAAAATTTCCCTCCACTCTACGTTGCGAGTCTCAATCTCTACTTATTTACCACAACCATATATCCTTACCAGTATCTCTTTCACAACAGCCATCACAGCTAACTATTATCCACGTGCGGTAGACAGGGGGTTTCCTGTGTGTGGGGGGGGGAGGGGCGCGCGTAGTGAAATTATATCTTTTTCAAATCTATCCCATTCAAGCCAAATAATACCTCTGTATTATTGTGTGCGCGGGCAGGCAGACTGAGCCGTTGTGTCACCAAAAAGGCAGTATCAAGCCCCCTAATTTTTCTTTCGTGGCTTTTCTATTTGAAACAAGTGTATTGTTCTTATTTGTGCAACAATCTTCAAGGCGATGCTAAGCCATTACTACGGAGGCGGTATATGATTATCATACTTGAAAATTCAACTAAAGTTACAAAACTATTGAGAGGAGAAATTTAAGAGACCTAGAAAGGAGCATACAGGAGGCTGAAAAGTCAGGAGACCGATTATAAAATAAACCACAGTAACAAAAATGTACATGATGCTTAAAAATATGGAATTACAGAGAAAATAACCAACATAGACATTGTGAGTTGTATTGAAATGATAAAAGTAAGACACGCACACTGATAAGAGGAGAAATTTAACGTGAAGAAGATTATGAAATCAAGTTACAGGAAAGAAAAACAAATAGAAGAATTATATAATGTTTGTATAGAAAATAGTAATATAAATATCTGTTGCCTCAACTTTTTTGCCATTTAAAAGACAATATTTTGTTTACAAAACAGCGTTCACGTTGCCTGTATTCGTGTCGACCCAGTAGAACAAGTCCACATTGGATCCACGTTCACTTCTATAATTTTCCATGTGCTCAAGATTACTGGAAGATTCCAGCCACGTTATTTCAGGGTGCTGTATAATACTAAATAAAATATAATAAGCACTTTGCTTTATTACACATTTGTATGGTATTAAACATCTAACACCACTCACCATGCTTATATCTTTTACCAGTTACTTTAAAACTTGTGTGTTGCTGCGTATGAAAGGATGTTTGTATGAAGTATGTGTACATAATACATTTAAATCTAAGCACTTGTGAAGTAAGGACTTTGGCGAGGCATTGAGTTTGTTCGATACAGTTATAAACCAATTGCAGTTTATAGAAAAATTTGGTGCTTACAGAAATACTTCCAGAAGTTACTTACGCTTACAGAAAACCTACCGCAGCCATTTTAAAAGTGAAATGAGTAACTGCGTGTTGCAGACTAGACAGTCAAATGTCATAAAACAAAAAGTCAACAGTTACATTTTAAAAATACAAAATGAAACATTTATTTTTTATCAAAAGTAACGTTCTGGAAGTAGCCAACAAAGTGTAGTCTTATACAGGACGCATCTATATTCTTGTTTAATATTGGTTATTGTGCTTAACAGAACGTCTTCTACAGCCTATTAGTCGATTTTAATTATCATTACATTAGAGAACAGATTCGACGTGTAACAACGTATATTGGAGTACCATAAATCGAAGGTGCATATCCAGCATTAAGTTAAATGCTTCTCCTGTAGCACATCGTGGGTACAAATTTTTAGAGTGGTTGGGATTAAATTAAATTTACAATCAGAGAACGTATGTGACGTAGCAGCACATAATAAATAATAATTATAAAGGACAGATACAGATAACCAAATTTTAAGCTCACGTTACCTGTTTCACGTTGAAATAAATAAACTCGATGGTATTTGGTTTTCCTTAAGAAATCCTTAATTCCAGTTGATTTTCAAGTTTTCTTCAATGCAAATACCAATTCATATGTTTGTGGTAGCTGCGTTTCTTCAAGCCAAACATTTATGATCTGTCGAATGTTAAATATATACAAAGCATTTTGCAGTTACCACTATTAAACAAATCAAGATCTAAAAAAACATGCTAAACCTTATCAGAATGTTTTAATTTGTTACATAAAATTTTATTAGCGGCTTTTTGAGAATGTAACCTATTAAACGGTGTGCGTAAGGTATTATTTTGTACTTCTTTTACAAGACTTTTTTAAACCCTATGATGCGTACAAGTGTAAGCTGCTTTCCTTAATACGTAACAAAGAATAAACATATTATTTTTGGCACATCACAAAGGGATTTCGCTAGTCGTATTGCGAATCCCACACACCCAGTCTGAGATCGCTGTAACAACGTGCTATAAAAGTTCATGAATTTGTTAAAATATTACAACACATTATTTAGAAACCAACATACAGCTTGTACGTTTTGGCACATTTTGTATTAAACACGTTATATGTTAATAACTGAGCGGTGAAGGGCAGAGTGGACAGTCGAACGCTTCACGTATGTCTAATTAGAATGAAATTAAAATTCAGTAATTTTATATACACATATAGTAAATACTTTTGTAGTGAAATCTTAAGAACACACATATTTAGCAAGCAAACGTGATACTAATTATAAATATATCCCGTATGCCACAAATACAAAACAGACTACGAGATTATGAGTCTCTCATATCATGAACATTTTAACATGAACGTTTCAAATTAATTTACAACCTAAGTGCATTAGAAGCAGTGGCGAAGCTAGTAGTTAATGAATGGGTAGGCAAAAATCTTACCTTAAATTTTTTTTAAGGAATCACTAAAAGGACGGTGGTTCAAATCGGACGCTGAGGTAGAGTTTGCTGTTAGCGAATGGTTCCGCAAACAGCCGTAAGAATTTTACTAGCAGCGAATCTACAGATTAGTCCAACAATGGGACTCATGCTTTAAGTTAATGTTAATGGTGACTTCTTTTAAAATCGTTGAATAAAAAATGCTTTACAGCTCTAAACGTGTTTCTATTGAACAGTCCTTGTACAAGTCATACACAAGTATGACAAGTATGTAAGTTATACATGATTATACAACTGATTGAACTTCAAATTTTTAAACTCGATTAGTTTATATATATATATATATATATATATATATATATTTCAATCACTTTATGCTACAGTCCGTTTCTTGATGTATATAATACATTTAATATTTATACATAAATTTACCTCAAGATGTTATTTTTCTATTTGGAACATGTTTCGGGTACTATCTTGTTCCCATCCTCAGCCTTCCGGTTTTTTTGTCTGTAGAGGGTGAGGTTTTTTGTTTAGGCTGAGGATGGGAACAAGATAGTACCCGAAACATGTTCCAAATAGAAAAATAACATCTTGAGGTAAATTTATGTATAAATATTAAATGTAATATATATATATATATATATATATATATATATGTTTAGTGTTACAAATAATTCAAATAACAATCTTGATCATCTGTTAGTTCAGCGGAATAACAGGCACACTTTTAATAACCGCATAAAATAAATACACTTATAAACAACACAGCGCGCTTTAACTGAACTGTTTGCACCACAGAAGTGTGATATGCCTCAACGCTCTATGTGTACAGTGCGGGACAATCCCTCTTCCTCCGCACTTCCCTTCCGCACAAGCACATTACTTACATACGATGTATACACAAAACGCTGAGGCAAGTTCACGTTTAACGTTTATCATTCGCTTTAAACGAGCTATGCCGAATCTTACCTCTCACCATCTAGCGGTCGCTCAGTAAAGCACGTTTCGGCTTAATAAATTCGACAGTCACAGCAACAATGTATAATCTTTACGTTATGTAGTTCATACGTATTTATAATTTGTATTCTACAGAATTTTTAAGGAAGGCATTGCCTCAATTGCTTCCATGTAACTTCGCCACTGATTAGAAGAGACGTTGACGTTACAGCCTGCGGAATTTTGATACCATTTAGACGCACATAGCAAATGAACTTTTGTGAACCTATAGCAAACGTTGGTTGGACTTATTTCTATCCATTAAGACTTGTTTTACAGCGTGCTACCAGGTGAAAGGTAAGATGTGAACTGCTGTCAGCATGACTGAATCGTCAGCATACTTGGAATTTCGGTCCCATCGATTGTTGGTGTGTCCTGTGGACAGAACAGTTCTAACGGTAAATCCCTGCGGAACGTAAGCTAAGATTGAATGCTAACAATGGATCGACCCTTTCTTGTGTCACTCTGAAACTTCTGTTAGTAGCAGATTCGATTTGAAAGTGAGACCTTTAGGCATTGTCTGTCAAATACCTAGGCTATGTCAAGAAATATGTTAAGGAATATTTAATTTATTTCGATTGTTGATTAACCCAGTGTATTTGGTCTATTGTAAGCTGCTGACTTCTGAAGCCAAGTCTTTCGTCTCAGATGTTAGTTAAAGAGCTTAAGCTTTTCAAGAACAATTATTTACGTAACAAATTTTATGTAGCGGGAAGCAATGGCCTTGGTTAGTAAGTTTTAAAGAAGAACACTTACCACCCTCGCAGTTTAGAGCTAGAAAAAGATATGTGTAATTCACTAATACTAAGCTCTCAACTCTTGCTTTGATGGCGACTCTTAAATTATCTCAGGGTATCAAAATGATTAATAACATAATTTGAATGGAATGAATCCTAATTTTAATAAAACTCTTCATTAACTCATTACAAATTTACATATAATCTTAAAATGATTCACAATATTGAAATTATAGCTTCTCATCAATTCTCATTTGAAAGTAGGTTCTTAGACAGATTTAACTGCCAATAGCAATAGATTTAACAAAAGATACATGAATTATTATGATTTTTAATGTTCAAATTTGTTTACTGTTAGTGGAATTGCGTTTGTGTTGGTGATTCCTTCCCTCGGAGTCTGCAATCCTGGAGCTTTGCGTTCATCGGCGATTCGGGTGATCCTGTTGTCGACACTCGTTGGCACTAACACTTTAATTACAGTTGTTTTGATTGTTAATCTTCTTTTTTCACAGTATAACTTAATATAGAATATTGAAACTTTCACTTCTGAAACTTACTTGTTTTTTCTTCCCGTACGCGTTTCGGCGTGATGTGCGCCTTCGTTAGCAGTTTGAGACAGACTGCCAGAAACTCGTAACGGTTTTTATTTGGAAGGTTTAGTGGGGGTGGTGTTGGAGGAAGGGGATTGGCGCGCGGATCCAAATTATTGTTAGTTTTATGTATAATTGTGTCAAAAAGTGTGTGTGATTTATAGTGTAATTGGTCGTTAAATATGCTGTTTGGTTGTGTTGTGTAGTGTTTGTATATTTCTTATTGTTCTGCTGTGTTAAGTTTTCGACTTTTGGGTAGGTAGTGTAATATCTCAAGATTAGTATCTAAGTTGGTGTAGCTGTGGTTTTTTGTGTGTATGTGTGTGGCAAACGCGGAGTGTATATTGTTGTTGGATAAAGCTTTTAGGTGTTCAGAGTAACGAGATGAAAAAGATCTTCCCGTCTGGCCTATATAGAAACTATTGCAATCATTACAATTTAAGTTGTAAACACCTGTTTTGTTTTATTTGTCTGAGTCCGTGTTTGTATCATTGATGTGTTTTTTGATGGTATTGTTTGTTCTGTATGCTATTTTGTACTTGTGTTTCCTGAATGTGTTGGCGATTTTGTGTGTGTTGGAGTTATGGTATGTGAGTGTGATGTATTTAGTTTATTGTGTGTTGTTGGGATTTAGTGTTTTGTTCTTTTTGTTTATGATGTGTTTGTGTTGTTTGTTTATTAAGTTAGGGTTGTATCCGTTTTTTATTGTTATATATTTGATTGTGTTCAGTTCATCGTTATAGTCCTGTTTACTTAATGGTATTTTAGTTAGTCTATGGAGCAAAACATGCGGCCTTCAACCGCATATACAAAATAGCATACAGAACAAACAATACCATCAAAAAACACATCAATGATACAAACACGGACATAGACAAATACAACAAAACAGGTGTTTACAAATTAAATTGTAATGATTGCAATAGTTTCTATATAGGCCAGACGGGAAGATCTTTTTCATCTCGTTACTCTGAACACCTAAAAGCTTTATCCAACAACAATATACACTCCGCGTTTGCCACACACATACACACAAAAACCACAGCTACACCAAATTAGATACTAATCTTGAGATATTACACTACTTACCGAAAAGTCGAAAACTTAACACAGCAGAACAATATGAAATATACAAACACTACACAACACAACCAAACAGCATACTTAACGACCAATTACACTATACATCACACACACGTTTTGACACAATTATACATAAAACTAACAATAATTTGGATCCCCGCGCCAATCCCCTTCCTCCACACACCACCCCCACTAAATCTTCCAAATAAAAACCGTTACGAGTTTCTGGCAGTCTGTCTCAAACTGCTGACGAAGGCGCACATCACGCCGAAACGCGTACGGGAAGAAAAAACTAGTAAGTTTCAGAAGTGAAAGTTTCAATATTGTATATTACTTTAATTACCTCGGTTTCACCTTTACTACACAGCTCACATCTAGTTGCTGATTTAGCATGTAATTAGTGGATAACTAATATTTCTTCTGATACCTTAGTAAATATGTTATTAAGCTGAGTGGTCACAATATCAGTAATTCATACCGAATACACTTCAACGTTTCGTAACTTCCCGATTCACGTGTTAGATTATCATTGATATGGAGTTCGATATTTTATCGCCAAGTTACAGTATATTTATCACTATGATTACTTTGATTTTAGTATATTTCTTCCACTGCAACACCGGTTTTGATACTATTAATGCACGACACGAATATTGTACTCATACTAACTTTCGCAAGTTTAGTTATAAATAAAATCTTAATACGCGGTGACGAGTCTGATAGCTGTAATGTTCCCCGTCGACTCTCGACAAATTTCCAAACTACGTTTTTTAGACACACACAATCCTTACCCACACTCAATATTTACAAATCCCGTTCCCATTATCAAGTAAATTGCGTTTCAATATCAAGTACCACGATATTTGATTTCCTCCACTCAACTAGCTAATTTCACCCGCTCAAAAAGTGACGCTTTCTTTCATTCGCCAAAAACAGCGCGTGCCAAACTTATACAACTAAGGGGGGAGGGACGCCACCTAATGTTTGCTCGCTCTTACCTCTCACTCTATTTCTAATGGACTGTATTGTCTGAACACTCAGCTTTCTCTCGATTTCACTTAAACTTTATTGCTTTATTTAGTACAATACATTTTATGATTCTTCACCATGTACGTGACTTGTTGTATGGTTTTCTCCCCGTCAGACAGGCGCCTCGACAAGGGTGTGTTCTTTGAAGAACACCGCTAGGCTTGGTTCTAACAGTACTTCAACTCAACGTTACTTGCATGTCTTAGTCTAATAAACAATTACTAATCATGATTCTATACAAAATCTGAGTAAAATTGAGTAGCATTAAATTTTTACGTTTTACACTTTTATTAATGAATACAGATTTCACTGCTTCGGATTTTACTAGGCTAAACATTACTTTTCTATAAAGTAATGTTTCAGTTTATTTGGAATTTGTTAGTCTTAAAATACAAGTATTGTTACAAGTAGGCCTATTAGTACATGTTCTCCCCAAATTGTAACTAATATGTCTCTTGCAGTAACTAATACAACAATTATATAAATAGTTATTTCCTTATGCGCGTATTGCTTTTCATACCGCACCGTCGACGATCAAGCTTTTGTAAAATTAATCGGGAACAATTAGTTATGTGTTTGTAAAGAAAATAATTTTACAATGGCCTTGACTTTCTCTATACAAACAATACAAAGTGTTCTCTAAATTTATTTATTTTTAATTCTCAGACAAAATTTAATTATTTTGAAATAAACTCAAGTCAATGTCTGAAATGAATCTTGTTCGCGAATACATTCGACAAGTACAGAGTGTGCAATAATGTGCCCATTTACTTACAGGTTTTCATATTAGGCCATCGTGAGCTATGTTTGGGAGTGAAAAGCATTTACATCGGACTGCTCGCGTAAACTACACCACTAGACACTAATTTTGAAGAAAGTGTAGTGTATTGTATTATCTTGAAAATTTGCTGATATGGCAAATTGTATCTCAAGTGGTGAATAAAAAGTACTCCCTCAAACACACTACGTAAACTTGTTAATTTGTAATTATTTTTTAAGAAGATAAGAAACACATATTCTTAGTTCGTAATCTGACGTTTGTGACGTTTCAGATTATGCAGTTAGTACTGATTTTACAAGTATACTAAGTGCTTATTTTAAAAACTAAATTAATTTAGATTGAAAGTGATATTGCCTTTTTTGACTTAATGCAAATTATTGTTAGGTTTGAAGTGGTTAACAACCGGAGTATCTACAAACCAGTCGGACGGTTGGATACACTGTGAGTCAACTCATTTGACGGCGTTTTCAGTACTTCTCGATCCAGAATCTGGAAGATCAATTGCGCCACACCACAAAGACAATTTGATTACTGTCAGCTACATCGGCGCATTGCTAAGTATAACTGGACTGTTATTAACCATAATCACCTACTCCATATTTAGGTACGTCAGGTTGCCTAACTATATGCTGATCTCAGCAAATTTCTTATACATTAATGTCTTTTTTTAGAATACCTTTTAATGCATATATACCGTTTTTTCTAATATGCATATTTTTTGGGTCATTCTCTGATGAACAGTAGAAAGGTAGTTTTAGAATTTTTACTTATTTTTTACATTCTAAATAAACACTGTGAGAGAGTTGGATCAAACTATTAGTGTATTAGCAAAATATTGTCTGCGAAACAAATAACATAAAATAAAACAATGCACTTGTTTTCATATATGTACCAATAGCTAAATTCATGCAATAATATACATGAGACCTAAACTGGGATGACCATTAGAAAACAGCTTTGATATTGTTGGCCAAAGAGTGGGCGTATTAGCAAATACTTCCATTTGAAAACATTCAAAATGAAATAAATATTTATAATGCAAGAAACAGTCGCGTAAATATTCAGTTGATGTCTTGGTGTACTGGTAGGTTACAACAAATAAGTGGAAGTAAGAATTTATTCACTGCACTCCATCCAAAACGGTTGTTCTTATGTAACGTGAAGCGTGGACTCATCTACTGTCATGTTTCAAACCATACGACTAAATTAACCAGCATTAGATTTTAATTTTTGAAACAAAGGTTTTGTAAAATATATAAAAACACTTGGTAAGTTTCACAAATTTTTTTAATTAACTCTGACAGCTGTTTCGACTAATTAAGCCATTGTCAAACAGGCGAGTGAATGAAATTACTGAACACAGGATGTTAGTGGAGTGTAGGTGGTGAACAGCTGTTTAGAGCGTATCTGGAACATCTGTGTTGTGATGGCGAGGGGGGTGTGCAGAGACAAGGGAAGGTCAGGTGTCTTTAAAAACTAAATTCAATCATGAATGCAAAATATAAAATTAACTGAACTAAATATAAACTGAATGCAACATTTAAAATAATGATGAACATTCAAAATAATATAAAATAAACTAAACTAAATAACAGATTTTAATAAAGGGGATACGCAAAATTCAGTCTGTTCATTGGTTAAATTTTTGTTATTTTTTATTGCTTTTTTAATTTCTAAAATTTATAACAAATCCATTTTTTTACCTTTTTGTATGTTTTGGAGTAGTGTTATGTTTTTTGTGTCTATGAAGTGATTGTGTTGTAAGCAATGATCTGCAAAACCTGTATTAGATGTATTGGTTAAAATCGCCTTCTTATGTTCAGAAATGCGATGTTTAAGAGCACGGCCACATTGTCCGATATAAATAGCATCGCATTCTGCACAGTGTATTTCATAAACTCCATTTTTCTCCAGTGTGTAAGATTTTTCTTTATTATATATTATGTATATAAAAAAAAATTTGTGAAACTTACCAAGGGTTTTTATATATTTTACAAAACCTTTGTATTAATATGTTTCACTAAGTGCCCAACGAGTCATCAATTAATATCGTTTAATTTTTGATTCCACATATAGAACCTGGAGTTTCTAAGACATTTTAAGTGGAAAAAACCTCCTCCAAAAATGTCATAAACATCTTTTTTACGATAATTATTGCATCAACTTATTTGAAAATATTCTCTACAAGTTTTAAAAATTTTAAACAAGTAATAAGGGAACAATTAGCATACTTTTAATATCGTTATGCCTTACATGAAATATAGACATATCGCTTTGCATACACTCATTGCGGTCTTACTACATACACATGTACTTCATAAATCGTTAACAAAGCTTTGGTTTTTGCTGTGTACATAACTCCAATTTCTGTGAGTATTACACTATATATTAATTTGCCCCGAACGTACACCAATTTTTGCTTCCCTAAAATTTTCACTTGAATTAAATTCTGTGAAATTTAATAATCAATATGCACACTGATAATGTAAGCATAAAAACGCGTGCTTATGTTTAATATGGGCCTGAGGATTACAAATGCAATTTGGCATTGGATTAACAATGTCGTGCCCATTGCAACTACAATTTTCTTATTACTTTGATTGGACACCACGTTATTTTTGATATATCTAATCTTAATTTACTGATATTCTTTTTGCTTCGAGATATAGTAATAATATCAATATCCTTATCAAAGTAATATGTAAACTTACGAAATTCTGTTTAATTTCGTTTTGATGCATTATTAAAAAAAAATAAAAAAAAAATAAAAAAAAAATAATAATAATAATAATAATAATAATAATAATAAAATTCGTAGTGACAGTCAACCAATGAATTTTTCAGTGAAGGGTTAGTGACAGTTCTTTTGTGTTTGACATTTCTTTTGTATTCGTATACAGGTCCTGATGATAAATATACATTTACATAAATAAACAATAAACATTGACGAAACGTCGACACAAATAAGTTAAAATTTGTGTTATTTTTGACTGATCCAGAAAACGTTCTGTAGATTCTGTATTGATAGTAGATTCTGTACCAATGTAATATCTAATTGTTAATTATTGCTTTTATAATTAATTAAAAATATCATTACCTATAGCAATTTAAATTGTAAGAGCGTACAAATTAAGTTCTGTGATATAATTTTCTCGTTTTCTTAATGAAAACATTTGAAGATGTAAACAAATTATCTCAACTCCTTCACATATACAATGATACAGTCATACGCACGCACAAGCCTGTGCGTGCACACACGCGCACACACTCACATACACAAACAGGTTCACCCAAATAATTGGTCTGTTGTGTTTGACATTTCTTTTGTATTCGTACACAGGCCCTGATGATGACAATAAACGAATTCCCAGACGTTTAGGAATTACTTTTGTGGGTAGAAAAAAATAACTTTGTGGGTCCAAACTTTTTACTTTGGTATGAATGGAAGTAATTAAAGATATCGGAATTTATAAATCTAACTCTACATACTTTTCGTCTAAAATACGGACTCAATAAACTTCAATGAAATCCGATGGAAGAGACAGAGCAAATTCTAAACTGTAAGGTGCCGAATATTATTGAAACTTTTCTGCATGATTTATACATACATACATAGTCTACGTAAAACGACTGTATTTAAATTATTGTACATTGAACTATGTCTATATAATTAAGTGTGGAAACCGTTTCTTAAGCATGGTACTGAATGGAATGAGAGCATATAGTTTACTTTTCAGAAAAGCATGTGTATGAAATGACAGCACAAGAAAACATAGCACTATATTTTAAGTACTACAACACTATATGCTTACCATATCGTCGTCCTATATACAATGTATAATAGCAAATGTCATAGGCAAGGAGCCTTGAACGTTAAGTAAACGAAGTAAAAGAGTAAAAACAATTTATGTTTATGTACTGCCTTACAGGATTTATGTTATGGTTAATATTAGGGAACAGTACTCGTATTTAAGGAGAATGTAAACCTCCAGCGATGAACAAGTGTCACGGTTTGAACGAAAAAAGTTGTCATAACAGGATATCGCTAGACGAACCAAGGAAATTTAAAGGAACATTTAAAAAAGTAGACTTAAACAATTAATTTAAACAATTAAAGCACCTGAAATCTATGGGACTGGAAGTACGGTACGTACAAGTTTTCAGTGGGAATTATATGAACTCAGAAATTAATAAGAAAAATTTACTTAATTTTCTTCTTTCATAATTGTTAACTAACAAGAACTCAGGAATATAAACATTTAGTATTTACATAAAGGTCAGAAAACGGGTTAAACAGTAGAGTACAGCAAATAATAAAGTGTACTGGACACGCTTCGACAGTTAATCTTGTTATTTAAATTAGCAGTCTCCGTAACTGCAACTTCGTCGTGCTTATTTGCTAAACTGCTAAGTGTCATGTTCTGGACGAGGCCTTTCGGTGTTTCCACCATTTTCAAGTCCTAAATCACGAACCTTAAGACTTTAGGACTTCAGTGTTTCTACAATTTTCAAGTCGTGATTTAGGACTTGAAAATGGTGGACACATTGGAAGGCCTCGTCCAGAACATGGCACTTAGCAGTTTAGCAAATATGCACGACGAAGTTGAAGCTTGGATAGACTTGTAATGAGGAACACCAAAACAATGTAATTCAGAAACGCACAATGCTGTAAGAGGCAGACAATCGGGCCATAATTAAGAAGTTTAATGTAAAATAACGATCACTGAAATCGATTACTGAAGAAGAATCTGAAGACTTGCAAGAGTGAAAAGGATGAACGCTGAGGAATAAATAAAGGAATCGGCATTGGAGCAATAGAAGTCAATGTCGTCTATGTCGTGAAAAAGTAAAGTTTTATGGGCACGTAAGCAAAGAGGATAATGACAGCAAGAGTTATACCATTTGCGGCCTTATAGAAGGAGGAGAGAAAACTAAAAATGATGCGTCAAAAGTCCTAAAGAGACGAAATTTACCTCCGGTAGAGAGACGTGACTTGAGAGAGAGAAAGGTGAAATGAGGAATAGATGGATCGTGTAGTGCCGCCATCACATGCATTCCCTTTTTTGATATAATCTTCTCTTCACCCTGTAGCATCAATCTTCTCCTCCTCCGTATTTCTTCTAATTCCACTGTTTCCTTAACTTCCACTCAGGATATGTCAATTCCGATCTAATTTTTATATCCTCTTTTATATTACTCGCTCAATTGTCCTACTTCCATAGATTCTTTTGATTAGCTCATCATTTCTTACTTTATTCGCTCACCTTATTACTTCCATCCACATTTCAGTGCCATCGGCTGTCTCTACCCCTTTTCTTTATCGTCTCACCAATCCCTTCCTCTAATATAAATTATTATTCTACACAAAATTATTTTTTCCTATCTCGCACTCCCTTCATTGTGGAAATATTTTGTTCAACGATTCCTTCATTACCTTACCTATCGTCGGTTTTTTGTGAAGGTGTATGTGTACGTGCGCGCTTAGCTTAGTGCCTGCTGATAGTCCTTCAGGATACTGCTCAATCTCTTACTCAGGTAGGGGGAAGACTCAAAATGTTGTAATCGTTAATTTATGTGATGCACAACTAAAGGGCAACATTGGGATCTGCGTATCGCTTAAATAGTACCAAAATCGTCAGACGGAAAGTAGTCCCACAATCCGAGCATACTAAACACTTGTAAGTATGAAAGTGTAGGTTACAAAGCTATAGATCAGTGTAGTAACAAAATCTTTGTAACTGCAGAAATTTAAAGCGAGTCAAATACTTAGAGCTTTAATAAAGGAAGACCTCTGTCAGTAATGAACGTAAAATTTGCTCGACATTAAGTAAACTGAGAGCCACGAAATGCAACGGAGAAACAATAAACATCCCATCCCGCTTACATTATACTCTGATAATGTTCGTGCATTCATTTCACTCTAGCATGGTACTCCTTGCGTTTCACTGTTTGTTCACACATTGATCACTAAGGTGTGTCTGTCGTTAATATTGACTCCTGGATATCCACGTTAGAGAGTTCAAGGCCATGTTTTCGCACCGCGTAATATATGTGATACAAGAATATTTGATTCCGGTCGTTGCTCGACGAAGCTTTGAAACGTTTCTCCTCCATAAATTACACATAACTTAATGGCTGAGTCTCATAAAACAATACACCAAAATATATTTCTGGAACAACGTTTTAATGTGCAATTTAAGTTTTATTTGAAACAGATGCACAATCGTACCGAAACTGAAACAGGCGGACTGTGAGAACGCTTTGTCGAGGCATAGGTCGTCAACGTCAAGAACTGAAGAACAATTCAGAGACCTGGTGCGGTCATTTAGCCGACAGAATGATTGATTTTGAACCTCACCACAGTTCATCAAATTTTCAGGAATGAATTGGGAATGAGAAAAATTAGCGCGAAAATGGTCCCCAAGAAACCTCAATCTCGAACAGAAAGACAGGAGGAAAGACGTCTGTCTTGATCTTCTGGGATAGATTGAAAATGATCTTGATTTTCAAAAAATGTTATTACTTGTGATAAGTTGTAGATCTTTGAGTACGATCCGGAACTAGGGATAGCATGCAGCAACAAAGCGAGAATGAGAAAATCTAAAATCAAAAAAATTCTCAATACTTTTTTTAGAAACGGAATTGCCCATGAAGAGTTTGTAGACGAAGGACTCAGCATGTTTGCCATGAAGTTCTTAAAAGGCTACGGAAACGAGTTGCCGTCATCACGACAATACACCTAGTGCTGTCCAGGAAAACATTGAGCACTATTTTGGGATGACAGACGACAGTGAAGAAACTGTAACCGACCAGCTGAAGGAGATTCCAGTTTCTGAATTCCAGCACTGTTATAAAGAGTGGAATCGTTTTTGGGGCTGTGTGGCTTCTGAAGAGAATTATTTAGAAGGAGATAAAGTTAATTGAATATTTAAGTAAAAGGGCTTACTGAAGTAGGCCCACTACAGACCTCGTATTTATCTTACTCGCCACAAGCATTCCGTGAAAAAGAAACGAAACCAAAACTAAAACCAAGGTTGAAATTTATATTTTGTTACAAGAACAAAATCATAATGATTACGAAGCCCTCCATGGAGTCTATCATCTGAGATACATTTTCTATTGTTGTTGAATATTATCGTTTCATAATGAATGTTATTCGACACAGAAGTATTCTCCGACACTGGAAACGTACGGTAACGTAATTTCTGTAACAACGTTTTGTTTTAATTAAATCCTTAAATTTTTAGTGACCGTCAATCAATGAATGTTTTAGTGGATGTTTAGTGAGGATCGGTCAACAATACAAATTTTAGCTATTTTGCGTCGAGATTTCGACAATATTTATTGTCATCTTCAGGACCTGTGTATGAAATATAATAGAAATATCAAACATAACGAAACAATTAAATATTTGGGTGAACGTGTTGGTGATGTGAGTGTGTGCGTGCGTATGTATGTATCATTTTATATGTGAAGACTTATGATAGTTTGTTTATATCTTCAAATTATCTTTAAGAAAACGAGCAAATTATAGTATGAGAGAACTTAAATTATACAGTATTACAATTTAAATTACTAACTGTAATGTTATTTTAATTAATTAAACAAACAGTAATCAACAATTGGATATTAGATTGGTACATAAATTGTTTATAGCTACAACAGTCATCATATAGCAAAGTAATATATTACCTATAACTAAAACAGATTAGGGGATGTTCACTACGTAATTACTAAAAGTTATTTTTACCATGTTTCACTCCCTACTGGTGTTAACAAACAATCATAATTTAGAAACATACAATTTACACAATACTGTAAAACATTACGACTTAAATCAGATAGTTGACAAAGGTTACAAACAAAAGTTTCTGGTAAATTTTACTAACAGGTAAACTTGGATAATAATTGTAATCATATTATAAAATATAGTCAAGAGTACTATAGAATAATGTAAATTATGTATGTGTCCACAATCACCCTTCTCTCTCTCCCCCTTTTTCCCCCTGCCAGTCCTTCTCGCAGCCTCTCACTCTAACCTAAAATCGATCTATCACTCACTATCATCCCACTCGCTCTCTCTCTCTTCTACATCTCACTCACTGTCTCCCTTCTTCCCTTTCTCACTCTTCCACCCTTCGCTCTCTCTCTCTCTCTCTCGCTCTCGCTCTCCCTCTTTCTTTCTCTCTCCCTCTCATTATCTCTCTTCATTCTCTCTCTCTCTCTCTACCTCTATCTATCACTCTCTCTCTCTCTCTCCCCCTCTCATTATATCTCCTCTCTCTCTCTCTCTCTCTCTCTCTCTCTCTCTCTCTCTCTCTCTCTCTCTCTCTCTCTCTCTCTCTCTCTCTCCTCTCTCTCCCTCTCACTTGTCATTGTCCACGATTGGCACTCTGAAACACTCACCATTTTTATTACACTATCATCCTCATATAAAATAGAGAATTATGCACACGATAACAGAAATGATTTACCAACTTGTATTAAAGGGTTACAGACTTTATAACACAACATTATAGATAACAGATCTATTATATGAAAATGGTTATTACTTAATATTTACATTTTGTACAAGGTTATTTACCTGGAACTTGGTCTATACAGAGTACCATAGTCAATGTAGTTCGTATATATCTCGGTCATAATCTCTCTTACATGCTCTCACTATGCTCTCGCTCACACTCTCTCTCTCTCTCTCTCTCTCTCTCTCTCTCTATATATATATATATATATATATATATATATTATAACACACCTTTTCATCTATCAATCTACTTTCTATATATAATGATAGAACAAATCTTACTTACCCGTGACGTTTTCTTTACCTGGGCGCCAGAACAAATCCCAGATACAAATGACACGGATTCAGCTTAGCTCAGAGCACAGAGACACACTATCTCAGGATTCGTTCAGTGAGTGTGGATTTAAGGGGAATCGTTACAAATAACTATTGAAATTTGTTGAAGTTTGTTTAATTAACGATTCTGTTATTGTATTAATTTCTTTAAAAGCTATGTTAATGGCTTATTGCTAACCTAAATCTTATTGGTTAATGAGTGTGCTTGAAAAGTGAAGATTAAAACGTCCAAAAGACCAATTGCTCTTATCTGGTTTATTTAGGGATTTTATATCTCCCAAACCAGTGCTAAAGAACGGGTCTGCAATAATTTGCACGTTCAATACTACACCTCACTCTCCATTCAACACTCCTATATTACTTTATATCTAATCTTAATAATTAAATACAAAATTTGAATTTATATAGTGTCTTTAAAAAAAATGTTTATTGATTTAATTATTTATTTTGTTATTTATGTTCATTGATCAATGAATATATTTCTTATCTGATTGACGCGTCGACCGTAGATAGTAATCAGTAGAGATACTCCTTTAGATGGTTCGGCTCAGAAGAAATGCTGTTGATCAATAACGTTGACTGATGATCCTGGACAATTACAGATGCTGTAGCTACTCTGGTCCACAGGTCACTTCACTGTTACTTAATTATTAATTAATTATTTATTTAATTAATTAATTTGATATTACGCAGCTTATTTATTGAACTTTACTAGTTCCCCTATTACTGCGGACCACTTCGCGAACTGTTTATTTAAATATTTACTTTGCGTTGTTTGTGCAATTTAGCTCGTATTTAACACACGTCTTGCTTATTTAATGCCCGAACGAAGAGTGCTCAATTACCTCCTTCTGAGTTGGCGTCTCCTCTAAATATAGGATTCTGATTGGCTGTTCCAAATAAATCATGAGTGTTCCACTTGAAACAATATCGAACAAGTCGGTCAAACGCTCCTTAACAAGTTTGAGATGGTAGAGAATTACTGGCTAATTTCATACTTCCTCTGTTTGCAAATCGTTTGATTACAGGTTTTTGCAAACGTGATTTCAAAGATCTGACTACAGAATATTATTGCTTTGGTCTTTCTCCGTATGTGTGTGAAAACACCTAATTCGTACCTAGCCTAATTCTCTAGTTATATCTCTTGGCGTTCTTCTTCTGTATAACTTCTTTAAATGTTAATTATATTAGTTGATATTTTGGCTACTTATAGAGTTTTAATAGCTGAACACTATGCAGGTTTCAGAATTGCCGTATATTTATTAGTTTTGAAGATATTGGAGTTTTAGTAAATAAAATTAATTGAATAAAATTTCATGTCTGTGCCCGCAACTGTAGTAGCAGTGGCGATGTTAGACAGAGATGGCTGCAATTATTCCCTCTCTCTCTTGCTTACGCCGCTAGACTAGCACAGTTTGACACTTTCATATAACGATCTGATAGGTCGACTATATGAATCGTTATAATATATATATATATATATATATATTATAACGAAACATTGTTATCAATGTTTATCGTTCTAACTGGAGTACGTATAATAAGCGTTATCTGCTACAATTGTACATTTAGAAGGGTACAGATAAGATTTTATATAGCAAACAAAACAGATAACAGTCCACCTGCATAAATATGTATAATTTTGTCGGCACATGTCAGAAGTGTTTTAAAACTTAAATAATAAAAAAATGACAAAAGATTAAGAAGAACTAGGTTGACCAGTGAATAGTGCGGAAATGTAGCTTTATTTAGACACCAAACACATAACGAGATAGTGAGAGTGTCGTGAACTATAAGCGTTTTACTATTTCACACCTTTCGCGGTGCTAATTAAAGATCGCGTGTATACATAGCTAATAACTGTGTTCAAGACACGTCTAACAAACAACTTTGTTACCTAAATAAATAAAGGATTGGTGAGGTATTCGCCGATAGAAACTCATTTGCACACGTGGCTTTGCCCTATAAACAGTGAGCCAAAACGAGCATCTGGCTCATTCATAAAGTATTCGTTGAGTCGTACACACGGAACGATACGCTGCAGAAGACGCTTCAATGAGACCGGCAGACACCTGAGTTACTACAACTACGTACTACGGACATCAGACTATACCCGAGGCCAGAGACGCTGTGTCCATGACGATAAAGGAACGACGCCTAGCCTAGCTGTTCATACACCGCTAAGCGACGCTGACGGAGGTTTCGAGAGGAATAGCTGTACTCAACGCCGACGCCTGAGACCCGTGTACATCTGTGTAACATGAAATCATCAAAACAGGTGACCTGATATGGTTCAGGGTTCATAATAATGTTGTAAAACACAAAAAGTAAATGAAAAGCCGCTATATGCGAAATTGAACAGTTTTAAATAATTCATAAACATTTTTTTATATAGGCGGTATGACTAAAGCCTAAAGACACTTTTAAATGTTGTACTGTATATCATATAGAGACATTTATTCGAAAAGACAGAACATTTAGATAATGTGTGATTATTATAATAATATGTTAATAAGAGTGCAGAAAGACTCTAAGCAAATGTTTTCATGAGATTGTGCACTGTATAAAGAATTATATTTGATAAATTAAATGTGATAAATTAAGGGAGAGTGCAGAGAAGCTCTAAGAGTGTTATCAAGATAGTAGATGTCACAAATTTTATTGTTTCATATTAATTATTGTTGATAGCCAAGCAGGCTGAAGAGTAGAATAATTAAAAGGGAGTTACCCTTAATAAAAGTGTTTATATTAATAATAACTACCATAGAGATAACGATAACTATAACCCTTGTTATATTCATTTAAAAAGTTCGTATTTTATTTTCTCATGTATAAAGAACAGGGTTACGGATTTCATAGAATGAAATCAATTCAGTATTTCCATTTTATTAAATAATTATTTCAATATAACAAAAATGATTTTTATAAATGAATTATAATTACAGGCAGACAGTGTGAAACTGCCCATATATGTGTGTATATTTCCATGTTATATGTTTTGTGTATATACTGTGTATTGTATGTCTTATTTTCAGGAACTTATAAATGATGTACTAAGATATATGATTTTAATATGTGATTGTTAGACGTAAGCATTATAACAATATATCACTAGAGAAAATATGTGTAAAGTAATATTCAAGAAAGAATATAAATTAGTGGAACCCGCCGTAAATCGTGTTAAATATTTGAAATTCTTTTTATTATTATGATTTGTTTAAAGATAAGCACCTTGAGGGTGACAATTATAATCTTTGGAAAGATAGACTAAAAAGGTAGTTTTCATTTATTCACAATTTATACAACTCAGCTTCCTAAAATAATTCTTTTGAAAACACATCGTCCCAACTCGTTACCTGATACCTAATAAGCCCAAATCCCACACCTAATAGCCGGCAAAGCAGAAAAGTACCATATACTGCAGGTAAGTGTTGGCATGGTATACCCTAACCAGGTCCATGTAAAACTCATAATCCATAATGAAAGAAATCATAAAAAGATGTGTTGCAAAAGAAAATGTCGCTTCCAACGTGGGGCACGATTAAATAAATAAAAAAAAAAACATAATACGAAAAAAAAAACTAAAAATTAGTAAGAAGTTAAATAAATATAAATTCACGTAGAACAAATATTTAGAGTTGATGTGTAATTATTATAAAACCTGCATTTATATGTTGAATGTAGCTGATAAGAACGTACAGTTAGCGTTATCAGTAGAGTAAACAAAGGGGAGCTTAGATAAATATTGTGGTTATCAGAAACTGATACTACAGGCGCCCAAGATAATGGTTGTATGTTGATGAATAAATGACTACCAATACAGTATTTAATAATAATCCAAATAATTAATAATATACAAATTAATAATAAATATTTTAAAATCGGTTCACCAAATTAAAATTAAACATGGCACATAAACAAGAGGTCAGTTTAGCCGACATAATGAAGAAGTTAGAAGCCAGCAACGCTGAAAACGTAAAAAGGTTTGAAGAAATAAAAACTAGTGGTGCTGAAACTATGAGAAGATTGGAAGCAAGCACGTCAGAAATTCAGAAACTATACGCGTATAATGCTGAAAGTAAGGTAGAAATTATGGAACGAATGGAGACCTTAGAAGGTAAAGTTAAAGAGTCTCTGAAACAACAAGCGGTGGTGATGAATGAAAATTTCGAAGAGCAGCGGAAAAGACTACAACAAAATTTTAAATCGATGGCCGACACACTGGACCAGAAACTCGAAAAAATTACGCATCGACAAGATACCAAGATACAAGTCATCAGCGAGTTGGTGCAGAGTAATGTCAGGAAGACCATGAAAATTGAAGAAGAAACAAAAAGTCTCGCCGCAGCAGACGACACCATCAAGAAATCTATCCAACACCATGACAACAGGGTAGATCAGCTGGAAGTCAAGTTAAACGGTGAAGTAGACCGACTTACACGAGAAGTGAGAAGACTACCAACACAAGCGTTAGTATACTCGACCGTACCTAGAGAAGAGAGACCCATTAACTATTTTAGAGGATCCAGAGGGGAAAATCCCATTGAATTTCGTATCAAATGTGAGAAAGAAATGGATAGTATTGGATCTATTCTCAGTGACAAAGATAAAATAGACTTTGTAAGCCGTTACTTAAAAGATGCAGCAGCCAGTTGGTTCACGATGGTGAATGACGATTTAAAAACGTATGAAGAATTTAAACTAGCATTCGAACGGAGGTATTGGAATGAATACATACAAATGAGAATACGAAATACACTGGAATTTGGTAAATATAATCCAGGTAAGCTGTCTGAAGATGAATACGTCATTATGTTAGTAGAGAGGAGTAAACATTTACGTCCCGCTTTAACACAAAAAGAATTAGTCATTAAGCTTGCTAATCATTTCAGCAGGAACATCCAACTAGCTATACATGTTCAGGGTATAGCTACCATTGAAGATCTATTAATACTTTTAACACAGATGGAGGGTGTAATCCGTGAACGAGACCCACCAAGAGGAGTTCAGCGAGATAACCGGAACCAAAATCAAGATAGAGGTACGTGGTATTCGCAAAGATATCGCCAAGAAGATAAAGGCAGAGAAGATAGACGTACAGACGATGAAAAACATCCGAAAAACAAAAATGTATCATATGATAGACGCCATGAAGATGGACGAACATATGAGAAGCAGGAGCAAAATAATGAAAGAGGTAATTACAAAGGAGGTTACCGAGGGCCGAATTCGTCGAAACGATTTTCGAAACCATGGACATCCGATAGGAATGCAAATACGCAGGCGATTACCGGTGAGAAAAAACAGAAAGAGCCACCGAGAAACACTGATGAACGTAATAAACCGTCCACATCGAAGACTGAAAATCAATGACTACATTCTGGAGTCTGTATAGAAACACATGAAGCTAAACCACAAGATGTCAGGGTACTTAGCAACATAACATACAAACCCGAGAGAGAAGTACAAGAATTACTACGTAATCTCGCTAGAGAGCAAGATAAAGATCAGCGATTACAGAATATAAAAAATAATCCGTTACCTATAAATTATTGTGTGAAAGATGGAATTTTATTTAAGCTTATTAATTATGATTGGAAAGTTGTGCTATCTCATGACATGTTACAGCAATTAATTATGCCATGTCATCGTAGTCTAGCTCATGCATCTCCATTGAAGTGCTATTTAACTATGAAAGAAGCCTTCACCTGTAATAATATGTTCAGAAAAATTAAAATAATTGTTAGGAAATGCCATGATTGTCAAACAGCCAAACATCCGAATTTAAACACTTGCGTTGAAATGGGGAGTATCAGAACTAAGAAGAAGGGGGATATAGTTGCACTTGATTTCCTTGGACCACTCCCGCGATCAAGTCGTGGGTACCGCCATATAATTGTGACGGTAGATGTGTTTACCAAGCTAGTAAAGTTATATGCTGTACGAAGACCCACCATGAAATCTGTTCTGAACGTCATCACCCAGAAGTATATACCAAAGTATGGAAAAATGGATAAAGTGTTGACAGATCAAGGTAAGCAGTTTGGTAATAAATTATGGAAGGACGCATTGACCAGACAAGGTATAAAACCTATACTTACATCCATAAGGCATCCACAAACTAATCTTGCTGAAAGAATAAATAGAGAGTTAGGCAAGTACATGAGGTTATATTGCTACAATCAACAGAGTAAATGGCCTGACTATCTACAATTTTTCGAAGATGCAATGAATCACAATTATAGTGAAGCTACAGGATACACACCGTTAGAATTAAGTGAGAATAAAATACCTAAAAGATTCTGGCACAACATGATTAATAAACCGGAAAATTATAATGTAGATTTGCCAATTCAAATAAAAATAAACAGAGCTGAACGACAGTTATATCATCAAGCAGGTAAAAGGAGAGACCGGTATAATAGAACTCACCGATTGACAAGATTCCAGATTGGTGATAAGGTATTGATAAAGACAAATCCTGTGGGAAGTAGTATATCAAACACTTCCAAGAAATTCTTCAGATTATTCTGTGGCCCATATGAACTAAGGAGTCGTCTAGGACCACACACCTACATGGTATATGACACAGTGAAGAAAAAGGACGTTGGAAAGTACCATGCGTCATCTCTGCGTCATTATATCCAATAATACCCATATGTGATTGTTACTTTAAGATAAGATTTTATATTCTTTCTAATAAACATGTAATATAACTGACTGTGTATGTACTAAACATAGATAAAAAAAAAAAAAAAAAAAAAAAAAAATATGTTGTTCTGTAAAGCACAAACAATTTTTTTTAAAGCAAGTGGGGGAGTGTTATAACGAAACATTGTTATCAATGTTTATCGTTCTAACTGGAGTACGTATAATAAGCGTTATCTGCTACAATTGTACATTTAGAAGGGTACAGATAAGATTTTATATAGCAAACAAAACAGATAACAGTCCACCTGCATAAATATGTATAATTTTGTCGGCACATGTCAGAAGTGTTTTAAAACTTAAATAATAAAAAAATGACAAAAGATTAAGAAGAACTAGGTTGACCAGTGAATAGTGCGGAAATGTAGCTTTATTTAGACACCAAACACATAACGAGATAGTGAGAGTGTCGTGAACTATAAGCGTTTTACTATTTCACACCTTTCGCGGTGCTAATTAAAGATCGCGTGTATACATAGCTAATAACTGTGTTCAAGACACGTCTAACAAACAACTTTGTTACCTAAATAAATAAAGGATTGGTGAGGTATTCGCCGATAGAAACTCATTTGCACACGTGGCTTTGCCCTATAAACAGTGAGCCAAAACGAGCATCTGGCTCATTCATAAAGTATTCGTTGAGTCGTACACACGGAACGATACGCTGCAGAAGACGCTTCAATGAGACCGGCAGACACCTGAGTTACTACAACTACGTACTACGGACATCAGACTATACCCGAGGCCAGAGACGCTGTGTCCATGACGATAAAGGAACGACGCCTAGCCTAGCTGTTCATACACCGCTAAGCGACGCTGACGGAGGTTTCGAGAGGAATAGCTGTACTCAACGCCGACGCCTGAGACCCGTGTACATCTGTGTAACATGAAATCATCAAAACAGGTGACCTGATATGGTTCAGGGTTCATAATAATGTTGTAAAACACAAAAAGTAAATGAAAAGCCGCTATATGCGAAATTGAACAGTTTTAAATAATTCATAAACATTTTTTTATATAGGCGGTATGACTAAAGCCTAAAGACACTTTTAAATGTTGTACTGTATATCATATAGAGACATTTATTCGAAAAGACAGAACATTTAGATAATGTGTGATTATTATAATAATATGTTAATAAGAGTGCAGAAAGACTCTAAGTAAATGTTTTCATGAGATTGTGCACTGTATAAAGAATTATATTTGATAAATTAAATGTGATAAATTAAGGGAGAGTGCAGAGAAGCTCTAAGAGTGTTATCAAGATAGTAGATGTCACAAATTTTATTGTTTCATATTAATTATTGTTGATAGCCAAGCAGGCTGAAGAGTAGAATAATTAAAAGGGAGTTACCCTTAATAAAAGTGTTTATATTAATAATAACTACCATAGAGATAACGATAACTATAACCCTTGTTATATTCATTTAAAAAGTTCGTATTTTATTTTCTCATGTATAAAGAACAGGGTTACGGATTTCATAGAATGAAATCAATTCAGTATTTCCATTTTATTAAATAATTATTTCAATATAACAAAAATGATTTTTATAAATGAATTATAATTACAGGCAGACAGTGTGAAACTGCCCATATATGTGTGTATATTTCCATGTTATATGTTTTGTGTATATACTGTGTATTGTATGTCTTATTTTCAGGAACTTATAAATGATGTACTAAGATATATGATTTTAATATGTGATTGTTAGACGTAAGCATTATAACAATATATCACTAGAGAAAATATGTGTAAAGTAATATTCAAGAAAGAATATAAATTAGTGGAACCCGCCGTAAATCGTGTTAAATATTTGAAATTCTTTTTATTATTATGATTTGTTTAAAGATAAGCACCTTGAGGGTGACAATTATAATCTTTGGAAAGATAGACTAAAAAGGTAGTTTTCATTTATTCACAATTTATACAACTCAGCTTCCTAAAATAATTCTTTTGAAAACACATCGTCCCAACTCGTTACCTGATACCTAATAAGCCCAAATCCCACACCTAATAGCCGCCAAAGCAGAAAAGTACCATATACTGCAGGTAAGTGTTGGCATGGTATACCCTAACCAGGTCCATGTAAAACTCATAATCCATAATGAAAGAAATCATAAAAAGATGTGTTGCAATATATATATATCTCAGTCTTGTATCTTTCTGACTCATACAGCACCTTCTCACTCCGTAGACCACTCGGGCGCTCTTTCTCTCTCTCACTCTATTCTAAACAGATATATACCACAAATCTAACACGTAGACGTGTACATATACACACGCTAGCACTACATACGCTCGCGCGCGCACACACACACGCACACACACACACACACACACACACAATAAAACCATCTCACAAGTCAACTACACATTCGAGAATCCATACATAAATATAACACCATTTTATTCTCTTCTTTTTATCATCTAAGTGTAAATTATGCACACGGAGATGCCCACTTTACTGAGTTTAAAACTGATCGAATATGTGTCTATGAGAAATGTTAAATGTTTCATCGCTAATACTAAATAATATGATCAGTGAGACACTTACAATTGTTGCTGACACCAAACACACAATTGTAACTTTTCCCTGACCAACACCTTATTGTAAAGCAGAACAGACGACCCTTGTAAATTTGTAGGAAATTAAGTAACATGTGTTCGGAAGACAGTTAAGAAAGATTTGCACTAGGAGGGAGTGTGACACTAATTAATATCTGACGACAAGCTGGCCATTAAAATGACCAACACATCCTGTAGGGAGACTACGGATTATTTCTTCAAATTCATGTTTTGACGGTGTGTATAAGTTGAGCATAACTGGACGAGAGGTTTTGAGTATCAGTGCGAAAATTAATGGAGTGAGGGTCACTTTTAATTTGAATCATTTCCAGTACGCTTCTTTTGAAATAATTATTTTCGTAATATTTAATTTGGGTGTTGTTGAAGTCAAATTCATGGCCGGTGTTTAAATGGTGAGATACTAAAGCGTTGGGGTTATCATTATAGGTTTCTTATGGCAATCATACCTATGTTGATAAATTCTCTTATGTAAATATTCGGACGTAATACCAGTGTATGTGGCTGGACAGTCATTGCATTGGATAGTGTATACGACATTAGATCGTTTGTCTTTGGATGTCGGGTCTTTGAGGCTTGAGAAGAGAGATCGAACAGTATGTTGGTTTTTGAATGCTAAAGTTTTATGAATTTTTAATAAGCATTTTTTAAGTTTTTCTGAAAGCGCTTTAACATAAGTTGTAGAAAAGTTCGAGCCGGCGTTAGGCTCAGGTGTATTAGATTGGGCAGATGTAAAATTGGGGCTCAGCTGATTTGCGCGATGTTTATGAATTACCTGTTTGATTATGTGGTCTGGGTAACCATTGTTTTTGAAAATCTTAAATACTAATTCAGTGTTTTTTTAATGAAATGATTGATCACTTAGACCGGTGGCTCTCTTATATACCAAGTGGATTAAGTTAGTTTTTAGATGTATGGGATGGTTGGAATTAAAATGCAGATATCTACCGGAGTTCGTGGGTTTTATGAACCAATCAGTGACTATAGTACCATCTGTCTGTCTAATAACCTTGGTATCAAGAAATGAAATGGAACTATTCTGTTCGTGCTCTATTTTGAACTGTATTCGTTCAAAGCCCATTAGTTTGGAATTGAACAGAGATAAGATAGTGTCATGTTGGTCATATGGAATACATGTTATATCGTCCACGTATTTATATAAGAAGGGGAGTATAAATGGTAGCGTAGGGATAACTGTGTCAAGAAACTAGTTCATGGTAATATCAGCTAAGATGGGCCCGAGACTGCTACCCATAGCAGTGCCATATGTTTGTTTAAAAAATTGTCCCTGAAATGTGAAATAACCATTATTGCAACAATGCGACAGAAGTTTAAGGAAACTATCGTTATCTAATGTTGTATGTGTGGAGATGCAGTTCCAATTTTTATTTAAAATGTTGATCACTGTTTGGATATTTACATTAGTGAATAGGGAGGAAACATCTAGTGAAATTAAAATATGATTGGGAGGGATTGTGTGTTTCTTTATAGTTTCAACAAAGGTAAAGCTATCACTAATGTTGTACTTTTCAGAAGACGCATTTTTTAGAATATTTGCTAGCCATTTTGATGTTTTCATATGTAGGGGAGTTTATAAATGAGATAATAGGTCTATGAGGGTTGTCAGGTTTATGAGTTTTTACTAAGCCGTAAATTTTAGGTGGAGTTGGGGCATGGGGAACTAAGCGTTTATAGGTATTGTTATCAATTTGTGCGTTTTTGAAATCCTCTTTGAGTATTGTCACAGTTGAGTTGTTTAAAGAAGTAGTGGGGTCCCTATTGAGCTTAACATATGTATTACAATCACCTACTAATGAATTCATTCTATTGAAATACTCAGTTTTATACATGATAACTGTCTTGTTAGATTTATCTGCTTTCAGTACTAAAATGTTTTTATTGTCTGATAAGAAGTGTTTTTGGTGGCTTTACAAACAGTAGCCAGCTGGTTCTTTTGGTGTTTTTCATTTGATTTATTTTTGTTAATGTGATTAGTAATAATATTAATACATTCACTCCTGACAATTTCTGGATTTTTATCTTTAGGTAGGTTGTGAAGAACGTGTTCTACTTCGGTGATAATTTTCTCGGTGGGGATGCGATTATCATTATCCGGAAGGGCAAATTTTGATCATAGGGAAAGTAATGTTTTATATCGACAGGAATGTAGATGTCAGTGAGATTTATCAGCCAGTCAGGATTGAATTTTGGAAGGTTGTCCTTATGTTGTTTTATCCGTTTTAGTTTCGCGATTTGCTTGTTTCGAATTTTTTCTACCATGTGTTGAAACGCACTATTTTGTTTATTTGAAAATTCGTTTATTATGGAAGCTGGTAAGTGTTGATAACTATTGAGTTTGGTTTGATGTATCCTATTTTTTGTGTAATTCAGATTTTTTATGTAATTTTTATTTTCACTATTAAGATAGTCTCTTTTAAATCTATTTGCACTGTTCACAACACTATTGTACATTTGTTGTTCCATGGTGCGACGTTTAAAGTTGAACACTGCTTCTATATGCGTAGGAAATACTTTGAACTGTCGACACTTCAGCAGAATTTTGTATTAAAAGAATATATAAACTACAACAGTCTTTAAAATAAAGTAAAAAGAACGTAAAAAACAAACAGTAAAGTAAAAAACATACAGTAAAGTAAGTGAAAGTAAGCAGTAAAACGTGTTGTAGCACTTCTGAGACTATACGCGTACAATTATCCGACTCTTTTTGAACGATTTGATATAATTTAACCATAAAGTGACTCGGTACGTAAAACATGAATAGATTTAAATTAGAAAGATTTGATAATGGATACAGTGATCTTATGATTGTTTGCATCTCCAAGGGTATCCTTCCTATTCAATATTGGAATAAGCTAAGGAAGACCAAATCCTATTTAACATAAACGGACAATATAATATACACTGGTATTACGTAGCAGCATAAATGAATTTACAGTTGCTAATAACCATAAATAATAGGATCACTATTAATTCAGAATAATTCAGTATAATTCACTCACAGTATAATTCAGAATTTTTGTCAACAAATAAAAATCTAAATCATGATAGTTTATCACTATAATAGTGGTAAACACGCCAACTGATTCCCAGATTTTAATGGCTTTTTACGTTTATAATCAAAGTTAAATAACGTATCACCTTAGAGAAAACTATAAAAAAGTTGCATGATGCATTAGAAAGATGTTGTAACTCCACTGCACCTCTCCTGTCACTGACACATAGACAAGAATCATATGGTGGAAGGACAAATGCTGCGTAATAGTGGAGTAACTAACTCCGTTTTACAATAATTTAAAATCACGTCTCGGATATCTTCTGTTTGTTTCGTGTGTGGTGTGTAGGTGTGTAATTGTGCTAGGCATGGATAAACTGCGTTCCCTTAATATGAAGAAATACTAAGTGATCCTCCCTGCAACATCTTTCTAAAACTACGCGTTTTGACGTATGAAATCGCCTCATCTTGTTAATAGAAATTATAATTTATTTATAATAGAGATTACTTTGATATCGTGTGTTGGTGGCTTCTTTCTAGAAGAATTGTCAATCCTTGGTCTCAATACGTGTCCAACGATTGATGCACATTCTGGTGATGTAGGATGTATTCTGAGACATGCCCTTTCCAGTTAAATTCATGTTACTCGAATCATCTGCTAAGTAATTGATCTGCTTATAAAAAACTAACCAGACTCCTAATTTGTCTTTCCATAAGACTCAGTAATACTTGACGTTTAAATGCTCCATTTTAGATACAGCTACACTGAACGTTATAGAAATCACTTGATTCATTAAATACAGTCGCCTTTAATATTAACAAGACTTTTTCCCTTGAATATAACTACTGTCCATGTATATTCCTGAAGCAACATTTACAATCTGGTTGTAGCTAACAATTTTAATTTTTCATAATAAGATAAAATGGTTATTGTAATTTTGTATAACAAGCTCAATTGTGTCATACATTTAACTGATAAACTCTAGTTATTTGAAAGAATTTGAAATTTGCAAGTTCTTAAAAACTCAATGTCATGAGGAGTTGCTTTTAAGTCTAATAAACTGCACCACACACTAGAACGGACTCAAAAGAACTAGAACGGACTCTGAGTTTTACAGTTGATACAGCACAGCAGACCCATAACCAGCCAAGTAACAACGCGCAGTGCTAACAATTAACAAAATACGTATGAGCGAATTGTAATATTTTACGTACCTGACGATGAGAGCTGATGTCTCAAAATGCGTAGTTTTACAACAAAACAGAACGAAGATTGCTGGTATATTTGGGATTTAAAAGGTTAAACAAAATTGCTTTTTTGTATGAACTTGTTCTAAATTTAATGTTATTTATCAGAAAATTTTCAATTTAACCAGGATTTGCAGAATTTTTTTTGTCTATTTGTGTTTGCCATTGCTACATTTTACTAAACTTACCATCAATATGTGGGCTGTTAGTTGTCAAATAGCAATCTTGGGAACATTAAAATTGGTCACCGATACTTTTCCACTTTGTGCAGTGCGTTTGTAAGTGGTGATGACGTGATATCCACATATAACCACACCACCAATCAGATGTTACTTTAAAAGCCAAATATACAATGTCAGATAAATAATGTACATGAGTTCTTTTAACAAACATTCCGTTGGGCTTATTATCCCGCCATTTTGATAGACAAATAACTGAAATACGACTTCCCTACCTGCTAAAGTAAGACTAATGGAAGTCGTAAAATCTGTTCGAAATAATGTGTTTAAATGGTATTTTCACAACTATTTGTCTTGTAATTTCAAAGCAGTCTGCCTTATTGTTTGCCCTCAAATCAGCAAAGCAAACAGTTATTTTATTATACAATCAAAGTAATTTTACACAATGGCGTGACGTGTGTAGCAATAAAAAATGGGAGACGGAAAAACCTGAAACTCGTATTACAGATTGTTTGCTTTGAGTATATGACTGTAACGGTTTCAAAATTTACACTGTATAATTCGATAACATCTCTAACCATTGTTTGTTGAAACATAATGAAAATAAAAATCTTTGTGGTTAAATGACAATTTAAAAGATCGCTTTTCACCATTATAGAATAATGCAAGTTGCTCATACTAACCTATCAAAATCTATAGCTGGAAGAACAGTACAATCTTAATAATATCTGTAACATCTGTTAATCTATATATAACATTAATGTACTTAGTGAATTTTCTATTACAATTTTAACTGAATGAGTACTACTAGATAATTGTTACACAAGATTTTTTGTTCTGATAGGAGGTTTTTGATATTTTAAAATAATTTTACATAAGGATTTTTTGTAATAATATTTTTTTTTACTTTAACAAAATAATGAAGTTTAATTTTGTTTTCCATAGTGAAACCGATTACTTATGTAACTTTGTTTTTCCTTTTGTTATTATAAACCAACTCTGTTGTTTACTGAATAGATGCAGGCTATTTTAGTTGACTTCAAAATAATTAAAACTATTATTACGTTAATTATTTAGTTCGAAACATGAACTAATGTAAATGGTGTTAATCTGTTGATGTGTGCATTTTTCAGATGTCTAAACAGAGACCGTTCGGGTAAAATCTTGTTGAACTTGTGCGTCTCCCTTTTGCTGATGAACGTTTCCTACTTACTGCTCTCCGCCAAAGAAACCGTTTACTTCCAACAAATCAACATATGCATTGTTGTGGCCCTGTCTGCGCACTACTTTGTGCTCACCTCTTTGGCGTGGATGCTGGTTGAAGCCATCAACATGTATCAGCTTTTAATTACGGTTTTTGCTTCGTCCGAAACACGATTCATGATCAAGAGGATTATTCTTGCTTGGGGTGAGACATAGTTTAAATTTATCACCTTGTGTAATGCGTATTCCTTACTGGGATACAACGTCAGTCACTCTAATAATGTTTGCCTTGTGTGCTGCTAATTTTTCCTCATATAAAAACTGCTAGTCGAAATCGATCTACGAACTACCACCAAACATCTAAGGAAATGTATTTATAAAAAAGAATGCATAAATATTAAATTTTCTAAATTTTGTTTTGCAGGTCTGCCTTTTTGTATTGTAGCAGGAACAGTCTCCTACACTGGAATTAATTATTATAAATCAGAAGACGTAGAGTGGTGCATATTTTCACCACCAGATGTCACCGTATACTATGCAACGTACTTGGGACCAGCGTGTTTCATTTTGCTAGTGAATACGATAGTTTTTCTGATGGTCAGCCGTGTTCTCTGTCAGAAACGTACTGTTGGGAATACGAACAAAAATCGCAATGCGGTTACAGCGGCACAGGTATTGTAAATGTAATCACTGACAAAATAATTCTGCTTCCTCGTTTGAGCCCAACATTTTGTTTGTCTTTCATTAAACTGTCTATGTAATGTCAGAGCATTACTGGTGAATACCATATTATCTTCACTAGACACTCCGTGTTTTGATTACGCTAAGCTTTAAACATCTGTCTTAATTATTTTCTCTCTCTCTCTCTCTCTCTCTCTCTCTCTCTCTCTCTCTCTCTCTCTCTCTCTCTCTCTCTCTCTCTCTCTCTCTCTCTCTTTCCTTCATTCTCATTAATTAACTGCAAAAAAGGCTAACAATAACCGCGTAAGGAGTGATTGAGCGACACTTTATATGACGTATATCACAGAAATTTTTAAAGCCTAATTCCGTTGCAGTGTTACCAACATCATTGTTATACTTAGTCATGATATTTTTGAGAGACCGATACCGTTATGTATTTCCAAAATAAACACGAGGCCTCATATACAATGTGTGTGTGTGTGTGTGTGTGCGCGCGCGCGCCCGCGTGCGTCCGGTTGTAGCCAATGGGATATTATTTGTTTCCATAAGGCATATGCTTGGACGTGAGGAATGTCTTACTTACACGTAGTGTGTCCGTGAATTCGAAACTAGCAGCAATCAGCTGGATTCATACATTTGCGCATTCACTCAAAGTACCCCCACATTAACCTGTTTCAACAAATATAGGTTAAAACACATTTAATAAATACCTAGTGACCGTCCGAAAAATGTTGAATGCGTCTTAAATTAATTTAAGGGTAGTTAGTTTTCGTTAGATTAATTTTATGCTATGTGCCATTGAAAGTTATTGTTTGTGCTGGTAAACGAGTACCAGTAACTTACCAGTAAGTTATTGGTAAACCACTCACAACAAGTAAGTGCAGATCTCGCTCAATGTTTCTAACTAAATGCACTTATTATTAGATAAATTTCAACATTTGATAATTTTTAATTATTATAAAAATTACAAAAACACCAATTACTCTAATATTCTTTATTGAAATAGAGTGTGAATCAGATTTGTAGTGTTACAATAAACACTAGAAACTCAAAACTACTACACTTCAATGTGTAGGCCTAACTATAAAGCCTAAATAACAAACAATTTTTTCCTAACAACATATAATTAAGTTTGTTATACTACATTAGATATCTGTACGCATATACCTAAAACGTTTCACAGATATACATAAGAGATACCAATATATAAAGTTTTCTATGTAAACATAGTTTACAGTCTCCTTTAAGGAAACCCAGAAATTGTAAAGAGTGTTGAGGGATATCAATTCTGTCAACGCATTAAAGACGCCAACTATCTATTTTAAATCAAATTCTTCATAACTCGATGCCTCACATAGACTTTTAAAATTATCATAACATTTTAAGTTCCACTTTTATCCTATAGTGCCCCTACAGTTCTTAGTACACGCTACATTCAATTCTCTTTACTCTGACATCCAGTTGAAATCTTCCAAATTTTTCAATTTACCGATCTCTTTTTTGGCCCTGTTGTCTAAAAATTTCCAGAATTAACATTTTGGTTAAAATTCTCTTTAGTTTGATGCCCCACATAACTTTTTTGCAACTTCTTCATAATTACCCTACAATTTACTTTTTTCTCATTCCTCCCTATTCTGGGAGGACCAGTCTCTAAAACAATGAGGTTCTGTACGATAAAAGTGTGAGCACAGGTTTTAGATTTACAAAAATCGGTTGATGCCTTAAAATGTTATCGTTAGACATACAGTACCTTAAGAATACATACGGACAGACAAATGCCAAACTCGCTTCGCTCTATCAATACTTTCATAGTCTTCTGACTGTAGACATACTATAGACTATTGGCAGTTAATGAAAGGCGAACAAATAGCGAGTGTTCAAGTGTTCCTCGATCTTTCTATCCTACACTGCGTACCTGTCTCCAGACCACACCTTCCTTGAATATTCTGTCAGTGATAGCTTTTGTACTTTTTCCAAGCGTTTTATAATACACTCGTGAAATCAGGACAGTTTTCTAGTAGCTTAAAAAATACTCTAATATATATTCAACTAGGTTTAAGTGGTATACTTGGATAAGAAATTTGTTTTATCAACTCTAGTTTCAATAGAAACAGCATTATGTTATATAAATTATAGTTTATATATTTTGCTAGATAAGATTATATACCTCAGTATTTTGTATGCAGTAAAAACTAAATGCTTGACTTGTCGTTACTATGTATTCTTTTAAAAATGTTATGTAATCAAAATATATTTTTACAGGTTCGAGGTGCTTTCACGGTGATGACCCTGCTAGGTGTGACGTGGGTTGTTGGGTTCTTTGCAGTAGGAGAATTTCGATTAGTCTTCCAGTATATCTTCACTGTTGCCAATTCGCTGCAGGGCTTCATCATATTCGTAGTCCGTTGTTTGCAATATCCGGAAGCGAGAAACGCGTGGATTACTTTGGTTAGGACTGGAGAACGTAAGAGACATCGTGGTACGGCTTCTTCTGCATCTCACCAAACTACGTCCAGCAGCCAGCCCACTCGAGGTACGAGCACTACAAAACCAGAGCCACTGTGGGGAGCCATTAGGTCTAGATCAAACAGGGAACGTACGCAAGGTATGCGAACAGAAATTATTCGTCCAACATACAATGTTGGGTATTCCGCTTCCTTAACATTACCACGTGCTAACACAATACTAGATGCTAACGTTGCGCGAAGTAGGAGCTTACACCTTGAAGACAATGTTTCTAAAGAAGGTGAAGACACGTCGTGGCGGTTTTTGGCTGCAGCGAGTACGGCGGCACCAGCGGACCAAGGTTACGGGACTGCTGAGCATTCACCGGAAAGCCCGAGGCAGCAGCCCCGTCGACAGCATCCCGGTCCTCGCCTCAGCGTTTCCACTCCGGAATGGTTACATTCATCACAGCAGGCTGTGGCAGTACTGAGTGCTCACAGCGATAGTGACATCGCTCCTACACAATCAGATTCCACGAATTCGCATACCGTCGTCCATTACCCGCCCAGAAGAGAAAGCAACGAAACATCGACTGGTCCGGCGTCTCATTCCTCGTCTTCTTCGGTTCCTTCTCCGACTCCGTCTCCTTCCACGTCTCAAACGACTTCGCCCACTCCCTCTTGTTATGGGACACAAATCTGGAGCCAAGTTCCTTTAGTGGAAGCAAGTTTGCACAAAATACCTAAACGGATTCACTGTGAAGAATTGCTTTAAGCAGTCACCATAACATAACAAGAGTTACTATTGTAATTTGTAATAAAAACTTGTTGTTTTTAATCAAATTTGAATAAGAATTTACAGTTCTTGAAAAGTAATGCTTGTTTTTTGACAAAAGTGCGTTTACACAGAGTTATATGTTACGGAATCATTCTAATTAGAGTTGTGAAATATTGTGCATACATACATGTATATATACAAACATTATTAGGTTTTAATTTTTCTTCTCCAACCAGTCGAAGGAATTCAATTACTTCTAACGTGTGCATCCCCGCAGAAACACATTTTATATTATCTATATATGGGTATAATACGCAGATATATATTATGCATGTATATATATATATATATATATATAAATATATTGTTGTGATGTACAACGGCAAAAGATGTTGTGAACTAACTGCTTTGCCACAGTGGTACCCTCCTCATTTGGAATTGCGTAGGCTTCCGCCCACTTAGTGAGGTAGTCACCTAGAACCATGATGTACCGATTTCCATCGTCAGTAACTGGGAATGGTCCAGCAATATCTATGGCAATTCTCTCGAAAGACAGTCCAACTTTATACTGCCTCATTTTCCCCCTGCTTCTGGTTTGTGGGCCCTTGCTTGCAGCACATATTTCACACGTCCGAACCCATTCCTCTAGGTCGTGGCGAAGATGAAGCCAATAGAATCGCTTCCGTATTTTGTCAAGGGTTTTGTTAACGACAAGATGGCCTCCAGATGTTCCATCATGCATATCCTTTAAAACAGACTGCACTTTACTTCGGGGAACTATTAACTGCATGACGACGTCTCGCAACTGCACTTTTCCAAGCCCTTTTCAGCAATCCGTTATCAAAGGTAAGAGATTCCCATTGTACCTAGTAGCCCTTCAGCACTTTGGAACCATGGCAGATATCTTGCCAATCCGGGCGGCAAAATTCTTCTTTTGTTGTCAAGATCGGTCCAATGTCTTCATCAGTCATCTGTTCTTGTCGACAGTCTTGTGTCGTCCAGCCGTCTACTAGGACATTTACAGTGATGGCTTGGACATGTTCGCTTGAGTTTTGTTCTTCCTTTCTGTGGCAATTTCGGAAGTCCTCCGGGCACGGTCTTCGTGATAAGCCATCTGCATTACCATGCAGGCGCCCCTGCCGATGTTGTACCTTGAAGTTGTACTCTTGCAGACGTTCGTGCCATCTTGCCAACTGTCCTTCCGGATTTTTAAATCTCAAGAGCCATGCAAGCTCGACATGTCGGTACGTAGTTAAACTCTTTCCCGTAGAGGTATTTATGGAAATGCTCCAAATCTCTGAGAATTGCCAACAACTCTCTCCTTGTGACACAATAATTTCTCTCTCTGGTTTAGAAAGCCTCTTGCTATAATACTCTATTACTTGTTTTTCACCGTTCTGCACTTGAGACAAAACTGCTCCTAGACGAGTATTGCTTGCGTCTGTGTCTACGATGTACTTCCCTTCGGAAGCTGGAAATGCTAGAATTGGCTGCGAACATAATGCAATCTTCAAAGTCATAAATGCTTGGTCACACTCTCACGACCACTGGAAGTTTCGTTTATTTTACGTTAGCTCATGTAGTGGTTTAGCAATAGTAGCGAAGACTTTCACAAAACGTCTGTAATATGAGCATAACCCTAGGAAACTCCGAACATCGTGTTTACCCTTCGGCACTGGCCAGTCTCTTACGGTGTCTACTTTATTAGGATCCATGCTAACACCCGCTGCCGAAACCGGATGGCCCAGATACTGTACTTCCTTCTGCAATAGAGGACACATCGTCGGGCTCAGCTTCAGTTGGGAACCGTGATAGAACGTCCTTAAGGTTTTCCAAATGGTCTTTGAAAGTCTTTCCGATGACTATGACATCGTCTAAATAAACAAGGCAAGTTTTCCATGGCAGGCTTTGAAGTACCAGGTCCATCAATCTTTCAAATATTACCGGTGCATTACAGAGTCCAAATGGCATGACGTTAAATTGGAATAAACCACTTGGGGTCGAGAAAGCGGTCTTTTCCTTGTCTTTTTGATGAAGACCTACTTGTCAATATCCACTTTCTGGTCGAATGTGGAAAACCACTGTGCTCCTGACAGCGTGTCGAGTGTATCGCCAACGCGAAGTAATGGATAGCAGTCTTTCTTTGTGACGTCATTCAACCTCCGGTAGTCTACGCAGAAACTTAATCCACCATCCTTCTTCGTTACCAGCACTACAGGAGAAGGCCAAGCACTTGACGAAGGCTCAATTACTCCCTCTGTCAACATGTCTTGTACCAACCGAGACATTTCCTCTTGCTTAGATAATGGAGGCCTTCGAGGAGGTTGGCGTATGTGTGTTGTGTCTCCGGAATTGACGCGATGTTGTACAAGAGAGGTTCTTCCCAATGACTGTCTCCGAACTGCAAAAAAATCTTTGAATTCATGTAAAAACTCTCTGAGTTCTTTTACCTCACCACTTGAGAGGTCGTTAGAAGATCTGTTCAATTATTCCTGCAGTGCCTGTGGTAATTTGGAAGTATCCGAAGAACTGGATCTTTTATGCGTCATTCCGGCTACCCAGGCCACAGGAGTCAATTTGCCTAGGAGCGTATTGCTTTGTAAAGTGACAGCTTGATCCAAAATATTTGCCACTCTAATAGGTACTTTTCCGGTTTCGCTAGGTTTTACTAAACTTCGGGCAATTTGTATGCCTGGTGTGCTAACTACCTGGGGTTGAAATATAGAACATTGGTTTCCCCTAGTATCTACTTCGGTTCTAACCATGATGATCTTTCCAGTGTTTGGCGGAACAGTTATGGCTACTTGGTTTATCACGTACATCGATTTTTTTTATGTACTCATTGTGGAGAGAATTACCTCTTCTTCTCCGATTCTCAAGACATTGTTTTTGAAATCGACTATAAATCCATATGCGTTGATAACGTCTACACCAAGGATTGCTTCACCCACAATGTCTGCAACAAGTACTTGATGATTAAACTCAAGTCGACCAAGGCGTAGGTGTATCTACACTTTTCCATACACTTTTACAGGCCGTCCAGTAGCTGTTCGCAAGCTTCAAGAGCACCAGATTGGCTGGAGATCTTTCACCACGTCGGGGCGCACAATAGAAACTGTTGCGCCTGTGTCAACTGTAATCGAGGTTGGCCTTTCTTGAACAAATCCGGTAACTACCAAGCTACCGCTGTTTTTCGGAAGTGTAGGAATTGCGTATTACCTAGGGGCTTAGTTCCTCCAGTTAGTCAGCACACGTCCCGTTGTACCGACTACTGCTCGTTTCCCTGCTGCTGAATTCTAACCCGACAATCTCGTTGTAGATGTCCAGGTTTCCCACTTCTATAACACTTTGGTCTTTCATCCTTTCTTATTTTATCTGTGGCGCCGACCGTCGAGTCTCTCTGTTCCTTGTTCTTCTTCCTCATCGTCTGTGCCGTCCGATCTTTTAGCGCGCACTTTATGACTTGTCCAACCAGACCCTGATTTGGCGACCTCATATTGCAAAGCATGTACCAGGGCGTCCGCACTGTTCTGGTGTCTTGCCATTCGTAACACTTGCTGTAGTTCGTTATCTCGGACACCGGCAGTACATGTCTGCACCACAAAACTCTTTCGAAAATCTTCTGGCGCTTCCGGATAGGCCAGTCTAATTACTTTGTCGATACTTGCTTCAAACTCTTAATGGCTCTCCGCGGAATGCTGTCGCCTTGCTCTCCACTGGGTGCAGTACACATCTCGCAAATATTTATCACCATACCGTAATTCTAGAGCTTTTATCAACTCGGCATAATGTTCTGGCTTTCAGGTAGCACTTTCTGTACTAGTTTTGCCGCGGGTCCTTTTAATGCGAGAACGAGTGAGACTGCCTTGTCTTTCTCTGTCCAACTATTTGCGCATGCAGCAGCTGCAAATTGGCGGAGGTACGTTGCCCAGTGCCTGCTTCCGTCAAAAGTTGGAACTTTGACATGAACCGTCCCTACTGCAGGCAAAGTTATTTTCTCTATTGACTTATTTTCTGTGTCGTTTTCTGTCTTTATCATTGGTACAGTCTGTTCAGAAATTTGTTTTGGTTGTATCTTTATGAAATGCTCAATTTCACTTTTAATTTGATGTCTTATGTTTGCCATTGAGTTTTCTACTGCAGATATTCTTGTTGGCATAGCTTCTTCCACAGTCAAGAGATTTTATTTGACATGGATTCTTCTACGTCAGATATTCCGGTAATCTTATTATTAAGCTCGCCTCATAATTCACCTACGTCACCACGTAGGAGACCCAATTCTGCGGTAGTATATTCTTTCATCTGCTTTTGCTCATGAATTAAAGCTTTGATGTCACCTGCTTTAAGTGTACGTTCCTCTGCTTCCTGTTTACGTCGTTCCCCTGTCCCTTCCCTTTCTTGTCTTTGTTCTTCTTTTTGTCATCTTTCTGCTTCTTCCGCCCCCATCTGCGTCTTTCCTCTGCTTCCAGCAGGAGGCTTTTCTGTCTCTCTTTCGCTTATCTGTACCCTGTCGTCGACGTTCCTCTGTCTGCAACAACAGCGCCTGGAAATTTTCCATCATCTAACTGGCATGCATTGTTTTCCGATTAATTACGAAATACACTCGTTTTGTACAAAGTGTCCACTGTTTCCACTGTTAACGGTTATGTCGAATTTCTGACACCTCTGTTACGACGGTCTAATTGATTGTGGCAGGTACAGTGGAAAACAAAATACAAAACACTATTTAAGTCATTAATCACCAGCTTTAATTTACACAGTTAAACAATTCGTAATTAACAACATTGTCTCTTACAACAAATCAAATAAAAATTGTTCACACACAATAAAATGTCAACTAATATAAAACACAATTGTATTACAATTACACTACCCGATTAGAATACAAAACATCACCATACTTCCATTTCCTTAAGGAACATGGAAGTAAAAATTAATAACATACGATTAAAATTAGTAAAACTAATTATTTGTAAAATAATTATTTTTAACTAGGCGTCTTTTAAAGTCTTCAATAGTTAGAATTAATGAAAAAGTGTTAGCCTAAATTCTGTAGAGAATAATAAGATTTAGAGAAAAATTAATCGGTGTAAAAGAAAGTTATACATTATATGTTTATTTGTGATATTTCGTTTATCATATCTTTTACCATTAATTTTCAATTTCAATTATTACATATGGAGTGATAAATGCTTTCGAGACAAGTGACATTATATTCAGACAAAAATATAATGTAAATAAAGATTACATTCCTACTTTTCCTATTCCTTTTACTTCAAACTTGGCACTCCAAAAATAAACGATAACTTAAATAAACTTTTTTACACATATGTACATATGTATAAACTAACGAGAATAATTCAATAAAACTTTTGGTGGAAACAGCGTTTCCCTTCAGGTCCAAGAGAGATAACGAAAAAGGAAAAAACTAATTTATAGTCATTGTTTACATGAACAGTAAGTGCGAGTGAGATAGAATGAGTAAAATAAGCCATTGTAGGAAGAGTACCATAATTATTATATTAAAAGTATCGTATCTCTATAATTATGGTAAAAGTTATCGTACCCCCCATAAAATGCTAAGAATAACATAAATTACTTTTACAGTCAACTGGAATTCAAAATAAAATATTAAAACTCTCACTTTTAGCGTACTCAGAAGCTTTCTTTAGAAGACAAACATAAATTAAACTTTAAAATCAATTTAATAAGAATTTAATTTTCTTTAATATCGTTTTTAACAATATCGTATTCCATTGATTTTTAAGATACGACCAATACATTCACGATAGAATTTGTATTCTGATTAATTGCGGTTTGAAAATCTATAGTAATTAATATATTACTCTTTGAATTTGAAATATTTTCTGGATGTCTAGTAGTATCAATGTACATACACCTAGTAGTATGTTATTACATACATCGACCTATTGGATACTAATTCCTTAGGAGTATAATACATTTCATTATTCTTATATAATATCATTTTATAATGTTGAAGCATCTCATATAAAATTGCGTAATTCCTTTCAGAAATATTTAAATTTTCAAGTTCTTCGGGGTAATAACACTTATTTAAGTTTACTCTGATATTATTTACATTTAAAGTATCAAATTCACTTGCCTTTTTCAATTGACTGTTTTGCCGATCAGATTGGGAACTAACAATTATAAACTTTGGAATAATAATATTTCTATATATATTTGTAATATCAAAAGTAAGTGTAGTTCCCACTACACCACGAAAATGTAGTTCCCACTACGCCACGCTTTTCAATTAATTGATAATTTCTAAATCTAAAATTTACTTTTTTACCACTAGAAATTAACTGCTCTAACTCAATAATAAGTTGTATGTTACTTGTCGTTTTGAATTCAATAATCGGAACACGAATTATAAACTCATCAATTGCTATCATTCCCTCATCAGGAATTGTAGTACTATCTTGAGCTTTCGATCTAAAGATAGCATCATTACCTTCCGCTCTCGTAAAAGACAATAATTATATCCTTTATAGATTGGTATATTAATATCTTTAAATAATCCTAATCCAAAATGACCTAGATTTCCACATACAAAAAACTTGCCTTTTGTATAACGAGATTCAAATCCACTATTTGTTAAAACAATTGCATTAGCTTTTAATAAGTAAGCGTTCCTTTCATACTACTTAAAATACCCGGATATTCACATTCATTCATTCATTTATTATGCTTCCTAGCCTGAACTCGAGAACATAAGAAAGGAATAAAATTATCTACCAATTTCACATCCTTATAAATTTCAGCATATTCATTTCCATCAGCTTTAGTTAACTTCCCCGATATAAAATATTGAAATTTAGAAGAACAAAACCCATCTCCAAAATCAATATTAAACTCAATCTTCTTATTCGGATTATTAAAATTCAAAGTCCTCGTAGGATACAAATTCTTGTATTCTGCCCTAACGATATCATTTAAATATCCAGAATAGTTCGCCATTTATATAATGAAAAAATTAGCTAAAATTAATTGATCATACAATTAACTTTATCAAGTACATTAACGTTTAACAAATTTACTGTTTGTTAGAATTACATAAGCAACATTTAACAGATATTCTCTATACCCCATTCTTAGTTTTTATTATACTTTCATCTTTAGAAGACGTCTTATGCTTACATTTAAAGCAATAGATTAATTCCATTTAGTATAGATAAAATTAATTAATCTCCCCATTTTAAAGCAACTTCATCCAAATGGGGAATCTTCTTATATATTTTATTAACTTTATCATTCAATTGTTGCTTGATAACACAATCATATTTATCAATAGCAGGTGAAAGTCTCACTGAACGTTTTCCACTAAAACTAACATATCGCTCCTCAGTATTAACAATTCATACTTAACATGAACCCCATTCCTAATTTTCTTTTCAACCACATTCCTCCAGTTGTTGCTAGAGCAAGCGCTCTTTCATTTAAATCAAGGTCATCAGAAATAACTCTACCCCATGCGTTTTTTTGAAGAACTTTATCAGATTTTAATCTATCTTCAATTTTAGGATGATCTCGGTAATAAATATCATGTTCTTTAGTAGCTTCGTCAAGCGGATTAATTCCAACATCTCCACGAGCTAATCTCTTATGTATTTTAGTTCCTGGGCCTAGAAAATCATATCCGGGAGCATGTAATTCAAATGGTAAATTATTCAGAATTGTAATAAATAATCGTGATCCAAGTTTTTCGTTTTTTAAAATAGATCAGGACAAATATGAAACAAATCTAATTAAAAATTATATTCGCCTTGGAGTATCAATTATCTCTTCCATCTTATTTGAAAAGTAATGTATAATTCCTATCTTCTCATTATAGAAACTATCATTTCCGGCTTTCTCTTGAGCAAAAATATAATTTCGTCTACCCAATAATTCATTTAAATTATCTATATAAGTATATTCTACATACTCCTTATATTGTTTTATACCTGACCCTTCTACATTATTTCTATTACGCCAAATATCCGCAATTAAATTCGTATGTTTATTTCCCTTACTAGATTTAGGTTTACAGGTATTTTGATCATTATTTTTATAAATAGATTCAGTATCAAATAGAATCTGTATATAATTTTTCAAATCATCTTGAGTATAATACATGTTATCTGGAGCTTCCTTATATGTTAATAATCTCCAAAGTCCATGAGTTCCTTTATATTTTCCATTATCAATAGTAATATCGTCATGATCTACTCCAACTATCGAATTGCTTATCATAAAAGCATTAATCTTTTTATTCCAATACAATCCAAATTTATCATCTCAAGCTTTTGGTAAATATTTTTGAGCTATTGGTCCAATAATCTTATTCAAAGTATTTGGACTAACTATAGTTTCCATTAATGTTGAATTGTGGACTTCTTCTTCTTGTGGACTAGGAGGTGCACGCGTAGATATATCCGTAATAGGTCTAAAAGGTGTGCTCGTAGGAAGTTGATATTCTCCTTAATAATAATAACTTGATTCTGGAATTGATGTATTAGCAAACTTATTCACAACGGGTACTAAATCCATTAAATTTTGATTCTGATCTAAGACACCATTAATATTTGAATCAATGCTTTTTATAGCCTTCGTAATTGGCTCAAAAGCTTTTTGTTTAATTTCCTCATTATATATTTCTTTCTTTAGAGCTTGTTTGAATTTCTTAATCGATTGAATCTAAATTTTAGCTTGTTCAACACTTATTTTAGAATTTGAGTTATCCATTTATAAGAAATAAATTTTAATAGAACGTGAACGTGAACATGAACGTAAACATGAACATCAACATGAACGTTATAACAAATTAAAAATATTTATATAGCCCCAAATTCATCCATATATTTTCCATTATTGGCTTTCAAAGTTAGATTTATAGAAAGAAATCCATAGTCTTTAGACCAACATCTATCTCAAATCTTTATGAATTCTTCAAAATTCATATCGCTACATACAAAATCATCATAAATCATCTATATAAATTTCGTGTAATGCTTATTCTGCTTAAATATAATTATCATATTTAAATTATTTCTGATTACTCTCAAATCAACCATAGAATAGCATTGGCTCAAATATATACAAGAAATATTCTTATGTCTTCCTCTAACAAAATACTCTTTAATTATATCTTGCTTTTATAGTAAGCAATCGTCAATAATAAATAAAGAATTAGGATGAGAATCATCTACTTTTATTAGATCTTTACAATTAGAATAAAAATAAGATACTTTTTGATTGATTTCTTTCTCGACATTCTTATATCTATTTTGTAATTTCTTATTAGAGTCTTGTTCTAATGACTTACCAAAAACATATAGATTTTATAGGGAATCCAACTCTTACATATAAAATTTAATAATAATGTCGTTTTACCAATTTCTGAACTTCCCACTATTCAACATCTTAATGGATAAGGGATTATAGTTTTCTCTTTAGAATTTTCTTTGGAATCATATACGGTTATCTCTAAATCTAATTTTGAAGTTTCCTTCTTACATTTCTTCCCCATTTAAATAGGACAAAATAAAATTAAACTATTCAAATTGAATGGAAATAATTCAATTATCAAATTAACTTTGGATCAACCTTTCTAATTTGATGAAGATGAAAATTATGGATTAATTTTAGTAGGATTTTATTCAGATAACTTTATACGCAATGTAAATACAGTACTCGTGAGTACTTTCAGATTTCACATTAATAACGAAGGTTACTCTTTAAACTTATTCCAAGGTCATTATTCCGTTAAAGATCTCAAAAATGGATTCAAAGAATGTTGTTTGAAAGCTTGCATTGATACATTGAAAGAAGACGAATAGAAAAAGTGTAAAGTGACTGATTTCAAAATAATTGTAAATCCTCATTCAAAACTAACTATTAAGTCTCCTATGGATCTCACAGTTCCATAGTTCACACACAGTGGATCACACTATGGATAGTTGATGGATCACAGTTCACAGTTCACAGTTTGGTTGATCTTTCAAATCTACTAGGATTCCAAACAGAAAAAAATTCTAGATTCGTAAACTTTAAGGCAAACGAAGAAAAATCCTGTCAATATATACCTAATGTAAGGCCATTGGATGTTATACAAATTCATTTTAATTTAGTCGAGCCATCTATAACTAATCATTCAAAAGATATCCATAGACATGAGGAATCTGAAATATTATAATCATTTTTTCCTAACGATAGCTACCAAATTAAAATTAATGAAAAACTTAATGAAATCCATTATGTTCCTATTAGGAAAGATTTGAAACATATTAAAGAAATAATTATTTCAATTCAAGATGGAAAGGGTAATTTATTAAATAACGAGAGGCCTAATAATATTTAATTTAAAATTTTAAACAAATATAACTAAGCTCATAAGACAATTTGTCGGATTTTGTAGGTATGCGAAACGCATACCAACCCAATTATCATGAAAATAAAGAAAAATATCGTTAAATTGTGAACATTTAACGAGTAGCTATTCCCTCCCCTTGGAATATATGTATTCTCATACTGTTTTTATTTTCTAGACGTAGCAAAATGCGACGTCTATAATATCGATGTAAAAACTATATTTATTAACGAGTCTAGATTTTATTCTTTAATTCTTTCTTCTAAATAAGAAGAAGCTAAAAAATTTTAATAAAACAGATTAAAGAAATAATTATTTCAATTCAAGGTGAAAAGAGTAATTTATTAAAAAACGAGGGGCTAAGAATGCGACATCTATAATATCGATGTAAAACTATATTATTTAAGAATATTTTATATTTAAATTTGAAAGAAATATAACAAAGTTCATAAGTAATATTTTTCTAGCTAAATTTTTATCTATATAAATTAGCAATTACAAACATGAGTTCGTTAATTGTTATTGATAATGGACAATTGATGTTCCATGGAAGGAATGGGTTCATGTTAATTGATAAAAATAATAATCCATCGTTTAAAGAGAAAGATATTTGCGATATTTTAGAATACACAAATTCTAGAAAGGCAATTCAAGATAATGTTCGAGAAAAATATTGTAAATATATGAAGAACTTAGGAGTACCTCCCAGTTACACTTAGAAAATTTATATCCTCATACCGTTTTCATTAATGAATATGGATTATATTCTCTAATTATAAATTCGCATATGTCCTTAATGGAAAAATTTCAAGATTGGGTTTTTGAAGAGGTATTACCATCCACCAGAAAGTATGGAGAATATAAAATGAAAGAAAAATATATTAATGAGATTGAATATTTGAATAAAATAGCTGATATTTCCAGTGAACTCATAAATGAGCAAAGAAATATAATAAATACTCAATACAATTTTATTGAGATTTTAAAACCTAATGTTGTTCCTCAAACTTATAATAAAAATCTTTTAAACATGTTCGCTTTAATTAAAACTTATGATCCAAATCATTATTATTATTATATTATCAGATGTCAAAGAAGCAATTTTAATAAACAACTTAATATTATTAAAGATAGATTTCCTAATATGGTCGTTCTTTTGAAATTAGCTTATAATCCTAATTCGATTAATCTTTATAATAGAATGAAAGAAACTTTTAAAAATAAAATTAATTGAGAAGGAAACTGTGTTGATATAACTGATAAAGATAATTATCGTGAGATATATCTTATCAATGATGTTCGAAAATTATATAACCTATTCGGATAAATTTTATTAAAAAATGAATTAAATATATGAACCTACTTATCAATTTTATGAATCTATTTTTCAATATCTATATGTCCCCATGGGAATGTTTTTATTTTATTTTCTTTTACAAATCTCTTTTCATCTTTAGAACTTAACGCTAACTTATTTATCTTTATTCAATACAATTCATGCTTGTACTTTCTTATACAATTCATTTCTCTATACTCTTCTTTATCTTTAAACAAACATCTCTTAAAATTATCGATGGTCATAGGCTTACTTACAACACTCTTCTTAATTCCTTTACATTTAACAAGAATTTTAATTTTATCCTCTTTTTCAAATGCGTAATTATACATCTTCGATCTTAACGCGCAATATTCCTTTAAAGGAATTCCATTAAGCTCATCTTTAAATTTTCCTGTTATTCTCTTATTCTTTATATCATAACATTCATTATTCTTATCATAATCACATGTATCAAAATCTTTCGCATGCTCTTCAATTACTTTATATGGACCTTTTTTCATTTCTACAAAGTAGCTATCCGTATCCATATATAGTAAATTCAATTCTGAATCATACTTTTTAAGTTTATCATAATAGAACTCATACATTCATAATTTTGAAAGATCAAGTACTGAAAATCCCACATATATCGGCTTATCAAATTTTACTTTAGTTATATACATATGAGAAGCAATACAATCTTCATCGAATATAGTGAATCTTTTAAAATTTGTTTTCTTAGCTTGCTTTAAAGCGAACTCTTCATCACCAAATTTAATTTCACATCTATTTCTAACATTTTCCATAGTTTTTGCGAACACACTGTTATGCATTAGTTTGTAGAAATCTTTCTCAAAATTGCTTTTACTTTTAGCTTTTATTTGAGTATTAAAATCTATGTATTCTTTCATGTAATCCTTCTGCCCGAAACTAATTACTTTTCCTATATGTGTTAGTTTAATTCCTTTTCCTAATTAATATTTCAGATTTATACTATGAACAACATAATATTTTTTATCAAATAATGTGGTACAAAGTCTATTATTATAGTGTTCTGGAGCTAGCGGAAGATCTATATGTTTATTATGTAGCTCCTTAGGATATTCTAGATCACATTCAAAAATACATCCGTAACCTTCATCATTATTCAATTCTAATATTTCCTATGCCCATTCTTCTAGAGATCTATTTTTGGATCAGTCCACTCCACATTATATTTTTATAAGGTAATTTTTGAGATAACGCCCATCCATATAAGTTATTATCGTCAACATACAGCAAATAATTTTCAGGTTTACTAAGATCGTAATCTTTCACATATTTATTATTTGACTTTGAATAAATTTTAATAGCTTGAGAAATTCCCAATCGTATTCCTCTTTCTACTGTTAAATATAAATTATAATTATCAATTAATTCTAATGTATTTTAGTTAATTTTAATATTGCATCCCAATTTAATAATGGAGCGGTAAAATAATGTGCTGGATATAAATTAAAATTTTTTAAACATACATCTATAAAATTCTCAAATATATCAGCCAATAATAATACGTATTTAATATTATGTAGATCATAATAATTTCCTAAAGTCTTCTCTTTAAACATATTTCATACTCTTAAATAATATTTAAAGTCATCTTCGGAGATATTGTCATTATTCAAGCTGCTATAAAAATCTTCTTTCTTTAATTTTTTCTCATATTTTAATTTCTCAATGCTATCTATAAATGCATAATGGAATATACCATTTCTACTTAATATTTTGAAAATCTTGTCTTCATCTCCTTTTATTCAGTATTTTACTCAAGATATTGTTATCTTTAATGAAATTATTAATGTGCTTACATTTACATGTGAGTTAATAATCAATAAAAAAATTAATCTTCTTCTTTAAGGCTCTTGGCTAACTTTTCTATAGATGAAGCCATGAATCTGAAAGTATTTATAAAGGAGAGTTTTATAAATTTTCTTGGAATTCCTTCTTCATCAAATTCAAATCCGTATCCGGTGTTGATAGAAGAATTTATATATTTTTCATCATTATTAACTATGAGATTTACTTTCCCATATTTTTAGCCAATTACTTGATATATAGATGAGTATCATATCCACTAATATTATGACAGAATACTGGAATATTCTGAGGTAAATTTAAATCCAAATTATATATCTTGTGAGCTCCTTCTCTCATTTTCCGCTCAAATGAAAATGATCTCTTAATTTCTCATATTTATTCATTCAATAATCTGGATCATCTGAATAATACAATGCGTCATTTTTATTTTCTACTTCCGTATCTTAATCTAGAAAGTCATTCTGAGCTATACATTCAACTTCTATTTCAGGCAATTCATCTAGATTTTCAATAGCAGAATATTTAAATTATTTTTCACAAATATGACACATATCGGCATTCTGAAAGTCATATTCCTCTTATTCTGTTAGTTTCATTGGTATCTGATTCTCTGAATTAAATTTTTGAGCAATAAACTTATAAATTTTAGATATCTCTGAAAATACCTTTTCTGAAATATTTTCTAAAGCTTCTTCGGATATAGCTCTATAATATATTGGTTTATAAAGCTCATTATTAACTCCCTAAACTAGATAAATTGTAAATCCATAAGGTTTGTGTAAATGAGTCTTGATAGTATAATTTTTATCGGGATTTGGTTTACTAGTATCAATTTTATAAAGAGCACTTTCAAAATCCATATAGATTACATATGGATGTTCAATTTTCTTATGATAATTTTTGAAGTAAGTTGTCTCTCCTACTTTTGGCATAATTGGTTTAACGGCCTCGTGAGATTTACAAATGTCTAGATGGCTTCCTAAGTCATTACTTTTATAAAAATGAGTTAAACATCTTCTGCATAGGTATTTTTTATGTTCATATTTTGATAATTGTGAGAATAAAAATTTGTTTAGATGTGTTATATAAATGTAATGGGAATTATTCCCCTTTTTATAAAATAATAGATTGATTTCTAATTCTGCATCATAGATGTCTCAAATCTGCAAAGCATTTATAGTTCCCTTATAGTCGAAAGTATATATACTTAATCGACATATTAGGATAACCTTCAAATTTGTTAAAACTTCGTTTTTCAAAAGGTCGTACATCTCTTAAAGACATAGGAAATTCATATCCTGAAAATATGGAATCGGTTATATATTTTTCATATTGTTTAATTCTTTCAGGATGCTTTAAAGTTTTCTTATTATGAACATCTATAGCTGATCTAATTGAATATATGAAACAATATTCATCCTTATTTTCAAAATGTATACAAGTTTTCTTATTCTTTTTCTCATCTGGTAGCTTAATATATGAGCCTGCATTTAGAGAATTATGTTTATCTAATCTTAAAGTTAACTGTTCGCATCTTAACAAAGTCCATCCGGATCCTGCATTGGGTTGATTTAAATTTTCTCTAAGTATTAATTTCTGGAATTGACTTGTTATAAAATCTTCAACATTATAAATATCTATAGCACTTAAGCCATAGTACATATTTTTTTTTTTTTTTTTTTTTTTTTTAATTTCTCCATCAACTAATTTTCTTTGGTAATCAACTAATTCTAGAGATTACTGACCTTTAATACTTTTATTTTATTTTAACATATCCTAAATTAAGTTCATTTCTACAAAATTCTAGATATGCTGATATGTCTAAAATATCATTATTAGAAGTTGTAAGAGCATATTCTTTAAAATATTCTTTCTTAGAGATCTTTACCTCGATGTTTGTAATACAATCTGAAGGTATGTTAGTATTTTTAATTTTATTACTAATTTCGTTAATAAGCTTATTTCTAGACTTATTAGATGTATCAATAGAATGTTTGGTTGCTAGATCTTTTATATATTTTAAGCTCCTCGATCCTAATCTAGATGGTTTAGACGAAATCTTAATTAATCTATTAATAAGCTGCTCTCTATTTAATTTTTCAAGGTTTCTAATAGAAAGCTTCTTTCCGAATTTCTTTTAAATTCATTTTGTTATATATATTATAATTATTTTTCTTACAATTAAATGAATTCTTTAATTCTTTCAATTGATCTGTAGTTAATTTTGATAATTATAAATGTTATTATTATTTGCTCAATCTTTTAAATCATTAAATTATTTAAGTTAGATGTTGGCATACTTAGGATGATTTAAAATGTCTATCATAATACGTTCTAATAATGTCAACATCACAAACTTCACAATGTACTTTGTTGCTTGTCAGTTTGAAAGTGTCTATTTAATAGGAAAAAAATGTAGTGAGTAAAGTAAACTTTATGGTAATTTGTAAATTCAACTTAAATTTTTTGAATGCGCCTATTTAATAGAATTATTTTTTATCTAATTTGATGTCTTCTAGAAAGTGTCTATTTAATATAATTACTTTTTAACGATAAAAGTGAACTTTATGATGCTTTTTAAATTCAACTCGAATTTTCCATATTTTGAATTAATCTGTTATGAATTTTGGTAGCTAACTGTTTATAAAGATAAGAATTAGTTTCAATTAATTTTCCACAATCACATATAATTGGTTTTCCCGCTTTCTTGCTATCGCATTCTTTACAACGGTATCATCATTTATCTTTACTCTATTCATCTCTACAAAAAATTAGAAGTATCTGTTTCCTCTTTACAATTAGCGCATATTTTAACATTTTTAATATCCGTTGGAACCGGACTCTGATAATATTTTCTTCTATATTCTTTGTAACAATCCTTACACTAATAATTCAAGCCATCCAAAGCCATTCAAAAACTATAAAGTTTTTGTTCTTATGAAAATTGGTAATATTCATGAGCGATTTGCATCGCTTACAAGTTTCTTCTTCTCGTTCTCCATTGCTATTTCAATGTCAATTTATATAGAAAAAATGTAGCTATAAAATAATTTTCTTTAATTCACACTTATAAAAGCTTCCTTTAATCTCTTCATTATTTAAATCTTTTATATTATAAGTTATAGGATTTGTATTATTTACTCGATTGATTATAAATATTTCCCTTGACCAATTATTTTTATACTTATTTGAAAAAGTATCTTTCTTATTTGCAATTCGAACTCTATCTCCATTTTTAAATTCATTTTAAATTTATATTTCTTTACGAATTCTGGAGGAATATATTTAAAGACTGTTTCTAATAACTCTTTCTCGTTTTCTTTATTAACTTCTGTTGATTGCATTCCAATAGTTCGGTGAGTAGAATTGTTATATTTCTTAACGATTCCTTCTAAAATATCTATCCACTTATAATTCTTATTAATTCCGAAAATTAGTTTCATACGCTAATTTTGAGTTCTATTATAGCGTTCTATTACAGCACCCCTTTCCTCTTTTCTGTGTGATATAATTTTATATTTTATTTTTTTAATATTGAATTAAATTCTTTATTTTTAAACTCTAAACTTTAATCGGTTTGTAATAAATTAGGTGAATTATGTCTAATTTTAATTGCATCATTAACAATTTCTTGAAATGCTTTAGAAACGTCAATTCCATTTTTCTTTTTTAATGGTCTCGTCCAAACATATTTTTAAAATGTATCTATAACGTTTAACATATATTTATAACCATCATTTTCATTTGAATAATTTGACATTGCTACTATATCGGCTGCCCCTAAGTCATCTATAGCGAGTGTTATTATTTTTCTCTTGGGAAATGTCTTTCTAATTGGAGCATGAATTTATTTAGCTTCAATTTCCGAGTCTTCTTTAGATAACTTCTTTCTAGTAATTTGTTTTATTTCTTCTGTTGGTTTCTTAGTAAATTTACTTTTATTAGTTTTACATGTAGCACATTTAGTAGCTATTCTGTGTAATCCATTATTCGTATGAACTATTATAGATTCTATATTCTTAGTCTTCTTTTTACGTTTATGACAATGTATTAAATCGTTCAATGAACTCATTTATTTAAATGTAATATAATTATATTTTGCATTCTGCGAATACAATTATATTAAATTTTTATTCCAAATTTTTTCCTATATAAATAGAATTGAAAAATATCTAGCTCAATTTATGTATTTAATCAAATTGGAGAATGTGCATTTAAAGAATTTAAGAACATTAAATAACTAGAGCAAAATAAAGATTATAAGATGGAAAGGATCGAGAAAGTGAAAACTAAATTCGGACCTTCAATTCTAGTGCATCTAGTAGAATATAAATTTTCTTACCTAGGTGATTTGCCTCAAAGTTGGATGAGAGAATTATTAGAGATCTAAATAAGAATAAGGTTTTAAGTCTGATTTATAAAGGTCTGAAAGATGAAAAATATCCACTTTTAGAAATTAAAGCTTACTAAAATTATTTTCTCTTAGAGTATTCCTGAGATTATCTTCTTGGATTATTTTAGAAGTAGGTGTTTTATGGTGTTTTAGTCCATACTTTTAAGCAAATTCTGATCTCGTTAATTTGTGGTTTGTTGTATGTAGACGCTTTTATGGCGCCTTGATCCATACTTTTATGTAAATTCTTGTTGATCAGAAAAGTGGAGTATGAACGCTATATAGATATCTACTTATATATTTATATGTAACGTATTATGCATATATTGTATTTTATGTTTATGTATTATTTTGTATTTACATTTAATAATACATTGAAGGCGGCAAGATACCTCTCCCGCTTAGTGTGAGGTTCACACCCCGTCTATCGCAACACCTACACACACAACAACACCGGTTTGGTTTCGCTTCGTAATGTAAGATTAGCATGATTAATGATGACAATACATAATAAACGATATCAAGGTTCAAATTTAAGTGCTTCTGTTTATTTTTATTTTATTTGTATTTTACGCCTTCAATAATAATAATTAATAAAGTAATAACAGAAATGAGCAAACAATAACTTCTTGTCACTTGCAGGTTTGTGTACTCAACTTAACACAACTCACCACGTTAGTCTAATCACGTCTCCTGTGTTACACGTTACAATGTGTGTGTGAGAAAAGCAGGTATTACTTTTCACATAAATGTATATGTAATATAATAAGTCAAACACTTTTTGCTACAGACCGTTTCTTGATGTATATATTATATTTAATTTTTATAATGAATTTACCTCAAGATATTTCTTTTCTTATTAGGTACATGTTTCGGGTACCATTTTGTACCCATCCTCAGCCTTCCAGATTTTGAGTCTGGTGGAGTACATGTGTGTTGGTTGGTTGTTATTGTGGCTTCCTGTTGGCTTCTGGTGCTTTAAATTGGTTTTATTGTGTGTGATTGTGGTGTATGTATTAGTAGTTTGTGTATTTTCGATGTTGAGTGCTTTGAAAATTGTGTCATGTTTTGTACTGATTTGTATTTGTTCAGGTATTAGTTTGTTTTGTGTTTTATGTTTGTAAATTTTCCCAAATGTTCATTATGGTGCCTTTGTGTGGTATGTGTTTTATTAGTGTCATGTTGGTTATGTTTGTGAATTCATGTCCAGTGTTTATTGCATGTGTGGCCAAATTATATTTGTATTTTTCTGTTTTTTTGTATGCGTTGAGGTGTTCAAAATAACGTTTTTTCAATTGTTTTTTGTTTGTCCTATGTAACATTTATTGCAATGTTGGTATTCAATTTTGTAAATACCAATGTTTGTTGTATTATCTTTGTTGTGTGGGTTATTTAGTTTTTGTACATTATTTTTGTTAGTTTTGTAGGCTATTTTAATGTCTGTGTTCTTAAACAGTTTTGTTAGCTTTACCATATTATTATTTATGTATGTGAATGTGGCCTATTTTTATTGTTGTTATTAATTTTGTTTTGTTCATTTTGATTAATTCTTAATTGTTCAGTTTTTATTTTATAGTTTATTTTATTTTCTATTTTGTTTACAGTGTTTTTATTATATCAATTTTCACAAGCAACTTGGTATATTATATTTCTTTCTTTGTCTGTTTCTTGTTTGTTTAGGGGTATTTTGTACATTCTGTTAAATAGTGAATAGAATGCTGCCATTTTATGTTGTGGTGGGTGGTCAGAATGGTTATGTAAAATAATGTTAGTGGAAGCTGGTTTTATGTATATTGCTTATTGTAGGTGATTATTGTATCTTGTGATGGTTATATCTAAATAGTTGATTTTGTTGTGATTTTCTTTTTCTTCTGTAAATTGTACTTTTGGATGTATGTTATTGATTTGTTTTAATATGTTATCTGCATTTGTACTTTTGTTACTTGATATATATATATCCCATCATCTACATATGTTATCCAAATGCCATATGGATCAAAGGATTTCATAATATTTTGTATTTTGTGTCTGTGTTGTAAATAGATCTCCATTATCTACCATAATAGCAGAAATATGGATAATGGAGAACTATTTACAACATATAGACACCAAAATACAAATTATTATAAAATCCTTTGATCCAAATGGCATTTGGATAAGATACGTAGATGATGGGCTATATATATCAAGTAACAAAAATACAAATGCAGATAACATATTATAACAAATCAATCACATACATCCAAAAATACAGTTCACAGAAGAAAAAGAAAATCACAACAAAATCAACTATTTAGACATAACCATCACAAGATACAATAACCACCTACAATATACAATATACAGAAAACCAACTTCCACTATCATTATTATACCTAACCATTCTGACCACCCGCCACAACATAAAATGGTAGCATTCTATTCACTATTTAACAGAATGTACAAAATACCCCTAAACAAACAAGAAACAGACAAAGAAAGAAATATAATATACCAAGTTGCTTGCGAAAATTGATATAATAAAAACACTGTAAACAAAATAGAAAATAAAATAAAATATAAAATAAAAACTGAACAATTAAGAATTAATCAAAATGAACAAAACAAAAATAATGAGAACAATAAAAAATGGGCCACATTCACATACATAAATAATAAAATGACAAAGCTAACAAAACTGTTTAAGAACACAGACATTAATATAGCATACAAAACTAACAATAATAATCTACAAAATCTTAATAACCCACACAACAAAGATAATACAACAACCAATGGTATATGCAAAATTGAATGCCAAGATTGCAATAAATCTTACATAGGACAAACAAAAAACAACTGAACAAACGTTATTTTGAACACCTAAACGCATACAAAAAACCAGAAATATACAAATATAATTTGGCCACACATGCAATAAACACTGGACATGAACTCACAAACATAATCAACATGACACTAAAACACATACCACACAAAGGCACCATAATGAACATTTTGGAAAATTTACAAATATACAAACATAAAACACAAAACAAACTAATACCTGAACAAATACAAATCAATACAAAACATGACACAATTTTCAAAGCACTCAACATCGAAAATACACAAAATACTAATACATACACAACAATCACACACAATAAAACCAATGTAAAGCACCAGAAGCCAACAGGAAGCCACAATAACAACCAACGAACACACATGTACTTCACCAGACACAAAGTCTGGAAGGCTACGGATGGGTACAAAATAGTACCCGAAACATGTACCTAATAAGAAAAGAAATATCTTGAGGCAAATTCGTTATAAAAATTAAATATTATATAATAAGTGTATACTGAAAAACGAGGACCATACATCATATCTGTTTAGTGACGTAAGTTACAACTACTGTCTGTTTATTGCCATCTAAATATCTAATAGTAAAATAAAGTGAAGAACAAAAATAAAATGTATACATGTACAGAAATGTGTGTGTGTGTGTGTGTGTGTGTGTGTGTGTGTGTGTGTGTGTGTGATCTTAGATGTAAATTTCTAATTAACGTTTTGAGAAAGCGGATGTTGGAAGCCGGGATTAGTAAACCATGTGTTTCAGGGTGTAAGCATTGACCTGTTTAGTTATTATATCCAACACGATGCTTTTTGCATGCAGTTTCGATGGCAGCTGATATTCAAAATGCACACTACCACACATTACTACGTTAACAGTGTTACCATCTTATCAGAAAGGTTAGGTCGGACTATAACCCACGTCATAATTTGTCACACAGCATTACGACCACTAAACAATCTGTGGTCGTCTTCAGGTGTAAGTTAAACTAGTACATTAAATACAAACTTAAGCCTACCCAAGATTCGTTCACTAACAAGTTTGAACCGTCAAAAAATGAATAAACCACCACCACCTGCAAAGCTAAACACACAACTATAGGAAAACTATATATAAGAACCGCTACTTACCTTTCAAGTCCGCTTTAGAACAACCACACTGATGCAAGTTGACACATGAACAATGTGAGAAATAAGCAACGCCCCGTTTAAATACATAACCAGGCATTGTTCATCTTGTTATTCGAATTAGCAGCCTCTGTGACTCCAAATTGGTCATGTTTATTTGCTGAACTGCTACTTGTCATGTTTCGGACAAGGCCTTTCAGTGTTTCCACCATTTTCAAGTCCTAAACCACCACCTGCAATTGTTTAGGACTTGAAAATGGTGGAAACTCTGAAAAGCCTCGTCAGGAACATGACAAGTACTGTTCAGCAAGTAAACACGAGAAAGTTGGAAAACTAAGCAGCCTGCCCCCGCTCATTTGAAAGATTAGGTGAATATTTTGACGGTTCACGTTTGTTAGTGAACGAATCTTGGATAGGCTGAAGTTTGCATTTAATGTCCTAGTTTAACTTAAACCTTAAGACGACTACAGATTATTTAGTGGTCGAAACGTTGTGTGATAATTCTTGTCCAACATAACCCTTCTGCTAATGTTTCCGTGCCATCAAAAGTAAGGGTTTAAAGTGTTACCAGCTGTTGAAATTAGTACATAGAACAATTATTCAAGAGTGAACAGAAACGTTAAACATTATTTGGAAACGTAAATGAAGACTGAAGTACATGATTGTCTCTGCTGACACTTCTCTCAAGCACCCACTCTCCTAAGAAGATCTTTATTCGTTTTCTGGTTTAAAATGAACCAAAAAAATTACTGAATAATTTTTAAATCTATGTTTTGTAAAATTTGTTCCTTTGACTGTATCAGGTAGCAACTTATTTATATTACTAGTTTACTGATTAATTATAAACAAAACATTTCTTTTTGTTGACGTTTTTAATTCTTGAGAAAATAGTAAACGGCTAAAACCAATGAAAACCGCCAAAAATCCCTACCTTATTCACATGAAAATTTATGTATAATTGATGCATAACCTAGCTAACACGCTTCTTAAAATCAGACTAGTAATTTTCAGAGGTTGATAAAATTCCGGAATTTGACAAACATTTCCTCCGGAAGTTTCTTTCTTTGTGAAAAGAAGATATGGCCAGGAAAACCCAAACGAAGACAATCCTAATATCACTGACTTTTTCCGTTTGTGATAAACAAAGTGTTTGCACGAATCCAAAGACAACTGTATATAAATGCTATTGTCTAGAACGGCCGTGAATGTCGGACAAATATGAGCGCGGCCGTAAATAATATTTCCGGTACCAATTAGATTCCAAGTATGTTTGTTTATAACAACCTCAGCTTAAAATATTTTAATATACTGACATATAAAGTAAATAATAATAATAATAATAATTTAAAACGTTTATTTGGGCAAATGTTAAATGTATATTTTATTTTTGCAGACGTACAAACCCTTAGCTGTCTGTCGACATTGTGCTTAGAAAATAATATGACAGAAGTGCAGTTTTCTGGAGATAATTGCCTCTATGTTAAGCGCTATGGAGATGTGTAAAGTTCCGGAGAGAAGGCCTTTTGATGCGGCTGATCGTCGTTTTGGATTAACGAATATATTTATTTATTATTTATTTATATTTTACATGAAGTAAAACAGTGTCAAAAATGACAATCAAAGTATGTGCTAACTTGTTATGTTATGCTCTGTTATTGTAAAGTAGCAGGCAAGCGCATGTACGAGTGTGATCTCTATTAAAGCAGTATTAATTATTTCCTTTTTTCTGTATGCAATCGATACTGGCAGCGCAATTGTTCAAAATTACCTCTCATTTTCATCTTTTGCCCGACACGCTTCAAATATTACATTAGCGACTCGTTCACTTTGCATCAATAATATATTTAATTATACTTTAAAGTCACTTATTTGAAATGTATCCACATGTATTTTTTCGAATTTTTGAACAGTAACACAGCAATGATTAGTCCGCACAAGATGCATTAACACTTACCAGTGAATTATCTAACCGGATAATTTAATTAGCACAGAACGATAATATTTGATAGTGATTTCTTTAGGAGAATGCTGTTTTAAAAAAACTATAACTGACGAATACTATTAGTTTTGTGAGTTACTTAGTACTGTGAGTTAATCAGCAGTACTGTGACACCAGGGGAGAAATTTGAAATAGTTTTTTTTGTAAAAAATGCAATGTCTTTTTTAATTAATTGCACGCGTTCGTGTGTGTTTATTAATTGCAAATGTATCTGTGTGTTTAACTTTCTAAGTGTCCAATTAGCAGTAATACATGGCATTTAATACTTTACATGTATGTGTCTGCGTTACCATAAAATTAACAATGTTACCAAATAGGTAATAGCCTATAAATTAACTTTGGTACATTTAAATCAGTACTGTTTACATTTTTAAATACAAAGTTCATATCGTTTATTTGGTAATCACAGATAGTCATATATTACAGACTAAATACTTGACGTCTCTACCTCTCTACCTCTCTCCCACTCTGTCTCCAGACAGAGTGAGAGCGGTGTGACTACACTTTTCTGCTTATATTTCCGGATATAATTTACTACAGCAATTAAAAAATCTACTATTCCTGTGACCAGCATAAGTGCGCCATCTTTTTTATACTTGTCTACGGAATGTCACAAATCGCACCTAGCATACAAGGTAGAAATACACAGGGGAAAATCATACACCAAATGGCAAATGGAAAAGGTATAGAGTAAACGTATTATAAAAAATTGAACACAATAAAAAACAAAATTTGCAAGAACGTTATAAACAATTAAGCAATAATTAACTAAATCCAAGTCAACTTGGATCATTGTAGCACCAGGAAAACAAAATAAGTAAAGTCTAAACAACAACCCTAAAAACGCACCATCAATAATATTAATAAAAGTTACAAAAAGCGTGCAGAGACGAAATAGAATGTGTGTAAAATGAAATACCGTGTATGTAGGTCAGATAGGAAAGCCAATAATTAATCGCTATTTCAATCATAACAACATTTTATAAAGTAACAATATATAGAAGCAAAGTAGCATCCCACGTTATATAAAAACGTAGAGCAATTTTTTCGATAATGCGAACAATAAACTTATGCATAAACCGATATGAAAAATGGACATATTAGACAATTTTTGGGTGATAAAAACAAGAGTTAACTGATTCCATAAAATATACAAATAAAGAATAGATAACACTATAGGCTTTTCAACTTAATAACAGATTCATAATTCAATTATTAATTCTCACACACACATCAGTTACTAAATTGATAAAGAACAATATTGCAACACAACAATGTTGTTATACGTTTCGCGTCCAGCTGGTCTCCGAGAAGGTTCTAGAATCGATCACTTAGCCTTTATAGAGCACTGTTCTTTTTTTGCCAGTTTGCAATTTACAGTCTACATTTATAAGTATTAAGTAAAGAGTTAGGGGAGCCGCGTGATTGCTCCTGTTTTGTTGCTTTCCACCGGATGGGCTGACTCGGTTGTTTTGTATCGTAAATACTGATATCATTACAAAACATTAATAACACAAATTATAACTTTGAAGTAAACATGTGTTCAATTATTTGGTATGTTAATCTCAGCTGAATTTACAGTACAGAATTTTACTTATCGTTGGCACAAAGAGCTACAGTGTTGCCAAGTGTAATCGTAACTCTTTATCCCGCTACGAAATGGTGCGTTTTCCATCTCTCACTCTCTCTATAGCATAAGTGTACATCACATATATCACATAGGCATTGTACTGTGCATTACAATAGTGTAAATTTCAAGATAATAAAAATTACGTGACATAAAAGTATACTATACTATATTATAACGTAATATTTTTCACAAATTTGAAAGAGAAAATTACACGTAGTCTACGTCTTAAACAAGTCGTAAAATAGTATTAAAAATTTAAAAATTTTGGGGGGGGGGCAGGTAAAACTTACAATGTGGCAGTTGTAGATAAGGAGTAGTATTTTATATTTTGTTTCAGAACTATATGATACAGACAACAGTTTGCCCGTAATGACGAGCTCAGAATAATTTATGCCACCTCTCTGTTATTAACTGGCATAAGTGAACGTTTTGATAACGTTAATTACATTATCCTTTACTTAACATATCGAAACATACAGTACAAATTATTGGTCGAATTCACTGTTTCATATTAGCTCATTGTTATTTAAAGTTTTAGTTATTCATACACGATAATTTCCACGCATTTACCGGAACGGCTGTTGAGTGATAAAATTGTCCTTATCTTGATTTTAAAGTTTTCATAACTCTTTATTTATTCTGGTAGTTTTCAATTCATCGAATTGCTATGAATACGTTCTCGAATTTGTTTCTGTAGTGCAGTATTGGATTCGACTTTATAGGGTTATGAATTATAAGATGTACTTGCGTACTCATTAAACCGACACACTTCTGTGTAAGTATTATTTCATAATATGTAATTACTATGGTTTTGTCGCATCTTATACACGCGTATTTGTATTTGCAAGTGATAGTCTAACAGGCAGAAGGTCTGTGCGACTTAACTGTATTGTATAAATGTACATAAACTTATTGTAACCCGGATCTTCATATTACTGTTGACATGTTTTGACCATGTCACAAACAATTCTAAATTATACAAGTTTTTGTTGAGGCCGAATAGCAAAGGAACCAAGGACTTGTAGCAAAGTTTGGCAACGTTGGGGCGCTCTCCCGTATAATCCATTGTGCCAACCATACGTGAATTATAGAGTATTCTAGTTAGTTCACAAAACCCAATTACGAACAATTACATCTCCAAATGACAAGTATACGTGATTGACGTGGGATGGACAAATTTACGTCTTGTGAATACACTTTTAGCTACACTTTTAATATGGCAAGAGGCAAAATTATAATGCTGTGTGTAACTTAAATGATATCATTATACGAGTATTATTCATAATTAAGTGAAATTATTCTGCAAAGACCTTATACTTATTATTTTTCTTTGCTCATGTTTAACGGAAAATTTATAACTCCTGATCTTTCTAATATATTTAAACTTGTAACGTCTGACAATGAAGTTGTTATACGTAAAGTAACCTAATAAATATAACTTATTTGCTGAAGTCTTATACGATTGTGAATGATATATATATATATATATATATATATATATATACGTAAGTACGAGTGTGTGTGTGTTCCAAAATGCTTTAAAACACCTGAAACACTGATATACTAATGTTGGGTTACTTAGATTGCTAAAGTGGTTAAGTGAAAGTGTACAATCATAATTGTCTGGTAAAATCGGTGGTTCATAAATTCTAAGTATAATAAACAAACATAAACACTGATACTGAACGTCAAGTGGTAATAAATGTGTTCTACATTTGTTACAATAAGCATTCATCTCACACGATGTTCAGATCAAACAAAGTTTTCTGTCAGAAGTCTAAAAGAAAAAAAAGACTGAAGTTTTAAAATTACGAAAGTCTGTTGCTAGTTTGTGTACATAATGCTCACAATCAAATGTTTACCAAAGATATATTTTGTATAATATTAACGTTAGCTATAGGTTTTGTACATAAGAAGATGTATAGTATTTTACGAATAAGATAATGTTCATTGTATATGTTATTACGACAGATGTATTTAGAAGTATAGGAATAAATACTGCATACATGTTACATGTACATAAAACGTAGATTACTTAGCAAATGTTATGACGTCACGAAATACGTGTCCTACTGTATATGTATTTGCTATTGTGTGTCTGTGTTAGCGTAAAATAATTATCGTTTCAAATAAATAAAACCTGGAAAGACGCCCGCACAATGAAACATACTTACAGAAACCAGAAACGTATTACTGGAAAATGAATGTAATTTCTTGTAAATGATTGTAACATTTTTCGGAAATAAAGTTAGATTTCATGTGATGTACGCCCAGTGTTTTACATACAGGCAGCACTCGTATCCTACCAAAAACATCTTACTATATCGTCATTCAGTTATTTCTAACAACGAAATATATTTTATGTAAACTTTTAAAATATTTAATGCTGAGTTCTTATTGAATTATAATGTAACAATGGGTTATTTTTTACTACCAAGCCAAGCAGAGTAGGCTGCCTAAACCTCTTCAGCATACACTACGCTTCAGCAAGCCACTGTTTTTCATAATGTTTTTATTCACCTAGGAGCTAAAAACCGCATGTCATGATGTTGGTCCGGAGTTGATTTTTAGGTTACCAACCAAGGTTATTAACCTGTAGTCCAGTAGTGACAAATCTTTTGTACCAATGGAGCGCATTTGTGAAAATTCGTCGTGCCATGTAAGGATTGTATTTTTTATATTATTATTATATTACGACAAACACGCGCACGCGCGCGCACTCACACACAGAAACACACACACAATGTATAAGTGTACAGGCAAAGTTTCTAGGTGTACAAGTGTATTATACATGTACAGTGTACATATTCTGTAACACGCATAAAGTATAATTGCAGATTTTAGGGTGTAATATTAACAGTTATTAAAACAATGTCTAAATTTGAACTACCACCTTTAAGCGATTGGGAATAATTTTGTAATAATTGTAATATTTTTAAATTGTTTTACTTTATTTCAGAACCCACAACGATATTAGGATTCCGATGTGGACAATTCATGTAATGGCATACTGTTTCACAGGTCCTCGAGTTACTAAACACTAGGCACGCTATATTTTATATTAAAAACTAGGAACAACATTTTTAAAATCAGGCACACTTTGTTTTACTTTACTTAGCCTAAGTTAAATTGTAATAAATAGAATCCAAGAATCTTGTTGCCACTTACGAGTGCTTCTATGTCACCACTCACTTAATTAAATCACACTTGTTCCCACATAAATTCTCTTCTTCTGCGTCTTCATATTCGTCTTTTCTTCTTCTTCTTCTTATCCTTTACCTTCTTCTTCGTATTCACTTCTTCTTATATCAGAGAGTAGGCGAATCAAAGAGAGTTCCGGTCCCAAAGGAATACACCCACTTCTCCAACGGTCCCTATGTCTTCCCATACTTTTTTGTCCCACAGGCTTGTATTGCCAAACCTACTTAGGCAACCTGCCATCTGGCATCCGACTCAGAAATCCATCTCTCTTCGTTTTCTGCTGTACGATTTCCGATATTAAAAATGTTTAACTCTTTGTGAATGTCTTAATTGTACAGTCTATTCCTTCGTCTATTGATTCACGTATACATTAAGGTTTGTTTTTAAAGTTGAAATCATTTACATAGACACATTGCTGCAGTCGAACGTTCTTTATTTTCTCTACTGTTTTACCAAAGAACCCAGGAGATTGAAATCTTTACTAAATGACATTCAGAAAGTAAACTTTATCCATAAACACTTAAATTACACATCGTTCTTTTGAATAGAGTTTTTCTGCACCTGGAAAGACGCGGGAACACATAACACCAAACAATAAAATGTTTCGGCACACCTTCAGACATACGTACCGGTTGCTTGGAAGATGTCCCAGCTCTTCTATATGAAACCAATCTGGACGGACGTCATTCACCTTGCGTATCTAGGACATGGTACCATACCACCTCATTCAGCAGGACCTCAAGTTACTTTCTGTTTAAAAATATTTAACATCATTATACGAGTTACAAGCTGGAATACGCAGGTCACCCAAAACTATTAAAACACTTCCGGCAAATGCCATAACGAAGAGACTTTTAACATTAAAATGTATGGTAGCACCCTACTCATGCATGCCGTGTATTGCCATTCACTACATAGATTTTGCTTAATGCTACTAAGTGTACTTGTAACAGATTACGAAGTACAATAAAACTAAAGTCAAATAAAGTACACACGGCAAGGAACGGGAATGAAACGTTGCTACAATCTGCTTCTCATAGATCATCGACTTAAAACAGTGTAGTAAATTATTAACAGCAGAGAGATTTACACTTAAAAATTTTATTAACTATCCATCTGCGAATATGTATACGATACATGTGAACTGCCGTCTAGATATCTGTCTTGGCACTTGCCTTTTTCTGTCTCAAACAGGGATTAACACTTAACTTACACAACCACATTAATTCCCCTAGTTATGCAGTATGGTCTGTACAGATGACATAACAAGAAAATTCCCTAGTCCATACAATAATTCTTGATGTCCTAGAAAAAATAATGTATTGTTAATTGCTAAAAATAGCAACTCACCAGACTATTTACTGTTGTAGCCTTGTTCTGCTATAAATTTTAGTGTTCGAAATCTTGGAAACGTTCATTTTGTAAATTTTGACAGGATGAGCAGTACGTTTATTTTGGCCGACGTGGCCTGGAAGTACTCTTTTGCCTACTTCGGTAACAGATATAATCGATCGTTGCTTTTATTAGGATCAGTGAGGCGGCACAAGCACGATGGTCACAGTGTTAGTGAATTGTTGGTAGTGAATTATGAAATAATTATGACTTAGATATAATGTGAGTTTCATTTAGTATACTAAAATGTGTTGGTTTTTGAGGGAGAAACATATTTATTTTATCTCTATATTGAACAATGCCGTTGTCTTTCCACAAAGCAATTCTAAGATTTTTTTACTAAATCTAAGATATTTTAATTACTAAGGTTGTTAACGAGTTTAAAACACTGTTGTTTTGCCTGTATCTGCTGGTTAAATATGTTATCCAACTCTTCTAAAAATTAACAACATTGGTTTTTGATTCATTATATTATAGCGTCGAAGTCACGTGTATAAGTATTTAATTGTAATATTTCTAAACACTCGGTTACGCACCGTCTTGTGACTTCTTTAAAACTTTCAATAACTACGCGTTTCAAGGATAAATCCTCATCATCAGGTTATATAAAATCACCAATCACTCTGGAGAAGTCGTCAAAAAAATCAAAAATTTTTACCAAACAACACAGTATGTATATCATTTAAGAACACATTATTGTAGCTCCGACCTGGTGCGCACCACTATTCGCGATCGACTAAGTGCAGTGCACCACCGGGTCGGGACGCGGCGTGAAGTGCTACAATAATGTGTCCTTAAATGACATACATACTGTGATATTTGGTAAACATTTTTGATTTTTTGACGACTTCTCCAGAGGGATTGGTGGTTTTATATAACCTGATGATGAGAATTTATCCTTGAAACGAGTAGTTATTGAAAGTTTTAAAGGAGTCACACAAGACGGTGAGTAACCAAGTGTACCACACTACGATGACGCATCCTCACTGTCTCGATCTTCTAAAAATTTGCTAAAAATGTACGAAATATACTGGTGCAATTTTCATCGTTCTTGTTGACATGGCCTTTTACTACTTTAAACTGATGTAACTGTATACGTGGAATGTGTTGCCCGTGTAATATTCTGTGATAACTGTAATGTCACTAGTTGTTCTACAAAAGTTTGGAATTTATTGTTATTTCCTGTAAACAAATTTTGGTCCCAGAATGCAAAAATACTAATTTGTCTTCGGTTTTATTGGAAGTGCGATGCCTGTTGCGTGTGGCTATACACGTTCAATGAGTGACGTGTGGCTCAATCTTTACCACTTTGTTTTGTAAACCTTTTATCTTGTATACTTCTGTGTTATTTTCAGGTGGTTCTAAGTCCACAAATAACATTTTAGCTGTTCTTTGGTTTGTGTTTGCATTTATTATCCTTCTAGCTTTCTGTTCGCAGGATTCTAGTCTTCTGTCTGTGTATTAGAGGAGTTGTGTATTAGGGTGCCAGTTGTAGTGGGTTCTCTGTATATTCTGCATATAGTGAACACAGACACAAATTCAGTATATACAGAAAACTCACTACAACTGACACACTAATACACAACTCCTCCAACCACCCATACAACACAAACTAGCTGCCTTCAGAACCATGATACACAGACTAAACAACATCCCACTACAAAGACGAACTAAACACGATAAAATATCTATCAGAAACCAACGTTTACAACAGAATAATAGTCAATAAACTCCTACAACACAAAACAAATAACAGGCAAAGACAGAAGACAACAAGTTCATAACACTAACATACATAAATAACCACACTGAAAAAATATCCCACAAATTTAAAAAAATAGGGTACAGAATCGCATACAAAACTAAAAACTAAACAGAACACAGACTATCAAAAAACACACAAAGAACAAAACAAATCTGACTTACCTGGTGTTCACAAACTAAACTGCTCAGACTGTACCAAATTCTACATAGGCCAGAGAGGACGTTGCTTCAAACAGAGATACGTTGAACACAGAAAGGTACTACACTCTACCACCGAATACACCTTTGCAAACCACCTCATTCAAGCAAACCACACTAACCCAAACGTAAACACTAACATGGAAATTTTACATGTACACACAAAAGGCCGAAAACTTGACACTCTTGAACAACTAGAAATATACAAATATACAAAACACATAAAAACGACATCCTAAACGAAGAGACACAATTCAAATCACACAAACTACTCGAACATATCACACCGCACACACACAACATCGATCTTTCAAACGACGACGCTGTCACCAATAACAAGACGGACAGCGCTTTTAGTGGCAGCCTCTGACGAAGCTTGTAATAAGCGAAAACTCGTTTAGGCTACAAGGTAAAAATTTTATATTTTCACCAATAAAAAACTTTGTGTTCCGAGTCAGTAGTATTATACTTGTAATTAGTTAATCAACGGACACGTCATGGACAACAAAATCCAAGAATAATTTTAACCTCAAGAGATGCTATCATTAAGAGACAAATTATATTAATGTTGTTACTTTGTTTTTAAAGAGCAGTTATAGACATAGATTTAGTTGTGATGAAAAAATATTTATGACATGCTTATTACTAAAAATTGTTAACAATTATTATAATAATTTCATTTCATTTGCAAAAGGTATATCAGATTTTGTTGAATCTGAAAATGTTGATTTTATGGCAGTTTCATTTGCACACCTTAGTTGTCTAACGATTTTTTTTGAGTTGTGGGCTCTTATCCCAATGGACGCCTAGAGACTAGGAACTCCCCCACAGGACTCGAAGCATACTTTTATACTCATCTAGTTGTTGTTACTATTGCTGCATATAATGTATTGTTTGTTTACAGTTGGTAATCAGCACAACAGCTGACCTCTCTAACTTATTAGCTGTAAACTAAATCTTTACAATTGATATCTCAGTAAAACGCGTCAACTCTGTTGTTCATTTCCAGGCTATTATGCCCTGATCTAATACTGTTTCGGCCCAACCATTAGAGGTTATCTTCGGTGTTAAATGATTGGAAGTTAGTAAGTGGCAAGATGTGAGCCAATTTCCACAGTACTCTGGTAAAGTTTTACATACCGCGATATGGACTTCGCCGGGATAGGCGCATTGGAGGCTAAAACCTTTTTCAGCGTGTCCATATAATTTTAATATTTCTATATCTCAACTTACTAATGTGTAACACTACTCTCGTGTACTAGGCTAGTGTCAACTCACAAACTGAAATCGCATAACATGTTTAAGAATTTAAAAGGTTTCGGAAGGTTACTAAACACAACTGTACACTTCGGCAATATTAATGACGCCGTTTATAAATATGAACTGCGTGTTGCAAACTAACTTGTAATCCTCCCGCCTAAGTGTTTTGAATACTAATAGCAGTAGCGGGATGTTCCAGGGCCGAATGGTGCTAAATTCTTTCTAATTCTAAGTTGAAAATGTTTAATTTTAACTTAGTTCAATAGTATGAGTAATAAAATTAGTATTATTTTTAACACGAATCACATTTCCTGAGCGTTTCACAATATTTATTTGTTAATATTTATGTATTTATTACCTTTTGGAGAATCAGATTAATATCAAAGAGTATATAATAGTTACTAAACACTTTACAAAAATGATGTATGTGTCAGAGAGAGAGGAATGTAACTGAAGGTCAACACTTCTGTCTCACTTAAGAAACAAATTTTCAAACAATGCTTAAATAGTAATACTAATATTAATGCATAATGGCAAGGTTGTGTGAAATCGGTTTCAAAACTGCAGCTATAAATGGAGATATTAAAAAGCTATGTTTGATCGGTTTTAATATTCTAATGTATTCCACGGCTCTTTTAATTTCAAGATGTCTAGTATCTACAGAGTTGATCGTACGTCAAGCACCTAGACTTTAATATCTAACAAATTATTATTTTTGATGCAGTTTTTAGCTAAACCACAGTTACTTTTATTATTAAAAATAGCCTTTCCAAGAGAAGGCGGCTGGTTTGACCAAGGTAAATGACTTCGCAGTCTTGGACATTGAGTTGGCACGTTCTTGTTTATTATTTATCAAAATGACCTTAGATTGCTCTTGTTTGACAACGTTGTCTATAAATTAATTTGTTTTAATAAATAGTCAACTTATGTTAACATGAGAATGTAGTTGGTGGATCAGCGTAGGTATATTAGTTAGGTATGTTATTGGTTTTTGCCTAATGGGATAAAACTGATGAATCAACAAGTTCTTTTGTTTTTTCGAATAGTTGGCCGTCAGAGGTTATTATACATTAACAAACAAATATTTTAAACACAATTATTATTTAATGATTGCAATATGTTTAACGAATTACACGTGAATATTATTAAAGTTTTATTATATGTTATCCAATTAACAATTATATATTTGTTGTATTGTAAGCCTACCTGAGAGTTCATATAACTTGGCTCCCAGATAAACAGCACTAACGACACCAACACAAAAAATGGAGAAGAATATATCTCGCAAATAAAACATATTATGTATTAAAAAAGCACCTGGCATCTAGCTTGATCTTAAGAAGCACGAAATGCAAAATTTACAAAACAATTATCAGGCCAGTGTTGACATATGCTTCAGAAACCTGGACAATGACAAAAAATAGCGAAAGACTTCTAGGATGCAGTGAAAGACGGATTCTAAGAACAATATTTAGTGTAGTAAAAGAAAATGGAATGTAGCGCAAGCGCTAAGATTATGAACTATACCATCTTTACAAAGAGCCGGACATTGTCAGGATAATCAAAATATACAGGGTAAGGTGGGTTGAACACGTAGAGAGAATGGAGGAAGGACAGCCTACGAAACATATTTTCTAGCAGAAACCAATGGGTAGTAGAACAAGGGGAAGATCCCGAAGTAGACTGGAAAGCCAGGGGACGCAATAGAAAAGAATGGAATCGACTCTTGGAGCAAGCCAAAACCCATCAAGGGTTGTGGAGCTAAGGTTGATGATGATGATGATGGGAGCCCTACCTGGTCTCTTGTTTCCAAGTTTTCCTCAATAGTATGTCAATTCAAAGACCTTTTTAAAAGTGCTCATTGCCTTTTAGCAATTAAATGTGATGAATAAGTTACATTATTACGACTATATCCTTTATACAATACTACGTTGGCATAAGCAGAAGGAGTTTGGGAGGGGGTTTAACCCATAACAAAATTCCCCATTTATCCTAACCTGAGGAATATACAGGCCAATGGATATTCTGTCGGGGAGGTGAGACGAGCGGTCCGGCCGAGAAGAACAGCCAGGCCGGAAGTGGAGTCACGGGAGACCGTCGGTTTCGCGGCGTTGCCCTACATCCATGGGGTGACGGACCGCATTGGTAGGCTGCTCAGTCGGCACGGTGTGAGGCCAATATTCAAGCCGACAAGGAAGATCCACCAGTTCTTGAGGCCGACGAAGGACGTCCGAGACCCGCTGTCATCGTGCGGTGTGTACGGAGTTCCCTGCTCATGCGGCCAGGTGTACATTGGTACCACGAAGCGCAGCGTCCGCACACGCTTGGGTGAACATAGCCGTTACTGTAGATTGGGACAGCCGGAGAAGTCTGCCGTAGCCGAGCACGCGCTCGCCAATGCCGACCATCGGATCCGCTTCGATGAGACGAAACCCTTGTCGGCGGTGAATGATTACTTCCCTCGTCTCCATATGGAGTCCGTCTTGATTCATAAGCATGCTGCGATCGCTATGAATCGGCGGTTTGCTACCAGACCTGTTGGGTTGTGCGTCGTGAGACGACCCAATGGTTTCCTAGTACCGAGCCTCCGTTAGGGGCTCCTGCCTAGTGATCCTGTCCAGACGGAATATTTATTTAATTTTTAATGGTCGTTACAACAACATGCTCGTACTAGGTCGACTAGTACAGTATTTGTCGAGGCCGTTTCCAAGATTCACCTGGACGTCTTCGGTACTTGCCAAGGAGTGGGTTTCTCTGGGTCCTCGCAGCTAGGACGTAAAATTTACTTGAAAGTCGGCTTGCGGTGTCATCCAAGGAGCGGACACCGAGTCCTCTTCTCAAGAGACGAGAAGAAAACCGATAGGGGACTTTGGCCGCTAGCCGAAGACCTCTATCGAGAACGCTTTACAACCTTCTTTTTTATGAACGGTTGCGAGGTAACCCCAGACGGGAAGAGCATAGGTAATGATCGGCAACAGATACGCGTTGACGATCAACTTACCCAGCTTGCGGGTCATAGCCTTCTTGGCAAGTATCGGAAACAGTTGTGCGAGACGAGCGGACGCTTTCTTTCGCATCGTCTCAGCGTGGGCACGCCAGGTGAGCCGACGATCAAGGTGGACACCGAGATACTTAACTTCTCTCGACCAGGGCAAGTACATTCTGCCGAGTCTCACTCGGCCTCGTGGTTCTTTCAGGCGCTTTGAGAATAGCACCGCGGAGCTCTTGGTGTCGTTGACGTCAACTTTCCAGCTTTCCGTCCACGTCGAATACGCATCGAGTGCGCGCTGGAGTCGTAGGATAGCCCTGTCAGCGTTCCGATCGGCGGTATAGACCGCCGTGTCGTCGGCAAACAGGGCCATCTGGACTCCAGGCTCTCTGGGTGCGTCGTTGACGTACACGGAGAACAGGAGAGGACCTAGCACGCTACCTTGAGGTACCCCGGCTGTAATGCGTGTCTCGGAAGAGACATGGTTGTCTATTCTCACGCAGAAAGTCCTCTCCGTCAGAAAGCTAGCAATCAAACAAAGGTAGCAATCTGGGAGCTGGATTTCCCGGAGCTTGAACAAGAGCCCGTCATGCCAGACACTATCAAAAGCCTTTTCCACATCTAGGAAACAGGCGACAGTCTGCTCTTTCCGACAGCCGGCGCCCGTGATGTATTCCACCAGTCTGATCAGCTGATGAGTGGTGGAATGCCCCACACGGAAGCCGAACTGTTCGGGGACCAGTACATCGAAATTTCGTAGATGGTCTAGTACTCTCCGTTGTACGAGACGTTCGAGAACCTTGGACGTGGCTGACAGTAGACTGATGGGCCGGAGGTTGCCGGGACGGGAAGCATCCTTTCCCTGCTTCGGGATTACTATGACCGTCGCCTTACGCCATTTCTGGGGAAAATAGGCCAGTTTTAGACACGCGTTGAACAGCGCGACCAAGAAAATTACTCCTTGCTCCGGGAGTCGAGTAAGAGAGGCGTTCGAGACGCCGTCCGGGCCAGGAGCTTTTCTCGGTACGAGTTCAACGAGCCGATCTGTGACCTCTTCCCTAGTAATGGGTTCGGGCTCCGCAGTGATCGGAAGAGACAGAAAGTCTTCCACTTCGTTCTCGACTTCTTCATCGAAGTCCCAGTCCATGGGCGGGTTAGGAGCGAACTGTCGCTCAAAACACGCGCCCAAGTACTCGGCCTTCTCCTCCGGGCGAGCCAGGATTTGACCGAAAGGTCCAGCAATGGCCGGGATGCGAGGCTGGCGCCTCTTCCCTACCAACGCCGAAGGTATCCGGTAAGGGCTACTTTCGTCCGATCCGTCCCCTGCCTGGGCCACGGCGAGTTCCCAACAGCGTCTCCGGTAGGCCTGCATTTCACGACGTAAAATGCCGGTCCCCCGGTTGTACGCTGCCTTGTCGGCCGCATCACGGGTCCGCTGCCAGCGTCTCCGGAGGCGATTTCTCTCGCAAGCGAGAGCACTCGTCTCCTCTGGGATCCGCTGCCAGTGGGGCGTGACGCCAGGCTTCATCCTGGAAGACGCGTCGATCGCAGATACGACAGCCTCGTCAAACGCGGCAATTGCCTCGTCGACTTGGCGGACGGTTTCGAGTGGTCCCGCCTCTGGCAATCGGCGACTTAACGCCGGGCCATAGCGGTCCCATTCTACCACCTTCCTGACATCTCTGCGTACGACGTGCTGGGTAGCGACGTGTATCAAGATGGGGAGATGAGTCAAATTAACAACTCCGTAATAAGAAAGAACTATCTGTTCTTCGTCAACCTTAAATGTTGAAAACCTCGGTCTAAGAACCAGAATCAGAATATACCGATATTACCAGCTGTAAATTTTCGGGTTATAATAATTATAGGCAGGATTTCCCCTGAGTAGCGATTCTTCTTCTGACGAAATCTGTGTTCTACACTGATTGGTCACTGATGAAACTAGCATACAGTAAGTTGGGAACAACTTCTTGCCATATAAATTGTATGCTGTTTGCAGCAGTTGATGACAGGCCTACTCTAAATACAGTTGACACAAACTCGCGCCCCAACGTAGTCACAATCTTCTTCATTCATTTAACTTCTAACCTCCACAATTGTCTTCGTTCACGAGACTGAAATTTCGCTTGCTCTCACGTACTATTCGTAGCTTTTAATTCGAATGGTTCATGGTATATTATCTCTTATTCTACCCCTTCTTTTGATATATCAGTGTAACAGATTCATCTCTTTGTCTTGATCTCTTATTTGATAAGACACTCTTGGTGGATATTACTTGTGATCACCATAATCTCATTATGTTACACAAGTTATTGTACTGGCCACTCTCCACCTCTCACAATACAATAGTCAGGTTTAGTTCTAGTGTTGAACAAGATAAAGTGAACATCCCCAATTTGTGTTTTCTATTAAACAAAGAAGTACAGGAGGACCTAGGAAGCGTTTGTAAAGCTAATGTATCTCTTCAGGCTCGAAACACATGAGTCGCCTAGAATCTGATAGAAAAAGAAGAAAAGAAGACCTATTAAGAGACGTGTGGATATGTTAAACCTAGAATGAGTATAAAGATGTTGTCATAAATCAACAAAGGTACCCTTATACAATAATTCAATTTAAATTTGTCCAACACACAGCAATAAATGTCACCTTATTACGTTTTGCATTAATAACACAATAATCGCTCTCCACTAAACCGCAACTATAAACTCCGAACCGCACTTATAATATCGCCAGGTCTTACTTAACGAAACTGGTCAGTTCAAAATCCAGTGCTTATGCGCACTGTAGTGATACAGCTGGCCTGAAACGTGTGAAAGCGTTACGTAATTCTCCCGCACCTGCAACAGCTTTGTGCGCTGCCGGATGTAACGTTATCTCAACGTAGAAATATATATACCACCACAGCCATAGATGGCCAATAGTTTGCAGAAGCTACTAATAACTAACTATAAATAAAGGAAACGGCTTAAATAATATATGAGCGGAAAAATCTGAAGATAATTCGACACTGCACAGCACAGGTCACTCGGTATTACTTTTTATGCGTTTTATCTCTACTAAGGTTTTGCTTAGTGCGTAAAATATATTAAGTGCTGTTTATTTCTAGTGACTTATATTTTCTGGGCTAAGAGGAGATATTTTGATTTTACGACAGATAATATACAAGTAGTTAAGGAAAATTAAAACAACGTTCATTTCATTAGGACAGTATTGGAGAACGTAAATTGGAGCAACTTACTGAGTATCCTACAAAAAGCGAAAATTAAAGAGATACAACCATTTTTAAACTTTTACGAGGATGAAATTGGGACTGTTTTTTGTAAAAGTGAGCTAGAATAAGCACTTGTTTATTAAAAAGAGCGTGAGGCAGACATACTTTGTCACGACATCTGTTGAATTTGTTATGTTCGGGAAGTAATAGACAGATTTATGAGTAAGCAAAATGTAATTCTTCCATAATAAAAATAATGAAACAATTAATTGTGTTTATTATACTTTCAGTTAGAACAAATATATGTTTCTTTGAATGAATATCAGTTTAACGGTAATAAGATAGTGTTTGAAAGTAAATCGTGGACAACAGAACAGAGAGTACCGGATATTTACTATATTTTAAAGTGTGATGCTTTAAAAAAATTAATTATGAAGACTGTTGGGAAAGGAAACGTTAAGTGTGCTGGGTTCTTTTGGCGAGTTCAACGCAATGTAGAAAGTTTCTTAATGCATATTATGAGAAGGGAAGCCTGGTTAACAGATCATTCTATTTGTTTAGAAGAATGTTTGAATTGGGTGTTAACAATTTGTTACTATTTCGTTCCCCTGCTGTACTGTTTGCGCGTAGCATTATCTACAACACCGACTAGTTACTATCTTTTATTTTTTAAATATATAAATGTTGTCCGCGGTTTAAACGTTTTAAACCCATGCTCAAAACAATCAGTAGCATAATGCTGTAACGATGATTTTTCTTAAAATTGGATAAATTTAATCATAAGCTTATTGAGTTGTTATGTGTAGGTACTTCTAGAAAAATGAATTTTAAATATAACTTAATTTGTAAAAATAAACTACATTATATCTTGTAATAGGAACTGCTAGTCCGGTTTATCGACTTCGGCTAGTAAACACGCTCTACCACTTCCTGTACAGTTTTATTTAGTACTTTAAATTGTCTATGTGTGTGTGTGTGTGTGTGTGTGTGTGTGTGTGTGTGTGTGAGCACACTAGTTAATCATAAAGTATTAACAACAATTACTTTCATACACTAATTACTAGTTGACTGGTTTTGCTGTTAATATGGCCTGTTTCTTTTACTTAAAAGTAAAGTCAAAATATACAACAACTTGAAGTAAAATTGGTTCGGTGTCTAGCAGCATAACCAATTCTTGGAAGCAACGGTGTTTATTGCTGTAAACTGGTTGGCTAATAAATATAATTTATAAGTAAATCACGTAGCGTAGGTGAGTGGTATCCTGTCCCAAGGGATGTTATTGCTCCGACGCTATGTAAATATGCAGATATTGCAAAAGCTATATCAAATTATCTCCCTATCTCACTATCTTTGCCTGTCTGTTTTCTCTCTTCGTGTTTGTGTACACGTCTGCGCAGTCACTATTTTCTTCATTGTTGTGAATCATCCTTTCAAACAAACGTTTATACGAATACGTGTCGTGAAAACAAAACGGGAAGAGAAAATTGTGTACAGAGTAAGCTAGGCATCCCTCGTCACTCGCTATCACAATACAAACAAAAGACAGGAAATATACAATATTAACTTTACTATAAATTATTGGCAAACACGAAATCGACGAGAAACAAAAACAAACACATGGAAACGTCATTATTCAGATTAAATAGATTTTTGTTTACTCATAATCACGCTGTGTTTCTTCACATGGGTGTGTGACATATAAGTAAGCAGCTATTTTGTCGACTTCAACAATCAGCTACGCACTTCCTGATTACTCTTCCCTCTGATTCTTTAATTTTCATTAATTGCCACAATTTTTGTTTTCTTTGTGTTCTTTTGTTGTTTTAATTTTCGGTACCAAAAATCGTGTTGCCGATGTTTCTCTTTGAATTTCGTCTTTGCTTAATGCGCATACAAGAGCGTACAATGGTATTTACCTGTCAATTTCCTACCCTGGATACAATAAAAATAGTTACATAGTCAGTGACTCTAAGTGTAAAGAAGCAGGTGATAATACATTAGAGGCCAGTGGAGAAAACATTGTTATTTTTACGATATTGATTGATGACTCTTTGGGCACTTGGTGAAACATATTATGCTACACTCACTTGTTGCACACACTACTAGTCACTGTGACCCCGATTAGTGCTTTCAAACGAACCCGTTCATCATTAGATCGCAACTGCTACATCCGTCCCTAACTCCACCCCCTTATATACCTGCCTCTACCGAGGGCGTCAACGTCACGCAGGTAACCCCTTGTCAACACTACTTCCTACATGTGGGTGGAACCATCAACCCATGTCTATGTTTTCTTTCCTTACCGAACCTACCTTTTCACGTTTTATTATAATATAAAATATTTCTTCATTCTCAAAATTTATCTTAATATTCATTAAATTATTCATACCTTTTCCCTTTCTTTTATAATTTCCAATTCTTCTATGAGCTTTCTTTCCGTCGTATTATTAACTACCTGTACAATATCAACATTTTCCAACGGATTATTAAATTTTTGATTTTTCTCTATAAAATGCCTAGCATAAAGAGAATTCATTGCCCTATTTCCCTCTCCTCTCTTGTGTTCTCCCAATCTACATTCAAATCGGGGGCCCGTTTCGCCCACGTACACTTTTTTACATTCTTCACAACTTAATTTATATACCCAATTCTTCTGTAAAATAGGTATTATTTCTACATTATTACTTTTTATTTTATCGAATACTGTTTTACACCTTTTTATTGCTACGTCCGCTCCATAATTCTGAAAGCACTGTACAATTTTCTTAGTCTGTGTTCCTATATACGTTACTGAGCCCAAATACTTCTTCTCCTCTTTTTTTTCTACGTCTTCTTTTTTCTTCTCAATACTTTCCATCACTTTTTCTACTATGCCCATGTTATAATTATTATTCTTCACAATTCTCTTTATCATTTTTAATTCTCTCTCTTTTCTTTCTTTACCTTTCAAACATTTCTGTGCCCTATAACAAAACGCATTTACTGCCGCCAACTTATATCTGTATGGGTGAAGAACAAAAAGATGAGAAGAAGTATTTGCGCTCAGTAACGTATATAGGAACACAGACGAAGAAAATTGTACAGTGCTTTCAGAAGTATGGAGTGGACGTAGCAATAAAAAGGTGTAAAACAGTATTCGATAAAATAAAAAATAATAATATATAAATAATACCTATTTTACAGAAGAATGGGGTATATAAATTAAGTTGCGAAGAATGTAAAAAAGTGTACGTGGGCGAAACGGGCCGCCGATTTGAATGTAGATTGGGAGAACACAAGAGAGGAGAGGGAAATAGGACAACGAATTCTCTTTATGGTAGGCATTTTATAGAGGAAAATCATAAATTTAATAATCCGTTGCAAAATGTTGATATTGTAAAGGTAGTTAATAATACGACGGAAAGAAAGCTCATAGAAGACTTGGAAATTATAAAAGAAAGGGAAAAGGTATGAATAATTTAATGAATATTAAGATAAATTTTGAGAATGAAGAAATATTTTATATTATAATAAAACGTGAAAAGGTAGGTTCGGTAAGGAAAGAAAACATAGACATGGGTTGATGGTTCCGCCCACATGTAGTGTGACGATTTAAATTGTGACTATTATAAAAAAATAAAGAAATAAAAAAAAATTTTAAGTTGCGAACAATTACCATTTAAATCTCCCAATGATAATAAAACACATGTAGGTACTAAGTGTAAATGGAAGTAGTAATTAATAAGGTCAAAGAAACGGTAAAGAAAAGACATATTGTAAATAATTATTATTGTCGCATTTAACCCTTTGCTTGTTATCAGGCGCCTACCTGTTGATACCGGACTCGACATGTTTACCGAGTCTTCTGTAATTAAAATAATATAGAAAAATAATGTTAATAATTAAAGAATCTGAAGACACAGATAGTCACGAAAACAACTAATTTAAATGATGTATTTTTATCTAGCGATAGTTTGTATAAATAAAAAAGTTTTATTTAGAGAGAGACCGGGACTATATTATCGCGGAATAAACACCCCACTATCTATTGTCCTGTACCAGTGGTAGCGTACGAAAAATCTCTCTCTCGCTATGACGACTCCAAGCAGTGCACACGCACGAGCGAAATGTTATGTGATTGGTTATTAGTTTGGATTATTTCTTATGTATTTTACTAACTGCTACAAAAGAGTGTAATATGTAACGTTAAGAGAAAGAAAAATTAAACAAACGTTGTAACAAGAAGAAATATGTGACAACCAATAGTACGAGTGTTAATAACTATAACAGCTATCTTCTCCGATTGACGACTCTTCACAACATCCTGCCTGGAGACATGAATCATCAGAATTACAACTCTAGTAGATCCGACCGATAATGCAATTCGAGACTTCTGAGAATCAACGTGTACCTGTGTAGAAGGCCCACTCTATCCTGCAGACGTTTAAGCCGTGAACAACTGAGACCAGACCTAGACGAGGACGACGCTCTTAGGATTCCCAAGATGTAACCATATGGAGGAGACTTCTACATCCCAAATTAAAGGTGACTCGATAGCACGTCTATCGAGGAATAATAATAATAGTAATTGTAACACAATACTCTCTTAAAGAGACTTTCAGAGACGATTGACTTTATAAGAATATAAAAATTTAAATCTAAGAATTTAATTGTAACTATTCAGGCTTCTTGCAATTGTAACAGTTTAGATTTTAACGTATCGTAGTATAATTAATACCATTCTTCAAATGGAATAATAATGAAACTTAAAAGTAAAAGTAAAAGTAAAAGTAAAAGTAACAGTCTTGCAAGCTAATATCTTGCTTTGAATATAATTTAAAGTTTATAGACTAAATACCAAATGGTTACCCGGATCCGGGGAAAAGCTAAATATAATTTGTTGTGATCCCACAGTCTATATAAAGCAATTTAAACAAGTTAATAATTTAATTAATAATGTAATGGGATCTGTTTTTGAGTAAATGTCATTTGTTTTATTTTAAATGTTTAATAAAGGGAAATCTTCTTGTTGCACACATATACTGAGTACATAAATCGACAGTTTTCCCTTCCATGTTTCCTTTTATATTTACTGTGTGTTGTTCTGTTTAAATTTCAGCTCGTCCCGAATAAGGCAGCCTGAAGTAATTGGCCGAACCAATTACTTTGGGTTCCCTCTGTTATAACTCAAGAGAAGAGGTTATAAATTGCGCCACTCTGCTAATTAGTTAAAATTTTGCTGCTAATTAAAAAGAAAAAAGAAATTTTGTGACTTGTGTTATTAAGCAGTAATTGTGCCTATTAACCCAGACCATAATCTGTTGATTTATTTACTCATGTACTTTAAATGTGTCTAAAATCTTAAATAAAATTAAACGATAATAGTTATTATAATAGTTTTGTAAATAGGTAATTTTAATTATTATTTAGATATAGCAATGAACATAATATTGAGCAAAAGACGCCCCGTGTATTCGATATAACATCAGGTATGTGCTTGTCAAGAGTTCATTCAACAACACGTCTGTTTGTAAACAAAATCAAACCAGTTTAATTCTTGTCCAAGCATGTGTGAGAGTGTCCTTGTCACCCTAGTGGAAAGTTGCGTTAGACAATACATCACCTCCCTCTATTGTATAAAAAAGTGTGTGACCCCTTGCCCAGTAACAAAAGATTTCAGACCTATGTTGAAAATTAAAACAAAAAAAAACAAGTAAATAATTTTATTATTAAAATGCACCACTGTTTTTGGTTTCATGTTGTGTAAATGCTTAGTGTACTTAGTGTCAATTATAAAATACTCCATTCTGTATATCGATGCACTCAGTTAGGAAATTGTATGTAAAAAGAAAGAGGCTAAGTAGCATATATGAATAATATTGACGATAGTTATAAGTGTATAAATATAAGTGTATATTTTATGTGAGATTACGCACATACTCGTATATAATTATACGTGAAAAGATTAGATTGTATTATACCAATTCATGTATGTACGTGTCAAAGTATTCAGTCTCTAGCACGTCAATTTTGCGACGATTTAAGACCTGTAGTTTTCCTGTACAAGCCTGCATAAATGTGTAATTCGTGTTTCTATTGACACGATGAGTTATGTGAACTACTGACTAAACAAAACAAGTGTACTAATTAATTTTATGGAATGATGCTTCCCGAAGTAAACAACCGAGTCCTAAACAAATGAAAAACGAAGTTTCTTAAATCTGAGTAAAGTAAATAATAAGAAATAAATGATTAGTCATTTAAAATAAAAGGTTTAATAATATCATAAATTATTATAACACGTTAGTATAATTATAATTATAAAAGTGTAACTAAACTCAGCTTGGTAACGGGCCGTAACATTGCGTACGCATCGCACACGCCACCCCTTTTGAAGCAAGCCAGTGCAAGTTAATAAGGTGTCCGTTAGCTATTGTTAAATGAAACAATAGAGATATTCTCCCTCGAGTTGACTTTTCCCCTTTGTAAGCAAAACTATGCCATTGTTTAAAACTAGTCTAACCTACTTTCCAGCGAAACAGCTGATCGCGTAAATAAAAAACTAATGCTATATTTAATTACCTCTGTTAATAAACGTTTACCATGTACTAAAGTGTGTAGGGAAATAATTGTGTAGTATAGTAAAGCGAATAATATTGTAACTTAAATTTCAAATGAATAAATGACTTAGTTAACCCTCCCTCGTTAGATAAATTATTATACCCCAAGTCCCAAAACAAAGTAAATAAAGAGTATTCTAAATAATATGGTAGTAGATAGTAAATACTTCTAGGTGCGTTTCGTAAATGCTCCAAAGTAATTAATTAATTATAAAGAAAGTAAATCAGAATAAAGAGAATAATAATTGTTTAAATAATAAGGCTAAATAATTCTTGATTTAAACTAAATGTGTGAAGTGTAGCGTAGAAGTAAGAGAAAAGAATAATAATAATACAAGTAACGTAGATTAGTAAGCACCCCAGTTGTGGTGGCCAGTTAGAAGAAATAATGCGTGTTCAGGATTGTACTAAGCAGCCACCCTCTCTATTGTATAAACGGTAGCACTCCCTAAACAATGAATGCCACCGCGTGTGAAATAAAATGCAGCGTGTAAAGTGTCCCCTTCCGCATAGTTTGTCTAGTTATTGTTAAAGAGTTAAAAGAGAAGTATCCTCGTGAAATTCCGCTTCTCTCCAAGTAACTATAATCAAGAGTGTAGTATGAGACCCTCTATGGATTATTTAAAAGTAAGTCTATGGTATATAATCAAGATAGAATTATATACCGGTGTATAATCAAGATAGAATTATATACATGTTAAGTAACGAGTCACAACGGCGCCGGCTGAAAAGGATAATGATGAGCCAAGAGAGCCAAGAGATCATTTATGAATGCTGAAAGCTAACCTGTAGTGTTAGAGTAAGCTGATGTCAGCCGGGCCACGATATTGTGAGTTGCTGAAATTAGGGAAATTAGTATTATAAGTTAGCACTGTAAGAAGTGAGATAAAGGGAATTTCACGAAAGCGAACATTTAAATGAGAACTAGATCATTTAAAGAGAATTTAAAACAAACGAACTGTGCAGTAATAATAATAAAAGAGAATAATAATAAATAATGATAATAATAAGAAATTTCACCCTGTACTCCCCAAGCATACTCTCGGGACGTATCTAACCAAATTTTCCGGAGTCGGTGTTGGTTAAGATGCGGAGTATGTGACGATTTAAATTGTGACAATTATAAAAAAATAAAGAAATAAAAAAAAATTTTAAGTTGCGAACAATTACCATTTAAATCTCCCAATGATAATAAAAAACATGTAGGTACTAAGTGTAAATGGAAGTAGTAATTAATAAGGTCAAAGAAACGGTAAAGAAAAGACATATTGTAAATAATTATTATTGTCGCATTTAACCCTTTGCTTGTTATCAGGCGCCTACCTGTTGATACCGGACTCGACATGTTTACCGAGTCTTCTGTAATTAAAATAATATAGAAAAATAATGTTAATAATTAAAGAATCTGAAGACACAGATAGTCACGAAAACAACTAATTTAAATGATGTATTTTTATCTAGCGATAGTTTGTATAAATAAAAAAGTTTTATTTAGAGAGAGACCGGGACTATATTATCGCGGAATAAACACCCCACTATCTATTGTCCTGTACCAGTGGTAGCGTACGAAAAATCTCTCTCTCGCTATGACGACTCCAAGCAGTGCACACGCACGAGCGAAATGTTATGTGATTGGTTATTAGTTTGGATTAATTCTTATGTATTTTACTAACTGCTACAAAAGAGTGTAATATGTAACGTTAAGAGAAAGAAAAATTAAACAAACGTTGTAACAAGAAGAAATATGTGACAACCAATAGTACGAGTGTTAATAACTATAACAGCTATCTTCTCCGATTGACGACTCTTCACAACATCCTGCCTGGAGACATGAATCATCAGAATTACAACTCTAGTAGATCCGACCGATAATGCAATTCGAGACTTCTGAGAATCAACGTGTACCTGTGTAGAAGGCCCACTCTATCCTGCAGACGTTTAAGCCGTGAACAACTGAGACCAGACCTAGACGAGGACGACGCTCTTAGGATTCCCAAGATGTAACCATATGGAGGAGACTTCTACATCCCAAATTAAAGGTGACTCGATAGCACGTCTATCGAGGAATAATAATAATAGTAATTGTAACACAATACTCTCTTAAAGAGACTTTCAGAGACGATTGACTTTATAAGAATATAAAAATTTAAATCTAAGAATTTAATTGTAACTATTCAGGCTTCTTGCAATTGTAACAGTTTAGATTTTAACGTATCGTAGTATAATTAATACCATTCTTCAAATGGAATAATAATGAAACTTAAAAGTAAAAGTAAAAGTAAAAGTAAAAGTAACAGTCTTGCAAGCTAATATCTTGCTTTGAATATAATTTAAAGTTTATAGACTAAATACCAAATGGTTACCCGGATCCGGGGAAAAGCTAAATATAATTTGTTGTGATCCCACAGTCTATATAAAGCAATTTAAACAAGTTAATAATTTAATTAATAATGTAATGGGATCTGTTTTTGAGTAAATGTCATTTGTTTTATTTTAAATGTTTAATAAAGGGAAATCTTCTTGTTGCACACATATACTGAGTACATAAATCGACAGTTTTCCCTTCCATGTTTCCTTTTATATTTACTGTGTGTTGTTCTGTTTAAATTTCAGCTCGTCCCGAATAAGGCAGCCTGAAGTAATTGGCCGAACCAATTACTTTGAGTTCCCTCTGTTATAACTCAAGAGAAGAGGTTATAGTAGGAAGTAGTGTTGACAAGGGGTTACCTGCGTGACGTTGACGCCCTCGGTAGAGGCAGGTATATAAGGGGGTGGAGTTAGGGACGGATGTGGCAGTTACGATCTGATGATGAACGGGTTCGTTCGAAAGCGCTAATCGGGGTCACAGTGACTAGTGGTGTGTGGAACAAGTGAGTGTAGCATAAATTTATTTAACCACTAATAAAATTTATAGTTGAAACATATTAGTACAAAGGTTTTTAAAAAACATACAAACACTTGGAAATTTTCACAGTTTATTATTTACCTCTGACAGGAGAACAGCTTAATAAGCTGAAACAGCTGTCAGACGTAAATAATAAACTATAAAACTTACCAAGTCTTAGTATGATTTTTAGAAACATTTGCATTGTTACTTTTTATTGTTGCATAACCACATTGTGCAGGTTCCTAAAGGAAAACCTCTATTCTTAAAGGTTAATCCTGAATGATAGCAAGTTATGCTGAAAAGACCCCTTCAGTCTAGGCTAGGGCATCTATATGCTTTTCATTGTCAACCATTTCGTAAAAAAAGATTGTTTTTTTAATTATGAAAACGGATAATCTGATTTAATTTAAGGAATGTAAGCAATAAACACATTTTCTAACGTTACATTTGAGGATAGAAGATGCCCTCTGACACCGCTCCGAAATGTATTTAAACAAATTAATTTAAGATGTGCGCGTATATATTCATACGTGTATATATTTTCCAATCTTCTTCTCATAGCCAGAGAGACCTGTACTGTTTAACCTCTAAATTTGGATGCTCTTCTAGTCACTGCAGGTAGCTCGTGGAGATTCTCTGAGTTTGTCTTCTGTGCCTGAGTTGGCGTCAATTTGTCTGTTGCTTACATACAGACACATTAAGTATCGTTGTCTTGATATTCTTGACTCAAGTCTTTTACAAACAGAAATAACACTGTTGAACACCACTAGAGAAAATTTTTTCCGATTAGCGCTTTGAAGCTTTACAGCTCATCATCAGATCGGAAATATTATCAGATTCATATTTCCGATCTGATGATGAGCTGTAAAGATTGAAAGAGCTAATGGAAAAAATGTTTTATAGTGGTGTCCAACAGTGTTATTTCTGTTTGTGATTATAACCACTAACACAACTTTATTAATGAAATAAAGTGTTTTACATTGGTCAGTTCCACTGTAGAATCCCCGAGTTGAATTCCATATCTTGTGTTCAATTGCATATATATACTTGTTACAAAAAGCGTTTGTTTTCCGTATTAAACTGCAATTAGCTTCCAAAAAACCAGCTCACTTCGCAAAGTTTTCAATTTACTTGCAGTTATGTGGGGTCATGAAACGTTATTCCAAAGCGTTTCGCTCTAATTTAAGTGTAGTTGAGTCGTAAACAAAGTGAACTAAAGGTGTAAACTTCTTTGTAATAAGCTTTAAAGATTGAGCTAAGTATTTCATAAAACTTTTCAGTTGTAAAGTAATACCAATTAATCGTGTTTTACTGCCTATAGGACAATGAAGCTACTTTCGTTCTATAATATAAAATTATGCCGGTAATCAATAGCGTAATGTTTAAATATTATTCGTCTAATAACGACATATTTCATGTGTTTGTTTGTGGAAAATTACTACGTTTCTCGTGTTCTAGTAACCTTCAGTGTCCTACTGAGTCACACATTTGAAATCAAAATTCGGCTTGAAGGAAAATTGAACCATTCTTTAAAGGATTAAAGTATAAAAATGAAAGTGAAGATACAAATACAGTTTTTTATTGTCAACACAGTAAGTTGATTGACGTAAAAGTATAAAATCTTATCTGTGTTTGTATGTATCGAAGTTCTTGGTCCATTACCACGTGCGTCTCGGGGTATGAGAAATCTGGTTGTGTGTACTGATGCTTTCACAAGAATGTAAGTCTGTATGCCATAGGTAGACCCACGACGGATGCTGTACTTATATAATTTTGGAAAAATACATCCCTAAGTATGGCCATGTCAAGAAGATCCTATCCGATCAAGGCAACAAAATTCCAAAATAAGAAATGGAAAGCTGAGTTGGAGAAGAGGAACTTACAAGCTGTATTGACAGTAGTATATACTTGGAAACGCCGGGACAAGGTCATCCCCCTCCCCCTGACCAAATGCCACACCGCCAAATACCGTTAGGTCATTTACACCCCACAACTTTATCAAAACAAACATACGTCATCAGGTCATCGACCCCTTTTAAACAAACATACGTCACCGGGGTCATCATCCCCTTACATCATCGGTTCAACGTAACAACATATACGTCAAGTATCGTGTACGTCATCGCATCATAAACGTAACGTATACGTCATCACACGCGTTGTCCACGTGATCGTAGCATAATTTTATTTGTTGCATAGTTGTTGCAACATAGACCGTTTCATCATAGTGATTTACCTTGAAACACACTATCCGTATACTTGGAAAATTACATAATTACCTTGAATGCACATGTTGTCGATTAGACATTATATTTTTCCTAGTAACAACCGCTTTTCCGGTACGACTAACCTTGAGAATATCCACTACTTAAGTACGATGATTGTATATATATTCATTCTATCGTAAAAATGTGTGCTGATCGCTCCTTTTTCGAACACAAAAAACGTTTAAATCATAGAAATAAAAATATAGTGAATAATTTATATGAAACACAGATATCCGGTGTTTTTTATTTCAATTTTTGCTATTGTCGGCTCGGTCGATTTCATAAACATAAAATAGAAGAGTATTATTGTTTATTATTGGTGTTAAACGATCTTTTGAAGAAAACTAGTCAAATTGGCGTTTACAGTCTACTCTTAACAACAATAAAAACAAAGATAAGGAATATGAATTGTGGCAGTTACATCTTTCTTATTGTACTCGCAGTGCTCAACTAGAAGAGGCTAATCTATCCGTTTGGAGAACAACTAATCGTTTGTTGAATACCGAATGTATTCACACCAACCGATGTAATTTTTATGAAGAGCCAGAGACTCATGAAAGTGTTGACTACTATGCACCGCTTAATCCTTATTCCGGACTTGTAGGTATTCTATTCATTTAATATCATTAGTTTTTACTCTATTTAAAAAATTAGAATGAATTCAATCAGTTGTGATGATAGTACCCCCGCAACTCAATGGTGTCTATCTTATTTAATGGTTATTATTGTTTTGAGGAAATCTGCAAAATAGTGATAAACAGATTTCCTGATGTCGACATTATTCTAAGAAATAACATTGAAAAGACAATCATTTTTATGCGTGCAGATGTAAACTTTACTCGTCGACAATTACGTGAAAGATTAGTAGGATATTCACGTCAATTACTAATTAGTCCTCCCCCTTAATTTAAGAAATTCTAATCGATTAAAAAAGCTTATTTTCAGAAACAATATTTTTTCATTAAACAGTTTGTCTACAAGCTTCGTCAGGACAACATCAGTCTTAACTATATATTTACAATGGATTTCAACAGTCATGATTGTTGTCTACATTATGAACCAACATTTAGTGAGCAACTAACTTATACAGATCTTTGTTTCATGCTTGCAGTAGAATTTTATGATTCTCAAATAATAACCAGCAGCATTCATTCAACAATTAGAATTATTTCGCCATGTGCTATCAGTTTGGAGAGATTGTAGGATAAACTGAATAACTGGTACGATGTGATTGTAACAAATTCTTATTCTGATGAGATATGTGCCATAATTTAAGCAGTGTAACAATGTATTTTTTGTATATTGATTAAATACAATTTTTCAGATGAGTCAGGTGTTTTTTCCTTTAATATACCTTACTTTTCTTTTTTCTTTTATTTCATTATATGAATTAGAGGATGGCAGATATAAGAAAACATATCTCTTATGAATTACATAAGCCGGCTCGTAGAAATTTTAAATTCGTAATGTTGAGTTGAAAGGTATTAATGATTTATACCAAGGCGACTTTGTAGAAATGATTCCGTTTGCAAAGTTGAATAAGGGTTTTTAAATATATACTAACTATGATTAATTCTTTTTCAAAAATCGCGTTCGCCGTTCCTCTGAAAACAAAAACAGCATCTGAAATTGTAAAAGCTCTTACACCAATATTAAAATCTAATAAAATGAAACATTTTCAAACGGATCAAGGTAAAGAATGGATTAATTCATCAGTGAAAAAGTTACTACAGAATTACAATATAAATCATTATTGAACTTTTTCGGAAAAGAAAGCGTCGATTGTTGAACGTTTAAATCGTACATTAAAAAATTTAATGTAGAGAAAAATGACAGAATTAGGGAGTTATGTATGGGTGAGTATATTACCGGATTTGATTAAATTGTATAATAATACACCTCATAGAACTATTGGAATGAAACCGATTGACGTAAACATGAGTAACGAAAAAGTCATATTAAACAAGATACATTCAAAATTAATACAAAATCGAAAGTTAAAACCTTCAAAATTTAAATCTGGTAATAGATTAAGAATCAGTAAATTTAAGAAAACGTTCACTAAGGGCTACTTACCTAATTGGACTAACAAATGTTTTACTGTTTACAAAATTAAAGCTACTAACCCAAAATCATATAATTTATATTAAAAGATGATAAAGGTAATATTTTATCCGGCGGTTTCTATGAGCAGGAAGTTAGTAAAACTAAATTTTGAGATGTATGTTTGATTGAAAAAGTATTGAGACGCAAAGGAGATAAATTACTTGTGCGATGGAAAGCTTATGATAAATCTTATGATAGCTGTGTTGATAAAAGTACTGTAATATAAAGCTTAACAAAAAACTGAAATCTTTATTAATGGAGTTTGTGCGTCAGAGGAAATGGTTGCGAATTCGTAACTTCGATAAAATAGTTTGTAACGATAAAGTAATGGAAAATATAAAACATGGTGATTTATTACCTGATAATATTAGATGTATAATATCAGGACCGTCGGCGTCGCGAAAACCAATTTAATGTTTAACCTATTATTTGATATTAATGGATTATATTTTCAAAATGTTTATGTGTTTTCAAAATCGTTATATCAACCAAAATACGTTTTTCTAGAAAAAGTGTTATCTGAAATTCCAATGATTGGATACTATACGTTTAATGAAAATGAGCAAGTTATCCATCCCAAAGATGTTAAGCCGAATTCTGTTATGATATTTAATGATATTGCGTGTGAACTTCAGAATAATATCACACATTATTTTACAATGGGTAGACACAATGGGTAGATGTTTTTTATTTATGTCAAATTTACAGTAAAGTTCCAAAACAACTAGTTCGTTATAACACCAATGTAAGAATCATATTTTCTCAAGATGAGCTTAATCTAAAACATATTTATAGCGATCATGTTAATACAGACATGGAATTTGATAAGTTTAAAGAAATATGTTGTAAAGCATGGAATTCGAGCAAAAAAGGTTTTCTTGTTATAAACAAAGAAGATGATATAAATTGCGGGCGTTATCGTATTGGTTTTGATAGCTATATTAATAATATTTCAACAAAAATTTAGTTATTACTCAGGATGGCGTCGAAGGTGAATGAACGTGAAAATCTTGTTAAAGAAATTAGCAAGATATAGAAAAATATACGTCAAAAACATTATGCTTTAACACAGGATATTATGAATGTAGAACAACACATGGAAAAATCATTGAAACCCATTTCAGAACCTTTAAAACTGTTAATAGAGAAAGAGGAAAAACCAAAGGCTATAGAGAAAAATATAAATGATAGTCAAGATATAGAAATGGATGATATAGAACAACGAATGAAGAATAGAAGATCGCATGAAGATTCGGTACACCATGAAAGCGAAAAAATAAAACGATCTGAGTAATAGAAGAACCTAATAACGATTCTGTTATGTTCACCGAGGAAATACCGATAGTGAACGAGGAAACTGTTTATGAATCTCCACCATCAGTACAAGAAGCTTTGTCAAAATCAGATGAACGAATACGTGTTGATTACATTGATAATCTTTTTAAAGGAAATCTCGTACAACGTTATATGCACACATTTTTTAACGATGTAAAACATGAAATCGATCATGTTTTTGGACCATATTATAATGATAATGAAATATTAATGGTCGGAAAAGAACCCATCACGTTTGACGATGATGATACTATAATTAATAATAACACATACGGAGGAACGCCGGGGTTATACGAACTTCTTTTTATGAAAAACCCGGATAGTTACACTTATACACAAGAGGATTTACAATCATATACGGATATACTAAAAAACAACTAAAGCTCATATTCATTTACCGTCGGGACGAATAAAAAGTAGTAAAAGCGCAAATTATAATAAAATAATTAAACCAGCCCTTAAATCATTTGTGTAAATTACAACAATACTAGTGGGACCATATGGACGGTCGTGGTATGATGAAAGTAACTAATACTAAACCAAACTATATTTTTTGGGACAATGTAAACGAACTTTGTGATAGATTACGATTGTTGATAGCATCACAAAATGCGGGTCATACAGGTCACGATAATGAAATATTATCTATTATTGAGGAATTACACGGAGCTGGTATAATAAATAAGAGTGCACCAATGGTTAGATACACATTTGGAAAATGAGTGTTGATAAATTCGGACATCACAGCACCTCCTCAAAACTAAAAGTTATTCGCGGTCCTCGAGGAGAAGGTTTTAGTCTTACAGAAGAGGGAAATTATAATATTCACAACAAAAGACTTTGTAACGTTAGTGACCCGAAATCACCTCTAGATGCGGTAAATAAATCACACTTAGATAAACGATTAATTATTAATTCAGAAAATAGTTTATCTTTTAATGGATACCGATTGACAGAAACAGAACAACCTATCAACGAACAGGATGCTGTAAATTTAAAATATATGAAAGAAAATACTCTTATATTAGACAAAGACGGGTTTAACGCTAATGATAACTTTAAACGAGGAATAAAAATACCTGAGGAACAGTCGCATGTTGCTAATAAAACGTATGTTGATAATAAATTACCAGTTTTTGAAAGTGGCGAGTATGATTTTCAACAAACAAGATTAATTAACATTAATGATCCAATAAATAGTAACGATTGTGGAAATAAAAGAACTATGATCAAAACGATGACCCAATATAAACACGATTTAGAAAGTTATTGTAATGATAAAATCCATTATGCAAAAAATAAATATGGATAAGATTTTAAAAACTTAAAATTAATTAATATAGGTAAACCTCTAAACGCAACCGATGCTGTAAACAAGGAGACATTAATTCACGTGATGGATACTTATAAGGAAGATTTAAAAATGAATTTACCAGAAAAATTCATTATAAAACTGAAAAAGGGTTGGATTTTAACCCTATTAAATCTTATTTTATTTAATCTTATTTAAAGATTAAATAATATAGGTAGACCGGATAATGAAAATGATGCTGTAAGTGTACGTTATCTTCTCGATATATTAAGTACAATTGATGAAAAAATTCTATCAATTTTGTACAGAATATATATTGAATTAACAAAACTAAAGATGAGCGGGTTAAAAATATTGATGAATTTAAGAAAATGCTGATATCATAATATTCGTTTCCGCTTTATGAAAAATGGACATACACTACAAATTAATTTTCTGTAAAAAGAACGTGATTATATATTAGAGAATAATATAAAAGAATGTGTATTTAATGTTAAAACATCATAAATGTGTGTGTATTCAAAGAAAATAGAAGGTAGTGGTTTACTAAGTGATATAGCCGGAACCGTTATAAATAAATCAATCGATTTATTACCAGTAGAGCTACATATACCAGGTTTTCAATATTGCGGTCCCTGTACAAAACTATCAAAACGGTTACAAAGGGGTGCCCCTGGTGTTAATAAACTTGATCAAGCTTGTAAAGAACACGATATTGCATATTCGAAGTATTCGGATAGTACAAATCGTGCAGTAGCCGATCGTCGATCAGCGGAGAGAGCTTGGGAACGTGTAAAACCAAGCTATTTTTTCGATCGGGGAAAAAGCAGCGGTTTGGGCTGTAAGAAACATAATGAAAGCAAAAAGTAAATTTAGGGGTGGAATGAAGAAAAAGAATAAAGGAAGAAAAAATCCGTTTCCTGTAAAATAATATCATCTCTCTTAAAATGTATTATACAAGGAAAGGGATTATATTTAAAACCTTATAAACAAACGGGGGAAGGTATAAAAAAAATTAAAAAAGAAGGAAAAGCAAAAAACGTTAATGGAAATAATTAAGACATTCCTATCCACCCAATGTCAGCTGGTTAATTACTAAAATACGCTAATCTTTTAAAAATCCCAAATTTTAGAGGAGTGTTTATGCGTGATACTTTACCAAACAGAATTTGGTATAGCGAGACAGGAGTTGTTAATTTAGATAGAATTTTTGGTAACGGAACACATTGGGTTTGCTATTCAAAATATGGGAAGTATATATGTTATTTCGACAGCTATAGTAATCTCGGACCACTCCTAGAGTTAGTCGATTTTTTAATACATCCTCACACAACCGCTTTATATTGTTAATAATTATGAGTGTAGACAGAATATGGACACAGTTATTTGCGGACAAGTGTGGTTGATGTTTCTCTGCAATGTTCTGTTTAAGTGGTAGAAGTTCTGCTTTGAGCTGTGATATTTTTCCATCGCTCGAACTCGATGGAAAATACAAGTGGGAAATTGCTTTAATAGATCTAATGACATATAATTCAATTCCAAATATAGAAGAGAATGTTAATAACGTGATGATGATGAAGTATGGTGATGAAGTATGATGTATTATGGTGATGATGAACAAATTAAATTACCAACAGGTTCCTATGAAATTGAGGATATTAACAGATATATAAGCAATTACCTTGAAAAAGAAAAGAAAAATAATATTAAACAGTTTTAATATTATGTGATGTTTTTGTAAATTTTCGCAACAATCGACGCTTTCCTTTCCGAAAAAGTTGAATAATGATTTACATTGTAATTCTGTAGTAAATTTTTCACTGATGAATTAAACCATTCTTTACCTTGATCGGTTTGAAAATGTTTCATTTTATTAGATTTCAATATTGGTGTAAGAGCTTTTACAATTTCAGATGCTGTTTTTGTTATCAGAGGAACGGCGAAAGCGATTTTTGAAAGAAAAGTTAATCATAGTTAGTATTTTGCGACAGATTAGTTTTGCTAAATTTTTATGTATTGCTAAATTGGGATGACCCACACTTTGTAGCGATAACTTATCTGCAACAGGTGTATCTGTAATAATAACTCTATGTAACTTATAACGGTATTTCAAATTTATTTAGTAATAATGAAATTGTGCGCAAGGCACTTGATTCGACTTAAAAACATTCATTATTGTTTCGTTACTATGCCGTAAGGCTTACGCTGTATAGGCCTACATCCTTACTGACTAAATATTCTATTCTAATTATTACTTTATTAAAAATATCATTTCCTGACTACTCAGTCAATTAGTGTGCTTCTAAATATGAATGCTTAAATATCTTTTTAGATATTGTAACGAAATTCAAAATATTAATAGCTACTGAATTTATCTTTCTTTTTCAGTACTGCTTTATAAAACTCAAATTTTTACTTAAATGCTTTGCATTCTTTTCATTTCAATACTAATTTGAGCTCTTGTTTACGTTAATCTTACTTCAATAATATCTACCATTTTAACTCTCTGTTTACAAGAAACATTGGCCCTTAACTTTAAAGTAAAACAATATGTCTTTAATTGTCTTTGAGTTAATTGTTCGACTAAGAGATAAATAAGTTGTTTATCACCTTATTGTTGTCAATCATACTCAATCGCAATCGATCCATCTGTAATCGTCCTCGTCTCGAACTCCAGCATCAATTCCTCTTGTCCAGCGTCGCTTCCAGACTTCAGTAACGTTCCTCTTGTCCAGCGCAGCCGCTCTAGACTCCAGTACCATTCCTCTTCTCCAGCGTAGTCGCCTCTAGACTCCAGCGTCGTCTCGCTCTCTGGAACTAAGTCGTGAGCTCTCTCGCTCTCCGGAACTTTATGTTACTTCTTCTCGTGCTGTTCCGGACGTCAGTTGATCATCTTATATGGATTTTCTTCTCGTGTAATTCTGTTACTATTTAAAAGTGATTGTATTTACAACTTATTTACATAGTTGTATGTAACTGGAAGAACGAAACTATTTACAAAAAAATAAATACGCCGTGCGTACGGACAGAAGCTCCCGCCGCAACTGTGGGTGACAAAAGAGATACAGCAGTAGCGTGTGTGTCCTATTTATACCCACGCCTTGGTTAACACCTGCAGTTGTACGAAATCGACATGTCTGAAATTGTCTCTGGGATTTGTTCCCCCACTCCTCGTCAATTTCGCTATTTCTTATATTTCTGCGAATTGCAGAGTCCTGTGAGTATACTCTTATACCCATCTTATAACTATTTTCATTACACATGTTCACTGTACTTTTGGACATTGTAACTTAACCCTTGCGATCTGTACCAGCTTATTTCACAACGGCGTGTCCCTTTCACGTGGTTTTCGTACACAGTATGTAGTTAATTTTAATTTTATTACATTTTGTTGTGTCTTTGGATCCTTATCTTTAGTTTATGAATAAATACGGAAAAACAGTAATTACGTAATTATTCATACTGGGGTGGCAAAGTCGCCTGCATAGACCTGCGTCACACACAAATTCAAAATACTCTTGTACATAATCTCAGTTACATCTGTGTGTGTGTGGACAAGTCGATTCAGGTCGAAACACCTGTCCATATTTTTGTCTGAGCCAAGATTGCAATCACTGACATGCTTACTTCTAATACGTTATTAATTATTTTACAATTTATTATGTATATTTAAATTTGTATATGCAATGCTCAGTACAGCACTTATCTGTACTGTCGCATTATTCCCTTGCTTGGTAACAAAAAATTTAATAAATTTATTTATTAAATTTTTGTTATTACTAGGCAGTCACCTTCTTCTCTTTTATATATATACATATATTTTTTATTTTTTTTTTATTTTTACAATTGTTTGAAAAAAAAAACAAATAATAAAGAATAGTATACGTCATTTCACCCTTAATTGGAGTGTACACAATACGTCTTCCCTCCCCTCTTCACGCGCTCACTGCTCCTGACCTTGTAGGGTGGCTTCAACAATAGCTGATCTGACTTGTTTCATTGACCTCATTACTTTTATATGTAGAACTTCCTAAATGACGTTGCGTGGAATTTACCAATTTCTTTCTTCTTTACCTCATCATATACGATGAATGTGTGTCGTCCTACTCGCTGTGTTAACGTATACGGTCCATTATAAAGTCTGAAGAATTTCTTCGCCGTATTCTCGCTTCTTTTCCCAACAGGATTTGCTTTGAGTAGTACAATCTCTCCTACATTAAATTGTTGTAGTTTGTGAGTTAGATTAAATCTTTCTATTCGTTTGTTACCTCTTGCAATTATTCGTTGTTTCGCATACTCAACTTTCACACTTAATGGTACATGAACATTAAAATTTGTAGGCTTATTAATGTAATTCTTCCAGAATCTGGTTGGCATTCTATCTTCTTCCAACTCTATTGGAGTATACCTGGTTGCTTCACTATAATTTTCATTGATCGCTTTTTCAAAGAATGGTAAATATTCTGCCCATTTATTATGTTGGTTATGGCAGTATATTCTTAAATATTTACCTAATTCTTTGTTTACTCTTTCTGCAAGATTTCCTTGAGGATGTCGAATGGATGTAAGTACAGGTTGTCTTTCATTTTCTTTCAAAGTTTTCTCCCACATTTCACTTTGGAATTGTACACCCTGGTCACAGAGTATCTTCTTCATCTTTCCATACGTTGGGATATACTTCTGCAACAGTATCTTAAGAACAACCTTAGTTGTGGGTCGCATAATTGGATACAGTCGAACTGCTTTGAAAAACACATCGATACATACCAATATGTGCTTCACTCCCCGACTTGATCGCGGAAGCGGTCCCAAAAAGTCTACTGCAATTAGCTCCCTCTTGTTTTCTTTGTGTATACTTTGCATCTCCACATACGTGTGTAGATTTGGTCTTTTAGCTGTTTTACACTCGTAACATCTCTTCACCTCATTTCTTGATTTTTCTAAACATATTAGTAATTGTGAAATCTTCTCGCAGACTCAAATAGCATTTCAAAGTTGCTGCATGTGCTGGTCGGATCAATTTATCCAACATTTCGTTTGTTAATACTATTTTCCAATCTTGTTTTATTAATTAAAACAGAACTCCATTATGTACCTTGTAGTGATCTGGTAGTGTGACGATTTAATATGTTTAAATAGCACAAAATAAAAAAGAGGTAAAAATAGTATAATCTTAAATGAAACTACATAATTTCTCTCCATATGAAATAAATAAAAAACTAAAAAATTTTTTAACAAATAAATATGTAAACCACCTCCTGTTTCATCAGCGAGTAATAAATTATAGAGAGACTTAATAAACCAGCAATTTAAAATAAGTAAAAATAATAATTAATAACTTAAGAACTATTTCTCGCGCAGGTAAATAACAACACGCGCGGATACCCACTTTGCTAAGACAGCGGTGCGCCCCCGAAATTAGTTGTAAATCAGACTCCGCAGCGAGAACAGTACAGTTGAAAATGTAGGCAGTAACTACAAAATTATAGAGAATGAAAGAATATGTCGTTCACTCTCTTAGTTTCTTTAAGCTAATGCTTAGTAAAGCTGATAGCAATAATTATCAGTAATTTCAATACGTTTAACATCTTTGATACGTTTTAAGTGTGTGTTTATGACATCTCTGCAGTTGATTTAATATCACGTCAACGTGCTAGAGATCACAGTATATGTGACAGTTTAACTATAAGGTAAAAGTGCGGAAAACCGAAGTAAGTGAGTTCGTAGAGGGAAATTGAGAGTTCTGGCTCACAAAGGAATGCCGCCTTTCTTAAAAAACACTAAAAAACATGATCTAAGAGATGACGCCGCCACCGCTGGACCCGCAGCATCCCGATGGACCACAGCACCGCGAATTTCCGCGAATAAATTTTTTTATTTTTTTAATTTGGTTTTTTTATTTTTTTAATTAAATTGATTTGGTGGGATGAGGTTCAATGGACCACCAGCATCCGTGAATATACTTTTTTATTTTTTTAAGAAAGCTGATTTGCATATCAGTGGGTGGTGTTGGGCGGGAGGTTGTTTTTTTTTATTTCATATCAGTGGGTGGGGGGTGGTTCCAACTCGAAGCATTATAGTGTATACTAAAATATATGATCAGGTGTACCAACCTTTGCATGAGTTCAAATTTGTTGTGTGTTATAATGTATATTAAATCTATATGATCAGGTGTACCAACCTCTGTAGTATTATTATAGTGTATAGATATTTTATATGAGCAGGTTTGTCAACATTTTCTGTGGCGGGGGGAGGGAAATTCAAATATGTGTTATATTGTGTATGTATAGAGCAGATCTGTCAACATTTTTTTCTCTTCTGTGGTGGGAAATTCAAACTATATGATCATAATTGGTACTCTCTCTCGCTCTCTCACACGGTGTGTATGTCTCTCTCTCTCTCTCTCTCGTTGTCAAACGTTATGCTCACCGGCATTATAGTGTATATTAAAATATATGATTAGGTGTACCAACCTTTACATGAGTTCAAATTTGTCGCGTGTTATAATGTATATTAAATCTATATGATCAGATGTACCAACCTCTGTATTATTCGTCCTCTCTCTCTCTCTCCCTCTCTCTCTCTCTCACACGTTGTGTATGTCTCTCTCGTTGTCAAACGTTATGCTCAAACTGTGGTCAGTACCGAGCGCATGTATATGAAATTAGAAAGTTTATTCGACAAATATTAACGTCCTCTCTCTCTCTCTCACACTCTCACTTGTTTCAACTGTGTCAACAAATAGTAACGTCCTCTCTCTCTCTCTCTCTCTCTCTCTCTCTCTCTCTCTCTCTCTCTCTCTCTCTCTCTCTCTCTCTCTCTCTCTCTCACTCTCACACGTTTCAACTATGCAAGGTTTCATACCCTTTCTCCTGTCTCCCTCTCGTACATTGAGTAGTCGGTGTGATGAATAAATAATTTTAGCACTATCTCTCTCTTTCGTTGTCAAAACGTCGTCTTCATTTTCAATGTATTAAATAATTAATTAATGCAGTCAGTGTGATTGATCCTTGTTAGAAATATATATATTTGGCGTCAATGAACTACTTACCTGTTATGTTGTTACAGATGACAAATCCATACGTTAACGGCTTAGCAATCTGGTACAATACTTCTGTTTTAAGGTTGCAGTTTACACACATAGGTTCAGTAGTGTATAGCGAAATAAATTAAAATTATACACACACATGAAAACGGCGGCTGAAATTCATACAAATCTTCTGATGTAACAGTTCACAAAAAATAAATTAATTGTACACATGTTCAGAGGTGTAGAGTGAAATAAAATAAAGTCATAATTTGTTTAAATGATTAAATATATTTTAACATTCACAATATAAAATTCACAATTAAATAAATACATTAGAAATTGATATTTTTCGAAAGTTTATATATAATTGTGTGTCGTACTTGTAGAAGAAGCAACCTGCAACATAACAATACAACAACAACATTAAAATCATGTTAAATATCACACACACAGATGCACACGCAACGCGCGAACATACAGACGCATACGCAACGTAATCACACACACATACATACGCATACGCAACGTAACCAAACACGCAACGCGCCCACACACAGACGCAAACGCAACGTACACACGTTTGGGTTACACCACACGTGCACGCACACACACACACAGACATACACGCACACATACGCAACGCGCCCACACACAGACGCAAACACAACGTAATCATATACATACATACAACGTGTACACGTTTGGTTTGAATCATGTACCATGTAGGACCAATAAACAGATAACAGATTTAAATATGCTATAGTCATTGTAAGACGTTACAATCATTGAAGTGTTTAATAAGTAAATTGTGTGTATGTATATATCACTGAATAATAATAATAATAATAATATAATCGTTCTAGTGTTAACGTTTGCTGCAACAGGTAAAGCAGTTACAAATAATTACATATAGGTTCAGAGGCGTATAGTGAAATAAATTAAAAATCCATTCATCAAAACTTTGTAAATTAGAATCTGCACTACATTCAAACATACGCACACACACACAATGATAAAAAATTGTTTATTAAAAGTAGTTTGTTACCTTAACGAGGTACGATTTCCATATGTACTGTTTGATTCCTCATGCCTCGAAACACGAGATGTAGGTCGCTGGAGCTTATATGACGGAGCTCTTCATCTGTAAAGACGCAAGCATACCTCTTAGGTAGATATACACGATAGCGTAGCTCGCCATCTTCCAACGTTACAAGCACAGACTTCCCATATCTTGTGTCCACATGCACCATGTTAACAATCGGATACTGCTTGTTCAATGTTAATTCTGCACACCGTTTGTACTCAATAGCAGAAACTGCATTGAATTTTGTGATAAACGACATTATTTATGAGAAGTGAAGACGTTTGTATCAAGCGAGGTGGAACCATACAATGTCAGAATATTCGCTACAAAGAAGACTAGTGAAAGTAATGGTGTGGCCATCAGGAAAGTTCACGTTCATCGCCCGAAGCTTTGCATGTACATACACACAGGCAGAATTAGCGCTGTTACAAAATATATATATTAGGAAAGTCAAGCCCACAGACTACTAGAAATAGTTGTCGTTTGAAAAAAAAAAAAAAAAAAAGAAACCGCACATTACGAACTAATATCGTTACAATAATAATAATACATAAACTTACGTTTACGGTCGTCCAAACTGAAGTATGGAGTGACAATAACTATAGATATCACAGTAAGAATTTTTGTTGTTGTTTTTAACAGGTGATGTTTTTCATCCCCTGAAGCTTTGTATGCAGAATTATGACTGTTACATAATATATATTAGGAAAGTCGTCAGAAATAGTTATCGCCTGCAGCAAGAATTTTTGTTGTTGTTTTTAACAGATGGTGTTTTTCATCCCCTGAAGCTTTGCATGTACATACACACACACACACACAGATGCATACGCAACGCGCGCACATACAGACGCATACGCAACGTAATCACACACACATTTAGTATGAACAGACGTGTCTTTGTTAGTAAAATGTACAAATCACATGACTTTATGTGAACTTCAAAGGGTTCAAATGTTTCAAAATAAAAAGACAGAATATATGAAATGTATATTACAAATAAAATATATATTACATATTATGAATTTGTGAAGCAATCTTCTTCTTCTTCATTTGGTACTACATTAAGACAGTCCTTGGACTTCACTTTTATGGGGTTTTCATAAACATAAAGATCACTACCACCAATAATTTGTGGTACAATACTTCTGTTTAATGGTAAAACCTAAAACATGCAATCAGTATTAATAATACAAAATCACTGTTTTATTAATTTAAAATACTGTATAATTGCTTACGATTAACAAATAAGAGAAAGACATACATTACAATTCTTTTCATTCTTTTATTCAAATGTAACATTCAAATTTAAACGTTACAATCTGTATAACGTTCTGTTTCAGATAATAGTTTGAATATAAAATGAAATGGAATGCAGTATTTTGTTATGAGAAATTACATTTGTAAATTACAGAATTGTTCCAATTTGTTGACAGAAAACAATTATGTGATCAAATAAACAGTACAAAGTCATACTTTTGGTGAAGAAAATCACGTCATCAACAACAACAAAAGTTGTTTGTGTTTAAACAGCTACAAACAATAATTAATTTTCTTACACTAGTAAACATTTTGCTGTAATTGTTTCAATTAAAGGAAACATATATATATATATATATATATATATATATATATATTCGTTGAGAAAATCTGTTGTGGCTGGACGAAACATGTGTCTGAATAAATTTTCTCTCTACATAGCAGTTGTAAAAGTAGTCATATACATTATGTGCTATATATACAAAAGGCTTTCAACGTGTTTGTCATTTCAATCAATTTGTACAGCGCTCTAATTATGTAAAAATAACTGTACCGCTCCATACAACTGAGAATAAATCCACACAAACACACACACACACACATACGCATACACACATACACATACACAACGATGTTTCTACTTATTTGAACAAGTCCTGTATTAAATGCACTTGTTAATGTTTTAATGTGAACAATTTTACGTTTAAATAAAATCTGTACATACAATAAAATTATGTTTCAGTATTAATGATATAAATATTACTGTTTTATTAATTTAAATTACCGTATAATTGCTTACGATTGACAAATAAGACATACTTTACGGAATTTCTTGAAATTTTTGCATTTAGTCTTCTGCTCATGTGTACTAGCAACCTGTTTGGTTACGGTTAACCATTTAAATTCAATGTTCTTGTTGTTGGTAACCTTCTGCTCGTCTCCCTTTCGTTTACTGACGGTATGTTTGGCTACAGTTAACCATTTAAGTTCAATGTTCTGAGAAGTATTCATCATCTTCTTGTTCCTATAATAACAGTACTTGCTTCAGTACTATATATATTATGTGCTATGTATACATAAGGCTTTCAAATCTAATTGTGTAAGAATAACTGTACCGTCACATACAACTGAGAATAAATCCGTACAAACGCTTAGCGATGTTTTTACTTATTTGAACAAGTCATGTATTAAATTCAATAAATAATGCACTTGATAATGTTTTAATGTAAATAATTTTCCGTTTACATAAAATCTGTACATACAATAAAATTATGTTCACTTTAAGAAATAGCAAATCTTTTACTTACCTCTTAAATGTTGTTGTTGTTATACACAATAGTCGATTGTACGATGAGTGTCTCATACAAATGAGAAATAGTGACATGTCGTCTTGTGTGTATATATATATATTATACGGCGGTAGCGTACACGTTTGAAAGTTGATACATATTAAATTCTCTCTCACACACATTACAGAGGTTGGGTGTCTAAATCGATGCATTTTACTTTCTAATTTGACACATGGCTTACTTCCATACATAAATAGCTATCGTCTACGAGTGTTGCTAAACGAAATTAAAAAATGTTGTAATACATAATGTCCTATGAAATAAATGTGGTATGTTTTTAGGACAGCCAAAAGCATGAAAGTATTATTTAAATCTGTATGGAAGTCATATATAAATATCGAGTCAGCGCGACACAACGTAACATGATTCATGTCCACGTCGTATGTATATGTGTGCGTGTGCGTCTATGTGTTCGTGTGTGTGTACGTGTTTGGTTACGTTGCGTATGCGTCTGTGTGCGTGCACGTCGGATGTGTGATTACGTGTGCGTCTGCATTATCGTTATTTTGACTGAGCTATGTTAACTTCACACATGGAAATGTAAAAGCGTCTGAGGGCAAAGTTATGCAAGAGGTTGTTGACGAGAACCAAACACACTTGGATCAGCCAGTAGTGTTTAGGTCATCAGTACATGACGCAACGGTAGTGATAGGTCCAACAAGAATCAGATGTTTTGTATACGTTCTAGGTGAAAAAGTACTGGGGATGTCTCTGACTTTAGTTGGAAATAAATAACATTACAGATATTGATATGGTACTATGAGGAGCCTATACGTGAATACTATACATCAGACTCATTGTATCCGTCATTAGCAATCTAACGTTACGACGGCAGTGTGTACGTATGCGTCTGTGTGTGTTCGCGTGTGCGTGTTTGGTTACGTTGTGTACGTGTGCGCTCGTTGCGTGTGTACGTGTGTGCGTGTTTGGTTACGTTGCGTATGTATGTGTGTGTGTGTGATTACGTTACGTATGCGTGTGCGTCTTAATGTGAACAATTTTACGTTTAAATAAAATCTGTACATACAATAAAATTATGTTTCAGTATTAATGATATAAATATTACTGTTTTATTAATTTAAAATACTGTATATATATATAACCTAGGAACTTCGCAGGTGAAGAAATTAATTTCTATTTTTCATCTGTAACGACATGCGTGTATAATTTTAATTTATTTCACTATACACCTTCGCCACCGCTGCTATCACAGTCGTCAGTAATAAAAAAAGAAGAAGAAGAAAGATCAGTTAGGAAACGCATCAGTACTCGTTCGAAACGATTAACATCAGTCCCAATGGACCACAGCATCCGTGAATTTCCGCGAATAAAAAAAAAAAAAAAAAAAAACGTAAAACGTTCTACTTACGTTTCATGTTAGGTTAAAAAATACAGTCCACGTACTTTCACGTTTACGTTAGGTTAAGATGCAGTCTACTTACGTTTCACTGTTAGGTTAAAAATGCAGTCCACGTACGTTTTACGTTTACGTTAGGTTAAGATGCAGTCTACTTACGTTTCATGTTAGGTTAAAAAATGCAAACACACACACACATGTGTTAGGTTGCAACCTAACGCGTGTGTATGTTATTTAAATAATAATTTAAATAATATACACGTGTGTGTGTGTGTTTGCATTTTTTAACCTAACATGAAACGTAAGTAGACTGCATCTTAACCTAACGTAAACGTGAAACGTACGTGGACTGCATTTTTAACCTAACAGTGAAACGTAAGTAGACTGCATCTTAACCTAACGTAAACGTGAAACGTACGTGGACTGTATTTTTTAACCTAACATGAAACGTAAGTAGAACGTTTTTTTTTTTTTTTTTTTTTTTTTTTTATTCGCGGAAATTCACGGATGCTGTGGTCTATTGGGACTGATGTTAATCGTTTCGAACGAGTACTGATGCGTTTCCTAACTGATCTTTCTTCTTCTTCTTTTTTTATTACTGACGACTGTGATAGCAGCGGTGGCGAAGGTGTATAGTGAAATAAATTAAAATTATACACGCATGTCGTTACAGATGAAAAATAGAAATTAATTTCTTCACCTGCGAAGTTCCTAGGTTATATATATATACAGTATTTTAAATTAATAAAACAGTAATATTTATATCATTAATACTAAAACATAATTTTATTGTATGTACAGATTTTATTTAAACGTAAAATTGTTCACATTAAGACGCACACGCATACGTAACGTAATCACACACACACACATACATACGCAACGTAACCAAACACGCACACACGTACACACGCAACGAGCGCACACGTACACAACGTAACCAAACACGCACACGCGAACACACACAGACGCATACGTACACACTGCCGTCGTAACGTTAGATTGCTAATGACGGATACAATGAGTCTGATGTATAGTATTCACGTATAGGCTCCTCATAGTACCATATCAATATCTGTAATGTTATTTATTTCCAACTAAAGTCAGAGACATCCCCAGTACTTTTTCACCTAGAACGTATACAAAACATCTGATTCTTGTTGGACCTATCACTACCGTTGCGTCATGTACTGATGACCTAAACACTACTGGCTGATCCAAGTGTGTTTGGTTCTCGTCAACAACCTCTTGCATAACTTTGCCCTCAGACGCTTTTACATTTCCATGTGTGAAGTTAACATAGCTCAGTCAAAATAACGATAATGCAGACGCACACGTAATCACACATCCGACGTGCACGCACACAGACGCATACGCAACGTAACCAAACACGTACACACACACGAACACATAGACGCACACGCACACATATACATACGACGTGGACATGAATCATGTTACGTTGTGTCGCGCTGACTCGATATTTATATATGACTTCCATACAGATTTAAATAATACTTTCATGCTTTTGGCTGTCCTAAAAACATACCATATTTATTTCATAGGACATTATGTATTACAACATTTTTTAATTTCGTTTAGCAACACTCGTAGACGATAGCTATTTATGTATGGAAGTAAGCCATGTGTCAAATTAGAAAGTAAAATGCATCGATTTAGACACCCAACCTCTGTAATGTGTGTGAGAGAGAATTTAATATGTATCAACTTTCAAACGTGTACGCTACCGCCGTATGATATATATATATACACACAAGACGACATGTCGCTATTTCTCATTTGTATGAGACACTCATCGTACAATCGACTATTGTGTATAACAACAACAACATTTAAGAGGTAAGTAAAAGATTTGCTATTTCTTAAAGTGAACATAATTTTATTGTATGTACAGATTTTATGTAAACGGAAAATTATTTACATTAAAACATTATCAAGTGCATAATTTATTGAATTTAATACATGACTTGTTCAAATAAGTAAAAACATCGCTAAGTGTTTGTACGGATTTATTCTCAGTTGTATGTGACGGTACAGTTATTCTTACACAATTAGATTTGAAAGCCTTATGTATACATAGCACATAATATATATAGTACTGAAGCAAGTACTGTTATTATAGGAACAAGAAGATGATGAATACTTCTCAGAACATTGAACTTAAATGGTTAACTGTAGCCAAACATACCGTCAGTAAACGAAAGGGAGACGAGCAGAAGGTTACCAACAACAAGAACATTGAATTTAAATGGTTAACCGTAACCAAACAGGTTGCTAGTACACATGAGCAGAAGACTAAATGCAAAAATTTCAAGAAATTCCGTAAAGTATGTCTTATTTGTCAATCGTAAGCAATTATACGGTAATTTAAATTAATAAAACAGTAATATTTATATCATTAATACTGAAACATAATTTTATTGTATGTACAGATTTTATTTAAACGTAAAATTGTTCACATTAAAACATTAACAAGTGCATTTAATACAGGACTTGTTCAAATAAGTAGAAACATCGTTGTGTATGTGTATGTGTGTATGCGTATGTGTGTGTGTGTGTGTGTTTGTGTGGATTTATTCTCAGTTGTATGGAGCGGTACAGTTATTTTTACATAATTAGAGCGCTGTACAAATTGATTGAAATGACAAACACGTTGAAAGCCTTTTGTATATATAGCACATAATGTATATGACTACTTTTACAACTGCTATGTAGAGAGAAAATTTATTCAGACACATGTTTCGTCCAGCCACAACAGATTTTCTCAACGAATATATATATATATATATATATATATATATATATATATGTTTCCTTTAATTGAAACAATTACAGCAAAATGTTTACTAGTGTAAGAAAATTAATTATTGTTTGTAGCTGTTTAAACACAAACAACTTTTGTTGTTGTTGATGACGTGATTTTCTTCACCAAAAGTATGACTTTGTACTGTTTATTTGATCACATAATTGTTTTCTGTCAACAAATTGGAACAATTCTGTAATTTACAAATGTAATTTCTCATAACAAAATACTGCATTCCATTTCATTTTATATTCAAACTATTATCTGAAACAGAACGTTATACAGATTGTAACGTTTAAATTTGAATGTTACATTTGAATAAAAGAATGAAAAGAATTGTAATGTATGTCTTTCTCTTATTTGTTAATCGTAAGCAATTATACAGTATTTTAAATTAATAAAACAGTGATTTTGTATTATTAATACTGATTGCATGTTTTAGGTTTTACCATTAAACAGAAGTATTGTACCACAAATTATTGGTGGTAGTGATCTTTATGTTTATGAAAACCCCATAAAAGTGAAGTCCAAGGACTGTCTTAATGTAGTACCAAATGAAGAAGAAGAAGATTGCTTCACAAATTCATAATATGTAATATATATTTTATTTGTAATATACATTTCATATATTCTGTCTTTTTATTTTGAAACATTTGAACCCTTTGAAGTTCACATAAAGTCATGTGATTTGTACATTTTACTAACAAAGACACGTCTGTTCATACTAAATGTGTGTGTGATTACGTTGCGTATGCGTCTGTATGTGCGCGCGTTGCGTATGCATCTGTGTGTGTGTGTGTGTATGTACATGCAAAGCTTCAGGGGATGAAAAACACCATCTGTTAAAAACAACAACAAAAATTCTTGCTGCAGGCGATAACTATTTCTGACGACTTTCCTAATATATATTATGTAACAGTCATAATTCTGCATACAAAGCTTCAGGGGATGAAAAACATCACCTGTTAAAAACAACAACAAAAATTCTTACTGTGATATCTATAGTTATTGTCACTCCATACTTCAGTTTGGACGACCGTAAACGTAAGTTTATGTATTATTATTATTGTAACGATATTAGTTCGTAATGTGCGGTTTCTTTTTTTTTTTTTTTTTTTTCAAACGACAACTATTTCTAGTAGTCTGTGGGCTTGACTTTCCTAATATATATATTTTGTAACAGCGCTAATTCTGCCTGTGTGTATGTACATGCAAAGCTTCGGGCGATGAACGTGAACTTTCCTGATGGCCACACCATTACTTTCACTAGTCTTCTTTGTAGCGAATATTCTGACATTGTATGGTTCCACCTCGCTTGATACAAACGTCTTCACTTCTCATAAATAATGTCGTTTATCACAAAATTCAATGCAGTTTCTGCTATTGAGTACAAACGGTGTGCAGAATTAACATTGAACAAGCAGTATCCGATTGTTAACATGGTGCATGTGGACACAAGATATGGGAAGTCTGTGCTTGTAACGTTGGAAGATGGCGAGCTACGCTATCGTGTATATCTACCTAAGAGGTATGCTTGCGTCTTTACAGATGAAGAGCTCCGTCATATAAGCTCCAGCGACCTACATCTCGTGTTTCGAGGCATGAGGAATCAAACAGTACATATGGAAATCGTACCTCGTTAAGGTAACAAACTACTTTTAATAAACAATTTTTTATCATTGTGTGTGTGTGCGTATGTTTGAATGTAGTGCAGATTCTAATTTACAAAGTTTTGATGAATGGATTTTTAATTTATTTCACTATACGCCTCTGAACCTATATGTAATTATTTGTAACTGCTTTACCTGTTGCAGCAAACGTTAACACTAGAACGATTATATTATTATTATTATTATTATTCAGTGATATATACATACACACAATTTACTTATTAAACACTTCAATGATTGTAACGTCTTACAATGACTATAGCATATTTAAATCTGTTATCTGTTTATTGGTCCTACATGGTACATGATTCAAACCAAACGTGTACACGTTGTATGTATGTATATGATTACGTTGTGTTTGCGTCTGTGTGTGGGCGCGTTGCGTATGTGTGCGTGTATGTCTGTGTGTGTGTGTGCGTGCACGTGTGGTGTAACCCAAACGTGTGTACGTTGCGTTTGCGTCTGTGTGTGGGCGCGTTGCGTGTTTGGTTACGTTGCGTATGCGTATGTATGTGTGTGTGATTACGTTGCGTATGCGTCTGTATGTTCGCGCGTTGCGTGTGCATCTGTGTGTGTGATATTTAACATGATTTTAATGTTGTTGTTGTATTGTTATGTTGCAGGTTGCTTCTTCTACAAGTACGACACACAATTATATATAAACTTTCGAAAAATATCAATTTCTAATGTATTTATTTAATTGTGAATTTTATATTGTGAATGTTAAAATATATTTAATCATTTAAACAAATTATGACTTTATTTTATTTCACTCTACACCTCTGAACATGTGTACAATTAATTTATTTTTTGTGAACTGTTACATCAGAAGATTTGTATGAATTTCAGCCGCCGTTTTCATGTGTGTGTATAATTTTAATTTATTTCGCTATACACTACTGAACCTATGTGTGTAAACTGCAACCTTAAAACAGAAGTATTGTACCAGATTGCTAAGCCGTTAACGTATGGATTTGTCATCTGTAACAACATAACAGGTAAGTAGTTCATTGACGCCAAATATATATATTTCTAACAAGGATCAATCACACTGACTGCATTAATTAATTATTTAATACATTGAAAATGAAGACGACGTTTTGACAACGAAAGAGAGAGATAGTGCTAAAATTATTTATTCATCACACCGACTACTCAATGTACGAGAGGGAGACAGGAGAAAGGGTATGAAACCTTGCATAGTTGAAACGTGTGAGAGTGAGAGAGAGAGAGAGAGAGAGAGAGAGAGAGAGAGAGAGAGAGAGAGAGAGAGAGAGAGAGAGAGAGAGAGAGAGAGAGAGAGAGAGAGAGGACGTTACTATTTGTTGACACAGTTGAAACAAGTGAGAGTGTGAGAGAGAGAGAGAGGACGTTAATATTTGTCGAATAAACTTTCTAATTTCATATACATGCGCTCGGTACTGACCACAGTTTGAGCATAACGTTTGACAACGAGAGAGACATACACAACGTGTGAGAGAGAGAGAGGGAGAGAGAGAGAGAGGACGAATAATACAGAGGTTGGTACATCTGATCATATAGATTTAATATACATTATAACACGCGACAAATTTGAACTCATGTAAAGGTTGGTACACCTAATCATATATTTTAATATACACTATAATGCCGGTGAGCATAACGTTTGACAACGAGAGAGAGAGAGAGAGACATACACACCGTGTGAGAGAGCGAGAGAGAGTACCAATTATGATCATATAGTTTGAATTTCCCACCACAGAAGAGAAAAAAATGTTGACAGATCTGCTCTATACATACACAATATAACACATATTTGAATTTCCCTCCCCCCGCCACAGAAAATGTTGACAAACCTGCTCATATAAAATATCTATACACTATAATAATACTACAGAGGTTGGTACACCTGATCATATAGATTTAATATACATTATAACACACAACAAATTTGAACTCATGCAAAGGTTGGTACACCTGATCATATATTTTAGTATACACTATAATGCTTCGAGTTGGAACCACCCCCCACCCACTGATATGAAATAAAAAAAAAACAACCTCCCGCCCAACACCACCCACTGATATGCAAATCAGCTTTCTTAAAAAAATAAAAAAGTATATTCACGGATGCTGGTGGTCCATTGAACCTCATCCCACCAAATCAATTTAATTAAAAAAATAAAAAAACCAAATAAAAAAAATAAAAAAAATTTATTCGCGGAAATTCGCGGTGCTGTGGTCCATCGGGATGCTGCGGGTCCAGCGGTGGCGGCGTCATCTCTTAGATCATGTTTTTTAGTGTTTTTTAAGAAAGGCGGCATTCCTTTGTGAGCCAGAACTCTCAATTTCCCTCTACTCAAGTGAAAGTTTCTCACCACCGCCAGCACTAGAATCTGATCAACCTTGCAAAAAGAGAGAGACAATAACACCTTCCATTATTAAACCTTCTTCAGACCTCCAGGATATACCAGAAGCCGCATAGCCACCGTTTACTACAGACAACCCCGATTCGCCGAGGATGCTACATACAGGTGACACAGAAGTCAAACTTCTGTAGTTCAGAAATTACTTAATAAAAATATGAAAGACAATTGACACCAAAATAAAATTAATATAATTATACAAAAGACTGGCCGAATTAAATTACCATTGTAACTTTGTAATAAACAATATGATGTATTTAGCTTTAATGACTATAACATGCTAATATTAATAAGTCCATTCTTCAAATTGCAGCAAAAGTAAATTGTTTAACGTTAATATAAAGAAAGGATATATCTCGGATTCGAGGGTATGAATTACCAAAGTTTTATAAATAATTAACCAAGTTGATTAATGAATACATTATGCAGTTATTATTTTTTTATAGTTAAGTAATCAGTTGAACGAAATAGAGTAAACGAAAAGTAGGTTAAGTATATATATATATGTATGTTTTAACTATAGGAATCACAAGCCTAATTAATTTTTAATAACAAGACAGGTATGTAAATAAAGAGATGTCATGGACGTAAATATGCGTGAATAAATTTGGCAACACGAACCTAATATTCCTTAATTCACAGGTTCCAATTAAGTGTTTTGTTACGTTGTATTTTAATTAAATATATAACATTTTGTGAATATTATGGCAGCCTGTTTAATTGACCGACGTCAATTAACCCGGCTCCCGAGGTTATAAGGGCGATAGTATACAGAAGTTATAAAAGATAGTATACAGCCGTTACAAGATGCGCAACTCTGCTATGCTAAGTATTTGCTAAGCTAAATGCTAATTGCTTTTAATGCTATGCTAATAAATAAAAGACTAATTGGAGTTACGGCAATAAAGAAATACAAAAAAGGCCATATATAAAATGTTTAATAATAAAAATAAAAATTATAAGAAAGATTAATAAGAAAGTAATGTATTAAAAGTGTAAATAAAACAAGAATAACAATAATATATTAGTACAATAGATTTGCAGTTAATATTAAGAAAAATAATATATGTAATAATAATTTAATTCTGTAAACCCATGTTGAAGCCTGCACAGATTGTCACCCCAATGTAAGCGTGAGAACAAGAACAAACAGAAATATATTAACGTGTTAGGAACTGTATAAACTAGGTCATTGTTATAAGCGTATGTGCAACAACTGTGAATAAACCAAACGTTGACCTAGACAATAGTCGAATACTAACGCGTGATCTCTCTCCTTGCATAGGAATGTTATCGCCTAACAACAATAGTAGTCATAATATTTCATGTCACGTCCTGTAGAACTCTTGTCTGAGATTCCCTTCTCTACGAGCTATTATTCTCTCTGTGAATTGAAAGGTATATGATTCCACAAAACTAAAGATAGTCATATACAGTGACATAATTAATATAATCAAACTGATGTTGATTAGTATAAGTAGATTACTACAATTAGCATATTAAGACAATGTCTCAATTTAACCCGGATTTGTTATTAAAAGACAAATTATGCTATGAAGCACTTTTACGAGGTTTACCTTATGCAAACGTAACGGTCGCAGAATTACGCAAAACGTTACGCGAAAACAAGCAAAATATACCTACCCAGTTAGATAGATTAAACGAAAAAGGATCTCTTTCTAGATTAAATATCACACCATCTCAATCACCCACCATAGAACAGAGACCCACTACCGTGACTTTCGAATTTCCACAAGTATCAAGTGTAGAACCGAATGCAGATCAGACTCTTAATAGAAATGTGAATACCGCACCAACAGCGGAATCTTCACCTCCAAATGCCCAGCGTAGTCTCACATATAATAATGATTTAATGAGTAATCGTGTGTTACCACCCTCTGCGATAACTAATTCAGTGTCGAGAGACGCGAGAATACAACCTCACGTGAACTTTAGTGCTAACCTATACGGAAAGATAACTCATCCCGTAGAAAAGATTTTATCAGAAATCCAATATGCCGATGGATTAAGTATTACCAAACTGTTAGCGTTCATAAAACACCGTTTACAAATAAAAGACTTACAGCAACTGAGCGATAGCCAGATATTGCCAGTCATTATGACTAAATGTGCTCCCCAAAGTCCAGCCCTACGTCCGAGCCTACTACACCTTGGCCACGTGAGGAGCGGGCAACAGCTATTACTCTGTAGCTGGCTAACAGGGCAATGGTCCGTGGAGGCTACCGCTTGGTAGAAAGGGAGGTGGCTCTCCCACGGTCCTCTAGCTGGGCTTACTCTTTTTCCACTTACTTTGAGTAAGTCCCCTTCTCTTTTGTCTTTTCTGTCTGGCCTCTCTTGGTCAACTCTTGTTCTTTCCGACCCTGACGCTATTAGGTTACCGAGGGCTAGGGGTCTTTCAGTTTCATATTTCTATTACTCTATACTTATTGGATAAACATTAAAGCAATGGAGAAACCAAATAAAGGAATGACTACCCCATGTGGTCGACCAGGTAAAAACCTGGTACAGCTACCCTCTTCGGAGGTCGGTCCCATGGATTCTGGGGGGGGGGGGGCAGCTATTGCTTGGTGAGGATCCGTTTAGAAGAGGTTCGTTGGTGGCAAAGTCTTCGCCAACAAATATAAACTGTAGCTTGGAAAAACAAAACGCACAGATACCAACACTGGAAGTCCCAGAGGACACAATAAGCATACTGCAGGCTCAGCTTAATTCTGCTTATAACGAAATCAGACGACTACAGGAAGAAATCAAGAAGTTACAGCCTAGGGTATTCTATAGTACAGCCAACTCTGAAGAAGAGGAAGAAATCGTGGCCAAAGAAACTGCTTGGATACTGCAAAAGAATAAAAAACGTAAAAGGAAAACTATGAAATCACCAGAAACACCGAAAACCAGTCCAATAAACAAACGTAAGAGGACTAAAGAAAATGTAAAAAAATCGGCTAAGCCACAGTGATACTGAGCAATGTGGAAAATTATATAGAAATAAGTCAGAAACTGAAATCAAAAGATCTGAAATTTAACACCAGCATGATGAACAACAATCAGCTGAAAATTAATGTAGACACAGAAATGGAATATAGAGAACTGAGAAAACTCCGAAAAGAAAGTAAGTTGGAATGGCACACTTATGAAAATAAACAGACCAGACCAATAAGAGTCATGGCACGTAACTTGCATCCAACATGCAATTCAGAAGAGATTAAAGAGGAGTTATTGAATAGAGTATATAAAGTCCTTGAAGTAGTTAATAAAATTAGAAAGACTAAAGTTGACGGCAAGGAAAAAATCATACATTTGCCATTATTTATGCTAACGTTTGACAGATCAGAGGATATAAAAAAAATATTTGATTTTCAATATATATGTCATATGAAAATAAAAATTTAAGCTCTTAGGAGTAACAAACTGATACCACAGTGTAAAAGGTGTCAAAGATATGGTCACACTCATAAGTATTGCCAACATGGACCTATCTGTGTTAAATGTGCAGGCAAACACAGGACCATCGATTGCCAGCAAGAACGAGATGTGCTACCAAAGTGTTCAAATTGTGCAGAAGCACATCCTGCTAGCTACAGGGGTTGTTTGGTTGCACGTGAACTTCAAATAAGACGCAATAATTTAATAAGTGAGAGACGACCTAAAACACCTCAACCAAGAACTTTCACAGCTAATAAAATCAATAGTGAAATGTCCTTTGCTCAAGCAGTTAAAGCTAACAAGACTTTAGTTCAAAATGATGATTCGTCAATGGTGCATAAGATGCAGAATATGATGGACATGATGAAAATAGTCATGGATAGACTAGATAGATTAGAAGCCAGAAATCCGGGCGCAATCCCACAGAGAACTAATCAATGGACCAGAAAGACCTAAGGATAGCTACCTGGAATGCCAACGGTATCCAGAACAGAAAGCAAGAAATAGAATTATTCCTCAAGGCACAACACATTGATATATGTTTAGTATCAGAGACTCACTTAACAAATCAGTCATGCTTAAAAATAAATGGATACCAGTTATATCAAACAATTCATCCGGATAATAAAGCCAAAGGAGGTAGTGCTATTATTATTAAGAATAGGATTAACCACTATGAGGAGTGTCACCTTCAGACTGCAGAAATCCAACTCACTGTAGTTGGAATCAAATCCACCAAGCAAAAACTAATCGTTGATGCGATATACTGTCCTCCAAGACACAACCTAAAGGAGTTAGATTACAAGAAATTTATATTACACCTAGGTGAGAGATTCATTGTAGGCGGAGACTACAATGCTAAACATGTAGATTGGGGATCCAGATTAACAACAACTAAAGGTAGCGAGCTTAATAAAGCAATACAAGAAACAGGTTGTAGCTTCCACAGTACAGGCAAACCTACTTACTGGCACACAGATCCTAATAAAATTCCAGATCTATTAGATTTCTTCATATCAAGGAGGGTCTTGCAGAACTTTATTGATATCGAGGAGAATTTTGATCTTGACTCTGATCATTCAGCAGTAATCCTGACGCTGAGTGAAAGGATAATAAAAAAAGTAAACAAACCAAGCCTAGTTAACAAAACTACTGATTGGGAAAGCTCCAAATTAGAACTTGAAGGCAAGATACAACTAAATGTCCAGTTGAGAACTAAGCAGCAATTAGAAATAGAAGCAGAAATGTTTAATTATAATATTCAAACTACAGCCTGGAACAATACGAGAGAAATCACCCATGGAATTGTTGGTAACAACTATCCTAGGGAGATCAGGGAACTTGTCAAAGAAAAGAGGCGAGCTAGAAGAAAATGGCAACAGACTCGTGACCCAAATGATAAAACTGTACTTAACAACAAATCGCAACAACTAAAGCGTGTAATACAGAAGTTAAAAGAAGCATCAATAGCTTCCTATTTGGAAAATCTAACAGCAGATGCAGATACAGAGTACTCGTTGTGGAAAGCAACGAGGAAGCTTAAAAGGTCGATCACTCAAGTACCACCTATTAGAAAAAGCGACGGTACATGGGCTAGAGATAATAAAGAAAAAGCTGAAGCGTTTGCTGAACATCTAGCTGACATTTTTAAGCCAAATAATACCCAGTCTGATACAGAGCTAGATGAAGATACAAATCACGAAGAGGAGGACATTCAACTGGTCACCCCAAAAGAGGTAGCTAAGGAGATCAAGATAAACTTGAACCCCCGAAAATCACCTGGCTTTTACGTCATTACAGGTGAGATCTTAAAGCAGTTACCTAAGAAAGGGATTGTTATGCTTACATATTTATTCAATGCAGCACTTAGGCTAAAGCATGTTCCTAGTGTCTGGAAGGTGGCAGAAGTTATTATGCTACGTAAACAAGGCAAACCGCCAAATGAGGCCAAATCATATCGGCCCATATCACTGTTGCCAACTACATCAAAGCTTTTTGAAAAACTTCTGTTGCAAAGGCTAAATCGAGTAACAGAGAGAAAAAAGCTGATACCAAATCATCAATTCGGGTTCAGACAAAAACATTCCACAATAGACCAAGTACATAGAATAACAGACACAATAGAGAAAGCACTAGAAAAAAAACTAATCTGCTCGACAATCTTCCTCGATGTGGTTCAGGCCTTTGATAAAGTTTGGCATAAAGGTTTAATACATAAACTTAATAAAATGCTACCAAAACAATATGCTGACGTGTTAAAATCATATATATCGGAAAGATTATTTAGAGTCAAACAGGAAGATGACTATTCTGAGCTAAGAAAAGTGAGGGCAGGTGTGCCCCAAGGGAGTGTTTTGGGGCCCATCCTCTACTTGTTGTTTACATGTGATCTGCCGCAGCCAGAGAATGTGTCTGTTGCTACTTTCGCTGATGACACAGCTATAATGGCGATTGGTTCGACCTTAGGTGAAGCTACCAACATGCTTCAAGATGCTAGTGATCAGATACAGCAGTGGACTAGGAGATGGAAAATTAAGCTTAATGAACTGAAATCTGTCCATATCAATTTTACAAACAAAAGAATAGAGAACAGTCTTCCACTTACCTTAAATGGTGTTGTAGTACCATATGCAAACACTGCCAAATATTTGGGGATAACCCTAGATACAAAGCTACGATGGAAGGAGCACATCAGAAAAAAAAGGACGGAGCTTGGTCTCAAATATAGACAACTGTATTGGCTCTTGGGACGAAATTCTCAGTTGTCAATACACAACAAAATTCTGATATATAACCAAATTGGCTTTATGGAATTCAACTGTGGGGTTGTGCGAAGGAAACGAACATTAGATGTATTCCAGAATAGAGTGCTACGGAACATGGTAAGTGCTCCATGGTACATCAGATATAGTGATCTACATCGAGACCTTAGGATCCCTGATGTCGCCAGTGAAATTAAAAGGTTCGCTGCAAAGCACTCAACTGCTTGACAACGCCAATAGCCAATACAGTGAGAAGGCTGAAGAGAACTAAAACTTTTGAATTAGTGTACTGCAGTGTGTGCAGAAATCTAGAAAGTAATATATAGTACGCCAGTGGGCGACTGTATAAGTAACTTAAAATTATAACAACATTAGATGTAAATTGATGGTTGGTCTTTTAGACCAGTTTCAATAAAAAAAAAAATTATGACTAAATGTAAACCACCATTAAAAGACCGTGTACAGGAGTCAATGAATTTTCAGCATTCCGTAGACCAACTACATTCTGCCTTAATAAGACACTTTATTCCAACGGAATTTATGAAGAATTGAAACGGAACACAGTGCTTAGAGTACAAGGAGTGCACGAGAGACTCGCGCACTATATTTCAGAAATAAGAGAATCTTCATTATTACTAAAGGTAAATTTGAGCGAACCACAGTTAGTAGAAACGATTCTGGTAGGATTATCCCCAGAAGAGAGATCGTGATTAGTACTGATCAATAGACCCAAAACTTTTGCAGAATTAGAACAAAGCTGTATCCACTCATCAAACGTATGGTATTCGGACCAAAACAGATGTGCTTTAATTTCTCAGACACAGCGCAGAAACGAAACACCGCCCCTGGTATCAGAACCGAGAATACACCGTAATAGTCGACACTTTAGAACTCCGAAACCTTCACACTACCAACCTGCACAATATTATCAAGTGAAATCCCAACCGAATATAAGCGACACAGTAAGTAGAGAAAAAAGATGCTATAACTGCGGTAAACAAGGTCACATTAGTAGGTACTGTAAACAGAAACAGCACTACCAAAAATCCTCTCATTCAAAAAACATGTAAGGCAAGGAGGGCCGAAATCCTGTGTCTCCCGCCGCGTCGTAAGAGTAGGTAAAACCGAGAAGTACAAAAAAAAGTAATAATAATAATAATAAAAAAATTAGACCCCTACGTAGAAAGATTTGTCAATAGATGCAACTCAATTACTACATGCAAATCCAGTGTGTGTCAATTACCATATACACAAGTAGACCTTGGCATTACGAAAACACTAGGATTAATTGATTCCGGATCAACACGGAGCTTAATTAGCCAACAGTTAGCCGAAACATTAGCCAAACACCACCTTGTTAAACGTAGTCAACCGGTGAATATGAAATGCGCTACCGCTAATAACAAAAAATTAACAATAAAACTCAGCGTTACTATCAAACTAAGGATTACAAATTTAACATGGTATTTTCCAGTATTAGTATCTGAAGAATTAGGACCAAACTTAATATTAGGAGCGGACTTCATCAGTAAAACGGTTATAATTCTTGACATGTACGATAAGAAGTATTATTTTAGATTCGACCGTACCCAAAAATATAATTTTGACTTCGAAGTAAATAACAATAAAGGTACAGAAACATCCGCAACGCACGTAGTACACCACGAACCTGCGCTAGATCATTTAGAGAATAGAGATAAACAAAAAATACATAATCTAATAAAATAATTTTCCACCGTTCTAACCCCAAAGTTAGGTTTAACGAATCTAATAAAGTACAAGATCAACCTGAACGATAATAAAGTAATCCGACTGCATCCATATAAGTTATCTCCTCCAAAAATGGAAATTATCAGAAATCAAATCAATAAATTGTTAGTACAACAAGTTACAAAACCTTCCACTTCACCGTATTCATCACCCGCGTTCTTAGTACCCAAAGGCACTGATAAACATAGATTAGTCGTTGACTATAGACAATTAAATAAAAAGATAGAATTCGAGTCCATACCGCTCCCCGACATCCACAGCGCCTTCCACTATTTTACAAAAGCTAAAGTTTTCACCATAATAGATCTCATTCAAGCATTCCACCAAATACCATTATCGGAAGAGTCCAAACATCTAACCGCCTTCGCAGTCCCGTTCAACCTGTACCAATTTACAAGAGTACCCTTTGGAATCTCCCAAGGAAGTTCTGTTTGTAGTCGATTGTTAGAAAAAATATTCCACGACGTAAAATTTAAATTCGTATACCACTACCTAGATGACATAGTAATTTACAGCGAATCCATGGAACAACATCTTCATCATTTACGCGAAATCGTATCCCGACTAAAGAAAGCCGGATTTACCGTAAACCCAAGTAAAGTAAACTTTGCCGTTAACCAATTCTCATTTTTAGGTCACATAGTATCTGCCGACGGAAAAGTAAGCATAGACCCAGAACGCACCCGTGCAATCAGAGAATTTTTACCACCACGTGATACGAAAGGAATAGCCCGATTTTTGGGAATGATAAATTACTTCCACAAGTATATTCCACACCTAGCTGATATAGCAGCACCCTTAAATGCGTTAAGAAAAAAATGAGTAAAATTTGAATGGACCCCTCAACATCAAACAGCATTGGACAACCTGAAAGAAAGTATAATACAACCTCCAGTATTACAACTGGCCGATTTCACGAAACCATTTATCGTACAGACAGATAGTTCAAGTGTAGCCCTAGGAGCAGTCATATATCAGGAAGTAGATAATTCTAGATTACCGATCAGTTATGCCTCGCGAACCCTAACCGATCAGGAAAAGAAATTCTCCGCATACGAATTAGAATGTTTAGACGTAGTATTCCCATTCCAGAAATTCAAGTCATTTTTAGAACATAAAGAATTTCTGTTACAAACGGATAATCAAGCTTTATGATGGTTATTAAATCACTCTAAACAGTTAGGTCGTATCGGAAGATGGGTATTGAGATTAAATTGTTACAAGTTTAAAGTACAACACATTTGTGACACCCAAAATTTAGTAGCCGATACACTATCCCGTATGTTCCAGCAGCCGAGTAAGGAATCCGAGCATAATGAAAGAGGTGAAACATCAATAATAAATACCCTAATAACTGAATTCCCATTGGCATTTTCTGACATAGACCAGTATCAACAACAAGATCCTTCCTTAAGTAAAATAATAGAACAGATCAATAAAGGAAATACTTCAGATAAATATATATTGAGTAAGAGAGTATTATGTTATAAACTAGCAAATGGAAAATACTTGAGAATAATTGCCCCGGACATTATTAAACCAATGCTTATGCAATACTACTACGCATCCACCATTGGAGCTCATATGGGTATTAATAAAACCATACATCGTGTTAGAAAAGAATATCTTTGGGAAAATATGAACAGCGAGATAGCTAAGTTCGTAAAAGAGTGTAAATTGTGTGCACTCAGCAAACCCGCGAGAAACAGCCACATTGGTAAATTAATCTCAGAGACTCCCACGACATCCTTTTCAAAAATTACATAGACTTTTCTGGCCCTTATCCACGTTCAAAATCCGGTAACACCATGCTACTCATTTGCGTAGATTCATTTACCAAATTCGTCTGGATGTATCCCATGCGACGAGCATTAGCATCAACCACGGTGAAAATTTTACAAGAGAGATTATTTAAAGACTTTGGTACACCAGTACACCTAGTGTCAGATAACGGACCCCAGTTTAAGTCCAAAGAATTCAAGGACATGTGTTTCAGACTAGGCATAGACCATATAACTGTTACAGAGTACCGTCCACAAGGTAATATCGCTGAAAGGTATTTGCGAATCTTAAAATCCTCTTTAATAGCCTATCATGTAAACGACCAGACATCATAGGACCAGAACCTATCCTGTATCTAATTTGCTTTCAACTCAGCTTATCACGAAGGACATAAATCTACACCCTTTGATTTGTTGTACAAATATAAACCAAATCACCCATTATCCACAAAGTGGAAAATACATGAATTGCTACCCCGCGAAATCAGTGTTAAAAATATAAAAAAAATATGGAACGAAGCTCGCGCAAATCTGAGAGTAAACTTAAGAAAATCGCGAAAATATCATGAGCGTGATAGTAAAGAAATTAAGTATCAAGTCGGAGACTTAGTGATGTACCAAACTCATCCGACGAGTAGTGCAGTTGATAAGACCACCTCCAAGCTATCTTACCGATGGTGTGGCCCTTACAGGATTCACAAATATTTAACGCCTGTAACCGTAGCACTGTATGACCCCACTACGGATAATTATGTACGAAGAAGTCATGTTTCCCAGATAAAATATAATCACGGAAATTGTTCTGCTAGTGAGCAAAGAAAGAAATGAAGTAAAAAAACAATAAAAGTACTACGAAGTATATTTCCAAAATTGTAATTAAGTCACTGTAAACCATACTTAATTACAAAATCGTAAGGTATGAATAAGAATGAGGCCTGATCAACCTTAGATCCTATTCACCCAAAAATAAATAAAAGCGATATGTAAAGTCAACTGACAAATAAAAGTAACGTTACCACAGAAAAATACAGTACTAAAATAAAATTGTCGATGAACAATTAAAAAAGGAAAGGAAACGCAGTAAGTATGAAAAACGTACTGTGTGTAGAATAACTCCACTAAACGAGTTAGAAAAAGCTAAACGAAAAAACCGGTAGTAGTATTAAGTAGTAGAATTAAGATAAATTTTAGAGATAGTATAGTATCGTATTTTTTAGATGAAAATTAAAAAAAAAAATATTGAATTGTTAATGATTCGATTATCACATGAGTAAATCACGAAAAGAGAGAAAGGGGGTTTCACACGGAAGCTCGTACCAAATTCCCATTGTAATTCTTAGCTATTTCCCCGTTGAATACACATCGGTCACCGACCCAGTGTCTCCTTTAAGTGGAGGAGAATGTGACGATTTAATAGGTTTAAATAGCACAAAATAAAAAGAGGAAAAATAATATAATCCTAAATGAAACTACATAATTTCTCTCCCTATGAAATAAATAGAAAACTAAATAATGTTAAACAAATAAATATGTAAACCCCTCCTGTTTCATCAGGGATAATAAATTATAGAGAGACGTAATAATCCAGCAATTTAAAATAAGTAAAAATAATAATTAATAAATTAAGAACTATTTCTCGCGCAGGTGAATAACACCACGCGCGGATACGCATTTCGCTAAGCCAGCGGTGCGTCCCCAAAATTAGTTGTAAATCAGACTCCACAGCGAGAACAGTACAGTTGAAAATGTAGGCAGTAACTACAAAATTATAGAGAATGAAAGAATATGTCGTTCACTCTCGTAGTTTCTTTAAGCTAATGCTTAGTAAAGCTGATAGCAATAATTATCAGTAATTTCAATAAGTTTAACATCTTTGATACGTTTTAAGTGTGTGTTTATGACATCTCTGCAGTTGATTTAATATCACGTCAACGTGATAGAGATCACAGTATATGTAACAGTTTAACTATAAGGTAAAAGTGCGGAAAACCGAAGTAAGTGAGTTCAAGTGAAAGTTTCTCACCACTGCCAGCACTAGAATCTGATCAACCTTGCAAAAAGAGAGAGACAACAACACCTTCCATTATTAAACCTTCTTCAGACCTCCAGGATGTACCAGAAGCCGCATAGCCACCGTTTACTACAGACAACCCCGATTCGCCGAGGATGCTACATACAGGTGACACAGAAGTCAAACTTCTGTAGTTCAGAAATTACTTAATAAAAATATGAAAGACAATTGACACAAAAATAAAATTAATATAATTATACAAAAGACTGGCCGAATTAAATTACCATTGTAACTTTGTAATAAACAATATGATGTATTTAGCTTTAATGACTATAACATGCTAATATTAATAAGTCCATTCTTCAAATTGCAGCAAAAGTAAATTGTTTAACTTTAATATAAAGAAAGGATATATCTCGGATCCGAGGGTATGAATTATCAAAGTTTTATAAATAATTAACCAAGTTGATTAATGAATACATTATGCAGTTATTATTTTTTTATAGTTAAGTAATCAGTTGAACGAAATAGAGTAAACGAAAAGTAGGTTAAGTATATATATGTATGTTTTAACTATACAAATCACAAGCCTAATTAATTTTTAATAACAAAACAGTAACTCATTTCCTTTTATGCTAATTACCAGGTATGTAAATAAAGAGATGTCATGGACGTAAATATGCGTGAATAAATTTGGCAACTCGGACCTAATATTCCTTAATTCACAGGTTCCAATTAAGTATTTTGTTACGTTGTATTTTAATTAAATATATAACATTTTGTGAATATTAGGGTAGCCTGTTTAATTGACCGACGTCAATTAACCCGGCTCCCGAGGTTATAAGGGCGATAGTATACAGAAGTTATAAAAGATAGTATACAGCCGTTATAGTAGCTGCTCTCGCTCTTTCATTTCTCTTAAGGTAACATCTAAGTTTTGTTGTTGTGCTAAGTCTTTTAGCGTTTGTTTCGTTTCATTATCAACTTTATATTTGATTGATAATAACTGAACTTCGGTATTGGTTTTCTCATACACTTCTTCACATTCTTCTGTGATGTAACGGCTTAGTGTATCCGCTATAACATTGTCCTTACCTTTGCAGTATTTAATGGTGAACGAGTACTCTCCAACGGCTAAAATCCATCTTAACAATCGTGCATTCGTTACATTGCATTTTAATAGAAAAGACAATGCTTGGTGATCGGTGTGTATTTCAAAATGAGTACCATACACATAATACCTGAATTGGTTCAGTGCATATACTATTGCAAGTATTTCTTTCTCTGATGTGGAGTAGTGTTTCTCTGCCCTTTGAAGATTCTGCTGGCGTAGGCGATGACTCGATGTTCTCCTGTAGCATCTTGTTGATAGAGTACACTCCCTACGACGTAGTCACTAGCATCAGAGTATATTACAAATTTACCTTCTCTTCGAGGGTGGTGTAGCATAATATTCTCTACAAATAACATTTTTACTTGGTCGAAGGCATCCTGGTGTTGCTTCTCCCACATCCATTTTTTTTCCTTTCTTTGTAAGTTCAAGTAAAGGTTGAGTTTTCTCAGCGTACAGTGGCGAAAACCTTCTGTAGTACCCTGTCAATCATAAGAATGCTCTCAATCCTTTTATATTTTTGGGTATTGGGAAATTGGTTATGCTGGATATTTTTATATGATCAGGTTGAATACCAGTGGATGAAATAATATGACCTAGGAATTGAATATAGGATTTTATGAATTCACATTTCTTTAGGTTAAGGGATATGTTGGCTAGCCTAAACTTGTAGAATATGGTACTAAGATGTTCTAGGTGCTCTTCTAGTGTTCTAGATATTACAAGGATGTCATCTACAAAGATTATGGTGAAAGGTTCCACTTCAGGTCCTAATGCTTTTTCTAGACATTTTACGATTGCTGCCAAACTCGTGCTTAGTCCGAAGGGTACTACCCTATGTTGGTAGCATTTACTTTTATACAGGAAGGCTGTGTATTTTCTGTCTTCTTCACGAATTGGAATTCGCCAGAAGCTTGAGCGTAAATCCAACTTGGTAAAATATCTAGCTCCTTCACACTTAGCAAATAACTCGTCCGCAGTAGGCGCACAGTCGTACTCTTTGAATACAATATTGTTCAGCTCCCTCATGTCAAGGCACAGACGGATATCCCCGCTCTTCTTCTTCACAACCTCTAGAGGATTCAAAAAGTTGCTGTTCGATCGCTCGATGACTCCATTTTCTATCATGCGTCGTATTTCCAGTTCAACTTCTACCGCGTACTTCATTGGGATAGGATAGGTCCTCCTGACGAATTTCGTAGAGTCTGATACAATTATAGAGTGTTCATATACTGTCGTCTGCGTCGGTACTTCACTGAATATTTCACAGAATTCTTCAATTACTTCGTGCGGTTGTTTTTCTTCCTGTTTTGTCATCCCTTCATCTGCTGTATGCACACGGTGAGTTGAATCACAACGTAATAGTGGTTTAGATATACTAATAGGCATTTTACCTACCTCACAATCCTCTTCGGTCCTATTTAAATCTAATTCATGTTGAACATCCATATAATTACACACAACCTTATTACTACTTATATCAATTTTAGCATTTAGTAGTTTCAACAAATCAATTCCTATTATACCGTCATATATTAATTTATTTAGAATTATTATTGGGTATGTGACTTCTAAATTTTTATGTGCTAAAGTCACATAGGCTTGTTGCTTTAGCCTTTCTTTTTCTTTGTGGCAGTTGTAATATTCATGTTATTAATTGGTAACATGGCTGCATTTTTAAAATATTTTTTATTTTTCTTAACCCATTCAGCACTCAAAACTGACAGTTGGTTTCCAGTGTCAATTAACATTTCTATATTGGAATTATTAATTAGCATTTTTATAACTGGACATTGTACGTTGCTGTCGGTTTGTTTTGTATTTTGATTAGTAGTCAACAATTCATCACGGATGTCGTTCGGGTATATATTGTTTAGAGTGTAGCATTGTTCCTTACCCTCCGACGGTCATTTTGTTGAACTAGACGTACTACTCTGCACTTCCGCCGACACATTCTTTGAGTTTTTACCGCTCCCCTTCAGTGCACTAACTGCTTTGCTGTCTGGCTTGGAGAAATATTTCTGTTTGTGTTTCTCCTTCCCCGTGTGACATTCGTTAGTTTTACACACCGGTGACTGACCCTCTCCAGCTGTTTTATTTAGTGGAGTTAAGTGTCGTGCGTGTTGTGCTTGTGGCTTATAATTACGGTTATAATTATCGTAATTATAACTCGCTTGTGGCGATTGTGCATTGATTTCATATGCTTATTGTGCGACATACTTTCCGCTTGTGTAATTAACACTAAAAATTCTTCAATTGTTTTAATACCTTGGGTATACACAGCTAGTTGGATATCACTATTAAAATGGTAAGACAACTTGGAGATTATTTCATATTCAGAGTACTTAGGCTTAAGATGTTTAACTCTTTCAATTTGTGATATGGTATATTGTTCCATACTCTGACGATTATACATACTGTACCTACCATATTCGATTTGATCTCGCACTTGCCTTTGGACATGTATATTCCAATATCGGTTTTCAAATGCATCACGAAACTGTTGATACGTATTTATGTTGTCTCGTATAATAGCATACTATTGTTTTGCAGTCTCTAAAATGCCGAGTGACGAAGTCAATCTTCTCGTCATCGTCACCAGTACTGCCTATCTTCTCCATCTCCTTCTCAATATTTGCCAAAAATTCCACGCTGTTTTCCCCTTTATTTCTAGCAAAGGTTATTTTACTTCTGTCTTCGTTTGGTGCGGCGAACATTACTGTCTGCATGGGCCGTCTACGAAGTTCTTCTCGAAGCTGCTGTATTTCACCTTGGATTTCTTCCTTCATAAATATGTGATACTTCCGCAGAACGGTCTTTTGCAGTCTCTTCAACCTTGTGCTCAATAACTACTGTGCAGTAGCGCGATAATTTTATTTCATAGGTTGGCTAATCTGCTTCCTATTTTGTTCTATTCTGATTACGCATGTAAAGCTCAGTACGGCAAAAACGCTCGTAGCGGCGGTCGGCTCGCCTGCAGTCTTACTGCTTGAAATACTTGTACGAAAGTATTTATTTCTGCGTACTAACGCAGGTCGTACTCTTTACGACCTTTATCGTAGGCCTTAGGCCACACTTCATATGGCCCATTAGGCCCCTTTATCGTATTCTAAATTTGTTACGTATACATCAAACCATATGTCTTACGCTCGTCATGCACATTAACCAACCTTATTTAAATAACTGCTAATCATGTAATGTAAACTTTAACTTCAATTAAAATGAATTTAATACAGTCCACAATTTTCATCGTTTCTGCTACCTGATGATTCATCAATGCACGCATTACAGGCTACATTCTTTTACAAAACGTTTTTTTGGTCCACGCGGACAGGAATCTACACATTGTTTGGTCCTCACAGTACGGATCACTCACATCACTAACCAACTACTGTACGCGCTTCGATATCTCTAATTTTACTAGTATCGGCTAGCAACGTATCATTAACAGTTTGAAACTTCTCAGCCTGTTCTCGCGTAATAGTAATTAATTTATCATTTACACTTACATCTATTTGTTTCTGTACCTTCTTCATATCTCTTCTCCACTCAAGACGTAATTCTTTTTGCTTATTTTCAATCCTTACTACTTGTTCATGTAAGGCTTGTTTAAAATGATTTCAAGAGCGTCAATACGTGAGATTGTATCAACAATCTTTTCTGTTAATTGTATATTACAGTCGATTATACTTTGTTTTAATTCTATGTTGTCGTGTTTCAACTGTAAATTATCGACTTTTAACTCTTCTAAACTCTCCGAATTTTTATAGTGTATTGTCTAAAATTTTTAGTATGTTCTTCTAATTTATTTTTTTAAACTTTCTGTTTGTTTCTCAAGTTTAGCATTTAAATTTTCTGTCTGTTTTGTGCTTAATTCATCTACCCAGGCACGCATCATAGATTGAAGTGCTTCCATATCCAGACTTCCTTGTGTTGCCGAATTATTTATTATTTAAATATTTAGTAGTAACAACTAACAATTATTAACAATTATTATTGTTAATCGTTCCCTACTTATTTCTTTATTTTTATTAATATTTATTATTAATACTCATTACATTTACACCTGTTACATAGACAAACAATATTATTTGTGGGCGCCAGCTGTGTTATTACACAACAAAATGAACACATATAACATTGAGCTACACATGCTATATGAGCATTTACAATTTTAGTTTTTAAAGCACATTTTACAATAGAGCATAAATTTTATATATTTTTTTTTAATTTAGGCCTTTCGACCCACGTTCAGAGCGAAAATGTGTCCTGAACGTGTTATTTATTTTACGCAAATTGAATGAAATTTGATTTGCGTAGCCCCACGCTTTTTGGGCGACAATTTATGTGCGACAGATTAGTTTTGCTAAATTTTTATGTAATGCTAAATTGGGATGACCCACACTTTGTAGCGATAACTTATCTGCAACAACTAATGTGACACAGTTAAAGGGGATATCAGGTGTATCTGTAATAATAACTCTATGTAACTTATAACGGTATTTCAAATTTATTTAGTAATAATAAAATTGTGCGCAAGGCACTTGATTCGACTTAAAAACATTCATTATTGCTTTGTTACTATGCCGTAAGGCTTACGCTGTATAGGTCTACATCCTTACTGACTAAATATTCTATTCTAATGATTATTTTATTAAAAGTATCATTTCCTGACTACTCAGACAATTAGTGTGCTTCTAAATACCAATGCTTAATATCTCTTTTTTTAGATATTGTAACGAAATTCAACATATTAATAGCTACTGATTTTATCTTTCTTTTTCAGTACTAATTTATAAAACTCTAATTTTTAATTAAATTCTTTGCATTCTTTTCATTTCAATACTAATTTGAGCTCTTGTTTACGTTAATCTTACTTCAATAATATCTACCATTTTAACTCTCTGTTTACAAGAAACACTGGCCCTTAACTTTAAAGTAAAACAAGAATGTCTTTAATTGTCTTTGAGTTAATTGTTCGACTAAGAGATAACTAAGTTATTTATCACCTTATTGTTGTCAATCATACTCAATCGCAATCGATCCATCTGTAATCGTCCTCGTCTCGAACTCCAGCATCAATTCCTCTTGTCCAGCGTCGCTTATCTAGTCCACCGTCGCTTCCAGACTTCAGTAACGTTCCTCTTGTCCAGCGCAGCCGCTCTAGACTCCAGTACCATTCCACTTGTCCAGCGTAGTCGCCTCTAGACTCCAGCGTCGTCTCGCTCTCTGGAACTAAGTCGTCAGCTCTCTCGCTCTCCGGAACTTCATGTTACTTTTTCTCGTGCTGTTCCGGACGTCAGTTGATCATCTTATATGGATTTTCTTCTCGTGTAATTCTGTTACTATTTAAAAGTGATTGTATTTACAACTTATTTACATAGTTGTATGTAACTGGAAGAACGAAACTATTTACAAAAAAATAAATACGTTATTCTCGTCAATTTCGCTAGTTCTTATATTTCTGCGAATTGCAGAGTCCTGTAAGTATACTCTTATACCCATCTTATAACTATTTTCATTACACATGTTCACTGTACTTTTGGACATTGTAACTTAACCCTTGCGATCTGTACCAGCTTATTTCACAACGGTGTGTCCCTTTCACGTGGTTTTCGTACACAGTATGTAGTTAATTTTAATTTTATTACATTTTGTTGTGTCTTTGGATCCTTATCTATAGTTTATGAATAAATACGGAAAAACAGTAATTACGTAATTATTCATACTGGGGTGGCAAAGTCGCCTGCATAGACCTGCGTCACACACAAATTCAAAATACTATTGTACACACTCTCAGTTACATCTGTGTGTGTGTGGACAAGTCGATTCAGATCGAAACACCAGTCCTTATTTTTGCCTGAGCCAAGCTTGCAATCCCTGGCATGCTTACTTCTACTACATTATTAATTACTTTACAAATTATTATGTATATTTAAATTTTTATATGCAATGTACAGCACTTATCTGTACTGTCTCAATATATTTAAAACACTTATTCAACTTGCAAACGGAATCATTTCTACAAAGTCGGTTTGGTATAAATCATTAATACCTTTCAACTCAACATTACGAGTTTAAATTTCTACGAGCCGGCTTATGTAATTCATAAGCGATATGTTTTCTTATATCTGTCGTCCTCTAATTCATATAATGAAATAAAAGAAAAAGAAAAATAAGGTATATTAAAGAAAAAAAACACCTGACTCATCTGAAAAATTGTATTTTAATCAATATACAAAAAAGTACATTGTTACCTTCCTTTAATTATAGCACATTGATCATCAGAATATTGATTTGTTACAATCACATCGTAGCAGTTCTTCAGTTTATCCTTCAATCTCTCCAAACTGATAGCACATGGGGAAATATTTCTAATTGTTGAATGAATGCTGCTGGTTATTATTTGAGCATCATAAAATTCTACTGCAAGCATGAAACAAAGATCTGTATAAGTTAGTTGCTCACTAAATGTTGGTTCATAATGTAGACAACAATCATGACTGCTGAAATCATTGTAAATATATAGTTAAGACTGATGTTGTCCTGACGAAGCTTGTAGACAAACTGATCAATGGAAAAATACTGTTGCTGAAAATAAGCTTCTTTAATAGATTAGAATTTCTTAACTTAAGGGGGAGTACTAATTAGTAATTGACGTGAATATCCTACTAATTTTTCACGTAATTGTCGACGAGTAAAGTTTACATCTGCACGCATAAAAATAATTGTCCTTTCAGTGTTATTTATTAGAATAATATCGACATCAGGAAATCTGGTTATCACTATTTTACAGATTTTCTCAAAACAATAATAACCATTTAAATAAGATAGACACCATTGAGTTGCGGGGGTACTATCATCACAACTGATTGAATTCATTCTGATTTTTTAAATAGAGTAAAAAAGTAATGATATTAAATGAATAGAATACCTACAAGTCCGGAATAAGGATTAAGCTTTGCATAGTAGTCAACACTTTCATGAGTCTCTGGCTCTTCATAAAAATCACATCGGTTGGTGTGAATACATTCGGTATTCAACAAACGATTAGTTGTTCTCCAAACGGATAGATTAGCCTCTTCTAGTTGAGCACAGCGAATACACTGAGAAAGATGTAACTGCCATAACTCATATTCCTTATCTTTGTTTTTATTGTTGTTGAGTGTATACTGTAAACGCCAATTTGACTAGTTTTCTTCAAAAGATCGTTTAACACCAATAATAAACAATAATACTCTTCTATTTTATGTTTATGAAATCGACCGAGCCGACAATAGCAAAAATTGAAAAAAAAACTCCGGATATCTGTGTTTCATATAAATTATTCACTATATTTTTATTTCTATGATTTAAACGTTTTTTGTGTTCGAAAAAGGAGCGATCAGCACACATTTTTACGATAGAATGAATATATATACAATCATCGTACTTAAGTAGTGGATATTCTCGAGGTTAGTCGTACCGGAAAAGCGGTTGTTACTAGGAAAAATATAATGTCTAATCGACAACATGTGCATTCAAGGTAATTATGTAATTTTCCAAGTATACGGATAGTGTGTTTCAAGGTAAATCACTATGATGAAACGGTCTATGTTGCAACAACTATGCAACAAATAAAATTATGCTACGATCACGTGGACAACGCGTGTGATGACGTATACGTTACGTTTATGATGCGATGACGTACACGATACTTGACGTATATGTTGTTACGTTGAACCGATGATGTAAGGGGATGATGACCCCGGTGACGTATGTTTGTTTAAAAGGGGTCGATGACCTGATGACGTATGTTTGTTTTGATAACGTTGTGGGGTGTAAATGACCTAACGGTATTTGGCGGTGTGGCATTTGGTCAGGGGGAGGGATATGACCTTGTCCCGACGTTCCCAAGTATATACTACTATTGACATCCATTAGGAGGCCTCAAGGAATTCTTGCCGAGAGAGTCAATGGGGAGCTCGGTCGATTATTCAGAACATATTGTAACACAAACCAAAGCAAGTGGCCGGAGTATCTTGAGTTTTCGAGAACGCCATAAATGGTAGTTACAATACCACTACTGGATATACACCGTTAGAGCTGTAATCGGATGTTTTAATGTTTTTAATTTTAATAACCAACAATTAAGACTGAGAAGTAAGTTGAATTCAACTCGAGACGGCACACAGGCCTGATCAACCTGTTGATAAGCTTATCAGTTGGGATAACAATGCTGCAGCTCCAACTGGCCAAACAAGAATTTTGCTTTACTTTTCCTGTAGCTTATTGTTCATCACTGCAAGCCAAGTGAGGCCTGATCGGCTGAACACCTGTTCAACCCCACTGCTGCCTAGATGTTTTGGATAGTTCAGTGTGAGTTAGCTGCCCATGGAAATCACCACACCAGACCCTTATTTTTGCACTTCTCCCTCCTAATCCAATGTTCCAGTTGGTTAAGGTGTGATATTTTAATTGTTCATAAATTTCTCAAATCAAATTTTACAGATTATGTAACTTCATAATAATAATAATATCCATAGATATATTCGTGTGAGTAGTGTAATCCCTCTTTCCTTTTTTATGCTTTATAAAAAAAATTCCTTTTTTTTCTTTATAAATTTTTGAATATTTTTTTTGAAAGAGAAGCCACTAGTTATTTAAAACTAGGCAAGAGCCTAGAGAAGCCGAAAATGCGCTGGGTCCAGTACGACGGGACTTGCAATTAAACTCAGCTGTTAATCAACAATAACACTTTTTATTTTTGCTGCCATAATTCATTACATGTACGAGTGTAACAATCCGCTACAAATAACAATATAAATGATGAATAGTAGTGTCAACATGTTCCTTAAATTGTGTAAATAGACAACATATATATATCGAGCAACATCCCATAAATTGTATAAATTCCCCCCCCCTTTAATAACACTTAACATTAACATCACATATAGAAATACCAAGACACATAGACTCATAATATCATCACAATACTCATGTTCGACCTGGCAGACAGGCAGTATTTCTATAAAGCCCCACAAACTACAATCATAAAATTCAACTTTCAGCCACAGTTGGAATTTAATCATATAAAACCACAACCCATTTACTCCATTAAAGTAAAACCCAAGAAAAAAAATATTTTAAAAACCGAAAGGATGATAATGACTAATAACTGCAAGATAAAAGTGGCCTGGCAGCCCATATGAATTTATAACCTCTAATAAATTGCACATTATAAGTATATGAAAATCTCTAAGTTTTTTTTGAACTGGTAAAAACCCTCATCACCTAAGTTTAAACAATTGGCATAATTTTCCAAAACGTTAATTGTTGTGTTACAATAATCAGTAGCATCAGTATGATTTTTCAATCTCAAATTATTGGTATATGCCCACAAAAAAAAATAAATTTCTTTTTTCTTAAGGTCAGCCATCTGTGTATAAATAATTTTAAAATAACAACAGGTTGCATTCTGGCAGCTGGGAAAGTGTGCCAGCCTGTGCCAGACCAAGTCAGACAGGTCTCCGGCCTGCATAAAACTGTATCAGCATGTGCCTAACTTGTGCCAAAAAAAAAACCCTCATGTGAATTTTACCCCTGAAAACAGCCTGAAAAAAGAAATCCCCAGCCCTTAAATGTTAAACCAAAATAAGAATACTATATGAACCCCGTCCTGAACCAGCCGGAACAGAACCAATAAACATATGACTTAAATTTATATAGAAAGTGTAATGACTCTAAGGCCTTTGTATATAAAAAAATATATATAAATGAGTAAAAAAAAACTCTGGCACGCTCCCCCAGTGCAGCACACAATTACAATCATAGTACGTTAGAGTTATGGAGTAATATTATAATAGTTCAAAAATAATGTTCATAATGAATGTCCAGTTGACACACCCCTGATGGGACTGTCTAGCAGCGTAAGCACGTGGTTAAAAAAAAAGGTAAACGATTGGTAACACAGATGAACAGCGGGCCAGGCCAACGAAAAAATAATAAGAGTTTATATCACCTTAATAGCATGAATGGTATGCATCTTGTAGCTGGTGATCAAGCTCCCTCCTCAGAACAGTTGAGTGTTGGATGGTTCATGGCTGGTGAAGGTGTCAGTACACCAGCAGAGACCAAGTCTCCGACTAGGAGCGAGACCCCTGAGAATTCACAAAGGATTAGAAATTCTGTTCACTAAAATGTGCACCCTAGTTCCAGGTAATAACCTCAGAACGGGCCTCCCGACCAACACAAGATAAATGCATTGGACGGTAGCGCAATGATTTTATTTTCTAGGTTGGCTAATCTGATTTATATCGCGCATCAATTTTCGCGTGGTTGAACCTTGCACAGTGCATAGCTAGCTTTCTCGGCGTTCGGTTCGCCGAACTATTCTCTGTCAATTAGTGTCGACATTAAATGTAGGCTTTAGGCCTTTGTATTTTCGATTATGGCCGACTAGGCCCTCTTCATGATTAGCTAAATTCATACTAATTCGCAACATGCAGTATTAGCCAGCCTCATTCAATTTTACAGCTGTAATGTGATTATTCAAAATATTAAACTTATTCGTATACAGTCCATTTCTTGTTATTTCTTAATGCAGAATTAATTCATTTTATACATTATCTCAATCACTATGGAAGACCACCCAACAGAATATTTAAATCAAGAAGAATACATTTAGCCCACTTGGGCCCAATTAATTAACACTTCCTGTCCACGCTTGTGGGACATTATTTCATTCAACGGTTTCGGTCCACTTGGACCGGGACTAATCATTTTTTGGTCACTCCGGACCTGGATTTCCACTTAATATCTTTATATCTGTTTCTGGCCATCACGGGCGAGTTAGCACGTCAGCTAATGCGACCGTGGCGTGATTTGCGTCGCCATTTCGCTCGTCATCTTCGGACAACGTAATAGCAAGTTCCTGCCGGCTGCAGTGCTTCAAAGTGGTCATCTCTGCCAGCTGTCCCCATCGTCACCAAGGAGCCGACGCTGTGGGACGTCGCCAACCAGGTACCACCAGCAACAGTAAAAAGGTGCGTAAAAAATGTCTGAAGAAGGCCTCAAGGTGCTGACCAGAAAGAGAGGCGGATTAAAGTCCGCGATAGTGCGGATACAATCCGCGGTAAATTCGTTTGATATCAATTTAAGCACAAAACATTTTCTGACTGTAAGATTAGAAAGACTTAAGAGCTTAGCCTCGAAGTACGACGAGGTACAGTCTGAGATAGAGCTTATCAGTAAAGATACGAGCGCTGCTCAGGCAGACCGAGTCGAGGTTGAGGAAATGATATACTCAACTGAGGCAAACATTTTACAACTTCTTGACACTTTTAATACTCAGACAGTGCCTCCTGTACTATTGTAACCTCTCTATGCTTTTGGTATTTATTTTATTTCCTTTTAAATTTCTATCGCCTTGCTTATTGGCTTTCAAAGAGAGGTTACAAGTTATATAGAACTAGGCAGGAGCCTAGAGAAGCAAAATTATGCTGGGTCCAGTATGACGGGACTTGCAATGAACTCAGCCATAATATAACAATAACAGATTTATTATATCTCTGGAATTCATACTTGTGTACAAGATAAATATGTATCTATATAAAAACTACCAAAAGGTACATCATGGCAAGCATGTATAATTAAGTGTACATCAACATAAGTGTGCACAAAGTAACTGTGTATACATATATATAATAGAAAAAATTTGAATCACAACTAGCATATATAATTCCAGTTTACCTAAGAACAAGTGTATATAATTGAATAGAATTACATAAGAACAAGTGTATATAACAGCATATAAGTTAAATGTACATACATAAATAAAATATAGAATGCACAAACACATGTAAAATTCTCCCCGTCGTGTGGCTAGCTAGACACATAAAACACACATACAGAACACAAGGTACACAACTCACAGTCATTTACTTTCAACACGCATGCCCCTGTAACGCACCCACCCACTGGGTAAAGCAACTATCATCTTATGCCCCGGCAGTGATAAAATATACGCCCGTAGGCAACCCGTTCAGTAGGACAACATAACTCCAAACCCCTTTAAAGACGAACAATTCATAACGTATAAATGAAACTGGACCACCCTCTTGTCTAGCATTACGTTCATTAATGACCCATGATGAGTGTGTGAACCTTGTTCCGTTCACAGCACCAGGTAATGTTAGCAACTCCTCACCTACTTCCAGACAGTGTTTACAAAATTTTAGACAGTATTGACTTCACAAAATCCCAAAAAAGGAATTAAATCCTTATGTACTTTAATAACAGCAATTAATTGATTGAGGCTTTACAATTTCAGAAGATTTTGACAATCTGTATATTTATTTAATTTACCCAAAAGAAAAGGATGAAAACCAGTTTTATATTCAAAATTAAACAGCAATTTCTCTACGTGTGAAGTCAACCCATATGTATTTGCCAGTTAAGAAAACAATCAGCTTAGCCCTTGTGCAAGGGGCAAAATCGGCAAAATACTTCAAGAACATTAATAAATCGTTTAGATTAGCCTCAGATAACTGTATAACATAATTAGAAAAGAATACAATAAGGTGGTTGTGCCCTGGCATCTGCGGGAGCGCGCCTACATGTAGTTGACAAAAGTTGACAGGCTATCCTCCTGTCTGAAGTTGTACCAGCGTGTCAGAAAAACTAAGTCCCATATTGTAAACCCAGAAAAGTCCCCAAGAAAAACCCCCGGAAAGTCCCCAGCCTTTAAATATGAAATCCCTAGTCAAATTAAACATTTATACGCAGCTGTTCCAGCCGGAACAGAACTACTGAGCAATAATTAAATTTTGAAAGAGTAAATCAGATGCAACAATAAAAATGGTACAAGATTAAAATCTCTCTATGGCGCGCTCTCGCAGTGTAGCACGTACTTACAGACATAGCATTTAGTGTTACTTAACTGAATTATAAAAGGTATATGAAATTTAAGTTAAAGTGCTCAGAGTCATGATCACAGTTCACTTCCCAAATAGAGTCTGGACACGTGGTCCCCGGGCATCAAAGTTATTCTCATAAAACAGGCACACTGCCGGTTCGGCCCCCAAAAAAGAAAAAGCATAAATGTCACCTCATAAGTGCTGGCGAGTGCAACGTGGTGATCCCGTCTCCATCTCCCTCTTCGTAGGCGATCTTGACATGGTTCACAGCTTGAGCAGATGATCAGCTCACAGCCAGCCAGGAACCCGACTTAGGGCGAGAACCCTAAGGAATCAAGTAAATTAGAGAACAGTCTAAAAGAATGTACACCCGAGTTAAGATAATTAACCTCTTAACGGGCCGCCAGCTAACTCTCACCAAAGGCACAATAATAATTAATTAAAGTTTTTTACAACCTGCTTAAATAGTCTACATTCAGCTATGGAATAAGAGAATTTGCATTATGAACAGAACTTATTACATTGTGGCATCATATAAAGTGAACTGTACTCAGTCAACATGCTTCGACAAACTTTTGCAGGTTAAACCGGCCACGTGCAGAGCAGTAATCATAATTTAGTCAGAAAAATTTTTAACAGCAAGTCACTCACAGCATTGAGAATGTTTTACCTTCAATTAAGGTTGATACAAAAAGCTCTCACACTTCATTCTCTATTCGTGAAGCTAATTAACAAGACAGCGACAGTATACAACATGTACCACACAGTTCACTACTTGACTGCACACCAAGTTTTGTAATTAAATTTTTCTTTATGCAAAGCACTTTTACCATGAGAATGACTCTTGAAACTTCTCGCATTATAACAGAAAATACTAAGGCATGGCAATACAAAGGGCGTAGCGTACAACAGAAAAAAAATTATGTCTTACATAATTTTTTCAGGTCGCACACACACATAAATACGTACTTCACAAGATAGCGTAAATCTTGTTATTAAATATCCACACAACTAATAAAAATAATTAAATCTTACCGGGGTGTCGTTATATTTTCTACTCCATTATGTAGAAGATACAAACTGCGCAGAAGGAATACAAAGAGCGGAGATGGAGTACAGTCTTTCTAGTAGAGGCAAGCGACGACTGATTTCCATAGCACCAGACCGTAGCGGCCCAAGTAGAGATGCGCGCGCACAGCGCACAACACCGCTCCCCTTCACACCGCCGGACAAAGGTCGCGCGGCACCCTCACGTTATGTTACACAAAAAACGAAACCTTTCTAACATATTTTGTAACGGCTGGCTCCGCGCCTCACTCGCGCATACCACAACCATGAAAACTTTCTAGAATTCATATTTAGCAATCGCCGGCTTCGAACCGGCACACCCCCACCCCGAAAGGGCAACCCGGTTGCCCCACACAACTCGGGAAAGTACTCTGCAGTGTACTCCCAACTGACAATTCCGGTGGACATCGTGGGTAAGATGGCTAGGCAAACCCGCTCCCAGGAGAACAGAGGCTCAGAAGGGAAAACGAAAGAGACGAAAGAAGAGGTGTATAGTGTAAGTGTGCGGTTGCTGCACGCTGACCTGATCAGGGCCAGCCCACAGCAAAGAGGGACAGAGAAGAAAGACAAAAGAAAGTTCGGGAGCTCCCTGAGTTCCGACCTCCTGAGGCTTGTCCACCCAAGCCAGAACACGATAGCCACCTAAACAGGGCCATCTGCCCCATATAATTACGGGAAGATCCCCTAATACTATTCCCCCTTCTCCACACTACCATACTGCACGGGCCAAGGGGAAAGAGGGGCGATGATAGTCCCCATGATGCGGTGGTCCCCGCTGGGACCTAACGGCAAACCATGTCAACTGTGACTATGGCACCTTTCCAAAGTATATATATATATATATTGTGTTTTACAAGTGTGCTCCAAGGGCATGCCTGGACCAGCAGGGTGGTCGAGGAGCACAACCGACCCCGGCCACCCTACTGCCCCACTTCTCTCGCTAACTCCTTTTTTTTGCTTTTTCTAGTTTTTTTTTTTTTTTTTTTTTTTTTTTTTTTTTTTTTTTTTTTTTTTTTCTCTAAGGAGGGTTAGGAAAATTGGAAGGTGGATGGTTAAGGAGAACGGGCATGGGCAGGGACTGAAGGTAAGGACATGGCTCCCTCCGGGTATAAGGACCATTGGAGAAAACCAAGGCTCGCGCAGGCAGGGGCGCATCCCTGAAGTAGACGAAACCCACCGGGACCGTGAGAAACATCTACCCGCTACCCTATGCTCGATCTCGCCCCCGGAGCACACCCTCTCAAAGCCGAAAACATCCCCAACGCGCACAGAGACCACCGTTACCCCCCCCTTTTTTTCAGCCCGTTTACCCTTTTTTAAACAATTTTAATTTGGAAATGTGTGTAGTAATCTCTTTAGGATTACCACCCGGCTCTTCCAACCGCGCCGTCACCGGTGACGTAAACCCGAGAATGCGGTATGGCCCCGACCAACGATAGCACAATTTAGCGGCTCTTTTGTCTGCGGCTGAGCTGATCGGACGGCTCTGGCAGTAGACCCAGTCCCCGGTCTGAAAGGGGTTCGGAATTCGCCCCTGATTATATCGTCGACGGACCCGCTCGTGCGCTCGTAGCAAATTCTTCCGAGCCTCCCTCCATCTCTCCGCAGTTCCATAATCGGGCTCCCGTGGCAGAAGATCATCAATATTCCACAAGTTAGTCAACGGGAGTGCGGGCGAGAATCCAAACATGATCTCAAAAGGCACGGCCTTATGACTGTCATGCAGGGCAGTGTTAAAAGCTAGCTGTAACCACTTTAAGTTCTGGTCCCAGGTAGTCTGTTGTTCAGCGTGGTAGGCAATAAGTGCGGACCGTAGATTCCTATTGAACCTCTCCGCATGGGACGGCTGCGGGTAATACGGGGAAGTGGTTACATGCTTGATGCCATTGGCGAAGCACATTCGCCGAAAGTCGCCAGAAATAAATTGTGGACCATTGTCCGAGACAATGATGGCCGGAAGACCGAAGTGCTGAAATACATGACTCTGGAGCGCGTTTATGGTCAATCGAGCAGTTGCCTGCCGTAAGGGCAGTAGCCAGGCAAACTTCGAAAAAGCATCCACACAGACAAGTAGGTAAGCATTACCTGACTTGCTACGCGGGAAGGGTCCCACGTAGTCGATGAATAGCTTCTCCATCGGTCTGCTCGCCACATCAGATGACAACAGCCCCAACTTTGTGTTTTGGGCAGGCTTGCTTAAGCCACAGAGATGACATGCCTTCACCCGAGTTGCTATGTCCCTATCCATGCCCTTCCAGATGAAGTCTTTCCTAATACTGGAAATGGTCTTCGAAATTCCCTTATGTCCACCTACCGGGGAATTGTGATAGTAGCTGAAGACCATAGGCACAAGTTTGCTAGGCAGCACTATCTTCGGGGCCCGTCCTTTCTTCTCTCTGCAACATAGGACGCCCCTGGACAAGAAGTAGGGGACCTGCACGTTACCCTCTTTTAGATTTTGGATGATCGGACCCAACTCTTCATCATTTAACTGATGGGGCAACACATCAGTAAAAGCTAACGGAAAGTCTAGTAGAACAGAACAGGGTTGCTCCGGCTGGGCTTCGCTGGGCTGGGAGAACATACGAGACAAAGCATCTGCAACCACATTTTGAGTTCCCCGAATGTGTTGCACCTTAAATTTAAAGGATGAGATTTTAACCACCCATCGTCCAATCTTGCCCAGCTGCCGGGGATGAGCAAGAAGCCAAGAGAGAGCCTGATTGTCGGTCTCGAGCAGGAACTCAGCGTGTTCCAGAAAACGCCTGAACTTATCTAGAGCGTATACAACGGCCAAACACTCTAGCTCATATACTGATGACTTTCTTTCTTGTTGGGTCAAAGTTCTAGAAATGAAGGCCACAGGCTGCCTAGCACCATCAACAACTTGGGACAGAACCGCCCCGAGCGCCACCGAACTCGCGTCCGTCTGTAAGATAAACTGTCTCGAGAAGTCTGGCATTCTCAGTACTGGGGGGAAAATAATGGCTTCCTTCAGAGTCTCGAAAGCCTTCTGTTGCTTTTCCCCCCATACAAATTTGGCGCCCTTCTTCCGGAGTTCATTCAGAGGTGCCGCAATCTCCGCCGCGTTTGGGATGAAACGCCGATAGAAGTTGACCATCCCCACAAATCTCGCGATGCCTTTGGCATCCTTTGGTGGGGGAAAGTCCCTGATCCCCTGTGTTCGCTCAGGATCCACAGTGACACCTCTATGGGAAATCAGGTGGCCCAGAAAAGAAATTTGTGTCTGGGCAAACTTCACCTTTTCAGGATTGACAGTGAGGCCGGCACCCCTCAACCTGCACATCACCTCCTCAAGATGACTCAAATGTTCCTCATACCCCTTGCTGTACACCAGCAAGTCATCAAGATAATTAAAAACATACTTGAACTTGACATCGTGAAAAACGGTGTCAAGCAAACGGGTGAGTGTTTGGGCCCCTACCGCTAGACCCATAGGAACCCTAGTATACTGATAGAGGTTCCACGGAACACAGAATGCCGTGTAGGGCCTACTTTCTTTCGTCAAGGGAATCTGGTGATATGCAGAGTTGAGGTCGATGATGGTAAAATACCTCGCCTCACTGAACCAATCGAACGCGGAATGAAGGTCATGAAGTGGGACCGAATCTACCTCGATGTTAGCGTTCAGCTTGCGGTAGTCGATGACCATCCTGTGCTTACCTCCAGGCTTGGGCACTAGGAACGCTGGACTGGCATAACTGGATTGAGAAGGTTCAATCACCCCTTGATCTAATAATTCTTGAACCTTCTCCCTCAAGATGTTCATCTTCGGAGGGGCAAACTTATAATGGTGGGAGCGCACCACCTTGGAGTCCGTTAGGCGGATCTTATACTCCAAGAGATGTGTGAGCCCAAGGGCCGGAGTTAATACAGTGGGGAAACGCTCACACAACTGATCTAAAGCGGACCGCTGGGACTGGGAGAGGTGGTCTCTAGATGTGTCGGGGCACTTAACCTCTTGGATATCTTGCCTGGTCCCCTGATATCCAAGGAACGGGATTACAACTCCCCGATTGAACTTAAAATAACATTGGTGCTCTTGGATGTCAATAACGAGACCACTTTTGCAGATTAAATCGGCACCAATAATGCATTCAACTCCCAGAGCAGGAGAAACCAGAAAGCTCCACACCCAAGAAAATCCCTCGATTTTAAACTGGAATGAAACTACCCGGGAAATGGGCAGAATTTCCTGGGATGCCGTCCAGCAAACTACGGAAGACTTTTCTGACCGTTTAATCAAACCCTGTCGCTCAAGGTCCTCGCACACTTTAGATGAAATGATGGATCTTGCTGATCCGGAGTCAACTAATGCTCTGAGTTGACTCTTTTTCAACTCCAACAGCAAGAAGGGGCATACGGAAGTGGGTCTAGAGATGGTTTGGAGGACCTTGCTACCCAAAGACTTGGGACCTACAACTGGCCTGGAGGCGCGTACCTTAGAAGACCCGCGACAGGTAGGGGAAGACCTCCGACATATCTTCCCCTCATTGAGCCTTTTCTGAATGACCTTGGGCGCCCTGGGGAGGGACATTGGACTCGACCCAACCCCGGTACAAAATCGTCTGACGTGGCCCAACCTACCACACTTAAAACAAGTCACATTAGGCGAACGACGGCGCCTCTCGCTACAAGAATTTGCAATAGTATTTTCATTACCGCATGAGGGTGGAACAATTCGCCCCCCATGCCTCTCGTGTCTTAACTTATCATGGGTCACGTGCTCACGGGACTCGTCAATCACCTGGATTGTTTTAGAAAACGCACATAGCCGTGCGAGGTCCGCAAAACAACGTGGACGGTCCGCGAACACCAAACGGGATCTCTCTTGGGGCGTCACCCCTTCTAAAATTCTTCCAACGACATCCTTCTCGGGCAACCCTAACCTCAAAACCCGAGCACATTTACGGATATCCTGCACAAAATCCCCCAACGCCTCTCCGTTGGCCTGTGCACGATAGAACCGGCTAAGTTCCAAACGCCAACGTCGCCGACGGGGTATGAAAGAGTCCAACACCTCCCCATGGAGAGAGTCGATACTGCCACCACGACGCAGAGTGCGGATGACCAGCTCAGCCAATAAACCCCGGCAGTACGGATATATAACGGACAAGAGGACCTCATCGGACAGCCCCGGAAAATCCGTCAACTCCAGGACGATGTCCAGAAAAACCAACAATTTGCCCTCATCTTCTCCATCCACTACCGGAAGTCTCTGGAGGATGCCGGAAATAGGATTGGGTAGTCCTTGATACTCTACCCCCGCCAGAATCACACAATACACTGAACACAAAACCTAACCCATAAAAGCATATTTACAAGAAACGGAAAAACTCAAGTACTGTCCTTCCTTTGAGTAGACCCCCGGGTTCTCTAGCGCTGCGGAAACCTGGCCTATTCAGAACCATCCACTCCACGACGGAAGGAGACAAGAGACAAGCAAGAATACAACACACACATAACAGCAAACAGCAACTCGACACACACGCCATACCAACACACAAATCACAACAACCCACTAACAATTAACTACAAGTCTTAATTCGGGAATGTAAAATAATTCGACATCAACCGGACACAAATCGGTTCCGGTACCGATCTCCGATCGGGCCATACCGCATCCCGTCAACATACTACGCTCAACACCGACCCCAATGAACATTCCATATTCCAGGCCACATTTAAGACTCCCCGGCAATACAAGCTATCAAAATTTTTTAACACTATTAACCGCCTCAGTGGTGCGACCCGACTCACAAATTTAAACAACTTACAATTAGCCTACACTGGCATCTATCCACTATTTTACAACAATCATTAATTTACAACTGCCTTAATATTCCCGAGTCTGCAAGCCCCGTCACACACCAGGACCCCAGGGTTCAGGCCTAAAATGAACCACGCTCCGGCTACCATTTGTAACCTCTCTATGCTTTTGGAATTTATTTTATTTTCTTTTAAATTTCTATCGCCTTGCTTATTGGCTTTCAAAGAGAGGTTACAAGTTATATAGAACTAGGCAGGAGCCTAGAGAAGCAAAATTATGCTGGGTCCAGTATGACGGGACTTGCAATGAACTCAGCCATAATATAACAATAAAAGATTTATTATATCTCTGGAATTCATACTTGTGTACAAGATAAATATGTATCTATATAAAAACTACCAAAAGGTACATCATGGCAAGCATGTATAATTAAGTGTACATCAACATAAGTGTGCACAAAGTAACTGTGTATACATATATATAATAGAAAAAATTTGAATCACAACTAGCATATATAATTCCAGTTTACCTAAGAACAAGTGTATATAATTGAATAGAATTACATAAGAACAAGTGTATATAACAGCATATAAGTTAAATGTACATACATAAATAAAATATAGAATGCACAAACACATGTAAAATTCTCCCCGTCGTGTGGCTAGCTAGACACATAAAACACACATACAGAACACAAGGTACACAACTCACAGTCATTTACTTTCAACACGCATGCCCCTGTAACGCACCCACCCACTGGGTAAAGCAACTATCATCTTATGCCCCGGCAGTGATAAAATATACGCCCGTAGGCAACCCGTTCAGTAGGACAACATAACTCCAAACCCCTTTAAAGACGAACAATTCATAACGTATAAATGAAACTGAACCGCCCTTTTGTCTAGCATTACGTTCATTAATGACCCATGATGAGTGTGTAAACCTTGTTCCGTTCACAGCACCAGGTAATGTTAGCAACTCCTCACCTACTTCCAGACAGTGTTTACAAAATTTTAGACAGTATTGACTTCACAAAATCCCAAAAAAGGAATTAAATCCTTATGTACTTTAATAACAGCAATTAATTGATTAAGGCTTTACAATTTCAGAAGATTTTGACAATCTGTATATTTATTTAATTTACCCAAAAGAAAAGGATGAAAACCAGTTTTATATTCAAAATTAAACAGCAATTTCTCTACGTGTGAAGTCAACCCATATGTATTTGCCAGTTAAGAAAACAATCAGCTTAGCCCTTGTGCAAGGGGCAAAATCGGCAAAATACTTCAAGAACATTAATAAATCGTTTAGATTAGCCTCAGATAACTGTATAACATAATTAGAAAAGAATACAATAAGGTGGTTGTGCCCTGGCATCTGCGGGAGCGCGCCTACATGTAGTTGACAAAAGTTGACAGGCTATCATCCTGTCTGAAGTTGTACCAGCGTGTCAGAAAAACGAAGTCCCATATTGTAAACCCAGGAAAGTCCCCAAGAAAAACCCCCGGAAAGTCCCCAGCCCTTAAATATGAAATCCCTAGTCAAATTAAACATTTATACGCAGCTGTTCCAGCCGGAACAGAACTACTGAGCAATAATTAAATTTTGAAAGAGTAAATCAGATGCAACAATAAAAATGGTACAAGATTAAAATCTCTCTATGGCGCGCTCTCGCAGTGTAGCACGCACTTACAGACATAGCATTTAGTGTTACTTAACTGAATTATAAAAGGTATATGAAATTTAAGTTAAAGTGCTCAGAGTCATGATCACAGTTCACTTCCCAAATAGAGTCTGGACACGTGGTCCCCGGGCATCAAAGTTATTCTCATAAAACAGGCACACTGCCGGTTCGGCCCCCAAAAAAGAAAAAGCATAAATGTCACCTCATAAGTGCTGGCGAGTGCAACGTGGTGATCCCGTCTCCATCTCCCTCTTCGTAGGCGATCTTGACATGGTTCACAGCTTGAGCAGATGATCAGCTCACAGCCAGCCAGGAACCCGACTTAGGGCGAGAACCCTAAGGAATCAAGTAAATTAGAGAACAGTCTAAAAGAATGTACACCCGAGTTAAGATAATTAACCTCTTAACGGGCCGCCAGCTAACTCTCACCAAAGGCACAAAAATAATTAATTAAAGTTTTTTACAACCTGCTTAAATAGTCTACATTCAGCTATGGAATAAGAGAATTTGCATTATGAACAGAACTTATTACATTGTGGCATCATATAAAGTGAACTGTACTCAGTCAACATGCTTCGACAAACTTTTGCAGGTTAAACCGGCCACGTGCAGAGCAGTAATCATAATTTAGTCAGAAAAATTTTTAACAGCAAGTCACTCACAGCATTGAGAATGTTTTACCTTCAATTAAGGTTGATACAAAAAGCTCTCACACTTCATTCTCTATTCGTGAAGCTAATTAACAAGACAGCGACAGTATACAACATGTACCACACAGTTCACTACTTGACTGCACACCAAGTTTTGTAATTAAATTTTTCTTTATGCAAAGCACTTTTACCATAAGATTGACTCTTGAAACTTCTCGCATTATAACAGAAAATACTAAGGCATGGCAATACAAAGGGCGTAGCGTACAACAGAAAAAAAATTATGTCTTACATAATTTTTTCAGGTCGCACACACACATAAATACGTACTTCACAAGATAGCGTAAATCTTGTTATTAAATATCCACACAACTAATAAAAATAATTAAATCTTACCGGGGTGTCGTTATATTTTCTACTCCATTATGTAGAAGATACAAACTGCGCAGAAGGAATACAAAGAGCGGAGATGGAGTACAGTCTTTCTAGTAGAGGCAAGCGACGACTGATTTCCATAGCACCAGACCGTAGCGGCCCAAGTAGAGATGCGCGCGCACAGCGCACAACACCGCTCCCCTTCACACCGCCGGACAAAGGTCGCGCGGCACCCTCACGTTATGTTACACAAAAAACGGAACCTTTCTAACATATTTTGTAACGGCTGGCTCCGCGCCTCACTCGCGCATACCACAACCATGAAAACTTTCTAGAATTCATATTTTGCAATCGCCGGCTTCGAACCGGCACACTATCGACGCCTATGCATATAAAGCTGATAAGTTTGCCCTGCTTCTCAGGCAACATACTTGAGTGGCAACACTTCTATTCAATTTTCAATGATCTAGTGCATTCAAGATCCGACTTAACACCAGTACAGAAACTGCATTATTTGCATTCCTCGGTGAAGTGTGAACCATTAGACTTAATTAAATCATTACCCATTTGTCAAGAAAATTATGTAATAGCGTTGAACTTGCTGTCCGAGAGGTATAATAATCCATTTATATTAGCCAAATATTACGTACAAAACCTACTTCAGGCTAAGTCCACAATAAAGGACTCAGTCCAAAGCTTGGCGGAGTTTACGAATACAATAACGTCTTCCGTTAATTCACTGGCGGCAATGAAGCTGTCCGTAAATTCATTTGAGTTTATTACCATACAGTTGCTCTCCACCAAACTTGACCCTATTACTTTAAAACTTTGGAAGGAGTCAATAGACCCTGACAACTTACCCAGTTTTCAAGACTTTACGCATTTTTTAAACTTGCGCCGACAGCTTTTAGAAAATACAATGCCAATTGAATCCGGACAGCAATTCAACAAACCTAGCGTAAAACCAAACAATAAATTTGAGAAATATAGCTTAAGAAATACTGCTGGCAGCAATACCTTTAAGAGTTATCACGCAGCGGCAAGGCATTATTTATGCGTGTGTTGTAAATCTGACCACCCGCTTTACATGTGTAACAATTTTCGTATATTAAGTGCCGCTGAGCGGGGGCAATTGGTTGCAAATCATAAATGCTGTATTAACTGCCTTAGAGCAGGTCATTTGATAACAAATTGTAAAAGTAAACAGGTCTGTAAAATTTGTTCAAAGGGTCACCACACCTTGCTGCACGCTAATTACGTGCCGAAATCACCAACTGCCAGCAGCAATTATTGCTCATTTAAATTAAAGTGTAAAAACAATGTTCTTTTATCCACAGCGGTTGTATATGTTGTTGATCAGGCTGGCAACAGGCATGAAGCTCGGGCACTCCTAGACGCCGGGTCCCAGATCAATTTTTGTACGAAATCATTTGCGAAAAGGTTGCACCTTAAACTAACCCGATCTAATATTCCAATTACAGGAATAAACAACACAGCGTGTTGCGCTACTGACATTGTTTCTATGCGTATTATTTCTCGCTATCAGAGACATAGTTTTGATGCCAAATGTGCCGTCCTATCTAACTTAACTCATAATCTACCTTCAATCTCGTTTGACATCAACCGGTTCCACATTCCAAACAAAATTTTTCTCGCCGACCCAGATTTCAATATATCTTCACAGATCGACATACTATTAGGGGCACAATTTTATCTGGATTTAATATTAGCCAATAAATACACACGCGGACCCAACTTCCCTATCATTCAGGAAACAAAACTGGGTTACATTCTGGCCGGCAATCTGCCCAAACACTGCCACACCCAGGGTCCTGCGGTTTCGTTCCTGGCAAGGAACAATGACAGTCAAATTCTGCAATCTCTCGAGAGATTTTGGGAGGCAGAAACAATCCCTGGCGATACCCCTGACGGCGAGTCGGCTTGCGAAGAGCATTTTGTGCGCTCTACTCAGCGCGACCACGAGGGTAGATTTATAGTGTCGCTCTCATTCAAGTCTGATAATCCCCACTTGGGGGAATCTTACACAAGTGCCGAATCAGGATTTTTAAGCTTGGAGCGTCGATTCAGGCGCGATCCCAAGCTCGCTCGCGACTACGCGGACTTTATCAGGGAATATAAGGATCTTGGGCACACGACACTCATCGATCATGGCGCTATCAATTTAGTAGCGTCACACACTTACTACATATACTTATGTGTATACTTATACATACTCATATACTTAATCTGGCTTTGTAAGCTTGGTTGGGATGAACCGATTTCCGGTCAGTCACTTTCGGATTGGCATTCTTTGTGTAACAAATTGAGTTTGATTGGTAAAATAGTAGTCCCGCGATCTATTCGTTGCAACCGTGGGGCGGTTACGGTTCAGTTGCATGGGTTTTCGGATGCCTCGGAGAAAGGGTTCGGCTGTTGTATATATATCCTAGTCATTTATCAGGATTCTACTGCTTCCTGTCGTCTCTTGTGTTCCAAATCTCGCGTGGCTCCCCTACGCCAAGTGTCATTACCTCGCATCGAGCTCTGCGCTTGTTTGTTATTATCGCGACTTGTATCTAAGGTTATTCCTGCTCTTTATTCGTTTATTGATTGTGTACATTTGTATTCTGATTCTATGGTGGGTCTTTTCTGGATTCATGCGCAGTCTACGCGTTGGAAGACATACGTCGCTAATCGGGTTGCTGAAATTCAGCGTCGCACGCAAGCTTATACCTGGCATCACATTGATTCGCGGCGCAATCCTGCTGATATCATATCTAGGGGGTGTTTCCCTGACGTTTTGCGCGATTGCTCGCTTTGGTGGCACGGTCCTGGCTGTCTGTCTCAATCGTCAGATTCTAATCCTGTCCCATCCTTCGTACCGGCCACTCCATCGTCTTTGGAAGTCACCGCGGAAGAGAAAACTGCACACAACCGGTCGCTAATGTCTACCCTGGCTGTTGACTTATCGTTGGACTTTTCCTCGTTGCACCGGCTGACACTTGTATACGCTTACTGTTTTCGTTTCATCAGAAATATTAGGCACTCATGCGCGGACAAACTTTCGGGCGGTCTGACCCCTGTAGAAATTCATCAGTCTCTCAATTTCTTCATAAAACAATCTCAGTCGATCCACTTCGCAGCCGAAATTAGTTGTCTTCGGAACGGATCTTCTGTTTCCATTAGGAGCAAGTTGGCTTCTCTCGACCCGTTTCTTGACGCTTCTGGAGTGATACGCGTGGGCGGACGTTTGCAGCATTCCCAATTACCCTACGATTCGAAACATCCTATCGTATTACCCCCATCGGCGCATATTACACGCCTTATCATCGAACGTGAACACATTCGTTTACTTCACGCTGGTGCTCAGCTCGTGCATCATTCACTGCGCCAACGTTGGTGGATTGTTAATGCCCGGCTAGTCATCCGTTCCATTATTCGTAAGTGTCTCAAGTGTATCAGGTTTAATGCCACACAGCAGGTCCAGAGACTTGGCATTTTGCCATCCCCTAGAGTCACTCCTTCAAGGCCGTTTCTATTTTGCGCGGTTGATTATGGTGGTCCCTTCATGATTCGTCATGGCGGGCAGAAGTCTAGAACCTTTACTAAGGCATACGTATCTCTGTTTGTAAGCGCATTTGTAGCTGCTTTACGTCGTTTTATGGCACGTCGGGGTATACCTAGTCAGCTGTACTCCGACAACGGCACGAACTTCAGGAAGGCCCGCACCATCTTACATGACATTTACAACTTTTGGCACAACAAGAGTGCCATCACCTCGATTAAGTCATTCACATCCTCTCAGGGGATATCATGGTCATTTATTCCGCCCTCCTCACCTCACTTCGGTGGCCTTTGGGAGAGCGGCATAAAGAGTTTGAAATTTCATCTGCGGCGCGTGGTAGGCAAATCTATATTAAACTTCGAAGAGTTCACGACCGTTTTGTCTCAGATAGAGGCATGTCTGAACTCTCGACCTTTATTTGCTATTTCTTCGGATGTTAACGACCCGGTGCCACTTACACCTGGCCATTTTTTGATTTGCGCGCCCCTAACTGCGATTCCTGACCCAGACCTTTCTCACGTTCCTGTTTCTCGTCTTGGCCGTTGGAAGCTACTTCAGAGGTTTGTCCGGGGCATTTGGAAGGCGTGGTCTCGCGATTATTTGCACCAGCTGCAACAGCGGCACAAGTGGAAGTTTGCCAAAGATAATGTTTCCATTGGTGACTTAGCCTTGATTATTGAGGATAAGTTGCCTTCATTAGCCTGGAAATTTGGCGTAATCATCGCCACATTTCCCGGCCCAGATAACTTGGTTCGCGTCGTAGACATTCGCACGCCTACGGGTGTTTTGCGGAGACCAATACATAAATTATGTCTGTTGCCAGCGCGAGACGAGATTTGACATTATGATTATAGCGCAATGCTGTTTTATTCAGCCATTGGCTTATTACTTATTACGACCATGTGGTCAACATAATTGTGATGAATCATCACAGTATTTTTCTTGTCAATTTTGCGTCATTGCACGCTTCTAATTATCACAGTCTTGGTGGCATCTTAATATTTGTATTGTATGTTAATTTGTGTGGCATACTATGTCTTAAACATTTTCATTTGATGTTATGGGGTATATTGCATGTTTTTTGGTGGTCTTATTTATAAAATGTTATTACATAATATTCGCATGTTTTGCAGCTAAGCAATCATGCATTCATTTCTTTATATTGTTGCTAATAAATATGTACTATTCTGTGAATGTCTTTAAATTGTTAAATTGTTTCTGTAACTTCAGTATTGTATTGTTATTTGACATTGCAATTATTTATGTTGTAATTATTTAAATTATTGTTATTGTATTCACATAAATTGTGTCCATGTAAAACCGATTGTAAGCGTCTGCCGTATGTAACTGCCTCGTCTAATTTATTCATATTGTATTTTATATTTTATTCATTTTGTAAGTAAGCATGCACAATTCTTTATTTAAAACTATGACATACATGTCATAGCTGGGCTGCATTCAGCATCTGGTTTGCTCATACATTGTTACATATTGTAAATTCCTGAAACTTTAGAAATAGCATGTCTAGGTCAATACATGCCGCCCTGCTGAATATACAATGGAACATGCAACTACAACATGTTCAACAACAATTTTGTTCATGATGAACCTCCGTTCATGCATTAAACATTGTATAATTATGTATTTTTCTTTCATGTTTTATAATGTTACATACTGCACACACTTGTGTCAGAAATATTGTTAACCAGACTTATTCGTATACGAAACAGCTGTTCGCCGACCCTGGCCTACAATCGCCTATCTGCATGCTTATCTCTAAACTAGCGGCAGACTGCCGTTATCTAATATCAACTCAAGGTTCAACTTGGCCTTGAAGCTAACCATTGTTAGTAACAACTGTACTCTTTAAATCAAATTGTAAATGTATTATAATTTATTAAAAAATGTATTAAAAAATCTTTTTGATTTTTGACGGGCAGCTTATGGACGGTAGCGCAATGATTTTATTTTCTAGGTTGGCTAATCTGATTTATATCGCGTATCAATTTTCGCGTGGTTGAACCTTGCACAGTGCATAGCTAGCTTTCTCGGCGTTCGGTTCGCCGAACTATTCTCTGTCAATTAGTGTCGACATTAAATGTAGGCTTTAGGCCTTTGTATTTTCGATTATGGCCGACTAGGCCCTCTTCATGATTAGCTAAATTCATACTAATTCGCAACATGCAGTATTAGCCAGCCTCATTCAATTTTACAGCTGTAATGTGATTATTCAAAATATTAAACTTATTCGTATACAGTCCATTTCTTGTTATTTCTTAATGCAGAATTAATTCATTTTATACATTATCTCAATCACTATGGAAGACCAGCCAACAGAATATTTAAATCAAGAAGAATACATTTAGCCCACTTGGGCCCAATTAATTAACACTTCCTGTCCACGCTTGTGGGACATTATTTCATTCAACGGTTTCGGTCCACTTGGACCGGGACTAATCATGCATAAAGTTTCGGTTTTTTTTTTTGAAAATTGCCTGAGTAGTAATTAAGTCTACAAAGTGATAATGAACGCACTAAATAAAAAAATAATATTAAAAGGTGTATAGTACAGAGTCACTTGCACTAGCTCTAACCAGTGCCGACATAATCAAACAGGTCGGCCTCACCACGTGGCAACACAATTATCGTAATTTGTCAGAAAATGACCACATTAAAGGCACTTGCAGTTACACACAAATGAAATATAAATAGTGTTTCATCTAAGGGTGGTCTCACAATTTATTTTAACTGCCATAATTAATTAAAAAGGAACACTCTTGCAGTCTAGTGCGTGCACGTGCATAACCCACACAATTCAACTCTGTCTATACGTACTGGCTTTAGCTATAATTTTATATAATACTTTAACAAATGATTACAGTGACTGTTGTACAATAATTAAAAGAAATGCTGGCTGTATATACTGAACATCAAATAAATTTCTTACAACACACACACTCGTCCGATCGCATAAGTACATTCTCCTTTCGCATTCGGCTGAATATATTTAAGTTTAATTATTTTCTTATTATTGAAGCATTCTATAGCATGCTGTAAATTACTCACCGGGAAGTCTCGAAAATTTAGCTTGCCATTAGGTTAAGAAGAAACTACGCAATCACTGTCTGTCCGAGGTTGGGAGCCTGTTGATTCCTTTAAAGACTGCGTGGAACTGCGAGCTACATCAGTAACACAACGAACGGCTAACTGCGCCGCGAGATGGCGCGGTCAGTCTCAACAGTGCCATAGCAATCTCACTGTTCCGACGTTAATACTCGATATTATAATTGAAAAGACGAAATTTTTATACCTTCGATTGCCGGTTTATGCAAACACCGGTACACCCCCACCCCAAAAGGGCAACCTGGTTGCCCCACACTTGAACTATGGAGGGTACCCTGCAGTGTACCCCCTTCCCTGGTTATCCTACTGGTCTTGGTGATCATGACGGCCCCACGGACTTGCTCTCAGGAGAACAGAGAAACCTCACAACTGCGGCCATCCCCATGCGACCCTCTCCGCCATGCCAACCCCACGGGACCGCCCCAACACGTCACCCTCTACGGTGACCATCACCTACTCCCACCGGTCCCACTCACATACCCGTCCGAACACCAAACAAGGTATCACCCACCGACCAGCCACATGCACCAACAAGGCATCTCCATCCTTTCCATATGGCTGACCCACATCCCTACACAAGGGCGGACGGCCCCGCTTAGCCAGACAGAGAAGACCGCATCAAGGGCAATCGCGAACATCCATTCTAACTCTTACTCAACAAAAACACCATGGCTAGCAACCGGAGAATGCGGCATGGCTCGACCTCTACGCTAACCCACAATCAAGATTTACAACCATTAATCAGAAACAACAGCACGCTATCACTCTCCATCTTACTTTTAAAACAGGGGAAACTGACGATCTCCAAGACCACGGCAAATCTAAGGGCACTCTCCAACTCTCTAACTTTCTCCATGATAACCTTCCAGAACAGGGGAAACTACAATCTCGAGGACCACAATCTAATCACTTTCGGCAAGGCTCTCTAACTCCTTAGTGATAGGGGTTTATTTTTTTCAAAGGGGAGGGGTAGGAAAATTGGGAAGATGAAATGGGGCAAGGATCATTGAAAAGTCAATAGCTAGGACTAAGGGTAAGGATATGGTTCCCTCCGAAAAGGAGAATGACTGGAGAAAACCAAGGCTCGCGTGGGCAGGGGCGCAACCATGAAGTAGACGAACACCACTGGGACTGTGGGGAACATCTACCCGCTACCCGTTAACCGCTTCTTCTTACCTTTCTATGACGGACTTTAGGTACTCGTTCCTTTCGGACACAACTCTCTGAGAAATTATCCTACGTTGAGCTGTACTGACTGGTTTCCTCGGATTCAGAATCAAGGCAACTTACATCACTCCTTTCACCCCGATTTGGATTATGCTCATCATCTAACTCCTCTACTTGTCTTTCTTCCAATCCTTCCTTGTCTTCCTCCTCTTCTACAAGTTCTCCTTTTTCATCCCCATAATCCAAATCAACCTCCTGACACTGCACCTCCTCAGCATCTTCCAGTTGCTCCTCAGATCCATCTTCAACCGCATCTTCCCTCAGCTCCTCACCAATTTCTTCATCACGCTCGTCACCAGTTCCTTCACAAGCTTCTTCACCAACTTCTTCTCCAATCTCATTAACATCCTCCTTTTCATCAACACGTTCCTCATCAACATCATCGCCATCACGTCCACTACCACCATCATAACACTGCACGTCCTCGACCTCCTCTAGTTGCTCACCTGGTCCACCTGAAACTTCTTTTCGTTCTTCGGAATCCTCAACACCTCAACACTACTTACAGAAGGCGTCTGCACATCTTCACACACTACATCATTCTCACTCGCACACTCCACAACGCTGCCACCAAATTTCTCCTCAACTTCTACCTCATCTACTTCTACCACACTTGCAACATGGACATCCCCTTGTCCACCCGCAACCTCAGAAACACTTGCAGCCTGGACATCCCTGTGTCCATCCGCAAACTCAGACTCTTCAGTCTCCCCAACACCTATAACTATACTTCCCTGTGCAGCATCCGCAGACCGCTCTTCTGCCTCTTCCTTCGATTCCTCTCCTTCACCACTCTCAGCAACTACAACGTCCTCAACATTTTCCACCCTGGAATCCAGCTGTCCAGGTTCATGTGCAATGACTAAATTAATTTCTACTGGCGATGGTAAAGCTACACCATCAAGTGACTTCTCATATCCCTGCGTAGGCGATGACGATATTACCGGATCTGGATCCGTCACGAACCGAGATGGAGATACCGGAACAAATTCTGCGGCATCTGTATTCAACCATGATGTCCTCTTCGAGTCCTGTAACTCAGTATCCACAGACGTTTTCTTGTCGTGCTGTATCGATCCACAGAAGTTATTCCGCTTTCCTTCTTCTGCTTCACCTTCTTCATCTACTACTCGCTTAGGCACTTGTACTTCCTCTGGAACCTTTAAAGTTTCCTTTTTCTCCGAATAGGAATAACGCCTTGCTACAGGCTCCCTACTTACCGCTGTTTGTTTCCTAACATAATTTCTTCTTCCCCTGTTAATTTCATACTTCTTTGTTTTCGGTGCTGTCTGTAGCTGTTGTTACCGTCTTCTCACTTGCCACCCCCTTGTAGCCTCCATTACTTCCGGAATATTCAGTTTTTCTGACGGTCTCTTGTGTTCTCCTCCAACCACCATTTTTGTCCTTTTTGGCTCTTCTTAATGAACCACTGGAGTATTGGACATCTTTAGCAGCTCTTTCCCGGGACTCGTCAATCTCCTGGACCGTTCTTGAAACCACACACAGCCGTTCAAGGTCCGTAAAACAACGTGGACGGTCCGCGAATATCAAACGAGATCTCTCTTGGGGATTCAGTCCTTCCAGAATTGCTTGTATAACTTCTGTCTCGGACAACCCCAACCTTAACACCCGGGCAGCATTCCGTATATCGTGCACGAAGTCCCCTAACGCCTCTCCGTTGGCCTGCAGGCGATAGAATAACTCAAACTTAAGCTGGGCACGTCGTCGAATGGGTAGGAAGAAGTTCAACACCTCCCCATGGAAAGCATCAACACTGTCACCCCGACGCAGAGTGTTGGTGACCAGCTCAGCCAACGGACCCCGGCAATACGGGTATATAAGAGACTTATATATACAAAATTTAATATACAAAAACATATTCACAAAAACAGAAAAAACTCAAGTACTGTCCTTCCTTTGAGCGACCCCCGGGTTCTCTAGCGCTGCGGAGACCTGGCCTACTTCTGAACCACCTACTAACACCACAGAAGGAAACAACCAACGACCAACAAATACCTAACATACATAACACCAAACACCAATCCAACACACACGTCTCACCAACACATAACTAACAGACACAAACTAGTAATCAGAATTCCTAAACTTCACAACACCGGAATTTAGTCGGTGACGGTACCGACTACCGATCGGGCCATACCGCATCCCGCTAATGCCACACGCTATACTCCGACCTTGAATCACCAACATTCTATCACCCAGGCAACGCTTGAGACCCCCAGCAGTTCAACATCTCAAATTTTGCGAGCACAAACACCCGCCCCGTGGTGCGATCAGACTCAAAAGTTATACAACCTACCTAGCATACATGGGCATATACCTACAAAAACAATAGCATGACAATAGCATAGTATTTCCGAGTTTGCAAGCCCCGTCACACCAAAGGACCCAAGGGTTCAACACTGGAATGAACCACGCTCTGCTACCATTTGTAAACCCTCTTTCCTTTTTTATGCTTTATAAAAAAATTCCTTTTTTTTCTTTATATATTTTTGAATATTTTTTTTTGAAAGAGAAGCCACTAGTTATTTAAAACTAGGCAAGAGCCTAGAGAAGCCACAAATGCGCTGGGTACAGTATGACGGGACTTGCAATTAAACTCAGCTGTTAATCAACAATAACACTTTTTATTTTTGCCGCCATAATTCATTACATGTACAAGTGTAACAATCCGCTACAAATAACAATATAAATGATGAATAGTAGTGTCAACATGTTCCTTAAATTGTGTAAAGAGACAACATATATATATCGAGCAACATCCCATAAATTGTATAAATTCCCCCCCCCTTTAATAACACTTAACATTAACATCACATATAGAAACACCAAGACACATAGACTCATAATAGCATCACAATACTCATGTTCGACCTGGCAGACAGGCAGTATTTCTATAAAGCCCCACAAACTACAATCATAAAATTCAACTTTCAGCCACAGTTGGAATTTAATCATATAAAACCACAACCCATTTACTCCATTAAAGTGAAACCCAAGAAAAAAATATTTTAAAAACCGAAAGGATGATAATGACTAATAACTGCAAGATAAAAGTGGCCTGGCAGCCCATATGAATTTATAACCTCTAATAAATTGCACATTATAAGTATATGAAAATCTCTAAGTTTTTTTTGAACTGTATACAACTGGTAAAAACCCTCATCACCTAAGTTTAAACAATTGGCATAATTTTCCAAAACATTAATTGTTGTGTTACAATAATCAGTAGCATCAGTATGATTTTTCAATCTCAAATTATTGGTGTATGCCCACAAAAAAATAAATTTCTTTTTTCTTAAGGTCAGCCATCAGTGTATAAATAATTTTAAAATAACAACAGGTTGCATTCTGGCAGCTGGGAAAGTGTGCCAGCCTGTGCCAGACCAGGTCAGACAGGTCTCCGGCCTGCATTAAACTGTATCAACATGTGCCTAACTTGTGCCAAAAAAAACCCCATGTGAATTTTACCCCTGAAAACAGCCTGAAAAAAGAAATCCCCAGCCCTTAAATGTTAAACCAAAATAAGAATACTATATGAACCCCGTCCTGAACCAGCCGGAACAGAACCAATAAACATATGACCTAAATTTATATAGAAAGTGTAATGACTCTAAGGCCTTTGTATATAAAAAAATATATATAAATGAGTAAAAAAAAACTCTGGCACGCTCCCCCAGTGCAGCACACAATTACAATCATAGTACGTTAGAGTTATGGAGTAATATTATAATAGTTCAAAAATAATGTTCATAATGAATGTCCAGTTGACACACCCCTGATGGGACTGTCTAGCAGCGTAAAGCACGTGGTTAAAAAAAAAGGTAAACGATTGGTAACACAGATGAACAGCGGGCCAGGCCAACGAAAAAATAATAAGAGTTTATATCACCTTAATAGCATGAATGGTATGCATCTTGTAGCTGGTGATCAAGCTCCCTCCTCAGAACAGTTGAGTGTTGGATGGTTCATGGCTGGTGAAGGTGTCAGTACACCAGCAGAGACCAAGTCTCCGACTAGGAGCGAGAACCCTGATAATTCACAAAGGATTAGAAATTCTGTTCACTAAAATGTGCACCCTAGTTCCAGGTAATAACCTCAGAACGGGCCTCCCGACCAACACAAGATAAATGCATAAAGTTTCGGTTTTTTTTTTTTGAAAATTGCCTGAGTAGTAATTAAGTCTACAAAATGATAATGAACGCACTAAATAAAAAAATAATATTAAAAGGTGTATAGTACAGAGTCACTTGCACTAGCTCTAACCAGTGCCGACATAATCAAACAGGTCGGCCTCACCACGTGGCAACACAATTATCGTAATTTGTCAGAAAATGACCACATTAAAGGCACTTGCAGTTACACACAAATAAAATATAAATAGTGTTTCATCTAAGGGTGGTCTCACAATTTATTTTAACTGCCATAATTAATTAAAAAGGAACACTCTTGCAGTCTAGTGCGTGCACGTGCATAACCCACACAATTCAACTCTGTCTATACGTACTGGCTTTAGCTATAATTTTATATAATACTTTAACAAATGATTACAGTGACTGTTGTACAATAATTAAAAGAAATGCTGGCTGTATATACTGAACATCAAATAAATTTCTTACAACACACACACTCGTCCGATCGCATAAGTACATTCTCCTTTCGCATTCGGCTGAATATATTTAAGTTTAATTATTTTCTTATTATTGAAGCATTCTATAGCATGCTGTAAATTACTCACCGGGAAGTCTCGAAAATTTAGCTTGCCATTAGGTTAAGAAGAAACTACGCAATCACTGTCTGTCCGAGGTTGGGAGCCTGTTGATTCCTTTAAAGACTGCGTGGAACTGCGAGCTACATCAGTAACACAACGAACGGCTAACTGCGCCGCGAGATGGCGCGGTCAGTCTCAACAGTGCCATAGCAATCTCACTGTTTCGACGTTAATACTCGATATTATAATTGAAAAGGCGAAATTTTTTATACCTTCGATTGCTGGTTTATGCAAACACCGGCACAGTAGGTAACTAAATTATTTTGTCAGTACACCTGTTATTTCACGTCTACCAATCAAACAAGTTAGTCCCAGTATGCTTTGGAAAATAATTATTTTATCTGATAGTAAAGGGAATAGCAATCATTTTGATACTTTATACCAACATATTTTAGAGCCATCAAGCCATTTGTTATGAGTTTCATGTAGTAAGGTAATTGCCTACAAATGTATTACGTGTTAGATGTGTTGGGAAAAAATGTTTTATATTTTCATATATGTAACTGATTGTTTAACCTGATAATTGGTGTAAAATTATTTCTTGATAGCTGCCATCTTTGTTAACATATATATATATATATATATATATATATATATATATATGTTTAATCACTTTCTGCTACAGTCCGTTTCTTGATGTATATAATACATTTAATATTTATAAATAAATTTACTTCAAGATATACCTTTTTTTCTTGTTAGGAACATGTTTCGGGTAATATCTTGTACCCATCCTCAGCCTTCCGGTTTTTTTGTCTGGTGAAGTACATATGTGTTGTTGGTTGACTATTATTATTGTGGCTCCCTGTTGGCTTCTGGTATTTCAAATTGGTTTTATTGTGTGTGATTGTGCTGTATGTGTTAGTTTTTTGTGTATTTTCAATGTTGAGTGCTTTGAATATTGTGTCATGTTTTGTATTGATTTGTATTTGTTCAGGTATTAGTTTGTTTTCTGTTTTATGTTTGTATATTTGTAAATTTTCCCAAATGTTCATTATGGTGCCTTTGTGTGGTATATGTTTTATTAGTGTTACATTGGTTATGTCTGGGAATTCATGTCCTGTGTTTATTGCATGTGTGGCTAAATTGGATTTATATATTTCTGGTTTTTTGTATGCATTTAGGTGTTCAAAATAACGTTTTTTCAGCTGTTTTTTTGTTTGTCCTATGTAACATTTATTGCAATCTTGGCATTCAATTTTGTATATGCCGTTAGTTGTTGTATTGTCTTTGTTGTGTGAGCTATTTAGATTTTGTAATTTATTTTTATTAGTTTTGTATGCTATTTTTATATCTGTGTTTTTATATAATTTTGTTAGTTTTGTCATTTTATTATTTATATATGTGAATGTGGCCCATTTTTTGTTGTTGTTATTATTTATGTGTTGTTCAGTTTGATTAATTTATAATTGTTCAGTTTTTATTTTGTATTTGATTTTATTTTCTATTTTGATCATAGTATTTTTAATGTATCCATTTTCATAACCAATTTGGTATATTATATTTCTTTCTTTGTCAGTTTCTTGTTTAAAGAAAGAAATATAATATACCAAATTGGTTATGAAAATGGATACAATAAAAATACTATGATCAAAATAGAAAATAAAATCAAATACAAAATAAAAACTGAACAATTAAGAATTAATCAAACTGAACAACACATAAATAATAACAACAACAAAAAATGGGCCACATTCACATATATAAATAATAAAATGACAAAACTAACAAAATTATATAAAAACACAGATATAAAAATAGCATACAAAACTAATAAAAATAAATTACAAAATCTAAATAGCTCACACAACAAAGACAATACAACAACTAACGGCATATACAAAATTGAATGCCAAGATTGCAATAAATGTTACATAGGACAAACAAAAAAACAGCTGAAAAAACGTTATTTTGAACACCTAAATGCATACAAAAAACCAGAAATATATAAATCCAATTTAGCCACACATGCAATAAACACAGGACATGAATTCCCAGACATAACCAATGTAACACTATTAAAACATATACCACACAAAGGCACCATAATAAACTTTTGGGAAAATTTACAAATATACAAACATATAACAGAAAACAAACTAATACCTGAACAAATACAAATCAATACAAAACATGACACAATATTCAAAGCACTCAACATTGAAAATACACAAAAAACTAACACATACACCACAATCACACACAATAAAACCAATTTGAAATACCAGAAGCCAACAGGAAGCCACAATAATAATAGTCAACCAACAACACAAATGTACTTCACCAGACAATAAACGGAAGGCTGAGGATGGGTACAAGATATTACCCGAAACATGTTCCTAATAAGAGAAAAAGGTATATCTTGAAGTAAATTTATTTATAAATATTAAATGTTATATATATATATATATATATATATATAATGCACCATTACAAACAGTAATGATACTGTGCATTGCCCAAATAAATAAAGTAAATAATAAAAATGAATAAATATAAATTAATAAACATGATTCAGATTGCATAAGCTGAATCGTAGTAAAAATAGGGAGTACAAAAGATTCATGCATGGACATGCAGTTTCGACACACCTGTCGCTACCGTTGTGTACGCGCGTATGTTGTTAGTGTGTGTGAAATCTGTCCGTTCCTGAAATGTAACCAACCCTTTTCAAGTAGAATAGTTATAATTAACTTAAGAATTTTTTACCTTGTATAATCCACTAGGCGATCTCAGTTTTTTACATACAACATGTTTCAGGGACTAAATCCCCATCTTCAGGTACAGTAAAAAATTATTATTCCCCTAATACATGGGGGTCGTCGAAATGATTAAAATGTTTATACATAAAAACACTCGCACAAAAATCACTGAATAAATTATCATATAACACAAGCACATGAACACGTTAAAAGCGACTCAGTGCACTGGTCGACCTCCGATCGTCAACTAGCCTGTGTTCGTACTTCATTGCTTATCATCAACGCGGTATCATATAATTTATTGGATTTAAATGATAGCTGATCGTTGAGTAAAATGGAGGAATTTTCAGGTTGGAGTTTTGAGGAATGTTCAGGAGTATATAGAATCCAGTGCAGTGAGTGCGATAAGTTCTATATCGGACAAACGGGGAGGAAATTTATCGAGAGATTTAAAGAACACCTACCAAAAAAGAAACCCCAAACCACCTCATCAAATTACGCACTCCACCTCATAAACGAAAACCATCATTACACCGGATTCAAAGAGAACATGGAGCCGATACATGTTTGTAATAAAGGTCATTTCCTGAATGCTTTAGAAGAGTTTGAAATATACAAGGCATCCAAAGTAAATAAAGAGCATTTACTCAACGATCAGCTATCATTTAAATCCAATAAATTATATGATACCGCGTTGATGATAAGCAATGAAGTACGAACACAGGCTAGTTGACGATCGGAGGTCGACCAGTGCACTTAGTCGCTTTTAACGTGTTCATGTGTTTGTGTTATATGTTAATTTATTCAGTGATTTTGTGCGTGTGTTTTTATGTATAAACATTTTAATCATTTCGACGACCCCCATGTATTAGGGGAATAATAATTTTTTACTGTACCTGAAGATGGGGATTTAGTCCCTGAAACATGTTGTATGTAAAAACTGAGATCGCCTAGTGGATTATACAAGGTAAAAGATTCTTAATTTAATCATAATAGCGATCTGGAGACTGCAAAAAATGTATCTAGAATAGTTATAAGTTTACAGTTAATTATAAGGAAAATATGTACGATAGAATAAAACAAAAGACACCAAAGTGTGTAGAATTTATAGATACATAAAATGTTAAAAAACCATACAGAGGTGACGAAAAGAGCAATTACTATACGTAAAAAATGAATAACTCTTTTTGTGAATACCATAAAGAAGTGCAATTTACGTATAGTAATCACATAAAAATTAGTGATCTATTGAACATCGAGTGAGGTGAAACAAACTTCGTAATTCGCGAAAATAAGCGAAAATAATGAATTGAACCAGAGTGGGGGGACTGACGCCTCGACAGAATCTGCCAAGTTGAAAAGTGTTCATACAGGAATTTTTGCACGACCTGACTATAAATACCAGGCCGCGCTAATAAAGTTTCTTTTTCTCGATTCAACCATTACCGCAGGAGGCTATGTCAGTCGACGCCACAAATTCATTATTATTGTAAGAGTCACCAGATCAACTAAATATACAGCCAGAGCTGCAAAATACATACGATGATGTCTATGGACACACCAGCAGCTTATGACGTGAGACGAGACGACTGTTAATCAACACACACGGAGGACACGACCAGAGGACCTGAAGCACATGCAGAGGACACGACCAGAAGACCTGAAGCACATGCAGAGGACACGGCCAGAGGACACGAAAAGAATGATACGGAGGACGTACAGATGAATAACCACGTCAAACGAGGTGATAAAAAAACATTTTATAGACATAAATTAAAGGTTGAATGGAAGACATTCAACCAATTTTAAAAATAATAAATGATACAAAAATGTAAAAGCAGTAAAAATTAGAATAGTGTGTCTTGTATCAAATTTATAAATTAGTAATGTAAATGATAAGAAAAATAAGTAATTTTTGAATTAACGTAATTAGTAAAATCTTTGATGATAAAGAAACAAATAATGCATATGCAGTAGAAAATAAAAACAAAGAAATATAAAAGAAGTTTGAATAGAAGTAAATTCACTTTTTCAAGCTAATGAATCAGCAATTGCAAAAATATGAACACACCATGAGTAAGCCGAGAGCAAAATAAATATTTTAAAGTAATTACAATTACATATTAAGAGTTGTATATAACTTATGTATAAATTTGTTAGCAATAAGGTATGTACGAAAACTTGGTATAAACGATTAAATAATGAGTTATTGTTTAATATCCGATATGATAGATATTGTTTAATTAAATAAATAATGGAACGATTTTAAACGTAAATAACGTATCATCTTCTTATTACGATTACACCTACCTATGAATTCAACACAAAAAATATATATAAATACATCAATTTTTATTGTTGTAAATTGCCTCCAGAAAGCGTGGGGCCACATAAATTACATTTTTTCAAAATTTTTGTATATGTAGTGTTGTAAAAGTGGCGTCCCAAGGACGTGAGGCTCCACAAATTTAAATACAAAAATTATGTAGTGTTGTAATATATATATATATACTATTACATATACTATTATTAAAAGAAGGAAAACGTATTGATTTTGAATCTATATTTTAAACCAAAGAAAGAACTAAATAATTTACATTAATTGAAACCGTCCAATGACTTCAAGGATGATATATTCATTACGCGTTTCAAGTCATTTAACCCTTCATCAGACAATAATCACTCACAAGGAGATAATCAAATATTAAAATTCACACGAAACACACATATGTATAATTGCAAAACGTATAAGAGCGTCCAACACAGTGCACTGCGCGAGGCTTACCGGACACGGAGCAAACGCGTGTCTCACCAAGTGTTATAATCGATTGTAGCGCGGTGTCATATAACGGGTGTGATTTGAAATTTAATTTATCATTAAGTATGCCATCATGAGTATCTGGGTTACTATGTCCATTATAGATTTCAAATTCTTCCCATGTATCCATATAACGACCCTTACTAAAATAATATAAGGGTATTAAGTGCGTATTAAAATTCGTGTACGAATGGTTGCATGTAATTAAATGTCGTGTGAAAATAGATTTTATATTATCTATAGAAACACCTTTGTTGATGAGATTATGTGGAGTGTGTTCCCTAAACCTTTTAATAAACGGTCTCTCCGTTTGACCAATGTAGAAACATTCACAATCATTATATATCAACTTGTATACACCCGTCCTTGACCCTATTTGTGTGTGAACAGCCTGGCGAAACTAATTCCAAAGGCTACTGTTGGTTTTGAGAACGGTGGTGAAACCAAGCCTATTAAAAACAGACGTTAGAATTTTGGGCATTATCTCCGTGTATGTGGTTGAGATGTACTTGTTTTTTTATATTATTTAATTGTTTGGATTTTTAAGCCTTGTGTTTCCTAAGAATGTTATCCACCATACGGCAATCATAACATGTTTAAAGGAATAAATCCCAAAGTTATTAGTACCAAGCCACGTGTTGTTCAATCAAATATATTGCAACTTACCGTCTGCGGCTTTTTGAAACGTCTTCACTATGAAGTTTACATGTTTCGGGACACTTGTCCCATCCTCAAAAATTAAAATATTCGTGTATTAAATAACGTTGATACAGTTGTCAAATAATTAAAATATTAAAATCCAATATGAAACAAAATCACAATACTTAAATGATTAAAACGAGCGCGACAGTTAAACGATGTACATCGTACGATGACTGACCGCGCACTGAATTACACCTGGCTCCCACCACGACAATAGCGCCAGGCAGTGTCGTACAATACATTTGACTTGAAAAGCAGTTGATCATTTAAATACGCGGTTTGGTATCAGTATTACTATACGCTTTATAAATTTCGTACTCTTCAAGGGCGTTCATATATCGCCCTTTCTTACATATGTGAAGAGGTATCAAATTACTTTTAAAATTAGTGTAATTATGATTCTCGGAAATGAGGTGTTCTGCAAATTTTGACTTGATATTGTCCAAACTATGAAGGTGTGTAGGCGGCCAATGTTCTGTAAATCTTTTAAAAAACCACGACCTGTCTGGCCCATATAAAAGGCGTCACAATCGTCACATATCAATTTGTAAACACCAGTTTTGTGTTCAAGGCTGGTGTGCCGTACCTAGGTGTACGGCAAGTAGTGGTTATACAGATTCCGGGCGATATTTTCATGCATTTGGGTAGTCCGCCGGGGACAGTGGTCACTTCGCTATCTATGAGACGTTATGGTAACTTCGAACTAAGGTATCATTCGTTCCGTCTGCTAGATGGAGTCTGCTGTACTTCGTCGTGATTTGTAGGCGCCTTTGGGAAATCTGTGAGCTGTGGAGTGAGATTGTTTCGGACTCAAGTAGTGGTTGGCCTATGGTTTTCTTTTCGTTGAGTGGAGAGTTGCGTTTTTGACTCGATGGGTTGGTTCCGGGTCAGCTGTTCTGATCGGGTGCTGATGACGACCACGTGTTGGGCTGATTGTAGAGAGCTGAATAGTCTGGTGATTTTTTTTTATGCCGGCGTTTTTTTTGAAATGATTATGTCAGGCTGATGGGACAGTGTGCCATGGGGGTCCCTGGGGGCCGGCGTCCGTGATCATGTGAAGACCGGGATGTTAAATTGTGTGATATACGTGTGTAAGTATTGAGGGACACAGCTCGCGTGATTATGCACGCACTATGAACAGGTATGGAGAAATAAAATTTATTAAATTTTGCCCTGGGACTTTATGGGTCGAGTGGGGGTCTGGCTGATTTTTTTAACACTACAAAAAGAGAAAGAACATTTTTTTTCCTACAAAAAAAAAGAGAAAAAAAAACACAAAATAAAACTTAAGAAAATGTGTTAGTTATTGGCCAAGGTGTTCATTTGGCCTAGTGGGGCAAAATTCAGCTGAGTTACTTAAATGCTCTTATTCCGTGTGTGCATGTAATTGTCTTGTGTGGTGTTCCATATACGCATGCAATATTGAGTACAATTTTCCTTGTAATCTGTGTGGAACTTATATGGTGGCTGTTTTTATTGGAACGTGTAAATCTGCTTGTGAAAAGAGTTTCAGTCCACCTACTGCTGTGACAACACATTACCTTTGCTAGAACAGTAATTCCTGTGTTGCCACTGTCAAGGTTGCCACTGTGTTACAACAAACGGAAAGTGGTATTTAGTAAACTTAGCCTTGCCGCAGAAAATCTTTTCAGAACTTAATATTAGGTATAAAACACCATTCAGGCACAGATTTATAATACCATTACATCTCAATGAATAATGATATTGTTTCATAAAAATAAAAGTCCATACAAAAAAAAAAAAAAAAAAAAAAAAAAAAAAACTTGGGAGTTTTACATTAAACAAACATTGTGATTTTTATAATATTTAAATTATTATGAATTGTTGATATATACTTTATTTAGTAAAATTTATTTATTTTTAATAAATATGTTGAAAATTGTAATATATTTTTAAAACTGTGAACCTGTTAAAAACTATTTGCAAAAATCTATTGGAAACTGTTATTCTATTACTTTCATAACTGTATGTACTGATTATCTGAGTTTCTATATGATTGTGCACTCTGAAATCTGTGACCTGTGGTGCTTCACCAGTTTATGCAAGTTAGGGCAGGGTGAGCACATGCACTTGCGAGTCCCACACAAGAGTATAATGATCTATCTTTGGTTGCATGATAATTTATTAATTTGAGGATTCGCCCTTCTAACGAATGATTTCATGTTGTTATGCAATATAATTGTTTAAATTGTTGTGGCTTTAATGATGTTGTACGATAGAATTGCTTGTGAAAGGGTATAGAAAGTTGGTTATATTATTGAAAGCTGCATGTTAATAGTTTCAGTATGGCATGTAAGCGATTTTAAATGTTTTATATATTTTGCATAGTGTTCAGTATGGCCTGTAAGAGTTTTTAAATGTTTTATATATTTTGCATAGTGTTCAGTATGGCCTGTAAGAGTTTTTAAATGTTTCATATATTTTGTATAGTGTTCAGTATGGCCTGTAAGAGTTTTTAAATGTTTTAAATATTTTGTATGATTTTCATGGAATATTTCTTGAATATTGAATACTTTTACCTTTTAAATTTTGAATACCCTGTCATAGTTTAAATATTTACACATTTTCCATAATTCTAATGGAATAACTTACAGCCTGTGTTTTTGTATAAAATTTCATTGTCAAAAAAAAAAAAAAAAAAAAAAAAAAAAAAAAAAAAAAAAGATAGCCTCAATAAACTTGTTATTTTTGAAATTGTAAAATTGAGGTCACCTCATTCGTCCAATTCCCCAATGGACCTAGCACCTAGCATGTGGATATTCTTCCACTAGGAGGCCTCTCCTAGTTCAGTGAAATGGTGAGCCGGTCATCAAGGTAAGTTGTGGTTTTTTGAAATTTATTTTTCGGTTGTCAGTTTTGGAAAGTTTAAAAATTGTTGTGACGTCATGGGTGATGAGCGGCTCACAATTGGTAGCAGAGCGTGGTTGGACGTAGTCCTGGCCACCTCTGAATCGGAATTTGGAAATGGATGAGGTGACCTCCATATCTTAGTGTGATATGTTATTAGTGTTGTAAATCTTGGTCTTTGGGTGCGGTTGCCGGTCCGGGACCCCTAGGGGGGTTGCGCTCAGCCTGGCGATTTCTGATTGTATCTTGGGGGTTCTTAAGTGTTTATCTGTTTGTTTGTGTTCTTGTGTGGTCATTGTTGTCTTGGTTGTCTTATCGCCCTTCATCTTGGTCTTCAATGTTGGTCCGGTGCCGGGTCGGGGACCCTGAGGCACCTTGATTGTCAGCTCTTGTTGGATTCAGTCTCTTGTTGTTGGATACTATGGCGGAGCAGGGGCAGAGTAGGAGTCGTGAAGGCCGCGGTCTGGTGCCCGAATATTTCACGAAGGACGAACTCCTGTTCGAGATACGTTTGCGGGGTGGGGTTCCCCAGAGGGACGTGGCGTCCTTGCGGCGTCAACTGCGGGAACTGCTGGTGGGTGACGCTCCCACCCGGAGAGTCGAAATCGAGGATTTGGAGGAGGAGCTGGCCGTGTGTGAGGACAGGTGGACCGAGTTCTCCACCCTGATGGAGGACTCGGAATATATGGGGAGTTCCACCCGTGTTTGGCAGCGGGTGACCCAAAGGATGCACCACTTGTCCGCCCGCCTGAGTAATTTGCTGTTGCAGGATGATCTGGAGGAGGAGGGTAGGCGGACGGCGTCGGCCCTCCAGTCAAAGATTGGTCTACCTGGGGAGGCTCCCGAAAGCCCTAGTAACCTTAAGGAGATGCCCATGCGCCAGACCGTGGCCCCTGAGCGGGTGGGTCTCCTGGGGAAGTCTTGTAGCGCTCTGGTGGAGGAACGTACGTCTATTTCGGTGGGCAGTCGCCCCCAGGGATTTCAGGGGGAGCATGTGGAAGTCCCTCGAGGGTTGGGTACAGCCCTTGCTAGTGTTAAGTACGAATCGTTGCCGAACCCCATTTATGACCTCCTCCGTCGGCTTCCAGTGGTCGACGGTTTGGACCTTGACCAGCTTGTCAAATTCCTTGAAGGGGTTTTCGGCATTTTTGATGTCCCTGGGGTGACCGGCGTTGCCCTGTTAAATTTGATTTACCCGTATTGTCGGGCGCCCCTGCTGGATCGTGTGGTCTGGCATCTGGGCGCGGGCGGGGATTTTGAGGCGTTCCACAAAGATGTTTTGGAACTGTTTATGCCCGGGAGGCTGCGTGACCGGATGCGGCAGCGATTATTCTACAGAGTTCAGGGGCAAGGGGAACAGTTGAACGTATTTATAAACTAGATCAAAAGTGCTGCCCGTGTGCTGCGGGTGGATGTGTCGGAGGCTGAGGTGGTGCGGGTTATCTTGGAGGGCCTTAATCCGCAGGAGAGGTCAAGGTTGGTGTTTTTAGAGCGACCGCGCAGATTCGCTGATCTTAGCGGAGCTTGTGTCTTCGCCCGCACCATCCAGATGAACGATGAGGCTCGCTCCGGCCGTTCCGATTTCCCTGTCCCCTGTTCCTCATCTGGTCAGCAGCGGCCTACCCGGGAGCAACGTGGTGGCAACCCTTGGAAAGAGCAACGTGGTAGCGACTCTGAGAGGCGGGAAGTCCGCTGCTATTCCTGTGGGAAGATGGGGCACTTGGCCCGGAATTGCCCTCTCAAACGATCGGAGGTCTCGCGGGAAAACCGTCCTTCAAAAAACGGCCTGCGTGGGGGGGATTGAGGGGACGCCGGTCCCTCCCCACGTTTGGTAGCGATGTCGCATCCCAGGTCCCGTTATGTGCAGTTGAGACGGGACACCCATCCGGGGAGGCCGATCCCAAGCCGATTCGTCCGGGTCTCTCCGTGTGTCCATTTTTGGAGCTGGAGGTTGGGAAGGGCCGGGTTAGGGCCCTGGTAGACTCCGGATCGGCACGGTGTCTTATCTCCTACCGTGTTTACCAGCAGTTGGTCCGGGAGTCATTGATCCGGTCGAATACTCCTTCGTCGGTGGTATGTTGGACGGCCTCGAGGGAGGTTTTGCCGACCTCCAAATTGGTGGCTTTTAAATTTAAAATAAACTATTTTTCGTGGGTTTGGGAGTTTCTTGTGGCTCCGAACTTGAGCGTGGACTGTATTGTGGGTGCGGATTTTATTGTGAAAAGTGGCATGGTTCTCGATATCCAGGGGCACGTATGCTTCTTTAAGTTCAACCGTGCCGTACGCATCCCCTTCCTTGGACATCGGGATGAGGCGGGGGAAGGTCTTGAAGAACTTCAACCCCCGGCGTACATTAATAATTTAAGCCCATCTCTACAGACCACTTTCCGTAAATTGTGTGATGAGTTCCCCGAGGTGCTGACCGCCAACCTCGGACTCACTCACAATTTGGAGTATCGGATCCGCCTGTGTGACTCCGCGGTTGTCCGTTCGCACCCGTATAAATTCGCTCCGCCTAAGATGACCATCTTGCGTGAGAAGGTGCAGGAATTGTTGGACCAGGGGGTTATTGAACCTTCCACGTCGGCCTATGCCAGTCCAGCATCCCTGGTGCCTAAACCGGGAGGGAAGCATAGGCTGGTCATCGATTATCGAAAATTGAATCAGAATATTGAAGTTGAGTCGGTGCCCCTCCCGGACCTGCATTCGGCCTTTGACTGGTTTTCGCAGGCCCGATATTTCACCATTTTCGACTTGAATTCAGCATACCACCAGATACTCTTACACAAGGATTCTCGGCCGTTCACTGCCTTTTGCGTGCCGTGGAACTTGTACCAATACAAGAGAGTCCCCATGGGACTGGCGGTTGGTGCGCAGAAGTTAACCCGTCTATTAGACTCTGTGTTCCACGACATTAAATTCCAGTATGTGTTTAATTATCTGGACGATCTGCTCATTTACAGCTCCACTCTTGAAGAACACATGAACCATCTCCGTGAGGTGTTGTGTCGCTTGAGGCGCGCGGGGCTTACAGTGAATCCCGACAAGGTGAAATTTGCCCAGGAGGAAATTTCTTTCCTCGGTCACCTTGTCTCTCATAAAGGGGTCACGGCTGATCCAGAGAGGACGCAGGCAATTCGGGATTTTCCTCCTCCTCGGGATGCTAAAGGGGTGGCCCGCTTCGTGGGCATGGTGAATTTTTACCGGCGGTTCTTCCCGGGGGCTGCTGAGATTGCGGCTCCCCTAAATTCCTTAAGGAAAAAAGGGGCCAAATTCGTGTGGGGAGACGCGCAGCAACGTGCCTTCGAGTCCCTAAAGGAGTCCATCTTGTCGCCGCCCGTGCTTCGGATGCCCGATTTCACGAAGCCTTTCATTGTGCAATCCGACGCCAGCTCTGTGGCGATCGGGGCCGTGCTCTCTCAGGAGGTGGATGGTGCTCGGCAGCCAGTTGCATTTGTATCCAGGACCCTTACCAACCCTGAAAAGAAATCCTCGGTATACGATTTAGAGTGTTTGGCGGTAGTCTTCGCCCTTGACAAGTTTAGGAGGTATTTGGAACACGCTGAGTTCCTATTAGAGACGGACAATCAGGCTCTCTCGTGGCTTCTGGCGCACCCCCGTCAACTGGGTAAACTTGGCCGCTGGGTGGTCAAGATCTCTTCTTTTAAGTTTCGGGCACAACATATAAGGGGGACCCAAAATGTTGTTGCCGACGCTCTGTCCCGTATGTATCACCTACCCAGTGAGGAGCCAATAAATGAACCATGCGCCGTACTCCTGGAGTTCCCCCTCGCCTTCACGGAAGTTATCCCTCATCAGCTTGATGATGAGCTGTTGGGTCCTATCATCGATAAAATCAAATCAGGCGAGATGAAGGCTCCATATCATCTGTCCAAGGGCGTCCTTTGCTGCAGGGAACGTAGAGGACGGGTCCCTAAGATAGTGCTGCCGAGCAAGTTGGTGCCAATGGTCTTCCAATATTACCATGATTCCCCGGTTGGAGGCCATTTGGGTGTTTCAAAGACCATCGCCGCGATCATGAAAAACTTCATCTGGAAAGGCATGGACCGGGACATCGCCACCCGGGTGAAGTGTTGTCATCTGTGCAGTCTAAGCAAGCCCGCTCAGAACACCAAGTTGGGGTTGCTGTCTTCTGAGGTGGCTGGCAGACCGATGGAGAAGGTTTTCATCGACTACGTGGGTCCTTTCCCGCGTAGCAAGGCCGGGAATTCGTTCCTCCTTGTTGGTGTGGACGCCTTCTCCAAGTATGTCTGGCTACTTTCCTTGCGTCAGGCTAGTACTGCCAATACCATCGTAGCCCTTCAGACCAGTATTTTTCAGCATTTCGGGCTTCCCTCCATCATTGTCTCAGACAATGGCCCGCAATTCATCTCGAGGCAATTCCGAAACATGTGTTTCAGGCACGGCATCCGGCATGTAACCACTTCCCCCTACCACCCGCAACCTTCCCACGCTGAGTGTACATCAACATAAGTGTGCACAAAGTAACTGTGTATACATATATATAATAGAAAAAATTTGAATCACAACTAGCATATATAATTCCAGTTTACCTAAGAACAAGTGTATATAATTGAATAGAATTACATAAGAACAAGTGTATATAACAGCATATAAGTTAAATGTACATACATAAATAAAATATAGAATGCACAAACACATGTAAAATTCTCCCCGTCGTGTGGCTAGCTAGACACATAAAACACACATACAGAACACAAGGTACACAACTCACAGTCATTTACTTTCAACACGCATGCCCCTGTAACGCACCCACCCACTGGGTAAAGCAACTATCATCTTATGCCCCGGCAGTGATAAAATATACGCCCGTAGGCAACCCGTTCAGTAGGACAACATAACTCCAAACCCCTTTAAAGACGAACAATTCATAACGTATAAATGAAACTGGACCACCCTTTTGTCTAGCATTACGTTCATTAATGACCCATGATGAGTGTGTGAACCTTGTTCCGTTCACAGCACCAGGTAATGTTAGCAACTCCTCACCTACTTCCAGACAGTGTTTACAAAATTTTAGACAGTATTGACTTCACAAAATCCCAAAAAAGGAATTAAATCCTTATGTACTTTAATAACAGCAATTAATTGATTGAGGCTTTACAATTTCAGAAGATTTTGACAATCTGTATATTTATTTAATTTACCCAAAAGAAAAGGATGAAAACCAGTTTTATATTCAAAATTAAACAGCAATTTCTCTACGTGTGAAGTCAACCCATATGTATTTGCCAGTTAAGAAAACAATCAGCTTAGCCCTTGTGCAAGGGGCAAAATCGGCAAAATACTTCAAGAACATTAATAAATCGTTTAGATTAGCCTCAGATAACTGTATAACATAATTAGAAAAGAATACAATAAGGTGGTTGTGCCCTGGCATCTGCGGGAGCGCGCCTACATGTAGTTGACAAAAGTTGACAGGCTATCCTCCTGTCTGAAGTTGTACCAGCGTGTCAGAAAAACTAAGTCCCATATTGTAAACCCAGAAAAGTCCCCAAGAAAAACCCCCGAAAAGTCCCCAGCCCTTAAATATGAAATCCCTAGTCAAATTAAACATTTATACGCAGCTGTTCCAGCCGGAACAGAACTACTGAGCAATAATTAAATTTTGAAAGAGTAAATCAGATGCAACAATAAAAATGGTACAAGATTAAAATCTCTCTATGGCGCGCTCTCGCAGTGTAGCACGCACTTACAGACATAGCATTTAGTGTTACTTAACTGAATTATAAAAGGTATATGAAATTTAAGTTAAAGTGCTCAGAGTCATGATCACAGTTCACTTCCCAAATAGAGTCTGGACACGTGGTCCCCGGGCATCAAAGTTATTCTCATAAAACAGGCACACTGCCGGTTCGGCCCCCAAAAAAGAAAAAGCATAAACGTCACCTCATAAGTGCTGGCGAGTGCAACGTGGTGATCCAGTCTCCATCTCCCTCTTCGTAGGCGATCTTGACATGGTTCACAGCTTGAGCAGATGATCAGCTCACAGCCAGCCAGGAACCCGACTTAGGGCGAGAACCCTAAGGAATCAAGTAAATTAGAGAACAGTCTAAAAGAATGTACACCCGAGTTAAGATAATTAACCTCTTAACGGGCCGCCAGCTAACTCTCACCAAAGGCACAAAAATAATTAATTAAAGTTTTTTACAACCTGCTTAAATAGTCTACATTCAGCTATGGAATAAGAGAATTTGCATTATGAACAGAACTTATTACATTGTGGCATCATATAAAGTGAACTGTACTCAGTCAACATGCTTCGACAAACTTTTGCAGGTTAAACCGGCCACGTGCAGAGCAGTAATCATAATTTAGTCAGAAAAATTTTTAACAGCAAGTCACTCACAGCATTGAGAATGTTTTACCTTCAATTAAGGTTGATACAAAAAGCTCTCACACTTCATTCTCTATTCGTGAAGCTAATTAACAAGACAGCGACAGTATACAACATGTACCACACAGTTCACTACTTGACTGCACACCAAGTTTTGTAATTAAATTTTTCTTTATGCAAAGCACTTTTACCATGAGAATGACTCTTGAAACTTCTCGCATTATAACAGAAAATACTAAGGCATGGCAATACAAAGGGCGTAGCGTACAACAGAAAAAAAATTATGTCTTACATAATTTTTTCAGGTCGCACACACACATAAATACGTACTTCACAAGATAGCGTAAATCTTGTTATTAAATATCCACACAACTAATAAAAATAATTAAATCTTACCGGGGTGTCGTTATATTTTCTACTCCATTATGTAGAAGATACAAACTGCGCAGAAGGAATACAAAGAGCGGAGATGGAGTACAGTCTTTCTAGTAGAGGCAAGCGACGACTGATTTCCATAGCACCAGACCGTAGCGGCCCAAGTAAAGATGCGCGCGCACAGCGCACAACACCGCTCCCCTTCACACCGCCGGACAAAGGTCGCGCGGCACCCTCACGTTATGTTACACAAAAAACGAAACCTTTCTAACATATTTTGTAACGGCTGGCTCCGCGCCTCACTCGCGCATACCACAACCATGAAAACTTTCTAGAATTCATATTTTGCAATCGCCGGCTTCGAACCGGCACACTATCGACGCCTATGCATATAAAGCTGATAAGTTTGCCATGCTTCTCAGGCAACATACTTGAGTGGCAACACTTCTATTCAATTTTCAATGATCTAGTGCATTCAAGATCCGACTTAACACCAGTACAGAAACTGCATTATTTGCATTCCTCGGTGAAGTGTGAACCATTAGACTTAATTAAATCATTACCCATTTGTCAAGAAAATTATGTAATAGCGTTGAACTTGCTGTCCGAGAGGTATAATAATCCATTTATATTAGCCAAATATTACGTACAAAACCTACTTCAGGTTAAGTCCACAATAAAGGACTCAGTCCAAAGCTTGGCGGAGTTTACGAATACAATAACGTCTTCCGTTAATTCACTGGCGGCAATGAAGCTGTCCGTAAATTCATTTGAGTTTATTACCATACAGTTGCTCTCCACCAAACTTGACCCTATTACTTTAAAACTTTGGAAGGAGTCAATAGACCCTGACAACTTACCCAGTTTTCAAGACTTTACGCATTTTTTAAACTTGCGCCGACAGCTTTTAGAAAATACAATGCCAATTGAATCCGGACAGCAATTCAACAAACCTAGCGTAAAACCAAACAATAAATTTGAGAAATATAGCTTAAGAAATACTGCTGGCAGCAATACCTTTAAGAGTTATCACGCAGCGGCAAGGCATTATTTATGCGTGTGTTGTAAATCTGACCACCCGCTTTACATGTGTAACAATTTTCGTATATTAAGTGCCGCTGAGCGGGGGCAATTGGTTGCAAATCATAAATGCTGTATTAACTGCCTTAGAGCAGGTCATTTGATAACAAATTGTAAAAGTAAACAGGTCTGTAAAATTTGTTCAAAGGGTCACCACACCTTGCTGCACGCTAATTACGTGCCGAAATCACCAGCTGCCAGCAGCAATTATTGCTCATTTAAATTAAAGTGTAAAAACAATGTTCTTTTATCCACAGCGGTTGTATATGTTGTTGATCAGGCTGGCAACAGGCATGAAGCTCGGGCACTCCTAGACGCCGGGTCCCAGATCAATTTTTGTACGAAATCATTTGCGAAAAGGTTGCACCTTAAACTAACCCGATCTAATATTCCAATTACAGGAATAAACAACACAGCGTGTTGCGCTACTGACATTGTTTCTATGCGTATTATTTCTCGCTATCAGAGACATAGTTTTGAGGCCAAATGTGCCGTCCTATCTAACTTAACTCATAATCTACCTTCAATCTCGTTTGACATCAACCGGTTCCACATTCCAAACAAAATTTTTCTCGCCGACCCAGATTTCAATATATCTTCACAGATCGACATACTATTAGGGGCACAATTTTATCTGGATTTAATATTAGCCAATAAATACACACGCGGACCCAACTTCCCTATCATTCAGGAAACAAAACTGGGTTACATTCTGGCCGGCAATCTGCCCAAACACTGCCACACCCAGGGTCCTGCGGTTTCGTTCCTGGCAAGGAACAATGACAGTCAAATTCTGCAATCTCTCGAGAGATTTTGGGAGGCAGAAACAATCCCTGGCGATACCCCTGACGGCGAGTCGGCTTGCGAAGAGCATTTTGTGCGCTCTACTCAGCGCGACCACGAGGGTAGATTTATAGTGTCGCTCTCATTCAAGTCTGATAATCCCCACTTGGGGGAATCTTACACAAGTGCCGAATCAGGATTTTTAAGCTTGGAGCGTCGATTCAGGCGCGATCCCAAGCTCGCTCGCGACTACGCGGACTTTATCAGGGAATATAAGGATCTTGGGCACACGACACTCATCGATCATGGCGCTATCAATTTAGTAGCGTCACACACTTACTACATATACTTATGTGTATACTTATACATACTCATATACTTAATCTGGCTTTGTAAGCTTGGTTGGGATGAACCGATTTCCGGTCAGTCACTTTCGGATTGGCATTCTTTGTGTAACAAATTGAGTTTGATTGGTAAAATAGTAGTCCCGCGATCTATTCGTTGCAACCGTGGGGCGGTTACGGTTCAGTTGCATGGGTTTTCGGATGCCCCGGAGAAAGGGTTCGGCTGTTGTATATATATCCTAGTCATTTATCAGGATTCTACTGCTTCCTGTCGTCTCTTGTGTTCCAAATCTCGCGTGGCTCCCCTACGCCAAGTGTCATTACCTCGCATCGAGCTCTGCGCTTGTTTGTTATTATCGCGACTTGTATCTAAGGTTATTCCTGCTCTTTATTCGTTTATTGATTGTGTACATTTGTATTCTGATTCTATGGTGGGTCTTTTCTGGATTCATGCGCAGTCTACGCGTTGGAAGACATACGTCGCTAATCGGGTTGCTGAAATTCAGCGTCGCACGCAAGCTTATACCTGGCATCACATTGATTCGCGGCGCAATCCTGCTGATATCATATCTAGGGGGTGTTTCCCTGACGTTTTGCGCGATTGCTCGCTTTGGTGGCACGGTCCTGGCTGTCTGTCTCAATCGTCAGATTCTAATCCTGTCCCATCCTTCGTACCGGCCACTCCATCGTCTTTGGAAGTCACCGCGGAAGAGAAAACTGCACACAACCGGTCGCTAATGTCTACCCTGGCTGTTGACTTATCGTTGGACTTTTCCTCGTTGCACCGGCTGACACGTGTATACGCTTACTGTTTTCGTTTCATCAGAAATATTAGGCACTCATGCGCGGACAAACTTTCGGGCGGTCTGACCCCTGTAGAAATTCATCAGTCTCTCAATTTCTTCATAAAACAATCTCAGTCGATCCACTTCGCAGCCGAAATTAGTTGTCTTCGGAACGGATCTTCTGTTTCCATTAGGAGCAAGTTGGCTTCTCTCGACCCGTTTCTTGACGCTTCTGGAGTGATACGCGTGGGCGGACGTTTGCAGCATTCCCAATTACCCTACGATTCGAAACATCCTATCGTATTACCCCCATCGGCGCATATTACACGCCTTATCATCGAACGTGAACACATTCGTTTACTTCACGCTGGTGCTCAGCTCGTGCATCATTCACTGCGCCGACGTTGGTGGATTGTTAATGCCCGGCTAGTCATCCGTTCCATTATTCGTAAGTGTCTCAAGTGTATCAGGTTTAATGCCACACAGCAGGTCCAGAGACTTGGCATTTTGCCATCCCCTAGAGTCACTCCTTCAAGGCCGTTTCTATTTTGCGCGGTTGATTATGGTGGTCCCTTCATGATTCGTCATGGCGGGCAGAAGTCTAGAACCTTTACTAAGGCATACGTATCTCTGTTTGTAAGCGCATTTGTAGCTGCTTTACGTCGTTTTATGGCACGTCGGGGTATACCTAGTCAGCTGTACTCCGACAACGGCACGAACTTCAGGAAGGCCCGCACCATCTTACATGACATTTACAACTTTTGGCACAACAAGAGTGCCATCACCTCGATTAAGTCATTCACATCCTCTCAGGGGATATCATGGTCATTTATTCCGCCCTCCTCACCTCACTTCGGTGGCCTTTGGGAGAGCGGCATAAAGAGTTTGAAATTTCATCTGCGGCGCGTGGTAGGCAAATCTATATTAAACTTCGAAGAGTTCACGACCGTTTTGTCTCAGATAGAGGCATGTCTGAACTCTCGACCTTTATTTGCTATTTCTTCGGATGTTAACGACCCGGTGCCACTTACACCTGGCCATTTTTTGATTTGCGCGCCCCTAACTGCGATTCCTGACCCAGACCTTTCTCACGTTCCTGTTTCTCGTCTTGGCCGTTGGAAGCTACTTCAGAGGTTTGTCCGGGGCATTTGGAAGGCGTGGTCTCGCGATTATTTGCACCAGCTGCAACAGCGGCACAAGTGGAAGTTTGCCAAAGATAATGTTTCCATTGGTGACTTAGCCTTGATTATTGAGGATAACTTGCCTCCATTAGCCTGGAAATTTGGCGTAATCATCGCCACATTTCCCGGCCCAGATAACTTGGTTCGCGTCGTAGACAATCGCACGCCTACGGGTGTTTTGCGGAGACCAATACATAAATTATGTCTGTTGCCAGCGCGAGACGAGATTTGACATTATGATTATAGCGCAATGCTGTTTTATTCAGCCATTGGCTTATTACTTATTACGACCATGTGGTCAACATAATTGTGATGAATCATCACAATATTTTTCTTGTCAATTTTGCGTCATTGCACGCTTCTAATTATCACAGTCTTGGTGGCATCTTAATATTTGTATTGTATGTTAATTTGTGTGGCATACTATGTCTTAAACATTTTCATTTGATGTTATGGGGTATATTGCATGTTTTTTGGTGGTCTTATTTATAAAATGTTATTACATAATATTCGCATGTTTTGCAGCTAAGCAATCATGCATTCATTTCTTTATATTGTTGCTAATAAATATGTACTATTCTGTGAATGTCTTTAAATTGTTAAATTGTTTCTGTAACTTCAGTATTGTATTGTTATTTGACATTGCAATTATTTATGTTGTAATTATTTAAATTATTGTTATTGTATTCACATAAATTGTGTCCATGTAAAACCGATTGTAAGCGTCTGCCGTATGTAACTGCCTCGTCTAATTTATTCATATTGTATTTTATATTTTATTCATTTTGTAAGTAAGCATGCACAATTCTTTATTTAAAACTATGACATACATGTCATAGCTGGGCTGCATTCAGCATCTGGTTTGCTCATACATTGTTACATATTGTAAATTCCTGAAACTTCAGGAATAGCATGTCTAGGTCAATACATGCCGCCCTGCTGAATATACAATGGAACATGCAACTACAACATGTTCAACAACAATTTTGTTCATGATGAACCTCCGTTCATGCATTAAACATTGTATAATTATGTATTTTTCTTTCATGTTTTATAATGTTACATACTGCACACACTTGTGTCAGAAATATTGTTAACCAGACTTATTCGTATACGAAACAGCTGTTCGCCGACCCTGGCCTACAATCGCCTATCTGCATGCTTATCTCTAAACTAGCGGCAGACTGCCGTTATCTAATATCAACTCAAGGTTCAACTTGGCCTTGAAGCTAACCATTGTTAGTAACAACTGTACTCTTTAAATCAAATTGTAAATGTATTATAATTTATTAAAAAATGTATTAAAAAATCTTTTTGATTTTTGACGGGCAGCTTATGGACGGTAGCGCAATGATTTTATTTTCTAGGTTGGCTAATCTGATTTATATCGCGTATCAATTTTCGCGTGGTTGAACCTTGCACAGTGCATAGCTAGCTTTCTCGGCGTTCGGTTCGCCGAACTATTCTCTGTCAATTAGTGTCGACATTAAATGTAGGCTTTAGGCCTTTGTATTTTCGATTATGGCCGACTAGGCCCTCTTCATGATTAGCTAAATTCATACTAATTCGCAACATGCAGTATTAGCCAGCCTCATTCAATTTTACAGCTGTAATGTGATTATTCAAAATATTAAACTTATTCGTATACAGTCCATTTCTTGTTATTTCTTAATGCAGAATTAATTCATTTTATACATTATCTCAATCACTATGGAAGACCAGCCAACAGAATATTTAAATCAAGAAGAATACATTTAGCCCACTTGGGCCCAATTAATTAACACTTCCTGTCCACGCTTGTGGGACATTATTTCATTCAACGGTTTCGGTCCACTTGGACCGGGACTAATCATGCATAAAGTTTTGGTTTTTTTTTTTTGAAAATTGCCTGAGTAGTAATTAAGTCTACAAAGTGATAATGAACGCACTAAATAAAAAAATAATATTAAAAGGTGTATAGTACAGAGTCACTTGCACTAGCTCTAACCAGTGCCGACATAATCAAAGAGGTCGGCCTCACCACGTGGCAACACAATTATCGTAATTTGTCAGAAAATGACCACATTAAAGGCACTTGCAGTTACACACAAATAAAATATAAATAGTGTTTCATCTAAGGGTGGTCTCACAATTTATTTTAACTGCCATAATTAATTAAAAAGGAACACTCTTGCAGTCTAGTGCGTGCACGTGCATAACCCACACAATTCAACTCTGTCTATACGTACTGGCTTTAGCTATAATTTTATATAATACTTTAACAAATGATTACAGTGACTGTTGTACAATAATTAAAAGAAATGCTGGCTGTATATACTGAACATCAAATAAATTTCTTACAACACACACACTCGTCCGATCGCATAAGTACATTCTCCTTTCGCATTCGGCTGAATATATTTAAGTTTAATTATTTTCTTATTATTGAAGCATTCTATAGCATGCTGTAAATTACTCACCGGGAAGTCTCGAAAATTTAGCTTGCCATTAGGTTAAGAAGAAACTACGCAATCACTGTCTGTCCGAGGTTGGGAGCCTGTTGATTCCTTTAAAGACTGCGTGGAACTGCGAGCTACATCAGTAACACAACGAACGGCTAACTGCGCCGCGAGATGGCGCGGTCAGTCTCAACAGTGCCATAGCAATCTCACTGTTCCGACGTTAATACTCGATATTATAATTGAAAAGACGAAATTTTTATACCTTCGATTGCCGGTTTATGCAAACACCGGTACACCCCCACCCCAAAAGGGCAACCTGGTTGCCCCACACTTGAACTATGGAGGGTACCCTGCAGTGTACCCCCTCCCCTGGTTATCCTACTGGTCTTGGTGATCATGACGGCCCCACGGACTTGCTCTCAGGAGAACAGAGAAACCTCACAACTGCGGCCATCCCCATGCGACCCTCTCCGCCATGCCAACCCCACGGGACCGCCCCAACACGTCACCCTCTACGGTGACCATCACCTACTCCCACCGGTCCCACTCACATACCCGTCCGAACACCAAACAAGGTATCACCCACCGACCAGCCACATGCACCAACAAGGCATCTCCATCCTTTCCATATGGCTGACCCACATCCCTACACAAGGGCGGACGGCCCAGCTTAGCCAGACAGAGAAGACCGCATCAAGGGCAATCGCGAACATCCATTCTAACTCTTACTCAACAAAAACACCATGGCTAGCAACCGGAGAATGCGGCATGGCTCGACCTCTACGCTAACCGACAATCAAGATTTACAACCATTAATCAGAAACAACAGCACGCTATCACTCTCCATCTTACTTTTAAAACAGGGGAAACTGACGATCTCCAAGACCACGGCAAATCTAAGGGCACTCTCCAACTCTCTAACTTTCTCCATGATAACCTTCCAGAACAGGGGAAACTACAATCTCGAGGACCACAATCTAATCACTTTCGGCAAGGCTCTCTAACTCCTTAGTGATAGGGGTTTATTTTTTTCAAAGGGGAGGGGTAGGAAAATTGGGAAGATGAAATGGGGCAAGGATCATTGAAAGGTCAATAGCTAGGACTAAGGGTAAGGACATGGTTCCCTCCGAAAAGGAGAATGACTGGAGAAAACCAAGGCTCGCGTGGGCAGGGGCGCAACCATGAAGTAGACGAACACCACTGGGACTGTGGGGAACATCTACCCGCTACCCGTTAACCGCTTCTTCTTACCTTTCTATGACGGACTTTAGGTACTCGTTCCTTTCGGACACAACTCTCTGAGAAATTATCCTACGTTGAGCTGTACTGACTGGTTTCCTCGGATTCAGAATCAAGGCAACTTACATCACTCCTTTCACCCCGATTTGGATTATGCTCATCATCTAACTCCTCTACTTGTCTTTCTTCCAATCCTTCCTTGTCTTCCTCCTCTTCTACAAGTTCTCCTTTTTCATCCCCATAATCCAAATCAACCTCCTGACACTGCACCTCCTCAGCATCTTCCAGTTGCTCCTCAGATCCATCTTCAACCGCATCTTCCCTCAGCTCCTCACCAATTTCTTCATCACGCTCGTCACCAGTTCCTTCACAAGCTTCTTCACCAACTTCTTCTCCAATCTCATTAACATCCTCCTTTTCATCAACACGTTCCTCATCAACATCATCGCCATCACGTCCACTACCACCATCATAACACTGCACGTCCTCGTCCTCCTCTAGTTGCTCACCTGGTCCACCTGAAACTTCTTTTCGTTCTTCGGAATCCTCAACACCTCAACACTACTTACAGAAGGCGTCTGCACATCTTCACACACTACATCATTCTCACTCGCACACTCCACAACGCTGCCACCAAATTTCTCCTCAACTTCTACCTCATCTACTTCTACCACACTTGCAACATGGACATCCCCTTGTCCACCCGCAACCTCAGAAACACTTGCAGCCTGGACATCCCTGTGTCCATCCGCAAACTCAGACTCTTCAGTCTCCCCAACACCTATAACTATACTTCCCTGTGCAGCATCCGCAGACCGCTCTTCTGCCTCTTCCTTCGATTCCTCTCCTTCACCACTCTCAGCAACTACAACGTCCTCAACATTTTCCACCCTGGAATCCAGCTGTCCAGGTTCATGTGCAATGACTAAATTAATTTCTACTGGCGATGGTAAAGCTACACCATCAAGTGACTTCTCATATCCCTGCGTAGGCGATGACGATATTACCGGATCTGGATCCGTCACGAACCGAGATGGAGATACCGGAACAAATTCTGCGGCATCTGTATTCAACCATGATGTCCTCTTCGAGTCCTGTAACTCAGTATCCACAGACGTTTTCTTGTCGTGCTGTATCGATCCACAGAAGTTATTCCGCTTTCCTTCTTCTGCTTCACCTTCTTCATCTACTACTCGCTTAGGCACTTGTACTTCCTCTGGAACCTTTAAAGTTTCCTTTTTCTCCGAATAGGAATAACGCCTTGCTACAGGCTCCCTACTTACCGCTGTTTGTTCCCTAACATAATTTCTTCTTCCCCTGTTAATTTCATACTTCTTTGTTTTCGGTGCTGTCTGTAGCTGTTGTTACCGTCTTCTCACTTGCCACCCACTTGTAGCCTCCATTACTTCCGGAATATTCAGTTTTTCTGACGGTCTCTTGTGTTCTCCTCCAACCACCATTTTTGTCCTTTTTGGCTCTTCTTAATGAACCACTGGAGTATTGGACATCTTTAGCAGCTCTTTCCCGGGACTCGTCAATCTCCTGGACCGTTCTTGAAACCACACACAGCCGTTCAAGGTCCGTAAAACAACGTGGACGGTCCGCGAATATCAAACGAGATCTCTCTTGGGGATTCAGTCCTTCCAGAATTGCTTGTATAACTTCTGTCTCGGACAACCCCAACCTTAACACCCGGGCAGCATTCCGTATATCGTGCACGAAGTCCCCTAACGCCTCTCCGTTGGCCTGCAGGCGATAGAATAACTCAAACTTAAGCTGGGCACGTCGTCGAATGGGTAGGAAGAAGTTCAACACCTCCCCATGGAAAGCATCAACACTGTCACCCCGACGCAGAGTGTTGGTGACCAGCTCAGCCAACGGACCCCGGCAATACGGGTATATAAGAGACTTATATATACAAAATTTAATATACAAAAACATATTCACAAAAACAGAAAAAACTCAAGTACTGTCCTTCCTTTGAGCGACCCCCGGGTTCTCTAGCGCTGCGGAGACCTGGCCTACTTCTGAACCACCTACTAACACCACAGAAGGAAACAAGCAACGACCAACAAATACCTAACATACATAACACCAAACACCAATCCAACACACACGTCTCACCAACACATAACTAACAGACACAAACTAGTAATCAGAATTCCTAAACTTCACAACACCGGAATTTAGTCGGTGACGGTACCGACTACCGATCGGGCCATACCGCATCCCGCTAATGCCACACGCTATACTCCGACCTTGAATCACCAACATTCTATCACCCAGGCAACGCTTGAGACCCCCAGCAGTTCAACATCTCAAATTTTGCGAGCACAAACACCCGCCCCGTGGTGCGATCAGACTCAAAAGTTATACAACCTACCTAGCATACATGGGCATATACCTACAAAAACAATAGCATGACAATAGCATAGTATTTCCGAGTTTGCAAGCCCCGTCACACCAAAGGACCCAAGGGTTCAACACTGGAATGAACCACGCTCTGCTACCATTTGTAAACCCTCTTTCCTTTTTTATGCTTTATAAAAAAATTCCTTTTTTTTCTTTATATATTTTTGAATATTTTTTTTTGAAAGAGAAGCCACTAGTTATTAAAAACTAGGCAAGAGCCTAGAGAAGCCACAAATGCGCTGGGTACAGCATGACGGGACTTGCAATTAAACTCAGCTGTTAATCAACAATAACACTTTTTATTTTTGCCGCCATAATTCATTACATGTACAAGTGTAACAATCCGCTACAAATAACAATATAAATGATGAATAGTAGTGTCAACATGTTCCTTAAATTGTGTAAAGAGACAACATATATATATCGAGCAACATCCCATAAATTGTATAAATTCCCCCCCCCTTTAATAACACTTAACATTAACATCACATATAGAAACACCAAGACACATAGACTCATAATAGCATCACAATACTCATGTTCGACCTGGCAGACAGGCAGTATTTCTATAAAGCCCCACAAACTACAATCATAAAATTCAACTTTCAGCCACAGTTGGAATTTAATTATATAAAACCACAACCCATTTACTCCATTAAAGTGAAACCCAAGAAAAAAATATTTTAAAAACCGAAAGGATGATAATGACTAATAACTGCAAGATAAAAGTGGCCTGGCAGCCCATATGAATTTATAACCTCTAATAAATTGCACATTATAAGTATATGAAAATCTCTAAGTTTTTTTTGAACTGTATACAACTGGTAAAAACCCTCATCACCTAAGTTTAAACAATTGGCATAATTTTCCAAAACATTAATTTTTGTGTTACAATAATCAGTAGCATCAGTATGATTTTTCAATCTCAAATTATTGGTATATGCCCACAAAAAAATAAATTTCTTTTTTCTTAAGGTCAGCCATCAGTGTATAAATAATTTTAAAATAACAACAGGTTGCATTCTGGCAGCTGGGAAAGTGTGCCAGCCTGTGCCAGACCAGGTCAGACAGGTCTCCGGCCTGCATTAAACTGTATCAACATGTGCCTAACTTGTGCCAAAAAAAAACCCCATGTGAATTTTACCCCTGAAAACAGCCTGAAAAAAGAAATCCCCAGCCCTTAAATGTTAAACCAAAATAAGAATACTATATGAACCCCGTCCTGAACCAGCCGGAACAGAACCAATAAACATATGACTTAAATTTATATAGAAAGTGTAATGACTCTAAGGCCTTTGTATATAAAAAAATATATATAAATGAGTAAAAAAAAACTCTGGCACGCTCCCCCAGTGCAGCACACAATTACAATCATAGTACGTTAGAGTTATGGAGTAATATTATAATAGTTCAAAAATAATGTTCATAATGAATGTCCAGTTGACACACCCCTGATGGGACTGTCTAGCAGCGTAAGCACATGGTTAAAAAAAAAGGTAAACGATTGGTAACACAGATGAACAGCGGGCCAGGCCAACGAAAAAATAATAAGAGTTTATATCACCTTAATAGCATGAATGGTATGCATCTTGTAGCTGGTGATCAAGCTCCCTCCTCAGAACAGTTGAGTGTTGGATGGTTCATGGCTGGTGAAGGTGTCAGTACACCAGCAGAGACCAAGTCTCCGACTAGGAGCGAGAACCCTGATAATTCACAAAGGATTAGAAATTCTGTTCACTAAAATGTGCACCCTAGTTCCAGGTAATAACCTCAGAACGGGCCTCCCGACCAACACAAGATAAATGCATAAAGTTTCGGTTTTTTTTTTTGAAAATTGCCTGAGTAGTAATTAAGTCTACAAAGTGATAATGAACGCACTAAATAAAAAAATAATATTAAAAGGTGTATAGTACAGAGTCACTTGCACTAGCTCTAACCAGTGCCGACATAATCAAACAGGTCGGCCTCACCACGTGGCAACACAATTATCGTAATTTGTCAGAAAATGACCACATTAAAGGCACTTGCAGTTACACACAAATAAAATATAAATAGTGTTTCATCTAAGGGTGGTCTCACAATTTATTTTAACTGCCATAATTAATTAAAAAGGAACACTCTTGCAGTCTAGTGCGTGCACGTGCATAACCCACACAATTCAACTCTGTCTATACGTACTGGCTTTAGCTATAATTTTATATAATACTTTAACAAATGATTACAGTGACTGTTGTACAATAATTAAAAGAAATGCTGGCTGTATATACTGAACATCAAATAAATTTCTTACAACACACACACTCGTCCGATCGCATAAGTACATTCTCCTTTCGCATTCGGCTGAATATATTTAAGTTTAATTATTTTCTTATTATTGAAGCATTCTATAGCATGCTGTAAATTACTCACCGGGAAGTCTCGAAAATTTAGCTTGCCATTAGGTTAAGAAGAAACTACGCAATCACTGTCTGTCCGAGGTTGGGAGCCTGTTGATTCCTTTAAAGACTGCGTGGAACTGCGAGCTACATCAGTAACACAACGAACGGCTAACTGCGCCGCGAGATGGCGCGGTCAGTCTCAACAGTGCCATAGCAATCTCACTGTTTCGACGTTAATACTCGATATTATAATTGAAAAGGCGAAATTTTTTATACCTTCGATTGCTGGTTTATGCAAACACCGGCACAGTAGGTAACTAAATTATTTTGTCAGTACACCTGTTATTTCACGTCTACCAATCAAACAAGTTAGTCCCAGTATGCTTTGGAAAATAATTATTTTATCTGATAGTAAAGGGAATAGCAATCATTTTGATACTTTATACCAACATATTTTAGAGCCATCAAGCCATTTGTTATGAGTTTCATGTAGTAAGGTAATTGCCTACAAATGTATTACGTGTTAGATGTGTTGGGAAAAAATGTTTTATATTTTCATATATGTAACTGATTGTTTAACCTGATAATTGGTGTAAAATTATTTCTTGATAGCTGCCATCTTTGTTAACATATATATATATATATATATATATGTTTAATCACTTTCTGCTACAGTCCGTTTCTTGATGTATTTATACATTTAATATTTATAAATAAATTTACTTCAAGATATACCTTTTTTTCTTGTTAGGAACATGTTTCGGGTAATATCTTGTACCCATCCTCAGCCTTCCGGTTTTTTTGTCTGGTGAAGTACATATGTGTTGTTGGTTGACTATTATTATTGTGGCTCCCTGTTGGCTTCTGGTATTTCAAATTGGTTTTATTGTGTGTGATTGTAGTGTATGTGTTAGTTTTTTGTGTATTTTCAATGTTGAGTGCTTTGAATATTGTGTCATGTTTTGTATTGATTTGTATTTGTTCAGGTATTAGTTTGTTTTCTGTTTTATGTTTGTATATTTGTAAATTTTCCCAAATGTTCATTATGGTGCCTTTGTGTGGTATATGTTTTATTAGTGTTACATTGGTTATGTCTGGGAATTCATGTCCTGTGTTTATTGCATGTGTGGCTAAATTGGATTTATATATTTCTGGTTTTTTGTATGCATTTAGGTGTTCAAAATAACGTTTTTTCAGCTGTTTTTTTGTTTGTCCTATGTAACATTTATTGCAATCTTGGCATTCAATTTTGTATATGCCGTTAGTTGTTGTATTGTCTTTGTTGTGTGAGCTATTTAGATTTTGTAATTTATTTTTATTAGTTTTGTATGCTATTTTTATATCTGTGTTTTTATATAATTTTGTTAGTTTTGTCATTTTATTATTTATATATGTGAATGTGGCCCATTTTTTGTTGTTGTTATTATTTATGTGTTGTTCAGTTTGATTAATTCTTAATTGTTCAGTTTTTATTTTGTATTTGATTTTATTTTCTATTTTGATCATAGTATTTTTATTGTATCCATTTTCATAACCAATTTGGTATATTATATTTCTTTCTTTAAACAAGAAACTGACAAAGAAACCTGCCGCTCACATTCCCCGTATCTTCTACACTCACACACACCCAACTACACACACACACACACACACACCTTGTCCTTCCTTCTGGTGTCCTTTCGTTTTCAACTTCCGCCTGGTTTTATCTTTTATTGGTTTTTAGTCAGTCCCCGCTTTTCCTCCAGTGGTAGCAGTCCCGGTGTCGTCCAACCCGTTGGACTCCTTTTGTTGTGGGGGTGTGCCGTACCTAGGTGTACGGCAAGTAGTGGCTATACGGATTCCGGGCGATATTTTCATGCATTTGGGTAGTCCGCCGGGGACAGTGGTCACTTCGCTATCTATGAGACGTTATGGTAACTTCGAACTAAGGTATCTTTCGTTCCGTCTGCTAGATGGAGTCTGCTGTACTTCGTCGTGATTTGTAGGCGCCTTTGGGAAATCTGTGAGCTGTGGAGTGAGATTGTTTCGGACTCAAGTAGTGGTTGGCCTATGGTTTTCTTTTCGTTGAGTGGAGAGTTGCGTTTTTGACTCGATGGGTTGGTTCCGGGTCAGCTGTTCTGATCGGGTGCTGATGACGACCACCTGTTGGGCTGATTGTAGAGAGCTGAATAGTCTTGTGATTTTTTTTTATGCCGGCGTTTTTTTTTAAATGATTATGTCAGGCTGAGGGGACAGTGTGCCATGGGGGTCCCTGGGGGCCGGCGTCCGTGATCATGTGAAGACCGGGATGTTAAATTGTGTGATATACGTGTGTAAGTATTGAGGGACACAGCTCGCGTGATTATGCACGCACTATGAACAGGTATGGAGAAATCAAATTTATTAAATTTTGCCCTGGAACTTTATGGGTCGAGTGGGGGTCTGGCTGATTTTTTTAACACTACAAAAAGAGAAAGAACATTTTTTTTCCTACAAAAAAAAAGAGAAAAAAAAAATAAATAAAACTTAAGAAAATGTGTTAGTTATTGGCCAAGGTGTTCATTTGGCCTAGTGGGGCAAAATTCAGCTGAGTTACTTAAATGCTCTTATTCCGTGTGTGCATGTAATTGTCTTGTGTGGTGTTCCATATACGCATGCAATATTGAGTACAATTTTCCTTGTAATCTGTGTGGAACTTATATGGTGGCTGTTTTTATTGGAACGTGTAAATCTGCTTGTGAAAAGAGTTTCAGTCCACCTACTGCTGTGACAACACATTACCTTTGCTAGAACAGTAATTCCTGTGTTGCCACTGTCAAGGTTGCCACTGTGTTACAACAAACGGAAAGTGGTATTTAGTAAACTTAGCCTTGCCGCAGAAAATCTTTTCAGAACTTAATATTAGGTATAAAACACCATTCAGGCACAGATTTATAATACCATTACATCTCAATGAATAATGATATTGTTTCATAAAAATAAAAGTCCATACAAAAAAAAAAAAAAAAAAAAAAAAAACTTGGGAGTTTTACATTAAACAAACATTGTGATTTTTATAATATTTAAATTATTATGAATTGTTGATATATACTTTATTTAGTAAAATTTATTTATTTTTAATAAATATGTTGAAAATTGTAATATATTTTTAAAACTGTGAACCTGTTAAAAACTATTTGCAAAAATCTATTGGAAACTGTTATTCTATTACTTTCATAACTGTATGTACTGATTATCTGAGTTTCTATATGATTGTGCACTCTGAAATCTGTGACCTGTGGTGCTTCACCAGTTTATGCAAGTTAGGGCAGGGTGAGCACCATTCACTTGCGAGTCCCACACAAGAGTATAATGATCTATCTTTGGTTGCATGACAATTTATTAATTTGAGGATTCGCCCTTCTAACGAATGATTTCAGAGGGCGCATGTTGTTATGCAATATAATTGTTTAAATTGTTGTGGCTTTAATGATGTACGATAGAATTGCTTGTGAAAGGGTTTAGAAAGTTTGTTATATTATTGAAAGCTGCATGTTAATAGTTTCAGTATGGCATGTAAGCGATTTTAAATGTTTTATATATTTTGCATAGTGTTCAGTATGGCCTGTAAGAGTTTTTAAATGTTTTATATATTTTGCATAGTTTTCAGTATGGCATGTCAGAGATTTTAAATGTTTTATATATTTTGTATTGTGTTCAGTATGGCCTGTAAGAGTTTTTAAATGTTTTATATATTTTGTATGATTTTCATGGAATATTTCTTGAATATTGAATATTGAATACTTTTACCTTTTAAATTTTGAATACCCTGTCATAGTTTAAATATTTACACATTTTCCATAATTCTAATGGAATAACTTACAGCCTGTGTTTTTGTATGAAATTTCATTGTCAAAAAAAAAAAAAAAAAAAAGATAGCCTCAATAAACTTGTTATTTTTGAAATTGTAAAATTGAGGTCACCTCATTCGTCCAATTCCCCAATGGACCTAGCATGTGGATATTCTTCCACTAGGAGGCCTCTCCTAGTTCAGTGAAATGGTGAGCCGGTCATCAAGGTAAGTTGTTTTTTGAAATTTATTTTTCGGTTGTCAGTTTTGGAAAGTTTAAAAATTGTTGTGACGTCATGGGTGATGAGCGGCTCACTGGTAGTTCTGCGGACACGAAGTTTATTCATAATATTATTAGTGGTTTTGTAAGTGACCTTTATATTGCTGTTTTTATTAAAAATTGACCCTTACAACACTTATGTGACGATTGTGATGCCTTTTATGTGGGCCAGACAGGTCGTGGTTTTTTAAAAAGATTTACAGAACATAGGCCGCCTACACACCTTCATAGTTTGGACAACATCAAGTCAAAATGTGCAGAACACCTCATTTCCGAGAATCATAATTACACTAATTTTAAAACTAATTTGATACCTCTTCACATATGTAAGAAAGGGCGATATATGAACGCCCTTGAAGAGTACGAAATTTATAAAGCGTATAATAATACTGATACCAAGCCGCGTGTTTTAAATGATCAACTGCTGTTCAAGTCAAATGTATTGTACGACACTGCCTTGCGCTTTTGTCGTGGTGGGAACCAGACGTAATTCTGTGCGCGGTCAGTCACCGTACGATGTATATCGTTTAACTGTCGCGCCCGTTTTAAACATTTAAGTCTTGTGATTTTGTTTCATATTGGATTTCAATATTTTAATTATTTGACAACTGTATCAACGTTAAATGATACACGAATAGTTTAAGTTCTGAGGATGGGACAAGTGTCCCGAAACATGTAAACTTCATAGTGAAGACGTTGTTTCAAAAAGCCGCAGACGGTAAGTTGCAATATATTTGATTGAACAACACGTGGCTTGGTACTAACAACTTTCGTATTTATTCCTTTTAAACATGAATACTGCAAGTCGTGCAAACTTAGTACGAAAATTTCGAAATATTAAAGTCCAACTACACAAAACTATTTTACACATTAATTTCAACAAATCTTGTTTGAGGAACAATGTTATACCGAACTATGCTGACATAAGAGTTAAAGGTTCGTCTGTTGCTGAATCAAAAACCAAAAAACATCCAGAAATTTACAGAGTTAAAGAAGAAATTAAGTCTCTATACATTAAAAAGTCAAATCTAAATTATACATTATACAAATTACATTTACAATTATTAGATAGCACACATCCAGCCGTACTGAATCATTATCTGGATTTTATAAACAATGACGTCAGGCGAGTAGTTTATCAAATGCGTATAAAGCAATCGGATAAACTCCAAAGGTTATTAAATAGTCAGTTACCGATATCCAGCAATATCAAGTGTAAACACAAATTTTATACGCGGTTGCAGAATTTAACTTCCCTTGTCTTAAATACTGATGAAACTGATTTATTGAGCAAAGGTTTGAAATATAATCTTCCCATACACAAATCGAGTCTCAATCGTAAGAACATTAATGCTGAAATTATCAATGCAGAGACTGTCGTTAAGGCAATGGTTGACCAAAAACATCGAGATCAGACACGATTCTCAATAAACGAAAAATTCAATAAAATCATTAAAAATCGGTATAATAATGTTCATTCCTCTATTCCTTTTGCAAATATTACTTGTAATAAAGAACGGAAAATTTTAATAGGATTAAAACAAAAATTATCTGACAATAAAGTTCTCGTCACTAAAGCTGACAAAGGTAACACCGTGGTTATTATGGACAGAGAAGATTATGACAATAAGATACAAAATTTCATTGTTAACAACAACATTAATATACTGAATTCTGACCCAACTGAAAATTATGTAAAACGATTAAATCAGTGTATAAACAGATGCACGCATTTATTTGATGAGCAAACAAGAAGATCTTTGAAACATATAAATTCTAAAGCTCCCGTTTTGATGGGATTACCCAAACTCCATAAGCATGGTATCCCCTTGAGACCATTAGTAAATTTCACCACTGCTCCGGGGTATAAAACGGCTAAAACATAATCAACATAATAAAGCACAATATACAAATAATTAATGATCATAGTTTAATTAATAGTGTTGACTTTGTGAATAAGGTTAACAACGCAATAGTTGAACCGTCTTACAAACTTGTTTCCTTTGATATTGTAGACTTATATACGAATATACCAGTAGCTGAGACCCTGCGTATACTTAAGATTAACCTCATTAATACTAATAAACTGGATATTGATAGTATAAATGAATTGATGTACATTTTAGAGTTGGTTCTTGATCAAAACTATTTTACCCACAACAATCAATTTTTCAGCCAACAAGATGGGTTAGCTTGGGTTCTCCGCTTTCATGCCTTTTTGCGGATATATACCTAAATAATTTCGAAAATTCATTCATTTTCACTAATAACAGACAGAAGAATAACATAATATTTTACGGAAGGTATGTTGATGTCACCTTTTTAATATACAAAGGCACACAAACGCAAATTGATAGTTTCCATAGTTATTTTAATAATATCAATAGCAATATGCGGTTCACACTTGAAAGTAAAGACAATGGTAAACTGAATTTTCTGGATTTAACTGTTGCCAAGGACAATAATAAAAACTACAATTTAACATCTATAGAAAACCCACAAAGACTGATATTGTAATACATGCTACGTCCTTTCATCCTATATCCCAGAAATTGGCTGCCTTCCATAGTATGATTTATAGACTTTTATCCTTGCCCCTCGGTGATAAAGAATACCATGAAGAATTAGACACCATTAAATACATTGCAGTCACTAATGGTTATGATGTCGATATGGTGAACAACATCCTTCGAAAACATAAGAAAAAGCATAGAAACATTAACCGACATAAAACTCGCGAGAATACAACACGCAAATACATTGCAACACCGTACACACACCTTATGCCTAAGATTTTTGGGTCAATTTTTAATAAAAACAGCACTATAAAGGTCACTTACAAAACCACTAATAATATTATGAATAATCTTCGTGTCCGCAGAACTACCAGCCTTGAACACAAAACTAGTGTTTACAAATTGATATGTGACGATTGTGGCGCCTTTTATGTGGGCCAGACAGGTCGTGGTTTTTTAAAAAGATTTACAGAACATAGGCCGCCTACACACCTTCATAGTTTGGACAATATCAAGTCAAAATTTGCAGAACACCTCATTTCCGAGAATCATAATTACACTAATTTTAAAACTAATTTGATACCTCTTCACATATGTAAGAAAGGGCGATATATGAACGCCCTTGAAGAGTACGAAATTTATATTGCGTATAATAATACTGATACCAAGCCGCGTGTTTTAAATGATCAACTGCTTTTCAAGTCAAATGTATTGTACGACACTGCCTTGCGCTATTGTCGTGGTGGGAGACGGACGTAATTCTGTGCGCGGTCAGTCACCGTACGATGTACATCGTTTAACTTTCGCGGTCGTTTAAACATTTAAGTATTGTGATTTTGTTTCATATTGGATTTTAATATTTTAATTATTTGACAACTGTATCAACTTTAAATGATACACGAATATTTTAAGTTCTGAGGATGGGACAAGTGTCCCGAAACATGTAAACTTCATAGTGAAGACGTTGTTTCAAAATGCCGCAGACGGTAAGTTGCAATATATTTGATTGCAATCATAAACATTAGCAGTGGCAATATGTTTGATTGTATTTAATCATCATTAAAATCGTTAGCCTCGAGGGGGACACTAAAAAGCCTGTGTACGAGAATATTATACGAGGCTAATTTGTATCTCATCAATAAAGGTGTTTCTATAGATAATATAAAATCTAATTTCACACGACATTTAATTACATGCAACCATTCGTACACGAATTTTAATACGAACTTAATACCCTTACATTATTGTAGTAAGGGTCGTTATATGGATACATGGGAAGAATTTGAAATCTATAATGGACATAATAACCCAGATACTCATGATGGCATACTTAATGATAAATTAAATTTCAAGTCAAACCCGTTATATGACACCGCGCTACAATCGATTATGAGATAACACTTGGTGAGACACGCGTTTGCTCAGTGTCCGGTAAGCCTCGCGCAGTGCACTGTGTTGGACGCTCTTATACGTTTTGCAATTATACATATGTGTGTTTCGTGTGAATTTTAATATTTGATGATCTCCTTGTGAGTGATTATTGTCTGATGAAGGGTCAAATGACTTGAAACGCGTAATGAATATATCATCCTTGAAGTCACTGGACGGTTTCGATTAAGGTAATTTATTTACTATATAAAGTGACTTGGACCGTAAAATAATAATGTTCAAAGAAAGAACGTCATCTTTTTGGCAACATTGTCAGTTATTAGACTATGCTAGGAATGTATAGCCTCTACACTTTTAATATATTGTATGTATATCCTAAAACGAATGTCATTAATCCATCTTTTAGCAATATTTTTCTTGTTTTTAATTTAATTACTATTGTAATTATTTGGTATAGCATAAATTAGCCTATCTAGATTTTAGTGATTTTTCAAAATGCTCAGGGATTTCTCCGGGAGCTGTGTCCTTTGGTATCACATCTACCTGGTGCCTATACCTTCACTGCCGGAGTTGCTGCCTGACTGCCTGCTTTGGGTGGTTGTCCTACATTCCTGGTTGCCAACGGCTTGTGCTCTCCAAACCGATAAGTGAAAAATTATCATTCTAACGGACATTATATCTTATCTTTACTAAAACATTTCTGAATTGTTATCTGGTATCAGTGACTTATCTAAAAATTCTCTTAAACGGGACTCAGTAGTTAATCTTACTTCGAATTATTAAACTCCCATATTGATACTCGGTCTACTGGAGTGCAGGATCTGTTCTTATGTCCGACAAAGGGTAGCAACCTTGTTAGTGCGGCAACCTAACTTCGACTACACCGGCTTGTGGAGGAACTGTCTAACTGCCACTCCATTAATTTATTCATATGTTAAATATTGTGACTTCATGAATTTATTTGTCCAACTGTATATTACATGTTAAGTGTATTCGTATGTGTTGTTAATGTTAATTCTTTCAGCGTTATGGTGGCCACCCAATGTATTATGAGTAATTGTTTGTCGGGAATAAGGATCCATAAGGGGTATGGTAATTAGAATTTTTGGAATAATTTAAGGAAATTATCTGAGGTGTGAGTCGTTGGTTGTACAACTAACTAATTATTTGGTTATAATCTATTGAAACCTATTAAGGGCTATATTGGAGGTTGACACCTAAATTGTATTATATTATATTTCCTGCTTTTTTTTGGGATATTTGATCTTGAATTATTATACGGTTAAGCTTAATTGATATTTTGATACAGTTTGATAATTTTATAATAAATCAGGCTCTCTATAACGTTGAGTACAGTTATTCGAAACCTGTGGTTGTACATTAAGGTAATCAATTTAACTGGATTTTCTTTTATTTTAGAATTAAGTTCACAAATAGTTCAGACCAAAATTTAGCAAACTTTCACTTACATCTTAAGAATTTTGTTTGGTTGTTTACAATTTATTACTTATTTTCCAATTCTACTCACTACCCCTAAGGTGATAAATATAAATAGTGGTCATTATAGAGCTTTCCTTTTTTTCCTTTTATTTGGATGGCCCTCAGGCTTTATTTTCTCCTCATGTCATCATCTTGCAGTGTCTGCCTTTTCCTTGTTATGGTCGTAGTAATATGGCACTGTGTGAAAACAAGGTGGCGCCCTCAAATAATTACCTATTGAAGTGACTTGAGGATAATATTTTGAGTTATTGTCTACCCACACCCTAGGCTCAGTAATCCGGGACCATTACAATGTTCAACCAAATCGTGTCTGGAATGAACGTGTAAAACGTATAGCCACTCAGAATTTGCCTGTTCCGAACGAGATTAAGCGTTTGGATGCGAAAGATCGGATAAGGAAATTTGCAGAACAGCGTACAGAAAAATTCAAAATTCAGTAAACATTTCCGCATAGGGCAGGTATATTTACCGGAATACGTCTGTGTGAACGCGAGGACACATCAAGACTCGGGAAGGTGTACGTACAATACACCGAACTACATTAATTTAAATTACAACCCATTATCGAGCCCAGAGTAAACAGATAAACGCTATCGGTGTATCGGCGTAAGTGAGTGTGAGCGGAGAGTCCACGTGTCATCAGAGCAGCAGTTTCCAGCAGGCAGCGAGAGTAGCAGATTCAACAGGCCGCGAGAGTTGGCAGTGCAACGGTTCAATGGTTTCGCAAAAAGGAATTCAACGACCAAGTAAAATAGACATTTAAGGAAAAAACTTTCAAATCCTTAATAGACATTATTAAATTTAGAAAAAATAATTTTGGTCAACCACAAACCATTTGTACATTTGTATAAAATATATACCTTACTCCAGATAAAAGACTATATTATTATTGTGTTTTTAATACTATGCCTTATATTTGTTTTGTCGCAATATATACAAGATTTATAATGTATAAATAGTTATTGCTTGAAAATTTAGTGCAAGTAGTTTCACTAGTTAAAGGCGTTTATTTTAATTTATAAAAATATTGAACATTTCCATAAATGTAACAAGATTCTTATTTTGAAATTTGCAACGCTTCGTGAGTATTCTGAATAGAACTATTAAACATCGTGTGTGCAAATTATTCTAGAAATAACATCGGAAACAACGTAATTTGTTTGAACACAGCTTTACTGATTTAATAGTTGGACAAGAAACGATAGTTTTTAAATCAATCTTTGCGCGTACTAAGAATTTTAGCGCGGCTTTAGAAGGAGTGACGTCTAGAAATTACACCATAAATTGAGATAGTAGACTCAACTACGCTGACAATTCAAATTGGCTATCTGGTATTTAAATAATTTTTAGCAAAAGACTTGATTTTTAAATATCTGGAATTGAATTTTCTACTCTTATTTGAACTACAACACACATCGTTCTCTACACGATAACTACTGTAGATCATGAAGTTGTTTATTTAGAACCAAACCTATTTGTAGGAGGTCAATCATACGTCACCCTGAGCAGAGTTAGATTGTCAGGACTTCAAATAAAATAACTAGATTGTACAAAGACTAATGGAAAAGGCCATGTAACGATGATGCACTAACAGATATGGAAAGAATGTAATCACACCGTCCGAATTGAATTGTAATTGAATTCAAGGCCAAATACATAATTGAATTATAATAGTAAATTTTTATGCTAAGTAATAAAATAATGGTTTTGTTAATAGACAATTATTTAATATCAAAAACTTTCTGCTACAGCTATAAAATAAAAATTAATAAAGTTCTTTAGAAAACGCTTTTACTTAAATAAAGTAAAATAAAATAATATGAACACTAAAAATAGAGATATACTTCTAATTTAAATAAAATGACCACAAAGTAACGTTTATTAAATAAAATAATCATTTTAAATTTAAAATCACTAATAATTAAATTGTGGGCTCTCTTAATCATAACATATATTTTAACCAAAAATAATTTCCGTGAAGCTATACGATTTTAAACATTTGCGTTACTTTCATATTTCCTTGTGAAACTTGAATATGCAACTTCAACCTAACATTCATAATTCTTTATCATAAATATTAAATACAAACTTATGGCATCAGGTTTTTATAAGTAATTGAAAAGTAACTGCAAAATGAAGTACACTGAATTCGAGGTAAATCTTATGTTTGCCGTAGACGTAGAGTACTGTTGTAAACATTTTCATTATAATTATGTTTCTGACGTGTTCATGAAGTACTAAGGCAACAGCTGGCTTCGCTCGTCTTAATCAAAGGTTAATTTCAGAAAATAATTGCTCAACTACTTCAGCGAAGTGGTGCAGGAACAGACAACTCGTGTCACAACATAAACCACAGTTATTTACAACGGTAACAATTAACATCTGAGAGGTGACAGCACACTACTACACAAATGACAATATAATGAACTCTAATTGATGTACTTTTAACAAATATTATATCTCTTTAAAACAGTACCATAATGTTTATTACTAAATAGTGTCTATTATAATAACTTTTGTTGTCATATAATACTCTTATTAGCTTATTTGAGTTTACAGTAATTACTAACTGTCGATTTTTTCAACAAACGTCATATTTAGTAATAAAATAAAACAAAATATTTCACCTCTCTTCCTCGGCGACAGTTTTCAAGCGTGTTAATAAAACGGAAAATAGAACATAAATTATATACATAAAATTAAATCTTTATCGCCATAAAACCGACACGACGTATATCAATGAATACGTTAAAGTGTAATTCCAATAGGAAGCCGTCTAGCTGAGTGCGACAGGCGTCCACAAAAAATAACTGGTGTTTATTATCTAAGAAACTTTCTTGTAATATCTCATTGCCTTTGTAAAGGGTTTTTGTTTGTAGAAACCAGTCTTTATGTTGCTTTTTTAAGTTCAGCTGTTTGATATTATATACAGAAAATAGTTCATACAATTAAGTCTACTTACCTGCACAGCCACTGTCTCGCCAAGCACAAAAAAAAACAGTAGGCCTTATAACTACTACAGTATTATTTTTGATACCACCGATCTAAGTAATGAACTGCGATGTATAAATTAATTATATACGCTACCTAAATTTAGGTAGGCAAACATTTTGACAGGTACGTCATTATAAGTTATGTCTATTTATTACGTCAACAATATCTTCTTAATTGTAATGGAATAATGATTACCTTTTTTTAGTTGAATTCAAATAATCGTAATTAAACGATTCTCAACAAGTTGTAAAACATATAATAAACATTTAAAAAATGATTTTAACCGAAGAAATGTGTTCCCAACGACTGAACTAACCAGTTTCATTTACACGATATGGATTGTAAATATATTACGACTAACTTTATTGGCTGCCATTTTCGTTTATCTTTTTGCGTGCAATTATTTCTGTAAGAGCGACGACTCTGAAGAATTTATTTTGGTCTGCAGGAAGAAATGCCACTCTATCAGAAATCAGTCCCGCCGTTTGACAGCTAACATTGTTAAAGAAAACTGTCAGCGTTTTACGATAAACCCATCATATTTTTAATGGTCTAATTTCTTCAGAAGAAATACCATTTCCGGAAATGGGCTTTGTCACCAATAAAACCTAAAATTTGGAAGAAAACATGAGAAAAAATCGGTATGGAGAACCATACATGACTTCCATGTTCTAAGATTTATATTTAAAATCATTTCCAAATGAAATATTTCCATAGATACTACTTCTTCTTTCTACTTATTGTTTCAGCCTTAACCACAGTACTGTGGTCACTAACGTATACCACCTCACGTTATCGCAATCGATTTTCACTGATGATGGCAGTCGATGGCATTGCCGAAACGTCTGGTTTTGCAGAAAACATTGGACTACTGCCAAACAGCCCGGGAAGGAATTTTGACAACAAACTACTTCTTAGTTGCCGATAGCGTAGTACACATATAAAAAATTATCCCCTTATTCATTTATAGAAAATTACCCCCACCCCCTTCGACTAGCCTCTTCATTTATAGATATTTCACTTACGTTTCTACAGTGAATTATTATGATCTCCTTATCAGGATATTTTATTTATCAAAATTAAGTACTTTACTCTTGTTTAAACATAAAATGTTGCTGGTAAACTACCCTTTTCCCCTAACCGATCTTCACCAAAATCAAGAAGCTTTGAGTCCTCTACAACTCAGGCACATATGTAAACAATTATTAGGTTCAGTTTGAGTTTACGGCAGTTATCATTAGTCATAATAAAATTACTCTTGTTAAAACATTATATGTTGCTGGTAAACTACCCCTTTCCCTTAAACAATCGTCACCAAAATCAACAGACCTTGAGTCCTTTACAATTCAGGAACATATGCAAAATATTGTATGATTCTGTTTGAATGTGCGGCGTTATCGTTCGTCATAGAAAAGATTACCCTTGTTAAAACATAAAACGTTGCAGGTAAACTACCCCTTTCCCCTTAACCGATCTTCACTAAAATCAACAGGCCTTGATTACTCTACAATTCAGAACGTATGCAAAAAATTATTTGATTCTGTTTGAATTTGCGGCTGTTATCGTTTGCCATAAAAACATTCTGCACATAGACACACAGACACTTTTCGAAAAATGACTTTTTTTCTTGTTTTGAGGGTATTAAAATCAGAATCAGCAGTTACCTCGAACACGATTTTTTTCGTCATCACCATACTTCCATTTCCTTATGGAACATGGAAGTAAAACAGTAGCAGTAGCATACTACGATGTAATTATGTTAATTACATTAATTATTTAATTAATAAACAATAAATGTGTATAATAAATTTTTGTTTGTTTACTTTAATTGTTTATGTCCCGCGTTTGGGAGCCATTGTTATACAGTGCGATTAATTAATTAGGAGTTATTAATTAACCTTAATTAAATTTCGATTGATGTGTGGTGAACCTGACAACAATTTGATGAGACTATATCTACTCTTGTCCTACATATGGTGCGATTGTTATTAGTGTTATTTATGCTACTTTGTCAATTAGTACAAACACATCTGTAAAAGGGAAACCTCACGTATTTGGTATTAACAATGAAGTTAACAAGACATAGCTTGGCGTTATAATATTCTTGTGATCATAATCATCATAGGGCAATAGTAATAATGAACGCTTAAGCACACCTGGATTAGAATAACAACTTATCGTTTATTAAACAATTCTTAAATTACAATTATAACTAACATTTCGTCGTTCCTGAAATAAAATCACAAATACAACATATATAACATATAATGACAATTTCATTACTAGCCTACAACTGCAAACATATATGAATTAATTATTACATTCAACAAATGTTATATCCATAATGCGTTCATAGTTCCAGATGGCAATATCTATTCATAACTTTTAATTTATGGTTCATGATTATCTTGAAATTTACGTTCGTAATTATCTCAAGGAGTGGGGTCTTTGTGATAAACAGGACCAGTAGTAGTGATTATCAATATATAAATATTTTACATTACTTGGTGTATGATATCCATTCTCATTGGGCTGCAACATCCCGTGATTCCTTGTATCCAGTGACGTCGTCGTAACTTCGCATGTTGTTCACACATGATATTCACTTTCACAAAAACACTACTAAAATTTCGTGTAGGCGTACCGCTGGTATGACTAATGTGATTGTTCGTGTAAATTTCAAGTATCGATTTCATGTGTGAAGATCATGCGTGTCCGTTTATTTGTCTGGGTAAGATCATCTTCGCTATGATGAATATGTGCTTCACGTAACAATGTGAATTGACTACAAGTGTTCGATGCAAGAGTTCTAAAACATTATAGTTACAGTTATACTTTGTATTGCGAGTGAATGTTTATGTTAGTGAACTCGAATTATATTTATGAGTGATTCGAAATGTTTGTCGAGTGTTACATCACTATAATCGCTGATTGTCGCGCTCTGATCTTAACTGTCACTTGTACTGTGGTCATTTATCATTGTTACTAACACTGATCAACGTTCTAAGGTCATTTGAAATAGTCTGAGTATCACATTTATGTAACCGTTCACTTTTGAAATCGACAAGCAAAATTCTAAGTTCAGAAAATGTAATTAGACAACTGATAACTGATTAACGGATCAGCTGAGCGCGTCCACACGTTCAAAATAATTGAGTAAAATTTTAAGTTTAACTGCTTAACTGATAACTGATAACTTGAGAATACTGACAGACTGACTATTATAGATTTACCGACTTACTCTTCGATAATAATAATAATACTGATTCCGTCCGCGTGGCAAGTAGATAGTTTTATTAACTCCATCCCTACCAGATTTCCTCGTCAGATTCCTTCCACAACTTCGTCGTGCTCATCATTGGTCAGACTACTCGATTTCTTTGAAGAATCCACCCACCTTCTAGATTTCTCCTTGTGACTCTCTTCTGATTTTCTTCTGTCTTTTGTTGTTATGCGAACTCTCCCCAAGACTCGGTTCCTAGCTGAATTCTGTCTTCTGATAGGTCGTCTAACATCTCCGGTATTTTCGCCAGTGTCGTTACCCTGTGTTCTAAGAAAAGTTGTAATTCCTCGCCTGTCAATCATCTTCTTTGTTCGACTCCTGTCCGAGCTTCGCCCCGCTGATGTATGTTTGTCACCCTAAGTTTTCTATGCTGTTGGCGTAACGAATCGTCGCATTGTTTACCTTATCTTCCTCTTTTTGTACCAATTAATAATTCTTTGACAGACGTCTCCCAGTAAAGTTTCTCCAGCTCTCTCCTCGTAAATCGTATATGTCTCCTAAATGAGCAGTCCTGCTGTGTTACATCGTCGACTTCCATTCACCTCGTATGTGCTTTATTGTTCCTGTGAGTTAAATTGTTGTAAACCCTTTTGTGTCTGGGTACGTTTTGTCGTTTCACGTATGGTGTGATGCAACGCGCGTGTCATTCGCCTCGTTTCGTCGTAACTGTTTGAATGGAGTAGCGACTGCTTTGTTCTTATGTTATGAACCAATAACTTACTTACTTACTTACTTACTAGCCAACGACCACCCTTGGCTGTTGGGCCATTAGGCGGCGCGCTGACCAGTAGAGACGTAGGAGCCTTGCCGTATCATCTTCGTCTTGGACTTGCGTGTCTGAGATCAAGGCTAGACATGTAATAGGTGATCCGCATTTATGGAAGCGTATCCACAGAGAACACATTCAGGAGACGACAACACGCCAATGCGGTGCAGGTGGGAGGCCAGGTAGTCATGACCGGTTGTAGTTCTAAAAAGAGCAACACTAGTTGCTTGGGGTAGAGTTCTGTTGATGGGGCCGTCCGTAACCAATGTTGCCCATCTTTTTCCCACACAGGCAATAAGCAATGAAGCAATAACTCCACGTAAACCCTCTTCTGACGTTTCAAGTTTCAGACCAATTGTCTCAACTGCACGAAGTCGTCGCCTCTTCGCCCTGTCGTACACCAGTATTGTTTGACTGTCAGTTGATGTTCACCCCTTATTTTTTGCTTTACTCGCCAGACATTAACTGTAAAAACTATGCAATTATGCTGTAAGTCACAGACGGTAAGATATACATTACTAATTTGATTAGAAATTAACTGCCTCAACGTGTCTCTGAAGTTTGAGAAATTTTTAAAATTTTCTCGCTATAATACACTGAATGCATTCAAGATTATTCCCTGCTTTAAAATGTACAATATAACATATATAACAATACAAATATTTGACCTCTACGACACAGAGAAAAGTACATTATTCTGTGGCAGAACGGATTGGCGAATACTAGTGAATTCTGTTGTGCAGCGGGATAAAGCATGGTATGTGTATGTTGTGTGTTGCTTTGTGGTGACAGCGGCTCACCTAGCTCACCTATGTCTGCCATGTTTACTGATTCAACTTATTTGTAACATAGTTTTTTTATATATGTGCGTATGGTAGTGGTAAATATACGTGCGCTGGCGTAAACGTTTCACTAATCATATACAATCGTTGTTTATTTTCAGCAGGGACGTAGTGTGTACAACGCAAACTGACGAACCTTTGTCAATAACTACATCTGTAAGCACTGTGTACTGTGTAATTTAACACATATCCCAGCTGAAAACTAAAGAACCAAAACTTACTTTGTCAAATAAAAACATTGCGAAATTCGCACGAGCAGTAATATTTAAGTGAGGTCCGTTTTCAAATTGCCGCCGATTGTGGCAACGAACCAAGACGCCACATTTTTTAAGTTACAATATGACGTAATACTCAGCTATAGGCAAGTTGGTTCGATCAGTGGTGATGTGTGAGCGACTTAGAAAATGCTGCCAACTGTAAGATTGGAAAAACTTTAGGGCTGGTGAAGCTCGGAGGCTGCTTTTGTGAGGTTTACACGCAACACGTTACAATGGCAGTGAATATCGTAGCGGCCACCACATGGTTAAGTGGAATGAAAGAACGTAAAAACGGTCTACTTATGCTTCCCAACTGTCTTCAGTTTTCAAACGTTTCACCGTCAGTAGTGTACGATACTGTGACAGAAATACTTAGTTACACACATCGTATGCCTAAAGCACAAGCAGTAAAGTCCGGCTTCATCTTAAACACTTCTTGTAGCGTTTTAATAATGAAGGGTACGGCCTAGTTGAACACATTGTATTAGAAAGTGAAACATGGGATTCCTACAAAGAAACGGCTGGGTTTGGAGTGGTTGGGAAATGACAACGAACTGTACGGGGTCACTAATTAGTTATAGGCTCTGGCGGTAGAACGTTAGGATAATGGAGTAAGGAAACTGTTGAAACGACATAAAAACTGCACAAAATTAATAGTGATTCTGCGGAAAATGCTGGAAATCCGTAAATTTCTTCTTGTTTCAGAACGGTCCTTACTTAAAAACGTAAACGTAAACGGATTTCCGTGGTGTAAAAGTTTCCTTTTTCTGACAGGAAGAAACAAAATGGTTTGCTATGCATGTATCCTTTTGACGTTTCCATTACAAAATGTACGTTACGCCAATGAAAAAGGTTAGATCACAATAGCTAGGCTATGTCTCTCGTGAGTTTGAGTAAATGTAAAGGTATAGCCTGTCAAGTGTGGAGCATTTACTCTTCTCTGAGTAGTGTTCAACGTTATATTGTATGTTTAGTAATTACAAATGAATCTAAGAGAGAGTAACGAGAAAGATTGTCAGTTGTAAGATAAATGTCTGTGAACGCTCTTCAAACCCGCACGAAGCTTTGCTTGCCTCCACCTACTAATCGCATCCTTCAATTCTATTTGACTCTTCCTCGCCATGTAATCTTACGTCTTCCGCTCTTCTGCTCCTTAAGGATTTCGTACTGTAGCTTGGTATTATTAGATTGTGTCAGAGTGTGACCGATCTATGTGCACCGGTTGGCGTTCTACCATAAACCTTCGTTGGATATAACCCTTAGCTACCACATTCTCAAGACATTTACTAACAAAATTTTGAAGCTTACGAGATAAAGGTATGGTCACTTTGTACACCTCTCATCCATACGGTAGTATTGATTAATATTGGAACTAATGTTTTAATTTTGTCTTTATTAGTTTATCTTTGACGCGACAAGTAGCGAAGATTCGCATTGAAATTTCCAACTTTCGACGAATTAGAGTTACATGTGCAATGTGGCTGGGCTGTCGCCGATGGTTTTTTTTCACCATTCGACAATACAAAATCTGAAAATAGTGTTTCTTAGGCTAATTACTAAGTAATATTGAAATATTTTAACAAGTAAAAATGTTTCAACAAATTAGCTCCGTCTTGGTTAACTGCAGACCTTGTAATATTTTGCATAAAAGTCGTCATGCATTTCTGTCTGCGCACGCGCTCGCATTTTATAAAAGAATTAAGTATTCAAGTGAAGCGACAACGCTGCTACAGTAGATAGCAACAAGATAATACTTTTAGAAAAGAAAGAGTTTTATAACAGCAGCTGACGAATGTTACATATAAATGAACTTTTTAGAAGTAGCATCAGTCGTCGTATTAAATCAGCGTTCAATAAATTCCTTTGGTAGACTAGAAATTCTGGTCACCAAGGTCCTATAAGGCATGTCAAGTTGATACCTTTAGGAAAACTCTCTTGTGTAGTCGTATATATTTCCAGTATAGCAAAAAGCTTCAAAAACATTTAAAAACTTTGAACATTTTTTGTATAGTAATCAGCACAGTACGTTTTATGAGACGTGTACAAGTTTTGTTAGACATTTACGTTAACCGTTTTTTCTTTAGTGGTGTTTGTCCCCTTATTTTTACACATGTAAATTGTTTCAAAAATACTTTAAAACTTTGTAAACGTAATATCTATTTCATCATTATTATGAAGGCTGTGCAACTATTTGAGAATATTGTGAATTCTTCTGACTCACAGAAGTTTGTAGTGACGAATCCCTGTACCCTCACTCTTCATGGCATTCCAATCCTCTTACCCTCGTCGATCAGCCTCCTACCCCTTATCTTTCCTCTCAACCGCCCCGTTACTACTATCATTTTAATACCCTTTAAAACCTGATCCTCCCAACTTGTTTGCTTTCCTCTATTTCTCTTTCCATATGGTCTATATTTTGTAATCTTCTTCAAAGTTGTTTTAACCTTTTGCCTATACGTGTCCATACTTTCTAATGTTCTGTCTTTGAATTACCATATAAATAATTTATGACTTTGCAACAGTTTAGTAGCTAACATGTACCCTGGATATGTTACTAGGATTTTGTTGGGTACAACGATGGTGGTAGGGTTTAACATCCAGCCCGATTTTCTGTCTGAGTTGTCTCCAATAAACTGGACTAGGTTTCCCTGCACGCAGTATTACAGCCAACTGAATCCACCAGATTATGGATGTGAGGACTATCAGGAAAGCTCTAAAATCAAAAAGGAAAGAAACATGCCTGACGTTCTACAAGGTGATGGCCCTCCCAGAACCTTTCTTTGAGCCTGAGAATTGTGCTGGACTTAAACGAAGTCCCAGGCCAGTTGTATTCAAGCAGACGAAATGAGATTTCCACATGGTAGAGTATACTCTTCACGATCGCAAAAGAAATGTACGGCAATTTATGAGTATATTCGATAGCACTGCTCAATTTTGGCTAAAATTGTTGGAACATCTTAACGGAACGGATGGCTGCCGCATCCCCAAACAATTATGGTATTACAAGCCGAAAATATAGAAACGTGTGTGGCGTCCGAAGAACCGTTAGAGTGACCAGCTCTAGTCTATCTCCTTGGAATAATCCATTTTTGCTTTATTCCTTGTTGTATATGATGATGATGATGATAATTTATCACTTCAATTTCTTCTTAACTACTTTTTTATAACCTTCTATAAATTATATACTCCAGCTTTTCTGTACTTCTATATACTTCATCTTCTATGTTCTTTAGTTTATTTATAACTCTTCCTCAAATTACCCTCAAACTTTCTTCTTTCCCTTTTGGCAGAGAGGTAGTACTATACCACTGGTCTAATAATTGTTTTCATATCCTCATTATACAAGCCATGCTAGTTTTCTTTTATCTCACTACCACTCATAATATCCTTGCTTCTGTAATCATATTAAATTTAAATTACAAAACATACATTTTTCGTGTCGTTCTTTGAGTTAAGTAATGGTAATGATCGTGATCTTCTGCCTGTTTTATTACTACTAAAATAAAGTTTCATCTTGTTATTTTTGAAGTTTTACTATTGGAAAAAAGACATAGGATTTTCTTCATGGTTTACTAAAATATACTTCTTATGCTACTATAAGATTGAAATATAAAGTCTATGCTATACTGAACCTTTAGCTATATAATTATGTAAATAGCAGGTAAATTACACAAACTTGACCCTTTTTCGTTTAGCTGAAACTGAGGAAAGATAATTAAAATCCTAAAGGTTCTCCTGGATGTGATACATTGAATTCTTTCTAGCAAAAGACAATAAATTCAAAGACGTTAAGTAAAATAATATCCTGAGTCGTGTAATGTTGGTTTTAACGTGGCAGTGGTTTAAATACCAACACCGCAAGTATGATTACAGCGCTTTTATAGTGACAGGAAATTAATAGTACTGTGGTTTGACGTTCTCGGATATTTTTTAGAATCAAATATGCCGAATATATAGGTGATTCTGTGAAAAGTTAATATCCCGAATTTGAAAACCCCGAATCCAATACCCCGAACCAATTTTTCCGAAATCAATACACCCAAAAATATAAATATGTAAATAATTACATGAATATTTATTTTTTGACTTTCTGAATTTCAATATTGTTAACTATATAACATATAGTTACAGCCTTGACTGTATAGTTACATATATAACTCTTAATACAGCCTTTAGTTTTGTAGTTTTCACGATGCCTCGGATTCTTTGTTGCATAGCCAACCATTTCTTCTTAGGTCCTGCTTTAACTCTTCTGCCAATAGTTTATTCAGCAAGAACTGTTTCGGAATTAGCTTGCTCTTTCTGAAACTCTGTCAGGGCAGAATACAAATCTGGATGATCCTCAGCAATAACGATTAGAAATGGTTATATCAGCCTTCCCTCACATTATTCGTTCTATGAGCACCTCGTAATGTCGCTTCATAGTGAGTCCAAATGTTTATTGGATATCAAGATGGCCCGTCGTTCTTCTACCTCTTGCAGTTAGCTCAGTGAAATAATTCTGTTTAAAGTAATAGATTATTGGCAGCAAGAAATCTGGCACTGAATCTGATAAAGTTTCAAATGCTGTTTTAACATCATCTACTGGTACGTATGCAACATATGTGGATGAATATTTAATTTTCGGTTATTGGTGCCGTTGTACGCCTCTTACAAGCCCTCATTCTAGATTTCCCAGAGGTTGAAATGAGCGGCTCATTAATTTGATATTTCAATTATATTGCTACAAAAAAATTTGTCAATGTTTACTTTTTTAATTTGAAATTGAACATGTACTTCGGGAATATGTACATTCGGGATATTCGATTCGGCAAAATAACAATTCGGTATAAAATCATTCGGTTTTCACGTTTCGGGAAATTGGATTCGGGAAAATATCTAGAAATCGTATTTTGATCATAATAAGTATTCAAAGTGTTATAACTGTAATAAAACTGTTCACCGTAAAAACAACCACACGTACACGTTGGAATCAGCTTACATGGATGTAAAACATACCCAGGGTGAGTTCTGAAATGGGGAGGATGTTTTATAATATTCGGCGACACGAATAGAAATGTTTATGTATTGTGTTTCTAGGCTCCCGTTATGACGTGGTAAATGGACCCGATGGAGCGATCAACATATCTATTAGAATAGGCAAATATTTGGTATGACATGTTGACCCTAGTTTGCTAATAAAGTAAATGCTAATTATCTCGCTCTTGGGCGTGCGGTTGACGTATACGTCTGTGAATAACACAGACGTATCGTCGTTTTCTGTTAATTAACTTACATAAACAATTATATGTTAACCTAATCTCACTATGGTTAACAATTACAGTAATATTGATGTCATTTTGATACAACGGACGACCTATTATAATTATAACTTATATTCTGACGTTTATTGTAGTTAAACAATATTCTAATAGTTCTACTTTTGTCTAGAATGTGTGAAGGTATCGATGTGATGTGTTAAGGACCAACTGTGACGGGACTAAATGACCACGCAATAGAAACTGTTTGCCACAAACCAAACTCTCGACTATTAATTAAAGACATCGTTTTGTGTAGACAATTACAAGTCTAATTCCATTTAACCACAAGTATAACGAGCTCCACACCTACGTTGTCCTCGCTAATCGTCACATAGAAATTAGTAGCTTCTCTTTGTCGAGTCTGGTACCCTCATACAGTATTTTACATGAGATGAACATTTATGTAATTTCTTTACATTGGTAAATAAACGTTTGTGTTCCTAAGTTGCTGACCTTTTGGAACCATACACTGGTAGTTGTATCTCCCATTTTTGTGTTATATAATATTGCTAATTTGTTATATTAGATTTTGTTTCAATATAGTCGACTATTTACTGATGCTAGAGACATATGGAACACTGTATCTTAATGGCTAACGATAATACTTAATTCAGAATTTTATGGCTATTACATTTAAATTCAACTATACTTGGCTGGCGTCATTCATTACAACTATAACTATTGGTTACGTCATTCAGTTAGTTATTCATTAGTACGTTAGTTATGAATGTTGAAGTTGTGCCGCGACTAGTAAAAACATCGCGGCGGGTTTTTATTATTTTATTTTACGTCTATATTTCGCCAGGACATAGTTTCGGCAGCGAGCCTTCAGTTTGTGCATTGTCATGCGCTCTGTTGAGTAATCGCCGTAACTGCGCTGTCTCCGAACGCTTTCCACTTTGGGAAACGCTCAGTTGCCTTCCATATCTCAACCTGCTGGCATCTGAGCGCCGGAGGCGAAAAAGATTTCTGTCTGTTCTTTTACTTTCTGCCATGGGCGAGTAATTTTATTAAGGACCTCTGGGTTTCCGAACCAGCCAGGGACTTGAGACAGAACTGATGGCGATAACTACATCTGTCGCCATCAGCCAGAGAATTGCGGCATAGCTCCCGTCGTCGCCGGACGTTAGGGATGGGACCCGCAGTAAATACAGGATGAATCTCTCGGATCCTGAACCAGCAACTCGCTACACATCGAGACATGAGCTGACCATCTACCTCAGCACGTGGTAACAGCCTTACACCAGGTGAAACAGTTCAAATTATGTAAAGTCCACCTCGCGACACATTTTCCCGCACTATTGCAGTGAAATATAAAAGTATAGAACAGTTACATTCCGTTTTTTGTGAGTCAAATTGCAGTTAAACAGTAGATGATCAAAACTGAACATGTCTGTTCATTATGTGCACGTCCATAATTCAGTGGTACTAATTTGTAAACTATTAATAAGTTAATAATTGTATGCCGGACTAGCAGGCATGTACAGAGCGATTGTTTCATTCCGGTTTCTATTTATTTAAATTCTTTCATTTCGTCCGATTTACTGTTTGTGCAGGTTCATGAATTATCACGCCATGTCAGCTCACGCTGTCGGCCATATCTAACTGGAAGTCATTTACAATTGTAAATTCGCGTGTTACCTTGCTGCCTTTCTTTTTTTATATTTTATTTAGTTTCCTTTAAGCGTTTTCTATTTCTCAGTCCAATCGGGATGTGCATGCTTGCAGCCTGGGCGAAACTCGAGCTGTACTGATTGCTTGAGAATTCCATAAAGATTATAGTATATTTGTATATAATAGTGATTAATATTGAAAATGCATATAAGAATTGCCCTACACTAGTTGTTAGCATACCCGTTGGGACATTGTGAGATTTTTATTATTTGTCAGTAGGCATTATGCCAATTTAATTTAGTGATGATTAATCATTACCTGGAGTGGTTGTTATAATTAAAAAGGAGTGCTAATTATTGAAGGTTTAAAGTCACGTAAAACAGGCTTTTCAAAACCATGCATTGGCTTGGTAGGGGTGCAGGTTATGTGAAGAATTAATTGAACTGGTTCAGTATTCTGAGTCCCCGGAAAGCAACAAACAGGGCGATTAATCATTGCTGGGCTCTCGTGCTGTCACTTAAGAGTGAATAATTTGATTGGCTGTTATAATATTGTAATTTGATTTATGATGATGAATTGCTGAAGGCCTCATGAATGTTTAAGCTGAACTATAGAATATTACTGTCCTAAAATAAAAAGTATGTATAATTATTGGACACTGTTGCTATAAGATCTAAGGCAAAATAAATATTGTTAAGTTAATCCTGACTTTTATTTGCAAGTCCTGTCAAAATGGGCTCGGTGCATTGTATGCTTCATCTAGGCCATCCGCCTAGTCCTAAAAATTACGGGTCGCCTTCCCCTTTTCAAAAAAAAACTTCGATTTTTTTTTCTTCAAAAAAATTTTTCTCAAAACTTTGAGAAGGGGTAATGAGGCGGCTCAATGTTATTATCCAAATATATGAATGTTATGTTTTTGCCGTAACCGATAAGTCAATATAAAATCACCGCACCTGAAAATCATATGTAAGGTTGTCCTTTATTATTACACTTATTGTATTACTCACAGTAATATATCTGTATTACACATTATATCTATGTATGACATTATAGTTGTATTATACAGGGGTATTGTCAGTGTGATGTGAAATTCATCAGCCATCACACAAGCACACAATAGATTTTAACCAGAACTTCCAGCGATATCAAGAGTCCACAGTTCTTCAGTAAATACGTAAAATGTTTAAAATGTCACTGCATGGCATGGTCACCTGATATCAGTGGTAACACAACTTAACCGTTTACAGTATGTACGATATGATACGTCAATACGAGGACTGTTGTTTTACAATTTCGTTCATAACTTGTTCGACTTTGTTTAACTTGGTTTACCGTCTTCCCAAAATGTCTAATCGTGTCTAGAAATTATAAGATCTTTCCTGCTTTGAACCAATGAATCATACTTAAGAACCATTAGAAACGTGTAACAAAAGTACCCTAATTATCAAAATGCAATAAAATGAGCACACTATCTTACTTTTGTATGAGTGGACTTGACTTTTGTAAACCAACTTTCGACAATTTTAGTGTACCGCATTAACTTTTAGTATCGGTAAGAACTAATTTATTGTCTAAACACTATGTTCTCGTAACATCTATATTACAATATTACAAGCGCCTGAAGTCATGACATTTGGATATTTTCATAATACTAAAAATATAACTATCTAATTTTATAAACTGATATTTTTCTCAATTATAGAGCAAAATACTATTTTCGTAACTATATTTGCGTTTGTACTGTGCACATATCTCTTCTATGTAGATATTCTGTAATGTCTTTTGAACAGGTTTTTAAAGTAACTTTTCCCAAAATATTTCCTTCTTGTTTGTCGTGATGCTGAGACATTTGTATGTTTTATGAAAAACGATTACAATTTCCAGTCTTGAAATGATTACTGGGAATGTTTCGTATGCCAGACATGGATTGATTACAATTATTACAACGTTGAACACTGAAAATACTGTTTAAATACATTCTGATAGACAACAGGGTAGAATTTACATAATTTTTATTTTGTGTTTGATGTCAATTTTTACTATAAGAGTTACTATTACATTACTCAAAATGTATTACGTATATCACAAGTTCCAGAATCTGAATATTAGGATGACATCAATCCCATATCTAAGTAAGTAAAACAAATTAATATTAAAATCACTGGACTTTAAAATACAAAAAAAAACTATAATAATCTTAACTACACTTTCTGAAGCTCCTGCCAAATATACTGGAATTACTTTATTCAAGAAATAAAAACTATTTCAGATTGATAAATTAAATGGTACGTGTTGCTATTTGAAAATAAGTGAGTTTTATAATAAAATATTTATTCCTTCTATACACAGGTTTCTCCCATAACGTATACAACTCCTAATAACCCGTTCCGTCTCATTTAACAAAAGTTTTGCTTTGTTTGGTAAACAATTTTGCACATCGATGAACAGTTATACAAAGTCTGTTTAACTTTCTTCCTCATAAGAAAGCTTATTTCACAAAAGCGAGTCCCTTCTAAGTAAAGAAATTTTAACCGTTTGTTATGTATCAACCGTCAAAAACATCAGAAATAAGACAGGTGGTTTACTGATAGATACCCTAAATGACAGGGTTTGAAGTTGTTAAATCTGAAGAAAATAGAGGTGATCAATGTGGAAAAGAGTATGGTTGTGGGCTGGGACTTCTTCAGAGAAGTAAATTGCAAAGAGAAACCCTTCCATCTGCGTCCCATATAATTATCTTCAATAGAACTATTCTGCCACAGACGTCCATACCCCGAATGTCAGAGTTTTTATTCCGCAGTGCTTTCAGTGCTTCCATTTTGAGCACACTAAACTAAAAATGGAATGTGTGGCCGTAGGAAGAGAAGAGAAAATAAAGTGAAATTATATTTATTCTTAGACAATAAGTAATTATTACAAGAAAATGTCCATAATAAGCTTACAAACACATAAATAACCAACAACTCATAGATGCTTTGATATCAGTGTAACTTTCTAAGAAACGAGTGTGTTATAAGTTGAGAAAGACATTGAACAATTGTCAACCACTAGGCTAGATAGCAGTAGTCAGTAACAGAGCACTAAAGTTACGCCACATGACGGTTTCCAAACCCGTCTTGCGCGGTTAGCTTCCAAATATGAGGAAACAATTGCTTTAACTGGACTGTATAAAAGGTATGTTGAGCCAGAGGTGTTTGGAAGTTTTGCTAGCGGTCAAAAGCAAACTGTTTTCCACGAAAGATAACAGAGTTATATGACCTAGTAGAATTTATCAAGTTAGTGACTCTGTGCCGATGTAATTTAAGCTTAAATTATTCGGCGTGCGTCGCGGCCACAGTGCCGTCTGTATAGCGGGTTCAAGGGTTGCTTAAGCAGCCAGCACCACGGCTTCACTGAATCGCTTAACCTTGACCGTGACGTGTGATAATTGTGTGTGTGCGTAATCAAGTATGCCGTGCCATTCAGCTGATTTGTGAATTTTCTGTTCGCGTGGGACGGCAGGTATCGACATTCGGCCTCATTTTTTCTTTTGCATTGAAACGGGACACTGGTCTGGCGGCGTTATAAATTGAGATTCATCTTTTGAAATGAGTTCGTGATCAGTTAAAGAGCTTCAGGTAAGCCACAATTGTTGCTTTAATATTAATTAACTAAGCGCTTACGGGGGTATTATATTATAATATATGTATGTATTTTTGTGTGTGTGTGATTTTTGTGTGTTGCGTCTTGGATGGTTAAGAGCACGTTGCCGACTTGCCTTTGCTTGTATGAAAATTAAATAGAACTTGCCGTTAGAATTATATTTAAATGTAAAGTAATAAAGGTTTAAGGTTAAAATTAATTTGAATTCTAAAAGTTGATAATTTAAAGAAAAATTGTGAGGAGTAATATTTATATTGACACTTAATTTTCGGAATGGAATTGTGACAGTGTGTGTCTGTAATCTGTGCTTACTGGGGCGAGAACGAATTGTGTGAGGGTATTTTTCCTGACGGCTACTTACAAATAAAATGTTTTCCAGGGTTTCCGCCTAGCCGGGAGGGGAAAGGGACAACGAAGATGGGGACAGAACATCAGTCTTCAATCTGCAGAATATCGCAGCACCACCCCAACGCCGTCAGACCTCTAGAAATCCCCACACTGTCAGCCCAAAACGACTGCCCTAAGGATAAAATGAAGCACAGGATTTCGGAGACACCAGTGGTTGCACCATAGGCAGCATCATCACGTATTCTGAGTAACAATAAATCTTCTAAACACAGGTGGGACTTTTCCTATATTTTAATCCACAAAAAACAGCAACCTATTGGATTTAAAACATGAAATGAAAGACATCTTCATAAACAGTAATTTCAGATGTTCAATGACCAACTGTCTGTTACAGCATGTCCGGTGGACATATAGTGACTAGTGTAATTAAAAGAGTTAAAGAATCTACCTGTTGAAGAATGTCAATTACTATCCTGTATTTTATAGAACACCATTTGCCTTTTGTCGTGATTAGTTAGCTAGCAAAATTTAAAACTGTTAGTTGGGCAGTTTAATTAACTGTTTCTTATGAAGATAAAATGTTATTAACAACTTGCACTTAACGCATTGATAAATAACTATGGAGTAGTTCCTTCCTAAATCTTCTTGTGTGAACAGGTCCTTATTAGGGGCTGTTACCAGAATTGAACCAGTATAATTCTTGAAGTATGACACCTTAAAATATTTTCTTAAGCGGGCAACTGGTGTGTATAAGGCATGGTGATATTATCAAGATAATAACGATGTATTATCAAGATAATTTGTTGATGATATTATTACAGCAATACCGATTAATATGCAGAATATAATAATAGATACATTCAATGACTTTCATCCACGTATAGTTTTCACTGTAGAATTAGAAAAATCGGACAACACAATCTCATTTTTAGATGTTTTATTACTCCACCAAGCCAATGGTAAACTTGACACAAAATGGTGGCAAAAACCACAAACCTCAGGACGATACATTCATTACACGAGTCATTGTCCATACCACTACAAAATTAATGTTGCTAAAAATCTGATAAATCGTGCACACAGACTTACAACAGACATCTACAAAAAAGAAATTGATAATAGACTAGTAGACTTATTGCTAACAAATGGGTACCCCCACAAGATAATTTGCAAAATATTGCGAAAAAGTTACAGACATAATCATAATATGGTAGATAACACTAAAACCCAAATAAATAACTTAGACGTGACTAATAACCAAATAAATGGTAATACACCTGTAGGACAGAATACAACATCCAGTAATCAAGATAACACTACTACAACTAAAAAATATTTTTCCCTTCCATATGTCAAATCATTATCAGAAAGACTTTCCAAGATCCTCACTAATGCTAATCACAATACAAAAATAGCTTTCAAAAACGTTAACACTATCAATAATAAATGTTTTACGCATACTAAAGACAGGGATGAAATAGAACTAAGATCCAACATAATATATGAAATACCGTGTGAAGAAAACTGTGGAAAAAAAATATATTACGGTTGTTCTGAACAGTATTTTAAATGACGTATTTATCAACATAAATATAGCTGCCAGAAAGTAAATACTAACAGACCTGATCCCACGGCCCTAACACAACACGCCCGTACACACGGTCACTCGTTTCAGTTTCACAAAGCTAAAGTAATTCATGCAGAAAGTAATCATTTTAAACGGCAATTCTTAGAAATGCTAACAATAGAGAAGAATAAACACCTTTCAGTTAACAAGAAAACGGACGTACAAAGTCTTAGCAAGTGTTATTCTAATCTTATTCACTCTTTTTAAAATGGACAATAGTTTACAGGTATAGGAATACTGAACAACTTTCTAGTTAGGGACTATTAAATTTTTATATCGCTGGCAGTCTGTCAGATAACTACATAACGCTAACACTATACAATTGTAATGTGTTATATGTGTATAAGTATGCAACAGTGATAAGTGTTTAGTGTAATGTGGTTGCTGTAGCTCATCTCACAGTTAATGTAAGTAAATAGTTATAGTAATGTATGACTTTACACACACCTATACACACTTACAAATAATATAATTGTAGTAAACTATATTTTAATGTTGTAGGCATGATTATGAGAAGAATAAATCTCGAAACGTCGCAAAACTGAGTTTTCATAGTTAATGACTGAACCTCGAATAATTATATGTATATAATTAATACATATATATATATATATGTATTAATCCTGTGATGCATAATTTATTTTAAAAGGAAAAGAGAAATATTTTATTTGGCAAATATAAAACGGCATATTACATGTTCTTGTTAGGCATGATGTATCATTGTTTGAGGGTCAGTTTAATTCATAAGGTATCTGCATATCCAACCTTTAGTAATTGTTTATTAGAACTTATTTAGAAAAGTCATGTGAATAAAGGTTAATACTTAGTGATGTCAGCTTATGTGAAGGCAATGCATTTAAATGTGTTTGAATAATTTGTTGTTGATTAATTATATACAAAATTAATTCTTTGTTAATATTGCCAATTGTTATTCAATATTTGAGAGATGCACGTTTATTAATGATAGTGGGAAATATAGCCGTGCATATTGTAATAAAGATGTTATCATTATAAAAAAGGAATACTAATAAAAGCTGTTATCGTTACGCAAACGTTTTATTGCAAGTCCTGTCACGATGGGCTCAGCGATCTTTTTCCAGCTAGACCCCGAGTCTAGTTTTAAGAATTAAGTAACGACCCCTTATAAAAAAAAACTTAACAATAATTTGATAAAATTCTGGGGGACGTTTCAACTCTTATTGTTGTTTGTGAAATTTACGAATTAACTGTCTTTATGAGAGTAATGTAAAACAAGTTTGATTGTTTGAAAAGGTAAGAATAAAAATTGTATTAATTTCTCTGGCAGTCATTAAATTGTTCCACTGTTGTAAGATTACTCGTTTTTTACATTTCGCTGTTGTATGTTTTAATCGACCTTGGTATAAAAATAATAAAAGCTAATAACTTGACCCTACAAAACTTGCTTGCGTATTGAAAGTATAATCGTGTTAAAGATTGAAAAGTTAAAAATCAGATGACATTCATATTTATTATAAATGCTAGTACGTGCAATGAAAATTGTTGAACGTCTGCATGGTTCTATGTATGCATGTTCTTTGTATGACTGAATGCGGTATTGAGAACAACAACCTCATTATAGTGCTTGTGAGCTATTGCATTGCGTGCAAGGAATGTCGTTCTGTCTGAACGTAAAACAGGTGACCTTATTAGAAACGGATGACTGAAAACAGGAAGCTCTCAGTAATTTCCATGTTTTTAGAAATTCTTTACAATTTTACTACAATTTATTTATCTCAGACACTTGTCTCACAAATTTCAACTTAGCAGTTTACAGGTATATGTGTAGATTTTCATTCATATACCTACATACATTTACATGATTACAAAGAACATGTAAAATATTAATCGCTTAGAGAAATATCGTTTTTAACAATGTATCAGCACTTTCGGATGACGGCAGTGCATTGTCCAGTAAATATGATATCGATATAACTACTTAAATTCCTCTAAGTGACTTCTACTTTATCATCATAATCGTTATGTAAAGGCCCGCTTGGTAAAAGCAAGATGACAAAAATCTTAACAAGAAAAGACAAAATCTCAGTTTTTACTTCAGAGACATTAAAGTTTCAATCTTCGATACCTTTATTTTCATACTTCCTATTATATTTGAGTAACTATAACCAAAACGTCTAAAAATACAAGCATTATATAACGACATCAAATTTAAATTTACATACTTGACCAAAGCGTAATACCAGGTTATACATAAGCGCCCGGCCTTGAATTATAAATACAAGGCGGTTTTTTCATATAACTGTTTAAAAACGTGCAGATCTTTAAAACTTAACAAACTCTGCCCAAGAGAAAAACCATTTATATTCCACAGAAGATAATAACCCTTAAATAGTGCTGTATGAACATAAAAAGAAAAGAAAAATGTTAAGGTACTAATCGTATAAACCGCATTCTGATGAACAGCATACAAATATAAAATTTACACATATTTCAGAAAAAAAATTACAGTGGAGTTCAGCTGTAAACATTTTTGTTTAATTTGATAAGAAATATCAGAAAAGTTTCTGCCTTACACACCAAGAAAAAAAAATTTTGGTACAGTACGTCGTACGTCGTTCGTCATCGTATTGTATAGTGGAAACAAAATACAAACACCAATGAAGTAACTAGTTACCAGCTTTAATTTGTCACAAATAACAACTGGAAAACAACAAGGTACTCTCATACAAAAATTCAAGTTAAATTTGTCCACACGCAATAATAATGTGCTCCTATTACAATACCGCACCCGTTAACACAATAATCACTTACAACTAATCTGCAACAATCACTTGATCCGCACTCTTCAATATCGCTAGTTTTAAATAACTGACTAATCACCCCGCAGATGTTCCCGAATAATTTTCATATTCCTGGCTGCATGCCGACATAATTTGTGTAGTTTCAAGAGCTCGAACAGTCTGGACGCTACGTGAATGCAATATATTGACACGGACGCTCACGTTATAGTTGAGAAACGTTTAGAATGACGCTCACGAATTTTTGAGAACGTTATGTAATTGTCGTAGACTGCACCCTCCTTAAGACTGTTCGTCCCGAACTGGCAAACCGTCTCTGCGAGTATTACTTGGGCAGGCGAGCTAGGTGGACGACCTTGAACTTTAGCTGTCCTCCTTCCTGTTGTATCCGATAAACAGAATGATTGATTCTCTTTTTTACAGTATAAGGAGTTTCCCACTTAGTTTAAAGTTTAGGTAAGCGACCCATTATGGCGCAATGTGTCGTACAACCAAACTTGTTCTCCTTCTTCGAAACCAAGGCTACTGCTGCAACTGCCATACCTAATTTTCATATTAACACTAGCTATTTTCATCTGTCCTCTTATCGAGCGATTTATTTCTCGCAGTTGCTTTTCTACTTCTGAGGAATAGTTTTGCAGTTCTTGGAACTGAGTCTCAGATGATTCGAACATGAAATCCCCACCCCAAACACCAGTTTTGCTGGAGTCATGAACGTTGTGTCATGTACTAATGACCTATACGCCATTAGGAATAGTAATATACGATAGTCCCAGTCTGTTCGGTTCTCATCAGCAACCTTCAACAGATCTTCCTCAAGTTTCCTATTGAACGTATCAACCTGTCTTTCGGACTGAGGATGGAGAGCCGTTGTCCTGGTCTTTCGAATTCCGAGTAGACGGCATAATTCCTTAAACACTCCTGACTCGTAATCCATCCCTTGATTGGAATAGATTTTTATATACTTTATAATGAAAACAGAAATTGTGAACTAACGCCGTTGCCACAGTGGTAACCTCCTGACTTGGAATTGCAATCCTTCCACCCACTTAATAAACTGGTCACTTATTACCATGATGTACTGGTTTTCATTGTCAGTAACTGGGAAAAGTCCAACAATGCCTATGGCAATTCCCTCTAATTGCAGTCCAAAGTTATGTTGTTAGACAACTATATAGCACTATGCGAATATAAGCCCTAGTACACGGAGATAAAGCCATAGCCAGAACTCTGCTAAAACGACCCTCGGCCACATGTTTAGATAAGAAAACCCAAGATCTCTTCTATGATCCTTCTACAATTGTTGAGCTAGAAAATGCCCTTGTGCAAACCAAAGAAAAGAAGTCTGCTGGCGTGGACGAAATTTTCCCCGAATTCCTCACACACATGGGCAATACAGCCAAGAAAACCGTGCTAGCCGCCATCAATTTGACATGGGAAAACACGTGCCCCACATATGGAAGAAGGCCGAAATCATCCCTATCCTAAAAAAGGGAAAACGAGCAGACTCAGCAGAAAGCTACAGGCCTATCTCCCTGACGAGCGTCCTGTGTAAACTAGCAGAAAAGATGATCACAAACCGTTTGAATCAACTAGTTGAGGCTAAACAAATTGTTGACCACGCCCAAGCCGGATTCCGCAGACACCGCAGCACGATAGATCACGTAACCAATTTCACACAACACGTCAAAGACGGGTTCCACAGGAAAATGTCAACGTTAGCAGTGCTAGTCGATATAAAAGCTGCATATGATACGGTATGGAAACCCATGCTCATCCATAAGCTGGCCATACACGGGATATCTGGCAAACTATTCAAATGGATTAAGTCGTTTTTGTCCCAAAGACAAATCCGAGTCCGATATTCAAATTGCACATCGAATTTCGCATCCAACAGCAAGGACTAGCCCAAGGAGCAGTGCTGAGCTGCTCGCTGTTTACTATCATGATCGACGACATTCTCGAAGCAGTAAGAAGTGTGCCAGGCGTCAAAGCGCTCCTCTATGCGGACGACCTTCTCATCTGGGCAACCAGTGGAAACACACTGTCACTTGAGGCGTGCCTGAACGAGGCCTTAATAAAACTCGAGATGTGGGCAAAGCGAAACGCAATGACAGTAAATTCTGGCAAAACCACCTTTCAACTGTTCTCACTCTCTACAAAAGTACCGCCAAATTAGCCTATTTTACAGCGGGACAGCGCTGGAAGAAAGCGCCATTTCTAAATACCTGGGAGTACAATTGGATAGGCGCTTAACGTGGAAACCTCATGTGGACCAAAGCGCGGAAAGGGCTTTAAAAAGAACACGACTACTAAAGAGATTGACAGCCACTAAGTGGGGAGCTAACCAAGATGTCCTAAAGACTACCTATAAAGCATATATTAGACCCATGCTAGAATATGGAAGCGAAGTCACTGTCACAGCAAGCGCCAGCGTACAAAACAAACTCGATCTCGCACAAAATACAGCCCTAAGAGTAATAACAGCCGCTGCAAAATCCATCCCCATCGAGGCCATGGAGGCACAAACCCAGATAGAACCATTACAGTCATATAGAGAAAGGTCATCACTGCGATTCTGGGAGCGCTCCAGGCGTGTCTACAAGCGTCTATGGAACGACTACCGACAACCTACTCCCAGGCTAAAGACACAAATAACCCCATTAACTATGTACAAAAACATCGCCGAAAAATACGATATTGCCCTCACAGAAACAGCGCCGCTGAATACCCATCAGGACTTCTTCAGTCTCTTACCCCAAGCCAGCTAACATGTTAAGAACCACTCAGCACCTAAACATGCATCCACAGATTTAGAACTAAAGCAATCAGCTTTGCAAACCATCCACGAAGATTATCCCGAGCAAGAGTGGATCCATATCTACACTGACGGCTCATCAATTCCGGGCAATGGAAAAACAGGAGCTGGGTACTATAGCCGCCTTTTCCAAGGACACTTAGCCGTGGGCAGCCCCCTTAGTAACTACGATGGGGAAATCGAAGCAGTTCACGCTTCCGTTGATGAACTGGAAAAAATCACTCCCCCTTCAAAAGCCGTGCTCCTAGTCGACTCGCAGGCCGCAATACGCAGTCTATCACGGAACTCTCAAACCGACTGCCAAAGAACTATCGACTGTAGAAGTAAACTGGAGACCCTGGCGAGTCGAGGGTGGATCCTAAAACTCGAATGGATACCCAGTCATGTCAACATCTGGGGCAACGAGGAGGCCGATAAACTGGCCAAGCAAGGCACAACCCTACCCCAGCCTACCCGTCCGCAGTCCCTACAATCTTCCAAAGCTCAAATAAACTCCGCCGTCAGCATATGGAATAAGCGAAGACTGTCTGAGGCGGCCGCCGGTAAAAAATGGGAAAGCCTCGTCACCGAGGGTCCAATCAACCCCAACCTCCCTCGTGCAGTGTGTGTCGCCAACTTCCGACTAAAAACCGGACATGACTATCTCGCTTCACATCTGCACCGCCTCCACGCGCTGCCTTACCCCTGAGTGCCAGCTGTGCGGCCACGCGACGATGGACGCCGACCATCTGATAGACTGCCCGGCCTTAGACCACACCCCGTCCAACGAGGACACCGAGATCGCCGAAGCCCGACGCTACTGGTCAGCGCGTCGCCTAATGGCTCAACAGCCAAGGGTGGGCGTTGGCTAGTAAGTAAGTAGTTATGTTGTCTTATTTTCCCTTTGCTTCAGATTTATGGCCTTTGCTTTCAGCACATATTTCACATGTTCAACACCATTCCTCTTTGTCGTAGCCAAGATGAAGCAAATAGAATCGTTTCCATATTTTGTCAATTGTTTTATTGACTTCAACATGATCACTATACGCTCCATTTAGCATCTCCTTCAAAGCAGAGTCCACTTTACTTTGGGCAACTATCAGCTGCATGACCACGTCTCGTTCACCTGCATTTTCCCAAGACATTTTCAGCAATCCGTTCTGTAAGGTAAGAGATTATCATTGTGCCCAGTAGCCCTTCAGCACTTCGGAACCATGGCAGATATCTTGTCCACTCGGGCGACAACCTTCCTCTTTTGATCGGTCCAGTGGCTTCATCAGCCATCTCTTGTCAAGAATCTTGTGTTGTCTAACCGTCAGCTAGGAAATCTACAGTGATGGCTTGAACGTGTTCATTTGCGTTCTGTTCTTCCGTTCTGCGGAAATTTTGGCAATTTTTCGGGATAAGCCGTCTGCATTGCCATGGAGGCGCCACAGCCGATTTTCTGCTTTGAAGTTATACCTTACAAACGTTCGAACCACCTTGTCAACTCCCGTTCCAGATTCTTAAAATTCAAGAACCATGCAAGCGTGGCATATTCGGTGCGCATTCCAAACTCTCTCCCATACAGATATTTATGGATGTTCTCCAAAGCTCGGACGATAGCCAGCTTCGCTCTCCTGTAACACACTAATTTCTCTCTGTTTTGGATAGCCTCTTGCTGTAATACGCTGTTACACGATTTTCAGCGTTCTGCGCTTGAGACAAAGCTGCTCCTAGACCAGCATTGCTTGCATTTGTGTCTACGATGTACTTCCCTTTGGAAGCTGGGAAAGCAAGAATTGGCTAAGAACACAATCCAATTTTCAAAACCCTAAATGCTTGATCACACTCTTCTGACTACTGGAAAGTTCGTTTATTTTCCGTTAGCTCATGTAGTAGTTTAGCAATAGTAGCAAAACCTTTTACAAAACGTCTGCAATGTAAGCATAAGCCCAGTAAACTACAAACTTTATGTTCACTATTCGAAACAGGCCAGTCTCTTACGGTGTCTACTTAATCGGCACCAACACCAGCTGGCGATGACAGATGGCCCAAATACTGTACTTCCTTCTAGAACAGAGAACAAGTTCCTTCGGGCTCAATTTCAGTTGGGATTCGTGAATTGTAGTTAAGAATTCCTTAAGGGTTTCCAAACGGTCTTTAAAATTCCTTCAGATAAATGTCTGTTTAACGAACAAGTCGAGTTTTCCAGTGAGACCTCGGAGGAGAAGATTCATCAGTCTTTCAAAGATTGGTGGACGCTGCTGCATTAAAGAGCTGTTGCTGTTGTATTACAGAGTCAAAATGTCATGACTTTAAACTGGAAGAGGCCACTTGGGGTCGAGAAAGCTGTCATTTCCGTATCTTCTTGGCGAAAACTCACTTTGTCAATATTAGCTCTTCAGGCTCAATGTGAAAAACTACTAACCTCCAGGGCGTGTCGAGTGTATCGTTAACGCGATGTAGTGGATAGCAGTCTTTCTTTTCCACGTCGTTTAAATTCCGGTAGTCTACGGAGGAACGTAACCCACCGGTCGTCGTATTATACAGTGGGACATCAATGAAGTCACTAATTATCAGCTTTAATCAGTCACAAATAACAATTTGAAATTAACAAGGTACTCGCATACAATAATTAAAGTTAAATTTGTCCACACGCAATAAGAATGTAACTTTATTACAATACCGCACTCATTACACAAAATCACTTGCCACTAATCCGCAAAAATCACTTGGCCGGCCGCTGTTGCTTAAATAGATCCTGCACGCAGAGGTTCCAAAATGTTTTCCATATTCCTGGCGGCATGCCAACATAATTTACGTAGTTACAAGAGCTCAAACAGTCTTGAGGTTACGAGAGAGCATCCAGGTGCCGCCCGGTGGCAAGAGTCGAGAATCGTGTAGAATGGCGCTCTCGAGAGCGTTACGTAATTGTCGTACGATAGTGACCGAATAGATATAGTTCGGTTCAGTTAATCATAGAGAAGGAAGAAACGTAACTGTAAATAAAATGTCGGCGTCTCTCGATAGTAAAACAAAGTCTTGAAATTCGGTACTGTTGTAAAGTTAACTTTCACAGTTTGTCAAGAAGTGAAAAACAAACAGACAAATGAAACAAGGAGTTGCAACGGATCCGAGCTATTAGGTTCACATTGATAACTAGAACTGTCCCACATTAATCCTTGGAACGACTTCTTAGTATTTATAACAATTTCCTCCGCTGTTACAACCCTTTCAGTTCCGTGTAACTTAGTTCACTACACGCAACGTACGCTTACTCTCAAGTTGTTAGGCTAATAAACGTCAAATATACATGTATTATACAAATGTATCACCATCACCTAATTACATCCAACTACAAATTCTAATTTCTAAGAATATAAATCAAAGATTTATTTAATCTCGATAATTTCAAATGATAATAACAATGGTAACACCTACTTTCTTGAGCTGTCCAGGTCTAATATTGTTTGCTTGAATTAGAAATACAAAATAAAATAAACTGCCACAAATTCGCACGTGTACACACTAAGCAGTCCGCCGTCATTGAAATATATTTGAAGAAATTACAATTAATTTTCCAATGTTTCTTCTGCATTATCTTTTTCAATAAGAAATTATAAAGAATACACAATTATTAATAAAACCTGACATTTCTAGTTCCTTAAGAACATTATTCTATGGTGAAAATGTATATAGTATGAAAAGGTTGTAAGAAATTCCGCTGTGGCTTGCTGCCTTGTTAGGAAAGCGTAGGCTACACTACACTGTACATTTTTATCCAATGACGGCAGTACAATCATCAGTAACGGCAATAGCGTAACGTGGAGAAGTAACATCCCCGGGGCTTATAGAATATGTCAAACATTTTTTAATGTGCTGATAAATAATACTAATTTTACATCAACTAATAACTACAGTAATTATTTCTGTGAGCAGAGTATTTGCTTCTTGCCAATTACCCTCCGTATGTAGAAGTTTTTATATTTTATTAGATTAGTACTTTCGTCTCATTTCACATACAAAAGAACAATAAAACATGACGAAATAAAACCCGAGTATAAAACCAGGCACATCTGTACGGCAAGCAAAAACTGTTGATTACTTTTTTTAAACTGGTATGGAATACATTACTGCAATACAGATAACGTAAACCAAGTTGAACGCATTGAAGGCTGAAGGCCTTCAATCTACAACCGTATCCTTCCTAATCACTAATATAACCTTAAAGCAAGGATAGACATTTAAACAATCCTTAGAAAATTTAAATAACACCACACTAGGAATGGTTAGCCGAAGCGAATTTCTACTGACAAGACTGTAGAGTAACGCGATGAATACAGTTCGTACTCTTCTAAATTTATGCAAACGGTTTATTCTACGTAATTTGTTATTAAGAACAATAATGCGCAAGAAATGTTAGAAAATTAATTGTAAGGTGATGTAATTAGGTTATGGTGATAAATGTGTCGCCTAGTCTTGACAGTAGGCGTAAGTAGCGTGTAGTGAACTACGTTACACGGAACTGAAAGAGGTGTAACAGCGGAGGAAATCGTTATAAACACTAAGAAATCTAACACGGCTCCAGGGATTTATGTAAGACAGCTCTAGTTATCAGTGTGAACCTTACAGCTCGGATCCGTTGCAACTCCTTGTTTCGTTGTCTCTTTGTTTTTCACTTCTCGACAAACTGTGAAAGTTAACTTTAAAACAGTACAGAACTTAAAGGATTTGTTTAACTGTCGAGAGTTGCCGACATAGTTACAATTACTCTTCTCCCTTGTCTATGGTTATCTAAACCGCACTACATCTATTCTACGTAATCGGCAATCTAAAATATACTGATAAAATTTAACATGAATTGATAAAAACACCGATTCATAAAAAGTCTAATAAGAGTAATAATATATATAAACTGGAATTTTTTAGGAGATAGTTAATAATACCACACTTGATTAGTATTACTCAAAGTAATTAACTAATGTTCTTTCTAATTCTGTGTAATGGTAGTTTTTATATAATTCCTCTTAATGTTAATTTAATTGTCATAGCAAATGGATAAATATTATAAGTTATTTTTAATTTATAATATATTACAAGCCTTTTCATAGTAATAGGATTGGGCGACAAAAATTCCAATCCAAAAGTTCCAAGACAAAAGTTCCAATTAGAAAGTTCTAAATTTTATTTTTCCCATCGCACAAAGTTCCATTAGTATAAAGTTTCAAAAGTACAAAATTTCCAAATAAATTTTAAAATGTAAATAATAGCCTATAGCCTTCAGGTAATCTATGATTGTATCATTTTCAACGTATTCTTGATGTCGCTGAACAATGTTGAAAATTCTTTCTTCAAAATTTTGTCGACGAGCTGACGTTGTATTGTTTATTTTTTTGTCCTAGATTGAGTTGTCGTATCATGCTTTCTGTGTCACCTTGTTCATGTTGTAGCTCGTTCAGAAAATTATATAAGCTTGGATGGCACCGTCCCACCCCTACCTGAAAACGATTATGCCACCCTTCAGATTGGTTCGTGCCATTCTTTGAAGAACAGAATCATATTGATTCCACAGTTCTGGGGCATAACGTACAGAAATCGGTCTCGTTCTACCTCTGGCTGGTCTACCACGTACGTATGTTATTTATGCTACTGGAAGAAAATTCTCTGGAACCTCATCAATGAAAATATCAAAAGTTTCTCGCACTTTCTCAGTTGGGACAAAAGCTAAAGCACACATCATCTGAGTTACTTCTTTAATAATCCTGTCATTCTCATCGTTATATTGTTCCTGCAAACCTTCGGATTGTACTCGAAGGAGAACGCTTTGACATAGATGAAATAAACACGCACGAACATTTCCAATGTAGGCCTAAGTTTGAGCCGCATTAATACATTAATACATTTAATAACATACATTTGGGCCATACAGGAAATACACATGTATTACAAAATGACGATGATGATGTATTACATATGATGTAATACAGGAAACCACAGAAATATAAATAAACTGTCTTGCCTTCTGAATGAGTTCGGCCATATCGGATCAAAATTCAGTTTTTAATGAAGTTACGATAAATTTTGTAGCTCTGAATTTTGTAGTTTAAGTAGGTTATGAAAAAATGTATAATAACACCTCCAATCACCCAACACAACACAAACTAGCTGCTTTTAGAACCATGATACATAGACTTAACAACATCCCCTTAGACGAAAAAGACTACAAAGACGAACTAAACACGATAAAATATCTAGCAGAATCTAACGGATATGACAGAACAATAGTCAGTAAACTCCTACACAAAACACAAAACAAACAACAGACAAAGATAGAAAACAACAAATTCATAACACTAATATACATCAACAAACAAATTGAAAAAATTGCCCACAAATTCAAAAAAGCTGGATACAGAATCGCTTACAAAACTACTAACAAAACAGAACACACACTATCAAAAAGCACGCACAAAACACAAAACAAATTCGATCTACCCGGTGTATACAAGCTAAATTGCTCAAATTGCAATAAATTCTACATAGGCCAGACAGGACATAGCTTCAAACAGAGATACATTGAACACACAAAGGCACTCCACACCACTACAGAATCCACCTTTGCAAACCACCTCATTGAAGCAAACCACACATATAAAAACATCGACAATAACATGAACATTCTACACGCACACACAAAAGGCCGAAAACTAGACACTCTAGAACAATTAGAAATATACAAACACACAAAAACAAATAAAAACGACATCCTAAACGAACAGACACAATTCAAATCGCACACATTATTCGAACACATCTCACCACACACACACAGCATCGATCTTTCGGAAAACTATCCCGTCGCCAACAACAAGACGGACAGCGCTACCTACGGCAGCCTCTGATGAAGCCTTCTAAAGGTGAAAGCCGGTTTAGGCTGTAAGGTAAATCTTTACGATTTTACTTATAAAAAACTTAGTGTTCCGAGTCGTCAAACAATAGTGATATTTAGTATAATAACACTAACCTTCTGTTGTTCGGAAACAAAAGAGTAATGAAAAACAATTATTTAAAAATGGAACTAAAACTTTTTGGAACTTTTGTTTTGGCACTTTTGGATCGGAACTTAAGTCCTATAAAATAAAACGGGCGTTTATAAATTGTCATGCAATGACTGTGACGCTTTCTATGTGGGCCAGACGGGCCGTGGTTTCCTCAAAAGATTTAACGAACACAAACCACCCACTATCTGTCGCAACTATGATACCATCAAATCAAAATTCGCCAAACATCTTATTAATGAAAATCATAATTACACCGATTTCGGAACCAATTTAAAACCCCTCCACTTTTGCAGTAGGGGACGTTATATGAACGCACTCGAGGAATTTGAGGTGTACAAAGCGTTCAGGGACACTACACCAAGCCACACATTTTGAACGACCAGTTATTATTCAAATCTAATATATTGTACGACACCGCGTTGAGATACTAAGATAACAAGAATCAATCGTGGCCAATGCGCGGTGGGTCGCTGCGCAGTGTACACTGTTTGCCCGATGTGCATATTCATGTTACAAAAAATATTATAGTTCGTTATGTTAAAATGTGCTATTTGTGGTCATCATAACGCATGGATTTTAACGTTTGACAAGTATATCAGTGAATGATATGTGCTACAAATTTTATGCTTTGAAAATGGGACACCGGTTAGTACAATATATTTTTCATATAGTTAACGGACACGTGGCTTGGTACTAAAACAGGTTTATTCCTACTAAATACTTAAGTCCTATTTCCAAAAATAATGATATAGCAAGTAGCCATACTTTAGCGTGTGTAGCTGTATAAATCAAATATTTAAAATTTTATTTACTTCTGTGAATTTGTACTTCAACAAGATAAAACCGTGTGTTTAGAATTGCTATAAAACCATGTTATAATTTTTACTGTTAAACCTCACTGTTTGTTCTGGTTTGGAAATGTACGTAATTTTTATTTTTGTACGTTTTTTATTAGAATGCGGTTTATACGATTATAATATTTCATTTTTTACGTTTTCTACTTTTTGAATGATTAAACACGACTGTACACGGGCTACTGCCTTCTATAGTCTATAAAGGGTTTGCTCTTGGACAGAATATGTCAAGTCTTTAAGATCTGTACGCCTGTAAACTTTTAAGTGAATCTACCTCCTCGTACTTGTGATTTAAATCCAGGCGCGTATGTGTAAACTGGTATTACGCATTGGTCAAGTATCTAAATACAAATTCAGTGTTGTTTCATAATGCTTGTATCTTTAAAACTATTGATTGTAATAGTTCAAATATAAAAAGTTAAACAATTTTTAACACTTTTACAAACAATTAGGCTTTAGAAATGTTTATATACTTAAATAGAAGTATTTAAATTCAATTTATTTTTTTCTGAAGGTAACAAATGAGATTTGATTTGTCTTCGTTTGTTCAGATTTTATTGGTTTCATTCAAGTCTGTCTGCAACAACATTTTTGGAATTAAAAAATCGCAAGCCTGGAGAGAAATCGCACGCAAACAATTGCAAAAAATTGATTGCAATATGTGATTAAAATTGCACTTCCCTTATTCACATATGTTTTTCTCTTCAAATTTAGGCGCATTAAGTGACGAACATGAGGAAATTTTTGGTATCACGGAGAAGTGGAACGTCACAGTGCTTGCGGCATATTGTCTCAAACGATGTCTACAAAAGAAATGACTGAAACGTTATATTAATGTTTTGATTGAACTTATAATCCATTATTTCCTTTGTAACAATATAACAAAATTGCGCTATTTTGAAAATAAAGTTGGAAAAAGTAAAATGGTAAAATAACGTAAAAGTGGAAACGTAATGTTAAACGTGAAGGTAAAATAACTGATTAAGTATCCAAACGTAATAAAAATCGCTTGATTTTATCATGAGGTCAGAAGGTCGGTTTAAATTGTTTTTCTGGTGAGCTTAATCGTGTGGAGAACATACACTTCCTTTTTAATGATTTACTTTTTTTGGTTGTGATAAACATTATTAAGACTACTTACAAAGTTAATTTTATAAATTATATGTTCCGGGAGAAATTCTCGGAGAACCATTTACTACTGAAACCACCTGTTCGTGTCAATCAGAAATTTTCGACCTTCAAAAGCACAATCAAAACAGATCTCCTTGTTTTATTGGTTATATATAAGTACACAATTTGGAGAGTTCCATTTTCGACCTCCTGAAAACTTATCCCTCATGTTTACTGAATATTCCACGGTATTACTTTTGCAACAGATCTCTGCTTACTACAAATTAAACGGATACTGACAGCCTAATGAATATATCTTGGATTTACGTTCAACATGTGTAAAACATTTGGTCTCAATCCGAGGCAGTCAATGTTCAAATTGGAGAAACAGATTCCGGAGATCTACGCGGTGTTAAAGCACTAAGAGTCCAACATATGTACGAATCCGAGAATGTTCATTTCCGTCCTTTAGAAAACCCATTTAAACCGAATTCCTGAGGTCTACTGGTACCATCTCATGTACAAAATCTGGTCCCCATCGGAAAGAGTCTATTTTCGACAGCCTTAAAATGACTGTGTATACAACGGTGTTACTTGCAAGAGGAACAAAACAACACTGGTATCACAATCCGAGAATGTCCATTTTCTAGAAGCCTACGTTAAACGGATCACAGCTGTCTAATTACTATGACCTGGATTATACTCGAGGGGATCAATATGTGTACCAAATCTGGTCCAGATCCGACACACTTTTTGACCTAAATTTAATCCGTTAAAATGGATAAGTAAAAATCCATTTTCGACCTCCAGAAGGTCTACAGAGTATAGGTGGTCAGACAATATGTCCCGATGAGAGAAAATCTATTATTAACCTCCAGTAACCCGATGTCTTGAAACGAGTAGCACGTGTATGTTGCAGTTCTTTAATATTATTTATTTACTGCTAATCTCAGGAAATCATTTGATTCCTTCAGGACTCAATAATTTGTAATTTTTTTCTGACACGACTGTTGTGAATTTCTCCCAGCACCACAATTTTATTTGATTTTACGAAATTAATATGAATTTTAATGTTTTATTTTTTTGTAAATTATTTAATTTTGCTCAACTCTCACAACAGTCACGGATTTGATTTCTTTATGTTTCAGAATCTCACTTTGTCTTGTATGCCTGCGGCGGATATATGCCTTGCTCTGAACCTTAATTATGATCTCTCAGAATCGTTACATATTATGTTTAGCTTTTAAATAGTTTATTTAGGTTTATCTCATGAAACCTTCATGTGTTCGACTCCTTCATGTTTCGATGTCTTCAATGTCTTAAAAATTTACTGATGTAGCTGCTAATTACACTTACCCTGCGCCACAACTTTTTTCCCAGAAACCATCATAAAATATACGTTTATAGGTTTTTTTTAGAACATTAACTAAATGGTTGTGTCTCTCATAAATCTCACGTGTTTAATTCCTTTATGTTTCAATACCTCCCATTTTTTTATTTTTTTGTGCCCGGAATATTAATTTTTTTCACCGGGAATGAGAATACCGTTATATGTCTTAGTTCTCTTAGTAGGGGGAAAAGGAGATATTAAACCCGCAAGTAGACGTCACTGGGCAAAGGAAGTGGTAGGGATAAGGCGGAAATGGTGGTAGGCGGAGTTGGATGAACGACTGTCATGAAGCCGTTCATCACGTGACTACCCGCATCACTTCCCTTGTGACCCCACCGCTCGCTTCCTTGCCCAGTGACGGCTACTTTCGAATTCAATCTCTCCTTTTCTGATACTTACACTGTGGGAACCATCCGCCGTCTGAGACGGATGGTTGTCTACTGACTAGCTACATAACAATGCTGATCACGTGACGTTGCGTTAATCAATAGAAACAAATCATAGGCGAAGGAAGTGGTGGGGTAAGGCGAAAGTCACTTCCTCCTCACCGCTCTCTTCCTTGTCTAGCGACGTCATCGATCTTCCTCCTCTTCTGATGCTTAAACTGCGGGATCCATCCATCGACTGAGACTGATGATTGTGTACTGACCGTCTACATAGCAGCGCTTATCACGTCAGCTGTGTTGACCAATAGAAACAAATCATAGACGATTAAGTAAAGATTAAATTTAGTATCAGTTATATATTTTGAATCAGCTCGTTGTCCTTGTCAACTCTGAATAGTTTATCAAGTGTTTTGATGATATCATGACAATATGTACTGACATAACAACAGAAACATGTATCTGGTCCGTCTACAGTAGTTTCATGTGCCCACTCACATTGTATAAAATGTATAAAGTTAGTCTCATTTTGTGCTCAACGCTCTGATGTCATTTCTTTCAGTTTATGTAAATTATTTTGTTGTAAAACTTTGTCACACTTTTGGAGAACCATCAATATGACTCATATATGTTCAATCTCATCACCAGTTTTACTTATAATAAACCTTTTGTGTGCAGGATGAGACAAGACATCTTGTAGTGTTAAATTCTTCATGTTGACTAGACAAAGTGTACGATCTGACTGAATGTACTTAACTAATGATTATATATTTTTACTAAAGTTGTTCTTGATGTGTAAATATAATTTTTAACTTCTGACACATATAATAAAAACGAATTGTGTGAGGTACGAAGGTAGCATAGACATAGAGAGAGAGTACATATACTATTTAATATACATTTATTGATCAAATAAAAAAATAATACATATATGTAATAAGAATTTTTATAAATTTTATTTATCTTGTCTTCTTCTATACGATCTGATTTATCTGTAACAATTAACATAAAATCGAATTAGTTATACATAATACAAATGTAACATTAATTTATATTTATGTATTTTTTCTTTTGCACAATTTGATTTATCAGTAACCAATATCATACACTTCTCAATTAAAAAACAATTCACACACACTGCCTAACAATGTCCAAGAACAATAATGTTATGTGAATTCATTCTGTTTATATACATGTACACTATTAATATTCGTAAAGTTTTGAAACAAATCACACATAGTTTCATAATAGAAAACTTCAGTCATATCAAATGAGTATATGTATAATATAATTACAATAAAAAAAATCTGATTTCTCAATACTCATTACACATGCTAGCGTGTTATGTCCAGTAGTGTCTTCTGATCCTTCTTCCTCTTATATATAAGGTTCATCTCGTTTGGTGCTAGGCCTATAAACTTATGTCGAAGTTCTTTATCCGTAAAGACACTAGCGTATCGTTTTAGTAGATAAACACTATACTATTTGTTAGCATCTTTATGGTCTTGAATAGTAGCAAGCACTGAATTACCATGCTTTGTGTCTACATTCAGTAGCGATATGATTGGATATTTCATATCTAGAGCCAATTCAGAGCACCTTTTGTACTCGATAGCAGCTACTGCCTTGAATTTGTCTAGAAACGCCATTTTTATAAATCACCTGAATTAAAACAAGTTAATACTGTGAAGCAGATAAGTTATGTACGCCAATATATACTGGCACGACGTGTATTCATGCAACGTGAATATTGAAATCAATGACTTTTGACCTTGTTTACAGAAAACGTTCATTATCCCAACAAAAAGTTGTGTGGTTTTGCTATTGTTAGATACATTGGATGTATGTAAGTAAATTGCTTTACAAATGTACATTTCTCAATTTTACATTACAAATTTATATACAATACGAAAGTCCTGAATCAGCCACTCGCGTAGCGCGTACAGTCTGTGATTGGTACATTGATTCTTGTGTTCGTGTCTTAGACATGATGTCCCCTTTACAAAAGGTAATGTTTGTAGTCTTGAGCAATCAAAATTTTCGAGATTTATAATATTATGATGAATTATATGTTTCAGTAAAAATTGCTTTTTCTGTACACCTTTTACGAAAACATATATATACATGTGTGTCTGTGTTGACAACAACGGAATAAGATCTTCGTACGATGTCTCTCCTTCATTCCAGTAAAGTCCATGAACATTCTTAGTTAACAATCTGTTTGTTCTAACACATTTTTCGTTTGTAACATGTGTTTTTAGGTGATTTAAAAATCTAATGTCTTGTTGCCTTTAATAACATAGTTTCCTTTGTCATCTCGTAAACAGTGGAAATCCAGTATGATTGCTGTGTCAGTATTCATTATGTATGAAACTACTGCGTCTGTAAAACAAAAAACGCTTGTACTAAAGTAATTATTTAATTACAGGTAAAGTGTAATTTGCGAACGTCATAACTTTTACAAAAGAAGTAATGAAGGTACTTACGTTATGAGACTGCACTGGAGAAAGGAAAGACAGCAACTGACAGTATACACAGGTTGTCAGAAACAATATACAGTAGTATCATTGGGAAGGATTACATTAAACGTAGAAGTTTATTTGGGGGTGGTGGGGGGTCGTCAGCGTCATCGTTACCATTAGATGTGTTTTGTTGACTTATCCTATAATGACCGTACGCGAGTGTCTCCCACCCATTGTTCTGTATATAGGCCTACCGTTTATCGTCATAGGGTGTAATCGATTGCTTGTAAACGCGCATCGTATACAACTTATGACGATCGCCTCGTATGCAAAGAGCACTAGTACAAAACTGACAATGTTCTGTGAGACATGCACGATACATGTCATGTCGTAGACTACATTATATGGCGACCCTTGGAACACCTCTTGCTACTTGTTGAGAGTGTCACGACAAGCGTCCAACGACATTTTTGTTGTCAATACTGTAACAAGGATGATCTGTAGGGTAATCTGATGTGTCAAAAATGTGAATATTTTCTTTAGTATCTGCGTACAGGTCATTTGTTTGTATATTGTACATCAGACTGTCTGTATCCGTCATCAATAAGCGTACGTTAGAACCATACTTAACAACAGCATAACGATAATGGAAATCGTACATTATTGCTTTGCTAAGGTCAACTACAGTGAAGCCAACATAAACAGAACGAGAAAGAACAATCGATTTGCGACGTAACGATAAACCAACCAGATCATCAGTATAGCGAATCATGCGTTTTAATCTAGGAGTAGAAATAAGTTTTAAAGCCGACGTTCTTTTGAGACTAGTTGGAAGTCTATTAGTTTCCGAACGTTCTCTAATGATTTTCCATAGACAGCATTAACATTAATTTAAACATCTTTTTATAAACTGTTGACTGCTTCTTGTCTCCTTTGAGTGTTGAAATCCATAAACGGTTTCAACCAAGCATGCTGTTTACAAGATAACACTATGTGGATTGTTTTCAACTCTAAACGAAGGTTCATGTACAATTTTACATTTAGAATATGGAGAACGTATTTTTGTTTATTACCTAAAGTCGTTAACAACTTCTCGACAGACGACATGGTAGTTGATCTGGTATGTGGAAACAATCTGTATATTCTCTCATGTAATCGTTTTGAAAAGTGTGACATGTCCGGTGTTACATGTTGACGTACAGGTGCAAGAGAATAGTCTGAATGAAGATCGTGAAGTCTGTCGTGATCATTCAAATCAACTTCTAGGATGTAGCCTGTATCAGAATCACATCTCACATTATGTACATCTAAACTCTCAATTTCTCTACGTTCAAGCCATCTAAAGTCTGCGTAAGGAAGCGGTTGTGACATGGCGGCACCGTATAGATTGTTGCAATCCGTATATAGAATGAAGGTGTTCGGACGTAAAGCATCGTACTGGTTCGGTATTAGTGGGTTATTGGCAACTGAATGGCGGTTGGATATCATCGCTACTCCGTCGCGGATTGAGCTCTCAAGGAAGAGATGTTGATTTATATCCATTAAAAGTTCCAACTCTACCATTGTCATTTTTAGCATAGCATTCCAAGCGAGACCTGGAAGTGAGTAGAAATGACAGGAATCTAAATTGTAGTTGCGAATGCTCATGTCCCGGAAACTCTCAAAAACACCAGCCAACAGCAATGCATCTGTTAAGTGATACAGATCATGATAATCGCCAAACGTTTGCATATTGAACGCTCTCCACACTTGTTGTGCGTGGTCACAGTCAGCGTCCGAAATCGTTGACTCTAGTAACCTGTTGTCAACGTGTTCACGTGAGGGCAGACAAGTTTCATTCAACTTATCAACACTGTCAACATACTAGTATGGGTATACCCCCTTACGTAAAAGCAGATTAATATGTACTTGAAATGTGTCAGCACAGGGAATTGGCTCCCCGACTTGAACAGATTGTCAACAAGCGTATCTAGAGACCGATTGAAAAACTGAAACGAGATTACAAATCGTAAGTATCCTAACGAGAACGTTACGTAGCGTTCACTTGAAGTAGCTATGCAGGATAAGTCTTTGTCATAATATTTACCTAAACCATATATCAAATGGTGACAGTCATACCCACGCAGGTTATGAAAGAAGACTGGGATGTGATTAGGCATCTTATAATTAACATTACAAATATTATGCGCTGCTCCCAGGAACTTGCCTGTAAGATGGCAATGATACCGTACTTTGTCACTTTCTGTCAGTGGTTGTTGACATAAGTGACAGATGGTTGCATTAGTGAATGTTTCGTTGTCATCATCAGTCATATTAATGGGTACGATACGATGCATAACATTAATCAGATCGTAAGCTTCTTTCATCAAACGCGACAAGAAAGTGTCTGTTACGCTGTCACCGCGACAGATGACCGGCGGTTTCACAAGTATACACATGTAGTCTGCAATGACATAACAAAATCCTGAAGGAATGTAGATTGCTTCGTACGATGTGGACGATATGGGAGGAGTGATTATGTCTCTACAAACACCGTTACTATCGATAGAGTACTCAAGGATCTTGAACTGATGATGGAATGTTGTTACCTGGAGAACATGATTGAATAGGCACTATAAAGGATTCAAAGTCTGCGTAAATAGTAAAAGGTACTTTCATACATTAAGTATAATTTTTGAAAGACATAATTTTTTCGTTCTCAGTAGGAATACGTATTTTTGAGCACCGTAAGGCAAGCAATAGGGAAGATGTTCAGATAGAACTCGATCTTCATTGAGGCAATGCAAGCAATAAGTTAGTCACATTAAAATCTTTTACCGTTATGTTCAGTTAAGGATGATAACAATCGACTCATGTCAGTTATAAGACAATAATGTTTCCGGTTTGTGAATCGGTCAGAAACAAGACATTGATGTGGTGTAGTCTATCTTTTTCCTTTGTGATTCACACGGGGTAAACCTCATTCTTCAATTCATACCTAGAATTGTCTTCATTTTCGTAACCAAACACATTGATATAAATAGTAAGGTTTTGATTTTTAAATTTAGAAACGTGCTTTAAAGAAAGAGGATACTCGATGCCTGACATGTTTATTGCATTGACGATTAGTCTGTATTTTGAAACGCGTTCTCTATGTCTTTGTTGAGGATTTAAATGAGCTAATAGAGACCATAGGGAGTACATTTCATCACCTGTATTATCGACGTTGACTACTGCACGCGTAGAAGCAATTCTGGACGCTGTACGGATGTAGGAGGACGCTGACAGAGGTTGGTACCGTCCAGCCACAAGCTCTACTTTCAGAACACTGTCCACTACCCACCCATTTCTATCTCGAGTAAAATTAGATATACTATCAAATATTTTTCATATGATTCGTCTAACAGATGGTCTAATTCGTCACCATCATCAGTCAACAACATGTGACAACGTCCGTGGAAGACGGCTACTTGAGACACTTGTGTTTCGTTACAAATTTCACCATCTAATACGGTTTTTGTAAACTTTATCCTGCACGCAATATAGCACTTTATATTTCGCAAACGTGTACGCTCTGCAATGATGTTTTCACGCAACGAAGGTCTTACCTCAGTCATCGTAGATAATACGTCTCTACACATCTCATCATTTTCGTCTGTCACAACAGGTGTGTATTCATATGTCTTAATGTACCCATTCATACTACTGTTTCTGATAACATTAAATCTTTCCATAATTGAAAGAATAGAAATGTATATCAGTTTTAAAGTCGACCATATAACGATAGAAAATAAAAAGAATAAATAAATATTTAAATACTTCTTACCTGTAAGGTACTTCTGATGAGGTTAAGACTAACAAGTGTACTGTGCACACGATGAGCACATATGCAAAGCACAATAGCACATGACGGCTTTTAAACTATGCTGAAACATTTTAACAATACAAAGTCTACAAAATCGCGAATAAATGGGCAAACAAGTAATGAAATTTTATTGTTCTTATCAGGTTGTACTCTGATCTTTGACTTATATATACAAAAAGAAATTACGTACATTTGTATACACTCTTGTTTAGATTAAAGTTGTAACTAATTAGAAAATTTATGTTACAACTTATGTATTAAATATCTTATTAGAAATGCTTTAGTTATTCGTCACTAACACATACCGGTTCAGTCGAGGAATGGTTGACGACGTTGAAAGACTATAAAGTAATGTTTAGGAACAATCTACTTTACTCTAAACACATACACTAGAACGTTATGAAACCCCAAAACTATGAAACACAAGATGAAAATTAACAAATTCGGAACGCAACAGAGCGTTTGGAAGACTATAACATTAGAGCTGCATAGACCAGTAAGACAAAATTTTACGAGACGTGCAGTAGAATTGAAGGGACTTAACGATTTGTACCAAGCGGAACTAGTAGAGATGATTCCGTATGCTAAGTTGAATATAAATATCTTATGACAGTGATCAATGCATTTAGTAAGTTTGCATAGCCTGTGCCGAGTCTAAGAAAGATTCGGCGCGTATTCGCCGTTTAACGACAAAGGACGTAAAATACGGTACTGTATTTAGCGGTTGAGATACGCATCCCATCTGCAGCGGTGATAATCAAACTGCAGCTGTGTTAATCTAGAACGGTTGATCGGTGCTGCACTCTAGTGCCCGCCGCTGTTTGCAAGCGAGAAAGACGGAACCGGGTTTGGTTAAAATTGTCTCTCGCTGGTCGTCCATCTGTTAGCTTCGCCTGCTTTCTTCTCCGACAGAGAAGAGCTTATTGCACCATCTACTACCTATGGCAGGCTAAACAATTACAGATCTGCGGTAAGTTATGGCAATATGATTATATACTTCAATTTAAAGTTTTACGAAAGAAAAAATTGTTTAATAAGGCCACATAAGTAAATTCAGTTAACCTCACGCCACGTGGTGAAAAGTGTAATGCGTAATTCTGAGTAATTTAGATGCAACCTTTATTAGTAATTATAGTAACACTATATTAATTTCAGATGTCTTAACTAAGGCACCAGAATTGAGAATAATGTAAATGCAAAAACGTATTTGTTTAATAAGTACAGACATAGATGTAATCAAGTAACCTCTCACACCACGTGGCGAAATAACCTATGTGTAAATTTTATTAATTGTATAACAAACTGAATAATTATATAACCGTAATGGAATTATGTTAACCCACAGGGGTAAAGTTTATAATATGGAATTTAACAAAACTAGATGTTTTCAAAATAGGGCCTGGTGGCCATATAACCGTTGCCAAGTGTGTCAAATTATCATTTTTAAATAGCCCTAAAGCTGTGTTAATATTACATATGGATTTTGGTGCGTGTGAGGTTCCTGGGGCAATTAGTTTTGAGAACTTATCGCTGATAATATGTTGTATGACCAGGGTCCCTCGATGAAGACGGGGAACAGCTCCAACCTGAACCATTAACATCCAGACTCTCTCTCTCAACTTCATCTGCCGGAGGAGAATAGCGAGCACGAACCACAAACACCCTATCATGTAGGCCAGGAGATCACCACTTCACACCCATGGAAAAAATAAGGTGAAATCAATCCATATTATATTTTTTACACAGTGTGATGTAACTCACTAGAACCAGTGGACATTGAGTCACTCTACAACAATGACTTTAAGCTTTAAACATTTTAATTGGGTCCCCGGTTAACGGGACAGAATAGTGCGTGGACTTGGGGGGGGGGGAATATTTTGTACATTTTGTAAATCTGTTGTATAAATTGTGAGCCCAGGGGTTGACTTGTATCTGTGGCTGCTCACCATTCAGACGTGTAAATTTCCTTCTTATTTTCAGCATAAGGGTTTTATTAGTGCTACTAATTCATTCAATCAACATGTAATTTCTCTGGTTCAATTTAGTTTTCATTTTTATGTATTAATTTCTCATTTTTAAATTCGGTAAGATGCATTTTCATGCAGAGTTAAACATGCTGTTGGGACAGGTTGAGTTATGCACTATCTTGCCTAGGAACATGTCGGCCTTTGGGCCAAATTACTTTTAAAAGGGTTATAAGGTGTATGACACGTTCCTGTTTTCAAGACTTAACTAAATTTATCAATATTTAAATTCTTTTAATTAATTATGATCACTGGGGTGTTCACTGTTTTCTAATTATACTTACTCCAAGTCTAAGTGCTCAATTTGGCAGCACTTAATAATAGTATCAGGCACTTTGCCAAATTTTGAATTTAGTATGTCCTGGGGGCTACTGGTGTTGCATATATATAATCAGATACACATGTAATATGTTATAGGCAAGTTAGTGCATAACTCAACCTGTCCCAACAGCATGTTTCACTCTGCATGAAAATGCATCTACACAGGATTAAACTGGTGACCCGACTTAACTACCAAAGAAACTTCTATCCCTATATGATCCAAACCGAATTTAAAAATGAGAAATTAATACATAAAAATGAAAACTAAATTGAACCAGAGAAATTACATGTTGATTGAATGAATTAGTAGCACTAATAAAACCCTTATGCTGAAAATAAGAAGGAAATTTACACGTCTGAATGGTGAGCAGCCATAGATACATGTCAACCCCTGGGCTCACAATTTATACAACAGATTTACAAAATGTACAAAATATTCCCCCCCCCCAAGTCCACGCACTATTCTGTCCCGTTAACCGGGGACCCAATTAAAATGTTTAAAGCTTAAAGTCATTGTTGTAGAGTGGCTCAATGTCCACTGGTTCTAGTGAGTTACATCACACTGTGTAAAAAATATAATATGGATTGATTTCACCTTATTTTTTCCATGGGTGTGAAGTGGTGATCTCCTGGCCTACATGATAGGGTGTTTGTGGTTCGTGCTCGCTATTCTCCTCCGGCAGATGAAGTTGATAGAGAGAGTCTGGATGTTAATGGTTCAGGTTGGAGCTGTTCCCCGTCTTCATCAAGGGACCCTGGTCATACAACATATTATCAGCGATAAGTTCTCAAAACTAATTGCCCCAGGAACCTCACACGCACCAAAATCCATATGTAATATTAACACAGCTTTAGGGCTATTTAAAAATGATAATTTGACACACTTGACAACGGTTATATGGCCACCAGGCCCTATTTTGAAAACATCTAGTTTTGCTAAATTCCATATTATAAACTTTACCCCTGTGGGTTAACATAATTCCATTACGGTTATATAATTATTCAGTTTGTTATACAATTAATAAAATTTACACATAGGTTATTTCGCCACGTGGTGTGAGAGGTTACTTGATTACATCTATGTCTGTACTTATTAAACAAATACTTTTTTGCATTTACATTATTCTCAATTCTGGTGCCTTAGTTAAGACATCTGAAATTAATATAGTGTTACTATAATTACTAATAAAGGTTGCATCTAAATTACTCAGAATTACGCATTTCACTTTTCACCACGTGGCGTGAGGTTAACTGAATTTACTTAATGTGGCCTTATTAAACAATTTTTTCTTTCGTAAAACTTTAAATTGAAGTATATAATCAAATTGCCATAACTTACCGCAGATCTGTAATTGTTTAGCCTGCCATAGGTAGTAGATGGTGCAACAATAAGCTCTTCTCTGTCGGAGAAGAAAGCAGGCGAAGCTAACAGATGGACGACCAGCGAGAGACAATTTTAACCAAACCCGGTTCCGTCTTTCTCGCTTGCAAACAGCGGCGGGCACTAGAGTGCAGCACCGATCAAGCGCTCTAAATTAACACAGCTGCAGATTGATTATCACCGCTGCAGATGGGATGCGTATCTCAACCGCTAAATACAGTACCGTATTTTACGTCCTTTGTCGTTAAACGGCGAATACGCGCCGAATCTTTCTTAGACTCGGCACACCCCCACCCCAAAAGGGCAACATAGTTACCCCACACTTAGACAGAGGAGCAGAACAAAAAAATCCTCACAACTGCTACCATCTCCATGCGACCCTCTCCGCCATACCAACCCCACGGGACCGCCCCAATACGTCACCCTCTCTGGTGACCACCACCTACTTCTACTGGTCCCACTCACATACTCGTCCGAAGACCAAACAAGGTATCTCCCACCTTGGTATGTGAGTGACCGTACTACTTCTCTCGTCCACCTCTCGGACCGACCAGCCACATGCACCAACAAGGCATCTCCATCCTTGCCATATGGGTGGCCCACATCCCTACACTAGGGCGGACGGCCCCGCTTAGCCGAACCGAGAAAACCGCATAGAGGGCACGCGAACATTATCCCTTCATTTACTCTTTAAATACTGCGTAACTAGCAAGGGGGGGTTTACTTCAGCACGGCATCGTCTAACAACCCACACTTAATCCAAAAATAACCTACCCGGGAAATCAACCGGGGAATGCGGCATGGCCCCGACCCTACAAAAATGAAAACAACAAACTACAACTTAGAAAAATGAAAACAACACCACCCTATCACACTCCATCATAAAATGACAAACAATCTAACACTAACATCACTACACCAACCTAGTCACAACTCTTCCAACTAACTCCTTTTCTAACTCCTTTCTGATATTTTTCTTTTTTCCTTTTCTAATTTTTATTTTCTTTTTCCTTTCTAATTTTTATTTGTTTTTTATTTTATTTTGTTTTCTAAGGGGAGGGGTAGGAAAATTAGGAAGATGAAAAGGTCAAGGATCATTGAAAGGTCAATAGCTAGGACTAAAGGTAAGGACATGGTTCCCTCCGAGAATAAGGATGGGTGGAGAAAACCAAGGCTCGCGGAGGCAGGGGCGCAACCCTGAAGTAGAGGAACACCACTGGGACTGTGGGGAACATCTACCCGCTACCCGTTAACCGCGCTTCTCACCTTTTTATGATGACTTTTAGGTACTCGTTCCTTTTGGATACCACTCTCTGAGAAACTATCTCGTGTTGAGCTGTACTGATTTGTTTCTCCTGAATTAGAATCAAGGCAACTTACCTGACTACTTTTACCCCGATTTGGATTATCCTCAATCTCTAACTCCTCTGCTTCTACCTCCCCTGGTTTTATTTCTTCCACCTCTTCCTTTTCCTCCTCTACATAATCCAAATCACCATCACGACACTGCACATCTTCATCCTCTAGTTGCTCAACTTCTTTCCATTCCTCGGAATCCTCAACACTACTTACAGAAAGCGTCTGCACATCTTCACACACTACATCATTCTCACTCACACACTCCACAACGCTGCCACCCAATTTCTCCTCAACTTCTACCTCATCTACTTCTACCACACTTGCAGCCTGGACATCCCCTTGTCCATCCGCAACCTCAGAAACACTTGCAGCCTCCCTAACACTTACACTTATACTCCCCTGCGCAGCATGTGCAGACCGCTCTTCTGCCTCTTCCTTCGATTCCTCTTCTTCACCACTCTCAGCAACTACAACTTCCTCAATATTTCCCAACCTGGAATCCAGCTGTCCAGGTCCATGTGCAATGTCTAAATTAAATTCTACTGACGATGGTAAAGCTCCACCATCAAGTGACTTCTCATCTCCCGGCGTAGGCGATGATGATGTTACCGGATCTGGATCCGTCATGAACCGAGATGGAGATACCGGAACAAATTCTGCGGCATCTGGATTCAACCATGACGTCCTCTCTGAGTCCTGTAATTCAATATCAACAGACGTGTTCTTGTCGTCTTGTATTGATCCACAGAAGTTACTTCGCTTTTCCTCTTTCTCCTCACCTTCTTCACCCACTACTCTATTAGGCACTGGTAATTCCTCTGGAAGCTTTAAAGTTTCTTTTTTCTCCCAATAGGGATAACGCCTTGCTACTGGCTTCTCACTTGTTACCCCCTTGTAGCCTCCATTACTTCCGGAATATTCGGTTTTTCTGACAGGCTCTTGTGTTTTTCTCCAACCGCCATGTTTGTCCCTTTTGGCTCTTCCTAACGAACCACTGGAGTATTGGACATCCGTAGCAGCTCTTCCCCGGGACTCGTCCCCTGCCTGGACAGTCTTAGAAACCACACACAACCGGTACAGATCCGCGAAACAACGTAGACGGTCTGCGAATATCAAACGCGATCTCTCTTGGGGATTCAGTCCTTCCAGAATTGCTTGTATCACTTCCGTCTCGGGCAACCCTAATCTTAATACCCGGGCAGCTTTCCGAATGTCCTGCACGAAGTCCCCCAATGCCTCTCCGTTGGCCTGTAGGCGATAGAATGAATCTAACTTAAGCTGGGAACGTCGTCGATGGGGTATGAAGAAATCCAACACTTCCCCATAAAAAGCGTCGACAGTGCCGCCCCGACGCAGTGTTGGTGACCAACCCTGCCAATGACCCCCGGCAATACGGGTATATAAGGGACAAGACCTCCCCATCGGACACACCTGGGAAATCTGCCAACTGCAGGACAAGATCCAAGAAGACCAGCAACCCGTCCTCATCTATTCCATCTACCACCGAAAGTTTCTGGAGAACTCCTGAAAGGGGGTGGGGCAATTTCTGAAAGCATACCGCCGCCAAAATTGCACAATTCACAATACACAATCAACAAAACATAATTCCCGCAAAACACCTAACACCCTACAAAATAATGACAATAATAACACAGGAATCAGAAAAAAACTCGAGTACTAAACTCTTTCTTCGAGCAGACTGCGGGTCCCCCTACCGTTGCGAGGACCCAGCCCACTTACCTGAACTGCTCTCAGCAACACTACACATTAAGGAACGCGACACACACACTAACACACAACATGACAAAATTACCGACCAGCGACAAATTCTCAAAAAAAAAAAATTTGTAATGACTTCGGCTCCCGTATGTCGGAGGAGACCGACTGCCGATCGGGCCATACCGCATAAATGAAACACCTCCCCTATTATGGGCAAGGTAATACGCGAACCATTTCTCCACCTAGGCACAGCTCTGCGATAATTCGCGTTTCCAAAGGAATGTCCCCCTTTAAAATTTCACACCGCGTGGCAACCTACCGTTCAACGATACCAACAGGCGGGCAAGTACATACACATATAATACACAAAACCTTAAACCTAACAAGACATAGTCACTTTTAGATATAGGGACTTTTAGAGATTCTTCTAAGTTCTATTCGAACCCCAAAATGTTTCCTGAGTTTGCAAGCCCCGTCACACCAAAGGACCCAAGGGTTGACCCTAATCTCAACCACGCTCTGCTACCAAATGTAACCCCTCTTTAACTTTGACTGGTAAAAAAAAATTTTTTTTTGAATTTTTTTTTATAATTTCTATTTGTTTTTTATTTTACACTACACCGTTGAAAACATAATCAGGGGAAGAAGTAAGTCATGCTCTCGAATCCATACTCAACGCTAACCGAATGACATATATGCAAACAGATAACGGTAAAGAGTTATATAACAGAGAAGTACAAGCGATGTTTATAAAATATAATGTGAACCACTATTCTACCTATAGCGATAAAAAAGTATCAATAGTGGAACGTTTCAATAGAACGCTAAACACAAACATGTATCGTGCTTTCAGCGAATTAGGTTGGATATATTACCAGGATTGGTAAACACTGTACACAGAACGATTGGCATTAAACCGAATCAAGTAACTGAGTCTAACGCGCACATAGTGTTGGAGCGTATAAAGAAGAAGACCACACTGAATATTTCACTTAAATAGCCCAAATTCAAAGTGAACGATCGTGTGCGTATAGCCTAAGTAAATATAAAATGACGTTTGCTAAGGGATACACACCTAACTGGATTATTGAGATATTTACAGTACACGCGGTTCAGCCTACCTTTCCAGCCACCTGCTTGCTGAAGGACCATAAGGGAGAAGAATTAAAAGGATGCTTTTACGAGTATGAAATCAGGAAGTCGAACGTTGGCGATGTTTATTTAGTGGAAAAAGTGTTACAACGTAAAGGCGATAGGGTAAGTGTACGATGGCTTAGATTTGACGGGAAACACGATTCGTGGATACATAAGAATGATCTCATATGACTTTGTATCATTTCGTGACAGAACGTTACATTGATAACACGGTCATGATCGTATTGTGACGGCAGCGGTATGGGAGCGTCTGCTTTCCGGTACCACCGGCATGGCACGTGACACCTGACGGACACACAGCGAGCCAATCAGAGATCAGCAGCTGAGACGTGACACCTGACGTGCTCGGAGCGAGTCAATCAGCGATCCCGGGTCAGGGCATAAAAACAGCACCGGTAGAAATGTTCGACGCACGCCCAACTCAGTAGACTCTGGCCCGTGCTATCCAATCCGGCAATGACCCCCCGACTTGGTAAGCTCATAGTCAACTCGTACGTGTTGCCCATGATTACCTATGCCTGTCCTGTTTGGGGATACCTTGCTCGATGTCATAGATCAGCGCTCCAGCGCGTTCTCGACCGAGGACTGAAGCTTGCGTGTAAAGTCCCCCGGAGGTACTCTTCTCGTCTTTTGAGGAGAGGACTCGGTGTCCGCTCTTTTGATGACACCGTGAGACGCCTGGAGCGTAGATTCTATGTTCGATCTGAAAGTGTGACCCACAATTCCCTCATTGCCGGACTTGGTAAATACACCCCGCGACCAGGTGAGTCCTGGAAGCGACCCCGTTTATTAGCCCCGGTGGTATAATCCACTAATCGCGGGTCGCTTCAGACCCTCCATAAGTAGGAAAATAATATAAAAAGAACTCAAACTGACCCAGTGGCAGGAGTCCTAACTGAGACTCGGGACACTGCACAACTCGTGACTCGCGCGGGCCGCGCAACCCCCAGTCGTTTTATTTTCGACTCACTTTGCCACCAGCACTTCATCGCCACGCCATGGGACGCACGTGATCTCCTCTCTCGGACGACATCGACGCGGAGTCAGCCGGAAGGAATAGCCGAAGAATAGAACCGCCGTTCTTGCGTCTTCGCACTACCTGTACCGCGCCAGCGTTAGACGTCGCTGGGCCGGCAGCGGACTCGACGCAACCGATGCCGAAAGAAGAGGAGGACTGCAGTACGCCACGAACAGCGGGCGCAGCCGCCGTACATTTCAGCGCGGCTCGAGCGGAACAACCAACATCAGCGTTCTAGCCACCTTTTCAGGGTCACCAAAATAACTAACAGTTGTACGATTGGCGCCATTTGCCATGCGGCAAGCCTTTTGTCCGGTGACAGTATACACAATTAAGTTACGGTATAATATAACCTTGAACAGGTTGTAGGAAGAAAGAGAAAATGAAGATATAAGAACATAAACAAAAATTGAAAATAAGAAATATGGACTTTGCAAAAGATTGTGTGACTGGTGGCGAGAAAGTCAAAGAACATAAACATGGACCTCTCCTCCCCAATAAAATTCGCTCTATAATTTCGGGGCCATCAAACTCTAAAAATCAAATGTTTTATTCAACTTGTTGTTTGACATCAACGGTGTAGGTTCCGAAAACTTCTATGTATTTTCCAAATCACTATTCCAAACCAAATATAAAATGCTGGAAACCCTAATGCAGTCGCTTTTTGCCGAAGGTATAGGTTATCAAGCATACAGTAAAAACAAGGAAATACCTTCTCCGGAGGAGATCAGAATTACTAACTCTATCATAGTATTCGATTATGTATCGTGTGGAAGACAGCAGAACATTCGCAAATACTTTGCTATGGGAAGACACAACGGTGTAGACGCTTTTTACTTGTGTCAGACGTACAGTCAAGTGGCAAAGCACGTAACAACGGAAACCTCATAATTTTGTTCAGACAGGACGATCTCTACTTGAGACATGTATACAATGACCACGTATACACGGACATGAAATACGAAGTATTCAAAGAAGCATTCTCTCAGGAATGGTCCGATCAGTACGGTTTTCTTGTTGTTGACAAGGACTCTACGATAAACGATGGTAGATACAGATAGGTTTCGATCGTTTCATAATATTTTCAGACTGATAATATAGTACCAGCTGAATAAGAGACATGTCTGTTCCTATATAATATTCATGTTTCCTAGATGAGTAAATCAGTCACTGTAATACCGTCAGCAGAGATGGATGAAAACCAGAAGCAACTCAGACACGATATCAACGTGATCAGCGATAGCATTCGGAAAAACTATCGGGGATCCAAGAAAGCAAAAAAATGTTAATAAAAAGTTATAAACCGATTTTGGAACCCTTAAAAACTATATCAGAAACACTAGTTAAAAAAAATTACTAGAAAAGAGCTGACAGATAACTAAAACATAAATAAAAAACGAGAGGAAGAGACGACGATGTCAATTTGCCACGTTTTGTAGAAACAACTGTGTTAGCTGAAACATCAGATAACGAGAGCGATGACAAGGATGCAAATGAAAAATTAGAAAAAAATGCTAAACACGCCAGAGGGAAGACGCGAAGTGCGAAAATATTTTGACAGACAATACAAAAGTAATTCCCTAGCAAATACATACATGCGAAAGATTGTATCAGCAGAACCTGATCGTCTGATGGATTATACGTATGGTGTCAGAAATGAAAACGGTAAATAGTTGATTAGTGATTCATCGCTGGAAATCGATGAACATGATAATTTCCTTATCAAAGGCACACGCTACAGAGGCACACCTGGTCTATACGAACTCGTGTTTATGAAGCACCCTAAGAAAGATATATGTAACGAAGAAGATCTTCAGACTTACAAGACTATACTGCAAAGTACAAATGGTCATAACAATATTATTAACGGAATACACGAGTAAACTCCAACTCGGGAGCAAAGTATAAAAAAAATATCACAATTGTTTCCTCCAAAGTATGTGACAGGACATGGGCATCAAAGTAACAAAGACGAAATGTACATGCAGTTGTCAAGATAAAGAAAAAATCGATTATGTACACTGAAACGATCATAACGAACTTGTTGAAAAGATTGCGATTGCTGATGGAGTCACAACGCGCAGGTCATACAGGACATACAAACGAAATTGTATCAATAATAGAAGAACTTCGAGAAGCAAACATCATAGCATAAAATTATGAGAATGTATCAATTTATTATCTTCGACTATTCGTTAGTTACTTAAATGATTTTGAGTAATTACCTGCCTGGGTACACACATAGTATTTCATGTGAATAGATATAAATTATACAATCAGAGGAAAGATTTATCATTTTCTATTTGGTCTTCTCAGTGGTAACGTTGTATTAGTCGTAGTGCAATGAGTGTAGACAAGTTTGGAAGACATCAAAGCACTGTAAGCGTATGGCGTGAGACTAAACGTCAACTCCACGAAAGTGGATTTAAGATTACTGTCAACGGACACATTGATGTTGAAAACAAAAAGATACACAACGTAGGTATCCCTACAGCGCAGTACGATGCTGTGTCCAAAATATGTGTCTGTTACTACCAGACAAACTTGATAGCGGTGGTGTGGACTTGAAGGTATATAAACTTCAAAACATCGACACACCTGTTGACCCAAAAGATGCAGTCAACAAACCGTACGTTAAAGATTCGTGTTTGTTTTACACAAAATCAACATATGGTGATCCCGTTATTGATGCACGCAATCACAAAATATGACCAGTTAGCGACGCTACTCTTCCCAAAGACGCAGTTAACAAATACTATTTGGACAAAATAGTATTCCAAGGAATCGAGATAATAACTTATTGATTGGTTATTGTCGGATAACACAAGTAGATACACCAATAAATTAAACAGACTTTGTGACCTTGGAATTTATGCAAAAAGAATACACTCAGATTAAAAGGTAAGGTTTTCGATGCAAAAGGAAACCGAATGACGAATTCAGCGGATGGTGACAGTGACACAGATGTGGTAAATGTTCATCAATTGTACGATTTCAAACGAGCCGCAAAGAATTATAAAAAGTCGTAAAAATTTTCAATATGCGAATAGACAAACTGTTGTCGTATATCTGTAAATTGCATGCGCACACAGCACGCAGTTCATTGAACGCAGAAGAGTCTAAGTTAAATGTTCGCGATGATGTAGAGAGGAAAGCTTTAATAATGCAACTTGATAGAGAGATAGTTACTGATGATTGGAGAACATTATATTAACAATGTACGAATCACAAAGTAGTACAAAAAAGGTGGTGGTGTCATTCAAAACGTGCTTAAAAGAGTCGTACCTTCTATGGTTTCGTCAGTAACTAGTTTGATTAACCGCGCGGTGGATGTACTTCCAGTAGAATTAAACTTACCGGGCTATCGGTTCTGTGGACCAGGAACAAAACTCGAAGAGAGATTAGCACGCGGTGAACGAGGAATCAGCGAGTTGGATGAAGCCTGTCGTGAACACGATATAGCTTACGCCACTTATAAAGATACCGAACACAGACGTATGGCCAATCGCGTGCTAGCTAGAAAACGTGGGAACGTGTAAAAGCTTTGAATTCGAGAATCAGTGAAAGAGCATATGCAGCAGCAGTAGCAGCAGTCATGAAAGCAAAATCAACATTAGGCAGGGGCCTATGCTGTGCGCGCAAACATCGTAATCTACCTAAGTCAAGATCTGGTCGGAAAGGACAGGATAAAAAATGTCACATCGAAAAAAAGAGAGTCATGTAATTCGTAAACGTGCCAGTAAACAAAAAACAGCTGGAGGACTTTATCTACTTCCGTATCAAAAAACCTAATTCGTATACCATTGCGTCCGTTGTCCTATCACGATTTGTACAAGTACGTGAAACTGTTAGCCATACCTTATTTCAGAGGAGTATACATGAGAGACACATTGCCAAAGCCGTCGCCCTGAGAAAACGAAAGTGCAATTGTGAATCTTGACGATGATGCCGGACCAAGCAAGCACTGGATATGCTACAAGAAGCGTGGCAATAGAGTACAGTACTTTGATAGTTTTGGCAATCTACGTTCATCTATCGAACTGATTCAGTACTTTGGAACACAAGTGATAGACATTCAGTACAATGACACGCCTATCGATACAGAAATCTGTGTTTAGACGGTTACGGTATCGGGTACAAATCCCTGTGCTCTCAGGTGTAACTTTTTTCCACCTCTTGAACTGACAAATGGTGAGTGGTATGCGGGTCTACTGGATTTTACTACATACAACTCAATACCGAATATGGAGTCTGGAAAAAACAATGTATTCCCTGTAATAACGGGAAATCAGAAGAAATTTATCGAATTACCAACAAGTGCTTACGAAATCGCTGACATCGAAACATACCTAAAGAAAGCAATAGGTGACACACGATTCAGTCTACGACCTAATAATAACACATTAAAGTGCGAACTGTACTCTTTTTACGATATCGATTTTGTGTTTATGAAATGTGGAATATGTAACATGTTAGGCTATACAAAACAGAAGTTGAAGACATATATATTACACGTCTCAGACACGTCTGTTGACATAATCAAAGTTTCATTTTGTTTTATTTGTCTCCAAGTCACGTTTATTAACTAATTAGAATTAATATTAGGCATTACCTGTATTAACTTCCCGTCTTGCGACTTATCTGTTTTAATTTCTAAAACAGATAAGTCACAAGACGGGAAGTTAATACAGGTAATGCCTAATATTAATTCTAATTAGTTAATAATCAAAGTGAACATCTTAGAGGTAAGATGTAACATAGTACATAACGCATACAAGGAAAGTCGAAACGAGCACATTCTACATTCGTTCTATCCTACGGTGGAACAGGGATTCAAAATAGTTGAAACACATAGCAACGTTATATATGTTCCAGTGAATGTAAAACGTGTTGATAACATTACCTTGTCTGTAGTCGATCAAGATGGTGATATTGTGAATTTTCGTGGTGAAGTTATCACAGTGCGTATTCATTTGAAACGATTGTAGTCATGGGTTTGTATTTTAGAAACACGGATTTCGCAGACGAGAAAAGAAGAAATAAAAGGAGGAATGTTGTTTACGAAACCACTCAGTAGACGTTTGACACTAAAGCGCTATCACGTTTAACCAGCGTTATCTGATTTCCTTAGGTTTTAAAGTAAACAATTATAGGTAAAGCAATGGATTAAAAAATATTATCTGGAATCTCATCAGTCGAACGAGGATCACTCTTCGAAGATCGCATCACTCACTTTGTATATCGTCCTCACTCGCCGTACGCGTATGCACGCTACGGAAATAAGGATGAAATACGTATTCCTATCCAGCAGCAGAACGTCAACACTCTACACTCAGAAAGTTTCGTCTATACTGAAGCCAATTTGAAAAAGAATAGTGGCGTCACTGCCGATGTAAATATAAAATTAGTAAACAAAGCAATAGCGTTCCTCTTCGAAGAAATTCGTTACGAACTTGCTGGCATGGAGGTAGATTGTACGAAGAACGTGGGAATCACATCCACTATTAAAACTTTGCTATCTAACAGCCGGTGTAATATCGAAGCTTTGGAAAAGGCAGGATGGGTATCACCGTCAGCCAGTGAGTTGACGTTGAGTCCCATCATCATTCGTACCCTACGAATGATGATGGGAATCTCTGAGGACTATACGCGCATTGTACTGAACGTGAAACAGGAACAGATATTGCTGCGTACATCTACTGATATTAACGCGATAGTGTTGACTACAGGTACAGAAGCTAACGCCGATCTCGAACTGACTAAAATTATATGGCGAATACCAAGGGTTCAAGTTTCATCCCCATACCAGTTGAAGATATTAGACCTTATAGAGAAAGATCCTCCGTTGTCCTTACAGTTTCGTAGTTGGGAATTGCATGAATACGCTGCTTTACCAACAACAAACAGACAGGCATGGACTGTAAAGACGTCATCACAACTAGAGAAGCCACGTTTCGTAGTACTGGCTTTCCAGATTCCAAGAAAGAACAATTTGAAAAAACGTGCTAGCGAATTTGATCATTGTGATTTGATCAACGCGAAACTCTTTTTGAATGAGAAATACTATCCGTACGATAACATAAACCTGAACATCGAGATAGGACGTTACGTTCTTTTGTACGATATGTACATTCGTTTTCAAAAGACTTGTATCATCGAGATAAAGCCATTCCACTTCTGTCACGCAACGAGTTCATCACGAAGGCTCCACTGTAGTAGACAAGATGATACGCTCAAATCGTTTGCTGTCGACATTTGTTTAGAATTCGAATCATTGAAAAATTTTCCCGCGCAGACCACTGCCTTCTGCATGATACTACATGATTCTGTAGTCGAGTATACACCCTTGACAAACACTGTACCTCGACAAACATGATGGCATAAAACACCCCTCCATATCTCTCGCTACTACTAAACAATTAACTTCATTAGCTTTTCTTCAGTCACAGCGCAACCATCGCAGAGACACAAAATGGATCGTAGTGAGAATCTTATGTGTGAACAGCTGCAACAGTCCAAAGGAGACAAACAAAAACTGGACGTTTACCTAGGACTTACGTACCCGTTATCGTGCAGCAAATACATTACTGTTGGTCTGTTTGAAGAACGCGATTGCAAATTAGGAGTCTGTATTTTTTTAACCTTATCAAACGATGTCAGCAACAACGTATTCTGTTCGACTTTTCAGAGTGGTTTTATCTTATCCGGGACCTTATTTCGGATGGAGTAGATCGAAAATCGAAGAATGTTAAGATATACTTCATGTGTGATGGAGGCAACAATCATAGAGACATTAAAAGTGTTTCTGTAAACTGTAAGAAAGATAATAGCTATGTTAACATAAGGACTATTAAGAACACTGTTCTTACTCTCACAAAAAGTGAGTGGTTGTGTTGTATTACATTTTTACCTATATTCAACAAATACATGTGTGGTGACAATGGGACTGAGTATAGTTCCACCGAATGGTCTCTGATAACGCGGCTTATGATCGTTTGCTTGACAAATTTATAGTGAACAGAAAGTTGACTACAGTAGCAAAAAATGAAGAATCGATGGATGTAGAAGAACAAAATAAACACTTAAAAGAATGACTCTTGTATTGGTGAATTGTCTACTATTGTATTGTCTACTTTAATCGTATCTTTATTACAAGCAGAATTATCACTGTTGCACACCACTATATAAAATTTATTCCGATTAGCGCTTTCAAGCTTCACACCTCATCATCGGATCGGAAATGAAACAAATAACCTGAAAACAAACCCTTTACCTCCACCCCACCCCACCCTGCTCACACACAACAAGCTATAACTCAAATGTCCCCACCCTCTGAGCCCTGTCTCTCCATCTGGACAGTTACATATTTTTCTAGCAAATTCCTTGTGTTTCAGTGTTGTGTTGTGTGTGTGTGTGTGTGTATGTGTGTGTGTGCGTACATTCCTTTTAAACCTAACCGTCTTTTTCATCCACACATGTGGGCCAGTCACACACCCTTATTTTAAAAACATCCAATTAGTCCTATGCAATTTAATTCTTAATCTTATCTATCTGTCCTCTACCATTTACTTCTTAATTATGTTATAAAATATTTCTTCATTATCAAATTTAATTTTAGTATTAATTAAATTGTCTAACCCTTTTGTCTTTCTTTCAATATTTCTAACTCCTCTCTAAGCATCCTTTCAACTGTATTATTTACTACTTTTAAAATTTCGTTGCCTTCCAAAGGATTAACAAACTTATGGTTGTCTTCTATGAAATGTCTTGCATATAACGAATTCGTTGTTCTATTACCTTCTCCACGTTTGTGGTCAGACAACCTGCAGACGAATTTTCGTCCTGTCTCCCCTAGGTACACTTTATTGCAGTCTTTACATTTTAATTTATAAATTCTGCTTTTCTGTAATACTGGGATTTTTTCTATATTTTTATTCCTTATCTTATCAAATACCGTTTTACATTTGTTAATAGCCATATCTACTCCGTATTTATTAAAATATTTTATAATTTTCTACTATGTGAACCTATGTTCACAACTGTAACTAAACTAAAGAATAATATAAAAAAGAATGACATTATAGTTACGAAGGCAGACAAAGGAAATACAATGGTACTACTGAGAAGTACGAATAGTGATACCACACGTCGGTACCTGAAATAAAACCAATGGCTGCACAAGCACCTCATTTTACCGGTCCACCTAAAATCCATAAAGAAGACACACCTTTAAGACCTCTTATAAATTACACTACAGCACCAGGATACAAAGCAGCCAAGAAATTAACTGAGATAATACAAGCAATATAACATTATAAAATAATCACAGTATTAAAAATAGTTCAGAGTTAGTGGACCTAACAAGAGATATTAATATCGAAACTCAATATAAATTAGTGTCTTTTGATGAGAATAACCTATACACAAATGTACCGGTTCAAGCCACGGTTGAGATTCTGAAAAACCTTGGAAAAATCTGGCAGTTTAGGTCCTCAAGAAATAAATGAATTACTATATATTCTTGGTGTCATTTTAAAACAGAACTATTTTTCATTTGATAATCGATTTTTTATTCGAGAAGAGGGACTCGCTATGGGTTCACCTTTATCTGGACTCTTGTCTGACATATACCTTAATCATTTTGAAAATACATATTTGCTTTCGATAACCAATAAATTCAATAACCAGATTATTTTTTACAAACGATATATATAGATGATACCTTTGTTACTTTCAATGGGACAATGAGACAAATAGATAATCTAAAGTCTTTTATGAATAGTATCAATACAAAACTACAATTCACAGCAGAAGTAGAAACAAATAATGAAATAAATTTCTTAGATTTAACTTTAATAAAACATAACAATAGATTTCGTTACAAGATATACAGAAAACCTAGAGCAACTGATTCCGTTATACACGCCAAATCTTATCACCCGTATACGCAAAAAATGGCCGCTTTCAATAGCCTCTTACACCGGTTGACAAGTATACCTCTTGAGCACGATGATTATATAGATTAATTACAGTAAATACAATTAAATATATAGCGGAAGTGAATGGGTACCGAAGCTCAATGGTCGAACGGTTATTACGTAAACATAAAAAGAAAAACGTCATCAGTACACGTAACAAAAATAATAAAGTTAAGTTTATTTCAACTGAGTACACCAATAATATATCTATGGTTTTAAAAAACGAATTTCGGAAACATAACATCCTAGTATCGTTCCGTACCACAAATAATGTTCAAAAATTATTACGGCCTAAAGCACAACAGTTTAAAGAAAAAAGGACAGGTGTTTACAAAATGGTTTGTAATGATTGCGATATGGTGTATATCGGTCAGACAGGCAGGGCATTTAGACAGAGGTTTAAAGAACATCTACCTAAAAATAACTTAAAAGCCTGTAAATCAAAATATGCCGAACACTTAATGGTGCATAACCATAATTATACTGACTTTGACACCAACTGCAAGCCATTACATCACTGCAATAAGGGACGATACATGAACGCAGCCGAAGAATTTGAAATATACCGGGCGTTTAAGTGCAATCCTAATAACATGTTAAATGACCAGCTGAATTTAAATCACATCAGCTATACGATATGGTTGTGGACAAATTCATATTAAGCAGGAATAGACAGCAATCGATGGTGGGGCGTTGTGACGAGACCGTAGAGGAGTTGCAGGCAGTGCGTCGCGAGCCGGCAAAGGATGCGCACCCAGACATCGGTTAACTTGTGTAGTGTGTTTTATTTTAATGTGTAGTAGTTTAGTTTTAATGTGTTAACGACGTCCACACGGGACTGAAATCTGAAGATGAGGCCTTGAGCCTCGAAACGCGTTATATAATTAAATACAATAGGAAGTCACACGACGGATGAAAAAAAGGTAAACTAATTTTAATCTGTATTGAATCGTGACTTGGATACCAGAGAACATGAGTTTAAATGAAGATGTGTACGGTGTAGTCATATTTCATAATGCTGATAAAAAATCTTTAAATTCTTATAAATTTTTAGACCTGTTTAAAATGTCATTCCAATCCAGTTTATGCACTCGGTATATAAGACTAACCAATGATTTTAAGCATAATATAAATAGATATCATATAATCCATAATAAATAAATATATCATTAATAAATAATGCAATTAGCAGGCCAATATTATTAGAAGTAAAATATTCGGCATTACGGGACAGGAATTTACTTTTTGTAGACAGTTTGAGTTTAAACCATCTCTTGTAACTTTATATTTAGCCTATAAGCGTCATTATACACATCTTAATTGAAGTTACTTACCACAACAAACACTATTCTTCTTTATATTCATATTCCCGTTTTTCTCCCTTCTTTATCATAATTGACTGTACTGTACACGTGGAAAACCAAATATACAAAAAAGAAGGACATTTACAAAAATTTTACATTATTTTTAAAAAATATATTATGTTTACAAATTATTTAAATATTCTTTTGCTCTACCAAATTCTATATTAGAAAAGTCCAAAGCTTAGGCTACAGTTGAACGCCAAAATTTACCATGTCTTTTATCAGATGTATACTGATTTAACGTAAAATTACAAACTCCCCTTTACAAACTCGCTCAGTTTGTAGGAAACTGAAAAATTTTTAGCAAAGAAAAAACACTAAAATTGATTACGTTTCTCTTAAATCTAAGGGTGCAAACTTTGTACCAAGTTGCTATCTTAAGATATATTAGTATAGAAAGTTATTACCCTCCCAACATAAAACTTACTTGAGGCATCTGTTACGTAATTGTAAATGACTTAATAAACTACAAAACAAAATCTTAATTATTTAAACTGTCTCTTTACTCTTAAACATTATGAATACCGTATGGGTTAGTTGCTGGCTTCTAAAGTACTGTTACTCTTTGCTGTGATCGTTCAGCACGTGCCGACATAACCGTATACAGTTACTTATTTGATATTTGATACAAAACGCTGCAGCATCAGTTGGAATTGCTTTCGGACTGGCTAAGGAAGTGGTGGATGACGATCAACACCGAGAAATCCGAGTCGATCTATTTCACACGTATGTCCATTTCCCGATGCCACCCCATCTCTCTAGAAAGGAGGCCCATCGTCTGGAAACGGTGAAGTATCTAGACGTTCGGTGACCGACCGATGCCTATGCTTTAACACCCACATAACCGAAACCCTCGACAAGGCTCGCGGCGTCCGACCCATTTCTCTTGATTCGTAGCCGCCTGGCTCTGAGCACGAAAGTAAACATTTATCTTCTGTTTCTCAGGTCTCTACTGACCTATGCGGCTGCCGCATGGTGGTCACTTCTGTCAACCACCAACAGATGTAGGCTGGAAAGATTCTAATCGGAAACCCTCCGTTCCTTGTCGGGATCTCCTTGGTTTGTCATAAATGATGTTATTCGAGGAGGCCTTCGAGTTCCTACCCTACCTTCTTTAGTCCGGTCGTTAGCTGTAACTCTCTTTGCTACAGCTTCGACCATCAGCGACACAGAAACTCTACCTCCAATCCGGATCAGAAGTTCTCGGGCGATTCTTGATGACCCTCCTTGCGGTAGTTTCTGTCTATAGTCCAAGCGTTAAGCTTTGAAAACTGTCCTTTCCTTCCATCCTTGTACTGTCTCCTCCTACACCTCGGTCACCGTCACCGAGGCTCTCTGTCTCGGTGTCTGCTTGTTGAGCTTGAGACAGGTGACATCTGTTGCCTGAATCGATAACAGCAGCAGGCCCTCAAATACAAGTTTGTTTTCTCCCCCGCCACCTTTCCAGTGTCGACTGTACCAGTGCTAGGTTAACTTCTGGGTGCCCAGAGCTGCAATCCTGCAACGGGTGCAAAGACACCCCGCTCAAAAAAGTGTCGCATCGTCAGTAGCAGATAGGAAGTTCTGCTAAAAATGACTGCAGCCGAACGTCTGTATTTACACGGCCCAAGAGCCAGGAAAATAATTTTACTGAAACTCTAATAACAGGCACATTCAAAACTGACTAAATACACTTCTGTATCACATTGCGCCGCAGTACATGACTGATTGCCTTGCCGCTAGCCACGTGTATTTATATCCCATTGAGGTTCGAGCTACCTGGTCCGTGTGTAGAGAATAATCGCATGACACACGCACAAATCTGGTTGCCTGTCTCAAAGGCGTTAGGATACTTTCCTTCCTATATCATTCGTTACACAGTCGCGTACTTGACGGTTCCGTCACTGCCGAATTGTATGTATCCGTATCGCGCACCCCCACACACACACAACTCTGCTTGCCTATCTCATAGGCGTTAGGATACTTTCCTTCCTACATCATTCGTTATATAATCGCATACTTGAAGGTTCCGTCACTTCCGACCTTGTATGCATCCGTATGACGCACATACAACTCTGGTTGCCTATCTCAGAGGTTTTAGGGTAGGCTTACGTTCCTTCCTACGTCATTCGTAGCATTACTCGTGGGCCAATTTCCCTTTCGTGTACTGCTAAAATTTAATTTAATGTTTGACCGTTTTTATGGAACATACGACGCGTGTCGAAATTCAATATTTACGAAGGAAACCAATGGTTCCTTCGCGATGTTACGAAGGAAACCTGCATTAATATCTGACTACTCATACTTTTGTACGAGATACACTGTATTCGGACCCTGCTCTGAAATGCTTCAGAAACAGTGATATTTTTTTAAGTTGTGCCTTTTTTATTATGCGTTTTTTCTTAAAGCAAGAAACAAGATGATTTATCGATATCATGGTTGTATCAACTATCTTTGTGATCGAACCCGAGGTGTTATAAATTTTTGAGTACGACACGTAGTTAACTTCCACACAATATAGTCTTGAGGCTCCACGACTGAAACCACAGTCACAACTATAAGAAGAACTGAAGAACATCCACAGACTTGTGACATGCTGCCGTTGGTGTTAAGGTATCATCGTTACTGTAAATTCCGTATAAAATGTAAATTTAGTAGTGGCTATTATTACATAAATCTTTATGTAAATTGTAAATAATTCAAAACGGATTACTGAATTTGTAAAAAGGAATTGCTGAATTAACTATAAGTTAAATGAATCACATGGTGTTCTGTTGACTTGCACATCCCAGGTCTGTTCTTTAGTTCTCTTTTAACATCGATAATCCCTTCCTTCCTGTTAACCTTCCTCTTTCCACTGTGCCCTCAAAACAGTCGTTAATATTTTCGTTCTTCCTCTAACATGTGCTATCCAATTTTCCTCCTTCTTTAGGGTTGTACCTAAAGTTTTACTGATTTCATTCATTCTGTTCATAACCTGGGCATTACTCACTTTGTCGTCGTCGTTGTTGTAGTTGTAGCATTGTTGACGGACTATTTCCAACTCACTCGTTGATAGCGAGCACCGCACGAACTGCTTTTCACTATTGATGATGGGGTGGTATTCCGGTGTAAGTGTTGGGTAATGTTAACTCGCACCTGCTGTTGATCGTGTAGAATAAGGAAAGACGTAGAACATGCAGCTCTTAGTACTTGTAAACAAAAGCAAGAAAGTGCCAAACTTTCAAACGTATTACACACTCTGACAAAGGACTATTAGGAAGATTACTTACGCCACGAAGGATTCTTTAGCCAGTCAGACAGTACGAGCTCTTTCCAACAGACAATATGGCTTTAAGAAAGGACGGCCCTCTGTGAACGTCATACATTAAGTTGTGAATCATTACTCATATAAATATTGTTTTAATTCCAACGTTGGACGTAAAGACAGTCTTCAATGTGGTGGCATTCTCAAAGCACTCGAACAAACGTTTAGTGTATCACAGTGGGGTTATGGAAACCTTACGGAGCCATCTAGTCCGACTGGCTGTTTTAGTCATAAACGATCCCATTTACCACCTTAAAAGGGTCGCTTAGTGTTCCATAATACAATGACTGCAGGTGTCTCTTTCTCATACTTCCTTAAATTTCTCAGCCATGAGATTCTCTGTCGCCCAACTATTCTCTTTCCAAGTACTTTTTCGTGTAGTATGGACTGCAATAAGTAAAATCTCTGGTCATTTCTAATGAGATGTTCCAGATACTGGAGCTTTCTTATCTTCACTGTGTTAATAAATTCCCTTTCTTTCTTCATCTTCCAAAGAACTTCAACATTAGTTATATGTGCTGTCCATTAAATGCTCAGTATTCTACGGTAAACACACATTTCGAAAAATTCCAGTGTTTTAGTTGTGGCTTCAGTCAAAGTTCAAGATTCTACACAGTAGAAGAGGCCCGAGAATACATAGCAGCGTAAATGTCTAATTCTTGTGTTTATTGTTAAATCGTGACTTTTGAACAAACTGCTCTAAAACTGTGTAATGTGAGTGTATCACATTCATCTAAAGCTTCTCCAAAAATACCTTCCGAGTAGATGTTGAATGAAAGCGGAGATAGTAGGTATAACAGGTAAAATTAAGGATGGCTCGTGAAATTGTTTGAGGTACATTTTGAAATAAAATAAGCATACTCGGATTGAACAGTTTTCTATTACTGTTTGTCTTAACAAAATAAGATTAATGTCTCTAAGTTTTTACCATATATTTTTTTTAGCTGCTTAAAATAATATGGAAAGATACATGTGATTTTTAACAATATCTTCCTCATTTAGCAAAAGTGGTCTGAGAAGTCCTTCTCTTCTGTCTAGATGACAAATATAATTATCCATAATATATTACAAAATATATACAATTGTTTTAATTTTTAGGTTTTTTATTTTTATATTTTTTGTTTTTATGTTTTTGATCCTTTTAGTTTAGTTATTAGATTTAAATTTTTAATTTTACTGTTATGTTGAATATTTACAGATTATTTAATCGGTTTACTGTTAAATTGTTATAATAGTTTTCTACTGAAGATAAAAATAATTTATTGCACGAAGAAAATTCTCAAATAATTCCTTATTTGTAGACAATGTACTCCTCCAGGCGTATTGCAGAAGATAACTTTCGAATGTACTTCCGGTCATTCAACCTATTTTGCGCTGAATGTGACGTTTAACTTTCGCCCAGTGACTTTAAACTGTCTGTGTGATGAAGCCATTGTGCCCAAGAGGATTGTATCCCCTCCACATGTCGGTAATGACCGTCGTTCCAGGCTCTACATAAACTGATAATAATGTTTGTGAATCCTTGTATCTACTACTTTTAAGAAAGTTTTTTTTTTATTTTGCCTGTGTACTCAACCGACCACATAACGAATCTTACGTAGTCGACCGTGATTATATTCCGTCTACGGAATGCACTTTCATTAACTTCGACAGTTTGCCCTACACCCCCAATTTTACAATAATTTTCAAGAATTGTTTCAATAAACAAGAATTTATCTGAAAGAATTTATTAATTTTCTTACCGTTGGTTGTGACAAACCAGTCTTTCTCGCAATGACAGGAAAAGAATACTTCAAAACCCATGCAATTAAAAGAGACAAGAAGGTGACGGGAAGAAAGTGTGAAAGTCCAAAGTTAGTACTCTCCTCTACATGTTTATTCACTCGACAGTTTTTTGCCTCACATTTGTAAATCAAGTTTTCATTTTTCCCGTAATTAATATACATGTTTTCTCCATACTTTACAAGGTCAGTTAATTTTTTCACAAGCTTCCAGTCTTCAGCACAGTTTTTAAGACCTCTCTTCAGTAGATAATTTTTCAATGAATCTATACTGTTGAAATCGAACTCGCTGTTCAATTTACAGCTTAAAGTTTTATGTAACAAAACGCACTGGCAATGGATTATACACGGTAGTTTCAATGGTCTACTCTTCAAGACAACACGATATTGACAGAACACTGTACACCGAATAAATGAAACGTCCTTTAAGAAACTAGACGGTACCACGTTGGTTGGAGTTTCCTTAAATATATATGAATAGACGACTTGCTTAGGTGCAATGAAAGTAAACAATAGGCGACCCTTTCGAAGGTTGTTAACGTAGTAGGTAGGTAGTTTGATTCGATGGCCGCGTCAGGATTCCGTACTTCAAAGACAGGGTACTGCTGTACGATATTTAGATAGTCCACGAGGGACACCGCGGACAGCTTGCGTATACCGCACGGTACCTGAAAAATTAGTCACTGCCGAATCGATACCTTTTAACCTGTTGACACCAGACATAAAACTGGACTTTAAAAGAAAACAGACGTTGGCACAGCTGTAGTAAGATTAACAGGAACACTGGAATTGGACCGCACGACATCTGGACACCCGAGGACATGATATGGTCCTGGATATTAACCCAAGATGCGTGTAACATATGCGTTTGACACAACGGGAATGGTTCGTAGTTGAAGCAGGGGACATTGTCTGTAGGGAGAAACACCGGATGTAGAATAGAGATACGAACATGCAATAAATCTAGACAGAGTAAGGTAGATGAAAGTAAGGATGAAAAAATATGAAGGCGCTTCATTAGCCAGGAACCATCCTAGAGTTCTAAGGTTAACTAAAGTCAGGTAGTAAAAGTCTGTGATTTTGGTGAGTGAAAGTGGCACACACCGTAGGAGTTGGAACATGGGTTTCCCAATTACCCTAGTAAAAAACATCGTTATTATTATATTATTATAAAACGGTGTAATAATATCAGTCGCATAAAGAGAACAAACATAATTTCCATTCTAAATCAATCTTCACCACAGGCGTATATGAGAGAGAAGTAGAGAGAGAAATGGTATACTGATAGACTGATAGAAACTTTGGATACAATGAATTATAATTGAATAGCCGTTTTCTCCCGTAAGCTTTCCCCTCACTTTATCAACAACGTGTCCAAGCAATTAAAATATTTCGTTAATAATTTATATTGCTACTATCTCAGCAATATAACAAACGTTTTGATATTCGTTACGGTAGCATAACTCACATGTTTTTTAATAATTTGTTATAGGTTTAATACTAACAACAAAGCTTTTTCATTATAACGTTTTATTTCAACTTCACTTCATAATACACTTCTAGGAATATACATGCACTCACGCTCTCTCTCTCTCACACACACACACACACACACTCTCCTCCTATCTATTTATCCATCTACCTATCCATCCATCTAGCTTTCTATCTAACTATTTATCTAGCTTTCTGACATATGCACCATAAATGTATGTGAGGATTCATTGTTCATTGTGTGTGTGTGGACGCGCGCGCATACTTTTAAGACGTGAAAAATAGAGGAATGTTATTTTCAGTAAATTGCGACACAAAACTTGTATTGTGAAATATATATGTTTATCCATAAACAATATTCCTCTTTATAATTTTAATATTTTCTAATCTTTTTATTTTGATTAAGGTAAAAAATTTCAAACTTTTTAACTAATGCGCTTTACACAGTTTTTTACAGAAATAAATTCTCTACAAATTTAATTCTAAATTTTTGTCATTTGTTAACAAAGTTATCGCACATCAAACCTACAAAAAATTGTTGTTTTCCGTCTCAAATGTTTTGCATTTTTCAGCAACTGTTTTGTATATTACATGTCAAACAACATATGGAACTACTAATTCTGTTCAATAATTAGTGTTTCCGGGATTTCCGTCTTGCATTAGGAACAGAAACATGGGCAACAGCCTATAACTCGAAAACAGAGCATTTTCGCAGATAATGTAAACGTGAGAAGCGACGACCGTTTGGCATTAGTCCGTCTGTCAATCTGTTTGAGGGGTGACTCAAGTCAACCTTTGAATGCTTAAGCAGATGTTCATAAAACTCAGGAACAAAGTTTCATAAAACGCTTGTCCAAACTTTTATTGCACAGGCCTGTACTTTTTTTTTAGCGATCCCTCAAAAGTAGGGTGGCGGGAGGACATTATATAGAAAAAAATCGGAACAATCCATGTGTGGTATCAAAGAGAATTTTAACTAAAATTTGAATACAAATTCAGTTTCAAAAGTTTAAAATTTTTGAGACACCAGTGCAGAAAAAGGATAAAAGTTTGTAAAAAATATACAAATGCATGACGGTTATAAAATTAAAGAGAATTTAAACTAAAATCTGAATATACTGCTCAGGTTTGGAAATGCAAAAACGTTAGAATGCAAAAACTCCAAAAAAAAAGGGACCAAATTTTTAATAAATTTGAAAAATTCATGCAAATTATCTAACCGAAGGCCATTTAAAGTTTACGACTTTTTTTCTTTTTAGATGTAGAATCAGCTTGTGAAACATTTCTCTTTCCTCCCAGAACACCCTGCATACAAACAAATAAACATTTCTGCATGACGTCTGTGTTAAAGTTTTTCATTACAAAACTTGTTTGTAAATAAATGAAACAAAATAGTTTAAATATAACAAACAACGCCAAAATGTCTGAAAAAGAGAAACGTGAATGTACGAAGGAATGTGGTTTTCGTGCTCTAGACTGATGATATGCCACGCCGGTTCAGTACAATACGGCGTTTCAGTCCAGGCAAACTAAATTAAAAATACCGTGAACGTGGGCAAAATTGCAGCAGAAGCTTTTTAAATTGATTTTTAATCAGTAATCATTACTGAACAACATATCCAAAATCAGACAAAATCCGACTACGGGAACACCCCGAAAAACGGATTTCAAAATGGCGGATTGAGTGATGTGTCGTATTAGGTTGTTATTTTTATTACGCTGTGATTTTTTCTGTTTTTTTATGTAGTTATAGAATTATAAGAACTAATTTAATCCACGTGATGAACATGGATCTCTTCATGGCCTCGTTAAGGAAGCTTGTGATCTGTTCCACGATATTACGACCGGCCCAAAACAAATGAAAGACGTAGAACTGTGTGACGCCTTGTCTCAGATTGAGATTGCTTTGGAGACAAAGAAGAATCACTTGCAATCTTCTTCGAGAACAAGTGAACTCTGGTTGGAATACCAGCGAATGATCAGTGTTGTACGAACATTGATAACAGCTAACAGAATAGGCTCTTGGGAATTACACTTATATGCTATGCTTGAGATTCTCCCCATAATAGCAGCTGCGGGACATGTAAATTATCTCAAGTCACTCTACCTATACTTGCAGAAAATGTTTCAGCTGCCATCTGAAAATGCCAAGGTGCATAAAATATTTGTGGAAGGTAAATTTGTGATAAGAAGAAGTGACAGATTATGGGGTGGACTTGGATCAGATCTTGTAATAGAACAAGTGATTATGCGTTCCCTGAAAATCAGAGGAGGACTAACGAGAGGAAGTGGACTTACCAAAAATCAGAGGGCTACATGGCTGTTTTCTATGCCCGTTTGTTCAATTTACAACTTAGCTATGCAGGGGTATGCTGGGTTTTTTATGCGAACCAGTGAACAACACAAAGAAATGAGAGACAACAGACAAAAGAGGGACAGCAATGACATAAAAATGCTGGCCAATGTACTAGAATCCATTTCCCCGTTTAATTCTGACTGTACTCTACATAATATTGTTACAGGCATAACAGCTCAAGAAGAAGTTAATGTTGACGAGTTGCACTTATTTGGTACGAACATCATCTCAGAAATGATAGGGAAGGATGTATTTAGGTATTCTGTTAAAAGGTCGGATAAAGTGAAAACTCTAGGATCTGCTGGCGCTGTCTGTAGTAAAGATGATTTAGGTATACAAGTGGATCCAGCACTACTTTTCCAAAGAATGATGACTGTTGCCACTTGTGCTGATATGAATCTTGTTGATATCATGCGTTATGAACTTTGTGCGTACCCTGCAGCATTATTTGAATCACAAAGCCTGATGAGGAAAGCAGACAAATCGCAGTTAGCAGAAGCAATAGTCAAATACACCAAACATTTTAATAATGAAGAATCTGACAACGTGGAAAGTACGGAAAGGTACATTTTGGATGGAGGATCTCTCTTACATCGAATTTCGTGGTGCAACAATGATACATACGAAAACATTGCGATGTCGTACGTTGATTTTACCCTTAAAACATATGGAAAGCTGTCGTTGTTTTTGATGGCTACATTGGGTTCTCTACAATCAAGGATGCGGCTCACAGACGACGGTACACAAAGACCAGTAGAGATGTTAATTTTAGCCCATGCATGAAGTTTGTCGGCAAAAAGGAACAGTTCCTAGCCAATGGAAAGAACAAGCAAGCCATAATTGCCCTCATTGGTGAATTGCTGAAGAAACAAGGATGTACTGTTCATAACGCAGACGGGGATGCTGACGTGGACATTGTTCGTGCCGCAGTCTCATCTTCAAAACGTGTTCATACCACTGTGATAGGAGAAGACACCGATCTGCTGATTCTGCTTCTTTACCACGCAAAGGATAATGGGTTCAAGCTGTACTATCGTAGTGACGTAAGACGTGGATCAACTCCAAATCCAGTGTATTATATCCTCAACATGCAATCTCTATTAGGTCGTGAAAGCTGCAACTTGCTTATGTTTCTGCACGCTTTCACGGGCTGCGATACCACATCCAGAATTTTTTCAATTGGGAAATCCTCAGCATTTGTCAAACTGATGAAGGAGACAGAGCTCCGCTCTGTTGCAAAAATATTTTGTTCTGATTCATGCCTATATTCAGATATCACTGTCGCTGATAGAAAAGCAATGCTTCTTTTGTACGACTGCCGGTCACTGGAATGCACAGACAACTGCGCCACCAAATGTTAGTAGTGAAGGTAACTAAAGGAAAATCATTTGTTACACTGGAACGTCTGCCTCCGACCGATTCTTCAACAAAATATCATAGCTATCGAACGTAGTTACAAATATATATCTGGAAAGATACTAAAGAAAGAATCAAGCCAGAAGAATGGGGTTGGTATGTAAAAAATAACTCGTACTACCCAATACTCTGCGACTTACCACCAGCTCCAGATTATTTACTCAATATGATACGATGTTCCTGCACAAAAAACTGCGCTACATTACGATGCGGATGCAAGCGTAATGGCCTGCCCTGTTCAACAGCTTGTGGAACGTGCCAAATCAATGGATGTGAAAACAACAGCTATGAATATGATGAAAGTGATGTAAACGATTAATTAAAGTTTTTTTTCTAAAACATTTCTGAAATTAAACGAACTTTTAAGCAACAATTTAAGATATGTACTGTTTAAGATATGTATATTGTTTAAGATACGTCCTGTATACGATGTGCACTCTTTAAAATGTGCTGTTTGAGATGTGTACTGTTTAAATATGTTTAAAATATTGTGAAAATGAAACTATATTTCCACACAAAAACGTGCATTACATTGCTTTTGCCTTAATTTGTGAAAAACTACTCCGCCATTTTGAAACCCGTTTTTCGGGGTGTTCCCGTAGTCGGATTTTGTCTGATTTTGGATATGTTGTTCAGCAATGATTACTGATTAAAACTCAATTCAAAAAGCTTCTGTTGCAATTTTGCCCACGTTCATTCACCCATTGCCTGGACTATTTTGGAAAAAGTACAGCTAGTCTTCCAGCCAAAGAGCACAGATGATTATCCCACAGAAATGAACCATAAATTTGTACCACGTAAATTGTAAACATGATACGAGGATTTCAGAAGAGCTGAAATATATGTATTGGCAATGTTAAACTTAAGGAAAAATACCTGCTAGGTACCAAAACAAAAAAAGCAGATATTGTGTAAGTGAATTTTTACAATCAAAGCCACACAGCCGCAGAGCTGATGAATGTTGTGAGACCAGTAGCTTGACGGCATTGTTCTGGAGATGGAGCAAAAAATGGTCGCCTGACGCCCTATCACTGCCACTAAAATCTAATTCACACGTCCCCGTTGGTAGCCCCCGAAAGTAGAACCTTCAAAACAAAGGAAGTAAGAAGAAAACTCGCTCGGCCATTTAATCACTAAAGTGTGTAAACAGTTGCAAGAATGCAACTTATTCATGGTGTCATCGACCAATAAAAAGTAAAGCGACAGCGAGGGACAAGACGTAACTGATAAGGAAGAAAAACGTTTAAAACTATCTCTCTATCTCACTTATGAAAAGAAACATTAAATTATTTAAAACATTAATCATTAATAAATATTATTATGGCATATATATGTTGCAACAATACATATATTTGCATATTTGCCCAGGGCGGTATGTTTGTAAATATTTAGCATAGAAAATATATGATGAACACTTTTTAACAATATTGTGCAAGCTCAGTGTTGCGTCTTAGACGCTCTCGATGAAATCTTAAGTTGGTCTTAGAACGCTAGTTGAGGTGCTGGTAAATTAGTGAAATAATTAAGTGGACTGTATATGTTTTTAGAGATAATTGTTTATTGAAAATTAATAAGACATAGTTGCTGGCCCGTGCAGTTTAGCGCGGCATAAATGCCTGATAATTGAGATAGAAATTAAATAATGAAGGATATAATCGTGCGTAAAATGGCTTGGATAGCCTAAGTAACTATCGCATGCTGATCATGCTAAAATTAGAATAATGTAGCCGTGGCTGGCGAACTGAGGCTTGATGCCTGCTCGGAGTCTTGCAAGGAACTGATTAATTCTGACTGCTGCTAGCTTGAATGTAAGCCGGTAGCAGATCAGCGTGGGGAGAAATGACGTCACTGTATGGACCGCAATGCGTATTTTTACAGTACAAAGTCTACATGAGTACAAAGTTTAACCATACTGCCCGCACAAAATCGGGCGATTTTGCAACTTAATTTATTGTGTGTATAGTACATAATAATTGCCATTTCATGACACCAAAATTCAATAATAAATAAAAATGATGATACAATAACAAAGACATAACAATTGACATGCATAAAAATCAAGCAATGACACCCAAATTTTGTAAGGATACATAATACATAATAATTTACGTTACATATTGATAGAATAATGATACTAAAAATTCCGTGACACATAATAACATGATAATGATACATAATAATACAACAATCAGACAGACATAATAGTTGGCAGTACATAATAATAGGACAATGATTCCAAAAAATTCAAAAATATGCATCAGATAACAATACAATGATAAGAGACATAATAATTTACAGCATAGTATTAGAATAATAATCCCCAAAAAATTCAAAAAATATATAACCATAGAATAATACCATAACAAAAGCATAATAGTTATTATCAAATGTATTATCAAATGTTATACACAAAGGCAACACACAATACTTGAAAGCCTTATACATTAAATTGATCACCTTTTTTTTAAAAAGTAAATCATCTCTGATGTAAAATCTGTAAATAACAAAATTAATTAACGCTATAAGAAAACTCAAAAGCAAAACAAAACAATTTATGTGCTAGAAAATGTACAAAATAAAAACTCATGATAAAAACAAAAGTTCTTATGTGACTAAACATGATATTTCTTGAAGCACGAACATATGCCCAGTAAATGCATACATTTAATTTTTAACAAACGTAAATAATAACACTTAATTTATATAAAGAAAACATTCAAAAAACTGATTCAATATGGCAATACAATAATAAAAAGCTTAATAATAAAATAATAAAAATCACAAATGTAAAGCATGATAAAGGTTCGAATCAAGGATGCATGTCGCATGAACGCTCATGCGATTAGTCTGAGGCCACTGGAAGTGGACATAATTTATGAATTGGTCGACGTAGGATACCATTTGCGGTGCGATCATCCGCGACGCGCACTATTGAATCCTGACCCGAATAGACATTAGTGACTACCCCGCGTTTCCACTGCAGTGGGGGGGGGAATTGTCTTCTAGAATAAGGACGAGTTGTCCGGGAGTCAAATTTTTTGACGGGATGCGCCATTTGTAGCGTTGCTGTAACTGGTGCAAATAATCTTTCGACCACCTGTTCCATATAGACTGGGTGAATCTTTGGAGCAGCTGCCATCTGCCCTGACGACTAATATTGACCTTGGAATAGTCAGGTTACGGGAGTGCAGTGAGCGGAGAACCAACCAGGAAGTGAGCTGGAGTTAAAGGTTCGGGGTCCCTAGAGTCATTTGATATGGCGAACAAAGGGCGTGAGTTGAGGCAGGACTCTATTTGAGTTAGGATAGTGTAATACTCCTCAAACGTAAGAATGGTTCCGCCGACAACGCGACGCAAATTAAATTTGACGCTCTTGACTCCGCTTTCCCACAGGCCACCGAAATGAGGTGCTGAGGGGGGAATAAAGGACCATTTGATGCCTTGGGCACTGGTAAAATCCTGGGTGGTCTGTTCAAATCCATTAGATTGAAAAAGTTTGTATAATTCGTGAAGTGTACTACTAGCACGACGAAAGTTTGTTCCATTGTCGGAGAATATCTGATCAGGGATACCTCTACGCGCTATAAACCGTTTTAATGCTGCTATGAAGGCGTCTTAGGTAAGGTCTGAGACTAGTTTCAGATAAATAGCTTTAGTGACCATGCATATAAATAAAGCAATATAAGCCTTTGACGTCGATGTTGAACGCTGCCCGCCATGACGTATAAGTAAGGGACCGGCATAGTCGACTCCAGATTGAGAAAATGGCTTACCAGGCGTAACCAGGGAAGGGGGTAATTGTCCTTGTAATTGGCTTGCGCCCCTAGCACGGAATCGAAAACAAGTAATACATTTGTGTATTACTGAACGTATATAACATTTGTCATTTTTATCCAGTATTTCTGCCGTAGAGAGAGCTGAGTCAATTGCACCCCAGCGTGTAGTAGACGAAGATGCTCGCCTTCTATGATTAATTTACTGAGGTGAGAATGCGGGTGTAGTATGATTTGGTGTTTACTCTCATAGGTAAGCTGGGAGTGCTGAAGGCGTCCGCCCACGCGTAATATTCCCGCATTGTCCAGAAAGGGGTTAAGTGACAGAATTTTACTATTATTAGGGATGCAGCGTTGTGCTTCAAGTTCCTTGATTTCGGTGCTAAAGTGCGATCGTTGGGACTGGCGAATAAAAATCAAAAGTGTACCATGTAACTCATGGGAAGTTAAAAAGGAAGTGTCTCTATCCGCTATAGGGAGCCTAGAGTTCCGAGTTAATCGACGGCAATACGAAAATACGCGAAGGAGTTTTGAAAGCGAAGAGTAGTTTTCAAAATAACTAGACATAGATGAAGCGACAATCAATGAGGTTTGGACCTGCTTACGTTGTTCCTGCTCAAGATCGGGGTGAGTGCAGGATGAATGGGCATCGAAGGCACAGATGAGCCATGATGATGACTCATGGGACAACCAGGATGGACCATACCACCATTGTGAGTGACCGTGTAAAACCCGAGGGAGACAGCCACGCGATAAAATGTCGGCAGGGTTGTCCAGTGACGAGACATGATGCCAGGTACCCTTTGCAGTGAGACGCTGTATCTCCGCAACACGGTTAGCGACAAATACCTTCCATCTGGAAGATTGCTGGTGGATCCAATGTAAGGCGATCATCGAGTCAGAGTAAAAATATAAGTCGTCGAATTTGTAACTCACGGCGTTTATAACCTTGGAAGCCAACTGAGCCAACAAGAGACAGGCGCAAAGTTCAAGTCTGGGTAATGTTATCTGCTTCAAGGGAGCGACTCTAGATTTAGAACATAACAAGTTTGATGAGATGACGTAGTTTGAATAGACCGTACGCACATAAATACAACACGCGTAACCTTTTGCTGACGCCTCGGCAAATCCATGGAGCTGGAATGAAATGATTTGTGCATTATTTAAACTCTTTACAGACCTAGAAATTTTAAAGTAAGTGTCTGAAATCAGCTGAGAATAAAGCTGTACCCACTGATTAGGTAATGAGTTTGATAAGGGGTCGTCCCAACTCGTACCGCTTAACCACAACATCTGCATGAAATTCTTACACCAAAATGTGACCGGACCAATGAGTCCCAAAGGGTCGTAAATTCCTGCGATAGCTGATAATACCCTTCTCTTGTTGAATACTTCTACATTGACATGTCTTTGGACACTATATACGAAACTATCTTCGTCAATGTTCCATTGAATACCAAAGTGCGCACAGTTTGATTTTTGCTAAAGTCGAGAGAAGAATGGGCGTGCGAAGTTATAATGGTCTGATCGTTTGAAAACCATTTGTGCAAGATAAAACCGTATTGGCTTAATAAATCTGTAATGTCGGATTTCATTTTAGATAGGATGTGCGGGTTATCTGAACCGGTCATGAGATCGTCCACATAAAAATCGTTTGCGATGGCTGAACAAGCTACAGGGTGTTTAGCTTTGTTTTCCTGGGCTATTTGTGCCAGACATCTTGTGCCAAGAAATGACACACTTGCAGTCCCATATGTGACTGTCCTCAAGGCGTAATGCTGAAGTTCCCTATGGGGGCCGTCGCGCCAGACAATTCGTTGTAAATTGGAATCCTTGGGATTAACTAATATTTGACGGTACATCTTCTCAATGTACGAAATGAGGACATATCGGTGAGTGCGAAACCGAGACATAATAGAGAACAGATCCTGCTGGACCGTGGGACCAACCATTAATGTGTCGTTCAAGGACAAATTGTTTGTTGTTTTGGCAGAGCCGTCGAAAACAACTCGCAATTTGGTAGTTATACTAGAGCCTTTAAAAACTGAGTGGTGCGGCAAGTAAAAGGTGTCTGACTTGTCAACTGACAAATCGTAAGCACCAAGCAAAGACATGTGACCAAGTGTTAAATATTCATGCATGGATGCGCTATAGTCTTTGCGAAGGGCAGGGTTCTGCTTGAAGTTGAGTTCCAGTGATTGAAACCTGCGAATAGCTCCGTGAAGAGAATCGCCCAAATGAGAATTGTATAACCTGCGTGGTAGGGATACCACAAATCTACCATCATTATTACGGAACGTATTAGCGACAAAATGACTTTCGCATTCCGAGTCCTCAACGGAGGGAACACGAACAGCAACGTCCTCTAAATTCCAGAAGTCCTTTAGTTGAGAGGAAATAGCATTATTATCTTCACATGCTATGAATGATAAGACAGGTCTTGTCATGTCGACATTAAATGGCAAGTTACCCGCGAGAATGAACACCAATTTTGTCTCCTGTATTATGGGAAAATGTGGGCTACGGATGAATTTGACAGGTTCAATTAATTTTAAATAATACTGAGCACCAAGCAATAGGTCAATTTGCGAAGAAAAGTTCAGTTGCGGGTCAGCTAGGATTATGCCTTTTGGTACATTTAGGGATGAGATATCAAATGATTCCGCAGGGAGATTATTCGTAATGCTGGGAAGCACAGCGCAATGTACGTTCAAACTAAAATTCTTATAACGGGAATGCAACCTTACCCTAGTACTGAAGTCAGCTTGAAATAAGGAATTGTTTATACCGGTGATGGGTAATTGAGATTTAGTCAGTTTTAGACCCATGCGACGTGCGAAGCTCATGGTGCAGAAGTTAGCTTGCGAACCTGAGTCCAATAGAATTCTTACTGGGTTCTTCCTACCGGCATGGTCAGTTGTCATGCAGACAGCGGTGGATAATAAGATAGATTTGTTCGTTTGCAGTTTCAGTTAAAACTGATTGTTCCTACACGAAGCGCTATTGCCTGATATGTGGATCATTGTGTGGTGGCGTTTAGCGCATGTCCTGCAAGCAAATTTGGAAGGACAGTGTGCGAGATCATGGCCTGGACGTATGCAATTTAAACAGAGTTTGTGTTTAATTAAAATATTTTTTCGTTCCAGGGGAGACATAGCCACGAATTGTGGGCATTCAGATAGGCGGTGTTTACCTCTACACAGCTGACAGATGTTGCTGCTGATATGAGAATGGAATGTTGACCTCGTAATATCAACCGGTTTAATAGCTTTGCGACAGGGAGTCTTATCGCTAACGTGTATTTTGCTTACTGAGCTGGTCGCGCCGCCGACGTTTTGCAATAATTGTCTTCTACTATTTAAAAATTTAATAAAGTTATTGAAATTAGGAAATCGCTCGTCGGACAAGCTTTCTTTCCAGAGCCGACATGTATGGTTATCGAGTTTTTGCGTTAAGTATTGATCGAAAATGGTGTCAAAAGTATTTACCGGTAAATTCAATGAATTTAACGCATTTATGTTTGCGGTAATTTCGTCAAAAAATTTGGAGATGCCAACCATGGACTCCTGCTGCATGGACTTCATTCCCAGGACATTCCCTATATGATAGGCTGAGACAATTAATTTGCTGTCATACCTGGCCCTTAATAGATAAATGGCTACCGCATAATTGTCATGGGTTATGGGGAGAGATTTTATTACGTTTAAAGCTTCGTCCCTTAATCACGAGTGTAAATAGTGTAATTTTTGAATGTCCGTCAGGTCAGTTCTGACGTGTACTAGTTCCACAGACATAGTATAATAATGTTGCCAATCAATAATGATGCCTGAGAAGCAGGGCAATTTAATTGGCTCTAACTGTATAGGGGAGGTTTTAATTGGCATAACTTCAGCGTGAACCAACGATTTCTTGTTCACCTCCTCTGCTTGCTCTAATAAATGGTGTAGTTTGCACTCAATAGTACAGAGATCATCCTCTGTTTGAACTCTGTCACTGACTGATGTGAGATCGGAATCGTCAGCCTCAATTTGAGTTTGAATTTTATCATACTTCACGGACAATTCCATCAAGTGGCGGAGCTTAATTTTTAAGGCATGATTATCGCTTGTGTCCGGATCGAAATTGTCAGCGAAAGTATTCACACGGGATATAGACGCCTTAGTGGTGCCCCGTTTTTTAATTAACACCTTCACGTCAGCTATGACCGAAATGTAAAATGTGATTCAAAAATAATAGTTAAATATAGAGCTGGTGAACAATTGTTGTAATTTGAATAATTTGCTAAATTCTGATATGATGCGGGAGCCAGTGATCGGTATACACCTTAATATATTACTTACTATAATAGGTACTTATTTCCTTTTTTTTTTTAAATAGTTATGAAAGTTATTGAAAATATGAATTATTCAAAGTGACAATATACATATAGTCTTATCACATCACTTAAGTTTCTTAATGCATCATTGTACAGCTGCGTAAATGAAGATTTAAATAAAAATGCAAGCTTATGCCGCTTGACACTAATATCTGTTTATGCAAAAAATTATCAATGAATTTATATTAAATGTTATTAAATCTGTGCTAAAATATTACTGACTTTGTAATTATACTTAAGTAATTATACATATTAATTAATAATAAATAATTATTCATGAAAAATTATAAAAAATGAAAGTTTATAGTCACGTGGATGTTGAATCCCGGCGTGTTCAAAACGGCTCCGATCCTGTTGGTTCCGTGTTGATCCTGTTCGGCAATCCTTAGAAGTTGGCGCAACTCTTGTTTCTGCTGGTCGGATGACGCTTGAAGTTGTAGCTCTCCGTATAATTTTACAATTCTGGAATTTCGCTGCTGTAGGACAAATGATGATGTCTTGTACTGTCTTGTTGTCTCAGAGTTGATGCTCTGCAGAATCTTGCATGTCACGTATAAAGTTTGTTTTGAGAAAAATGAAGGCATGCAACAGCCAGCAATCTAAAGTTCGAAAGTATTCGGGCTTGAACCACAGGTTTTTTGGGCCCATTAAATGAAATATATCTGAAATATTAGTCCGAATCACAATTCGGATCCTGTCGTGGTGGTCCAAAATGCGTCCTGTAGGACCAGAATGTGAAATCCGGTCGCGGAGGACCAAGATGCGGCCCGTAGGGCCAAAATGTGAAATCCGGCCCGGAGGACCAAAATGTTGCGTCTTAGACGCTCTCGATGAAATCTTAAGTTGGTCTTAGAACGCTAGTTGAGGTGCTGGTAAATTAGTGAAATAATTAAGTGGACTGTGTATGTTTTTAGAGATAATTGTTCATTGAAACTTAATAAGACATAGTTGCTGGCCCGTGCAGTTTAGCGCGGCATAAATGCCTGATAATTGAGATAGAAATTAATAGTGAAGGATATAATCGTGCGTAAAATGGCTTGGATAGCCTAAGTAACTATCGCATGCTGATCATGCTAAAATTAGAATAATGTAGCCGTGGCTGGCGAACTGAGGCTTGATGCCTGCTCGGAGTCTTGCAAGGAACTGATTAATTCTGACTGCTGCTTGCTTGAATGTAAGCCGGTAGCAGATCAGCGTGGGGAGAAATGACGTCACTGTATGGACCGCAATGCGTATTTTTACAGTACAAAGTCTACATGAGTACAAAGTTTAACCACTCAGAATTGTCAAAAAGCGTACACCTGCCCCTCGAGTGAATACAGCGCTTGTGTGTTTGTGTGTGTGAACGCAAGCTACGACAGGCAAGATTCTACGATAGGGTGATGCGTCGAATTCTCTGTAATCAGGTTTTAACCCGATAAAAATAAACTAATTAATACGTTTTAAACTGTGAACAAAGACTTACCCCAATTATAAAAACACCATTAAATTAAGGAATTTTTAACGAATATAGTGATGTAAAAGTATTGTAGAAATTTGCAATAATAAAGACGCCAGGTAATTTAATGGTAATAGTGTAATTAAATAGTAATTAATAAGTATGTTATATGTGAGTGACCAGGAAAAAATTACACAAACAATGATATCGCATGTGCTACGAGTGTGTTTACGAAATCGCGAAAATTAACCAAAAAGTGATTTGTAATTAAAAGAACGCTTTGCACGAAATGACAATATCTAACAGGTCGAAAACAGTCCTGGACTTGTCACATTGCCGTGCAGTATAAATACCACTGGCAATTTTGGGGCGGACTCAGAGACTCAAGAAATCTTCACAGAACGTCATGCTGCCGGTCTGCCGACGATCGACATCTTTACCACACACACCAAGACTTATGGAGGAACTCTGGACCATCACAAACGACAACCCGTCGAGACAGAGGACACAGCATCAGCATAATCATCATCATCATCAAATTCTCAGGATTCAGGGCACACACACACACACGCAACAGTAACGTCGGCAGTACGCAGGTGATGAATAAACAATTACATTTACATTTTGTTTGTGAAAAGAACTCTCAAAAGGAAACTTATACATGAAGAGTTACGACTTAAAGTTTTAAATACAGGGTTGCCAAAAGTCACTACCCATTGTGAGTTACTGAGTTACCCATTGTTTCTCAGATTGTTTTCCATCTTTGTCGATAAAATTGCACTCTAGTGTTTACATAAGAAACTATCAGACACAAACCAAAGGCGCGTAATTTAAAATCGAAGATTACAACTAAAGTTATCTTAATGTTTTTGCAATAGGTAACTTAATAACTCACAATGGGTAGTGACTTTTGGCCTACTCTGTATAATTACTGTACATAAATTTAAAGGGTAGTTAAAGAAAAGAATTTAATTTAACAAGCAAATTTAAAAATACTAATCTTTTGTTCTATATTAAAATTTGGGTGTGTCAATAGAAATAAATAATAGTTTTGAAGTAAATGTTATATTTTTTATTTTGTTTATAGCAACAATTAATTTTATTCTTGAGATTGAATATTATTTTTGTTTGTAAATGAGTTGCTATTATTTAAAATTTGAGTCAAAGTCAGACACACTGAAATAAAAACGTTTACATAATTTGTTTAACATGTCTGTTTCGCTAGTAAGATTATATGGTTGTTTATTTTATATGTCATTAACAGCATAGAAGGTTACACTGTATTTGTGTAAACTTATAAAAAAAATTTTTATTTATCTAAGATTCGAATTTTTTAATATTTGCATATTTCCTATTAATATTCATAATTCATGGAATGATTATTTTTAAACGGTTTTAATTAATTATTTTGTCAACAACATCTCACTCCTCTTTGAAAATTATTTAATTATTGTGCAACTACATATACTTGACGCAACGAGAATAAAAAGAAAAAATCCTGCTACCTGGCCGGTGTAATACACTTCACAGTTGGGTTGAGTACATGGTAAAGTATTTGTGTGAATTTTTGAAATACTTGTAACGTTGCAATATACATATATTTGATAAATTAATATCATAAATATATACAATATAAATAAATATATATATTTATTTATATATATATGATAAATTAATACATATATATACATAACCAAATATGATAAATTATTTTTGTTTCAATAATAAATAAGTATTGATTACTTTTTAAGTTAAATATTAAAAAATATATAAATCTATAGTTCTTAAACAAAATTAAATACTAAAGATTTACCTATTTCTTTTCATTTTGTAAGCATCTCTGTATCCCAATGTCAGCTTTAGGAATTACAGATCGTAAAACGTCATCAACACGTTTTATGGTATTACAGACGAGCAAAATAAACAAACAAACTGAAACAGTCAGCGAAAGAAGCACGAGTTCTTCTACATTTGTTGTTTTATTATATGTACCCCAGACCCCCTCGGTGGACGCCCCGATCCGACGAACGTCGGGGGAGCTATGTACATATTTACAACGGCCTCCGAACGAACCTATCCGAGACAATGTATTCTCGGTAATGCCTTTTATTTATTTACAATATCTGAATATTTACAATCACTTATTTTAACATGCAAACTTCAATATTACACAAATTAAACATTATTATATTATATATTTACAGGGTGGAAAGCTTATTACCAAGAATACATTATTTATAATAGTTCTTTATACACTATGTTTCTTGTGTGAGGAACGCCATCTACAACCCGGTCGGGAGGAACAAGTAAGTGAATGTTTTTCGGAGATCTTACCCGGCTAAGCGTGACGTAAAGTTGCCCGTGGGTAAAAGGGTCGGACCGTAAATCTAATCCCACGAAATCTATAGTTTGCCCTTGACTTTTGTGGATTGTTATCGCGTAACAAAGTTGGAGGGGAAACTGCCGCCTGTACATTTCGATGGGACTATTTGGGAAGATCGGAAATTTAAAAGTTATTCTTGGGATGCCAAAAAGCTTGTCAGAGCCTGTTCCTCGGCATGTGATAAGTCGACGAGTAATTGCGACGATAATTACTTTCGTGCCGTTGACTAAGCCGAGATCAAAATTTAAATTTCGCGTCACCATGCAGACCGATCCTACCTTAAGCCTGAGAATGTGTTCTGGAATTCCTTTCCCTTGAGCCTGATGTAATAGGGACTCATCAACATCTATTCCCGCTCCGTCCTCCTCGGCTACACTGTCGAAACTATATAAATTTTGAATTTCCCCGTCGAGCACCTGTAATACTATACGGTTAATTTCTTTGACATTATTATTCAGAGTGCATATTACAACCCTTTTTGCACATTCATCAGGCTTCTGTAAAATTTCTTTGGTGAAAACAAAGTCGATCAATTCGCGAAGCTTAGTCACGTAGGATAGCTGTGGTAGTGCCACGAGTTTTTCCAAATTACGCCCTTCGCCGAGCTCGCGTTTTTCAGTGGAGTCGGAACCTACCTTCATTAAAAATTCTTCATAATATCCTTCGCCCGTTAACCTATGGGCCGTTGTAAGCGTGAACGACTTAACTTTTTTCCAGCTATAAGATCCGCGAACTGACGCACGAACGATATCGGCATTTGTCGTAGCGTTTTCTACTAACGGAGGAATTTGCCTGAAATCTCCCGAGAAAATTATTATTTTACCGCCAAACAACTCATCCTTTTGCATCAGGTCTCTGAGAGACTGGTCCAACATTTCGATTAGTTTTTTATGAGCCATAGCCGCTTCATCGAAAATCAGTAAAGTCGCCTCTCGGATGAGTTCAGCTCTCTGTGTCCCGTTGGTTATCGACCAGAAACCGTCATGGCGTATATCTAGGGGTAATCTGAAAAGGCTATGTGCAGTCGTACCTCCGGTGAGATTTAGAGCGGCGCTGCCGGAACTGGCTACGCATAAGAGGACTTTATCTTGAGACCGCACGAAAGCTGAAATAATTTTAAGAAGGGGCGTTTTCCCTAATCGCCAGGACCGTCCAAGAAGAGAACTTTTTCATTTTGTTCGCAGCGCATGAGCAACTTAAAGTAATCAAAAACCCTAGGTTGATCAGAAGAAAGCCGCGATCCCCATTCCTCGACAAAAGCATTCTGAACTGAGACGCTGTATTGTAGTTTTTCGCCACTTAATTCCGTGGAATCATCTTCAACTACGGGAAGACCGGCCTCTAGAAACGAAGATCCATGTCGGCGCAGACACCTATCTATGTGAATAAGACCTAACTTATACGCTCTTTCCTCATCTTCGTGAAAATGTTCCAAAAAAACCTCGCATAAATTTGCTTTATATTTCTCCCACATTTCCGGCACCGGAGATCCTTTCGCCGAGAGCATAACAAAAAATTGCCTCAATCTGTCGGCTTTCTTGAAGCGTGCAGCCTCTTCAAGAGCGTCAAAGTATTCTTTTTTATCATCCGCGAGTCCCAATTCCCTAGCCGCCTGCTGGAACGTTTTGCAATCAGGGCCTCCGAGAGCGTACAAGTCCTCATACCCACTGCATGGATACCTGCATAGCAGCATTCTCAGATAATACTGCTCACCTCTGGTGGCACCAAAAGAGTCTCGCGACACAATCACCCCTCTGTCTTTGCGTTATGAAGTGTTTCCCGTCCGAATGCCGAACCGCATTAATGGAAGATTTTGGACTGCTCGGGTGGATTCTGTACTGCTCGTAAAAATCTAAATAAATGAGGTCATTCATTTCCGGAGTATCAGGGCGACCGAAGTATAAAATTAAAAGGGGCGTTGATTTTTCACACGCTTCCTGTTCGTTACCGAGACGAAAAACGACGTTGTGCTTTCCTTTTAGGTGAACCGGCAAATTTATAACTGTTGGTTTGCGGCCTGTTAGATCGAATTCCAGAACCCTCCAAGCAGCATCTGAAGCTCCTATGTACCGTGTTGTTACGTATTTTTCAACTTCGTCGACTTCTTCATCTTCCCGAACTACTGTCATGCACCGAAGCGGAAAACCCTTCGAAATGTATTTGAAAAGATACTTTACTAGTCTGCGGACCGACGCAATTTCCAGGTTCGCGTGGCATTCATACTTCAGCAGTAACGCTGCATTGTATGGCACTATCCACCTATCATCGACCTCTATCATTTGATGTTTAAATTGTACGGTCGTTTTGTTTTCGCTGTTCCGCTTGTAGTGTACGAATCCTCTTTCGTCTGTGTACGTGGTGTCCGCATGGGGTTTTGGATAAAATTTATTGCATTTTTGCAGTTCTCGATCCCAGCACGGCAAATCTGTTCTGTATGGGGGCCCGCAAGGTCCGTGCTTCATGTGCCGCAAAACAAGACTTCTTAGACTACCGCCAGCCTCTTCTTCGCCCGGAATATCTGCCCTAATTATGCTGTCTATTTCCGTGTTCTGTTTTGGGCCACCATCTTTAACCCTAAAACAAATATGCGCGTGAGGTAAACCGCGCATTTAAAATTCTGTTACCCATACTATATACGCGATTTCCCCGAATAATCTACCACTTTGTATATCGCGCATTAATTCTCGCCTTTTAAGTTCGAAAACCCGGTTACATAAGTGGGGCTCATGTCTGCTGCCGGGGTGTTTGGATTTTTAAATTCTTCCCAGCCCCCGCAAGCTGTAAAAAGTTAGGAAATACGTGGGGCCGCCTAATCGGGATATCGAGGGCCATCGCGTCCATGTAACAAATTTTCATATATCTCGGGCCACCGGTAAACGTGTGAGGAAGATATATTCTTCCAGCGACTATTTTTCCTTCTCCTTGCACCGTTTCGTCACGTAATATCTCTTTCTCAACCGCCGCTTGCACCTCATCCATTGGGCCAGTTCGAAGTCCTCCTGGTTTTTGTGCTTTCTTCTGCTCGTTCTGAAAAAAGAACAATCGCTGTCCTTCGATCCACGCATACATGTCGATCAGCCAAGTTTCCGAAAGAGGGCCGAACCTTGAAAACCTATCTTCCGAAAGAAGTAAATACCGAGTATACTTCAAGAGGGACAATTTTTGTCTGACCTACCCAAGTGCCAACCCGGTTGGCCTTCGGGATACAGAAGAGGGTATTGGAAAGTTTCGACCAAAAAATTGTTGGCGTGTATAATTCTCGGCTCTGTTGATCCCTTTTTCCAAACCCAGAATTTTCCCTGCGGTGGTTCTGATTCGTCGCAACTGAGGACTGCCGAGACTTCAGTGGAAAGCGGCCTGTCACCTAAAACCGGTCCGTGTGTTCGTCGCGAGGTGGTTTCGAATTCAAGGCGGGCATTTTCTGAAGGTTCCTCATGTAACTTCTTGTAAAGGGAAACGTATGGGTTTCGGGATCCAAGAAATTGTTGGATTTCGCGTATTATTTCCGGTTCCAGTTGCTTCTGTTGGCCCTCAGCGATCCGCGCATTACCGTCGTCTATATAAAGAAAACTATTATTCCGGCCTCCGCAATTTAAATCATACACCAAATGGTATGTCCGACCTAATATTTCCATAAAAGAGAGTCCTTTAGGGTGGTGATAGCCTAAGGGAACCGAAAGGGCACAAAAAGAGAAGAGGTCGTTATACCTCCGCGGATGTTTTAGGAACCGCTTGTCCGAATAAATTTTATCTGAAAGAATTGGAAAATCCATCACATTGTATTTTCTTAGTCCGCAGCACCACTGTGTTCTTCCACCTTCCTCCTCGAAGAGTCGCGTTCCACAGTGAGAACACTTGTGGGTTCCATCAAGTAGAGAAGGAGTTTTAAGATGATAGGCCTTTATTTCATTCAAAGATTTTCCCGTCCGTTCAGCAATTATTGGTCCTTTTCTAAGCACTGTCGGTAGATAAGTTCCAGGATGAGAATCTTTGTATTTCTTGACTGCCCCTTTATTTACCTCCGGATTTTCTTTTCTATATTTCCCTACCGCCTTTCTGTTTACCTCAGGATGTTCTTGCGAGTAATTTTCGACGCCTTTCTGTGTACCTCAGGATGTTCTTGTGTGTATTTTCTACCGCTTTTCTGTTTACCTCCGGATGTGTTTGCGTGTATTTTTCTACAGCTTTTCTGTGTACCTCTGGATGGCTTTCGGTGTATCGTTGAACCGCTTCTCGGTGCTGATCTCTTGTGCTCGACGAGGTAGTTTTTGGACGACCACGGGGCCTTTTCGGAGGCCTTTTGGCTTTTTTTTTGTGGCGCAGTTTTATCCTTTGAAAGCTCAGTGATGTCTAATCCCCCAATACCTTCCAAAACTACCGATATTCGCGCTTTAAATTTCGGATCCGACTTAAGTTTGAGTGGAATTGGTCTCTTTGTAGAACACTGGGGCTCCTGACCTCTTGTTGCTACCACCCGCGTAATTTCATATTAGTTAATTAAACCATTAAAAGGAGACCTTTTCATAAGAAACCTTGCCATTTCTTTCAAATTAGAAAACGCGAATAGGCGGCCGACATTGTCAGAAGAGAGGGTTCCATTCTCGTTTACCGCGTGGGAATCGAAAATAAAATATCGGGAGTTGCATTTCCAAAGCGAAACCGCGACGTGTAATCCGATAAAAACGAAACCCTAGTCCGCGTAATTTTCGAATAAAATTGTAAGCTTTTCTTTCAATTCCTCCGTGGAAGACCCTAAATCATTATCCGAAGATGGATAAAAACCGTAATCTTCAAAGTGCGATTCAATTTTAAAAGTTTGACTTTCTAATTTGAGATATTCGGCTACCTCGTTTACCGTTAAAAAATCGTGGCGGTGGTTTTCCCCGAGTGTCCATTTTGTTTGTTTATAATAACAATCGCCCTGAACTATCAAGCGGTCAATATCTTGTGTTGTGAGATAATTTCTAAGCACATTTTCGATGAAGCAACAGGTTGTAACGTTACTGTGGAACGTTATAAATTAATGCAATATGTGTAATATATAGATAAAAAACTTCAATTATTAATCATAGTTATAGATGTATGATAAGATATGCAATTGTAATACACATAAATCTAAGTAATACGTAGAGTAAGGAATGAACAGGGCGAGGCTTGCGTGCCGACAGTCTGTCGCCTGCGAAATAAAAATACAATAGGCGGTTGTACCTAGTATGTCATAAACGCATAAATTGTTTTGTGTATGAAAACAGCAAAAAAACGACAAGTACCGTTAGAAAACGCCGGTCGATGTCCTTCAGGAGACAAAAGATGACAGCCCAATATTTATTACAATTTTAGAAAGTAGCGTCGTTTTTAACAGCTAAGCGACCACGCGGTAAAAAATAACGTGCCCGCACTGTTTAACCAATAAGAAAAAGCGTCAGTTCTGCGCGCGTGAAAATAACGAGACAGGAATGGAGAATTTCAAATTCACCGGGGAATATTTCAAACTCTGGCCAATGAAAGTGTCTTCAACCAGAAATGTGGTGATGGAATCAATAGCAAAACTATAAAAAGAGAGACGAAAGCGAAGACGGGGGTTCTTTTAAGTAAATTCCAAGACGAGCACGCGAAACCTGCGTAGCTCTACACAGACTTTTAGTAATCTAGCGGAACGTCATAATAGTGTGTTATTTAAACGTATAAATTAGGTCACTAATTAAAATCGCGAAGTAACACGTTAAAGTATCAAGAAGAGTATTTACTTTAGTGCGTGTAAAGTACGTGAAGGAAGAATATGTCATAAGTGCGCGTAAAGTACGTGTTCGGAAGATATTTCAGATGTGCGTGAGAAGTTGAGTTGAAAAGTATATTTATTTATGTGCGTGACGTAAGTACAACGCGAGCGTATATTCAAGTTTAAGAAGTGCTAATCAAGTAGGTGTAGTGAAAGTGAAGTGCAATAAGCGACGTAGAGCAGCTAATCAAAGTCTGGAATCCTGCAAACAAGTAACATCTAAAAATCTTAACAATTCAGAATTCTAATATATAAATATAGAAAAAATTAATATCTACCATAGTATAACTCATCTCATTTTCAAACAACCCACGCGAGTTCTGATACTAACAATGCAATTTATGTAATATGACATACTAGAAAGGTATTATTAGTAATCACTGTATAATTGAGGGAATGAATTGAATATCGTACTAATAGCAATTTGATATGAGACATTTATAGATGTCAGATGAATAGAATATAATACAGCAGCTTGGTAACTGAAGAATACAAAATAATAGTAATAGTAAAGAATAATATAATACGTTGAAGCTAGTAGTTAAATTATATTAAACGTATTAATAATGTTCTATGAAATATCGTAATGTTATGATAAAATGTCAAATGCCTTAGTTGTAAGAAAATGGAATAATATAGTATGTTGGTATCTGAACTGAACGAGTTTTTCTTTCTTAATAAACCCTGGGATACTCTGCTCTGGCGCCCAACCGAATCAATGAATTACTTAATAATGAGTAGACGTATTTAGTAACAGATATTAAAAAATTATATCATAAATAAAATAAATCATTATAATCGACATCAAAAATAAGAGACCTTAAGATAATGTTTCTATTGCCGCCAACAACGTGGTGCAGTAAAAAAAAAATCTTAATAAGGTTGCGACTGAAATGCAAACACATTGAAAGTTACGAGTTTCACTAAATCGCGGATTGGCCTGGGAAATGGTACCGGAGGCTACGCATTCGAAACGCGACATCTTTAAAAATAATTTCAAAAAAATTTTAGAAATAAACAAACAAAAATAATAATTGCTTACAATGTAAAGGAAAAATACAAATATACAATAAATATTATACTAATAATATAAATGCAAAATTATCATGCAATAAAAACGAAAATAATAAAGTATTAAATTTTTTTAACTCACATAAAACGATGTCTTCAAATCGCCAACCTGCGTTAATCCTGTTCCTACGATAATCTGGAACTGATGACGTATGATCCTCTACTGCTGCTAATCCTCGTCAGGTTATCAGATGTCTTCAATGATGATCCAGACCGCAGAAATATAGATGAACTGCAAACTGTGATGTTTTGAAATCTGGAACTGATGGCTTCTGAGTTGTCAGCTGCTTATTTTCCTCTGCAAAATGTTTTTCAGATGTCCTGCGTGATGATCCTCGCTGTAGTCGTATAGTTGAAGTGAAGTGAAAAGTGTGATTTCAGAAAATTGAGTAACAAAGTAGCACGGGTTCCCCCTTTTTTACTTGTTTACTCTTCTGCTCCTGATCTCACACTGAGCTCCACACACACAACTGGGGGTTGCGCGGCCCGCGCGAAGCGCGGGTCGCGAGTAGTACAGTGTCCCGAGTCTCAGAAAGGACTCCTGCCACTGGGTCTGGTTGAGTTCAATATATACTTTTTATCTACTTATGGGGGGGGTCTGAAGCGACCTGCGATTGGTGGATTATACCACCGGGACTAGCAAACGAGGTCGCTTCCAGGACTCACCTGGTCGCGGGGTGTATTTACCAAGTCCGGCAATGAGGGAATTGTGGGTCACTCTGTCGGAACGAACATAGAATCGTCGCGCCAGGCGTCTCACGGTGTCATCAAGAGAGCGGACACCGAGTCCTCTCCTCAAAAGACGAGAAGAGTACCTCCGGGGGACTTTGCACGCGAGCTTCAGTCCCCGGTAGAGTACGCGGTGGAGCGTGATTCTATGACCACGAGCCAGGTATCCCCAAACAGGACAGGCGTAGGTAATCACCGGCAACACGTACGTGTTGACTATGAGCTTACCTAGCCGGGGGGTCATTGCCGGATTAGATAGCACGGGCCAGAGTCTATTGAGTTGCGCCGAAGCGCGTTGTCTGATGTAATTTGCATGGGTTCGCCAGGTGAGTCGGGAATCCACGTGGAGCCCGAGGTACTTGACGCTGTTGGTCCAGGGCACCTCGACGGGGCCTACTTTAAGCGGCCGAGGCCGCTTGCGTTTTCGCGAGAATATTACCGCGGCGCTCTTGGAAGCGTTAACGGCAACTCTCCAGTCATCGGTCCACCCGACATACGCGTCGAGTTGGCGCTGGAGCTTAACTGCCGCATAACCCGCGTTCGGCTCTGAGGCAAAAGCCGCAGTGTCGTCCGCGAACAGCGACAATTTCACTCCAGGAACTCGGGGCGTGTCGTTGACAAACAACGAGAACAGGAGAGGCCCAAGGACACTTCCCTGAGGGACACCAGCGGTAATACGCCTCTCCGAAGAGAGAGCGTGGTCTACTCTCACTCGGAAGCTACGGTCTCGCAGAAAGCTGCCGATCAAGTGAACGTAGCAGTCTGGGAGAAGGACTTCCGTTAGTTTGTAAAGGACACCCTCGTGCCACACGCGGTCGAAGGCTTTCTCTACGTCTAGGAAGATCGCAGCCGTCTGTTTGCCCTGGCAGCCAGCCTCGGTTATGCATTCCACGAGTCTCATCAGCTGATGAGTCGAGGAGTGCAGCTCACGAAAGCCGAACTGTTCGGGGATCAGCACGTCTAGTCTTTCTAGATGGTCGCGGATCCTACGCTGGATCAGACGCTCAAAAACCTTGGACGTCGCGGACAAGAGGCTGATGGGCCTGAGGTTTTCCACTCGAGAAGAATTCTTTCCCGGCTTGGGTATCACGATGACGGTAGCCGTTTTCCATTTCACCGGAAAATAGGCCAATCTGAGGCATGAATTGAACAGATCAGTGAGGAACTGGGTTCCTCGCTCCGGAAGGCGATGGAGGGCGGAATTCATGACTCCGTCCGGGCCAGGCGCCTTCCGGGGCTTGAGCTGAACAATCCTCTCAGAGACCTCCTCCGGGGAGATGGGCTCCGGCTGGACTGTGATATCGGCCGAATGAAAGCGCTCTACCTCGCGGCAGATTTGCTCAGTGAAGGCCGGGTTCTTGGATGGGTTGGGAGCGAACTGACGCTCTAAACTGTCAGCCAAGAACTCTGCCTTCTCGAGGGGGCGACCAAGGGGTTGACCGCCGGGTCCGGCCAGTGCGGGGAGAGGCGCGCGTTTGCGCTTTCCCGTTAGGGCACTGGGAATCCGCCAGACATTACGGTCCTCTGCAGGGCCATCCATCTGTGTGACAGCTAGCTCCCAGTTGCGTCTACGGAACGCCAGCATGTCGCGACGCAACTTGCCGGACGCTCTGTTGAACGCAGCCTTGTCCGCCGGGTCACGAGTCCTCTGCCAGCGTCTCCGGAGGCGATTCCTCTCGCAAGCGAGCTGAGACACCTCTTCGGGGATCCGCTGATAGTCGGGCGTGAGCCCCGGCTTCATCCGGGAGGACACGTCAACCGCCGAGACTACGGCTGTGTCGAATACGGCAACTGCCTCATCGACATGCTGGGTAGTGTCGAGCGGGATATGCTCTGGTAGGCGGCGACTGAACGCCGGGCCAAAGCGGTCACACTCGATTACCCGCCGCTCGTCGCGGACGGTGGCGTGCTGGGTAGCTATATGTACACTGATAGGGCAGTGGTCCGAGGACAGTTCCGAAATGACGGAGACGTGGACCGGGCAATATACGCCCCTGACCGCGGCAATGTCCAGTACGTCAGGGCGGGAGTTAGCCCTCGAGGGATAGTATGTAGGCCCGGTAGGACCCATGACTGTGACCCGAGCCGCATCAGCATACCTGCGTAAGCGGGTCCCGTTTGGGTTCGCCAAGCGGCTCCCCCAATCGGGGTGCTTACAGTTCAGGTCGCCCGCCAGGACTACCCTCCTGTGTGCTCCAAAGACGGCCTCCAGATCGTTCGACAGGAGCTCCGTGTGTGGAGGCTTGTAAGCGGAAACCACGAGTAGACCGCCGAGAGCACCATGGAGCTCGACCGCGGTGCACTCGAGGTTCCGCCGCTGAGGCAGGACAACGCGGTGATGGCGAAGACTCGCCTTCACCGCGATGGCTGTGCCCCCTCCTGCGCGGCCCGACCGGTCGTCCCGGTGGCACACGTAGTTGGGTAGTCGGAAACGACGATGCGGGGTCAGGTGCGTCTCGCCAAGAAGAAGCACGTCGGGCTTGTGACGGGCAACGAACTCTAAGAGCTCAGAATGCCGGGAAGCGAGGCCGTTGGCGTTCCACGCCACGAGCTCGAGGTCTCGCTTGAGGGATTGCCGTGGTTGTCCGTTCATAACAGACCTGTTACACGGCAGGCTTCCACCAAGAGGAGGAACTTGTCCTGGGGCGAGGCTGTTGCCAAGCGTTCCTTGATTTTAAGGAAAGTCTGGGCCACTTTCTGCAAGTCGTAGCTTGCCAGAAAGTCTGAAACGACGGCGAGATCATCGGAAGATGAGGCCGGGGGAGAACGCTTGGCGGCAGCTGCATAGCTGCGGCGGGGCGAGACGGTGGAAGCCTTGGGGGCTGGTACTGGAGCGGGTGGCCGCTCTGGCTTTTGGAGGACGGGCTTGGGTCCAGTGGCAGGTGGTTTAGGCTGGCCCGTGTTCTTGGCCTGGTTCCTAACTTTCTTGCCCGATCTGGGGAATCTAGGCTTGGGTGGCGGCGGCAATGGAGGATCAATTTCCTCGTTGTCCGGCAGCGGGACTTGTGTATAGTGGGGTATTTCGCGTTCCGGTTCCGGGGGCGCGATGGTGGGTTTGGCCTTTGGAGCTGCGCTCGGGCTCACTGTACTGCTGGGTTTCGGAACCGGAGCAGACCTAGGGGCTGGTTTCCGGACCACAGGTTCAGCGGCTTTGGCCGGTTTGACTGGCTGTCTAACATCATGTCGAGGCTCAGGCTGGACGGGTTTCTTCAACTTGTCCAGCTGCTCGCTATAGTCTGGGCAGCGCCTGTTATTAGCAGCATGGGCGCCGCCGCAGTTTATACAATATCGGTGGTTGTCCGGGACAGCGCAGGCCTGCGTCAAGTGGTCATTTCCACAGCGGACGCAGGTCGGCGCGTACCGGCAACCGAAGCTGCTGTGGCCGAACCGCTGGCACCTGTGGCACTGGGAAAGTCGCCCGGTCTGACGGCAGGGCTCGACGCTTACGCAGAGCCCGAAAAGCCGTTTTAAATCTAATAAGGCCTGGGAGGATTCGCCCTTCTCTGCCAGGAGTCTTATCAGCGGGAGTGGTCGAGTAAGTAGTGTACAGCCGTGAGGCTCCCACAACCTTATACCCCGCGTCGCACAGTTCGTCTGCGACGACCTGCGGATCCGCCTGTATGTCCAGGCCCCGAAGGACGAGGGCTACAGGCTTTACTCTGTTCAAAGTGTAGGTGTGGAACTGGAACGATTCACGTTCCAGCCACTGGACCACTCCGAAGTGCTCCGATGCGCTGCGGCAGGTAACGCGCACAGTCTCGCTCGCAAGGAGCTTGACAGATGCGTTATCTGCCAGCGCAACGGTCTTACGGAGTCGGCGAACGAAGCCGATCACGTCCCTGACGTTCGTAACGAACACCGGCGGGACCCTTCCTTCGGAGGTGCGACTAGGCGCAACCTCAGCGGAGGCTTGGAGTGCCGCCGAGTCCGTGGCCGAACTCAAGGAGGTCAGGGAGGGAGACTTTCGCGGCTTGCCACCGCGCCCTACTGCCACCTAGTCGGTGGAAGCCGAGGTCTCCATATCTGGGGAGTCAGACTCCGGCAGAGGATTCGGGCTGCTTGGCCTACTAGTGGCCGTGCAGCCGGAAGGTCCGGCCTTAGCGGGCTTGGTCGGCCCTAATAAGGACCGATTTTGCTCACGTACTTGCGCGGGTTCAGCAGGGCTTCCCGCGCAAGTCGTAGGGTTCCCGGCTGGCCCAAGTGGCTGGCCGGGGGGCTCGATGCTGCCGTGCAGTGCTTTAGGGACACTATCAGCGGGGCTAATGCCGACTAACTCGGCTCTTTGTCCAGCGGGTACCCGGGGGCCGAACTGTGACACCGTCACAGTGGCGGCGCAACCCGCATCTCTATTTGTCAGTCCTACTCTCGGACTCCCCGGGTTTCGCTGGACAGCGCTACCTATCGCACTTACCGGCACTGCACTGCAGGTCCCAGTTGTGTGCTGCTGCTTCTTGTCTTCGTCTTGCTGGCAAGGCGGCTGGTCCACTTCCATCGCTTGGTGTTGTCGCTGGCGATGTGGCGAGTGTTTATCCTTCCCCGGCGGCTTCTTCTTAGTCGCCTCCGTTGACTGCTGCGATAGCCTCTTCATGGAAGATGCGTAGAGGACGAGGCGTTCCTCTTCTGCGTTGTTCTGATGCTGCGATGTTACCACTTCGAGAGCAAGCTGTCGAATGTGTCACCTGTCACCGTCACCCCGTCACCACACTGAGCTCCGATGTGGAGGCAAGCCTTTATAAAGGTAGGATCGGTGGTGGGGTGAATTGGTAGTGGGGGATGCGCAGTGATTAAAACAGTTCACACTGCGCAACGACGAGAGGGGATAGGATGCGCATTACACCGAAGATTCTAGCATTGCGCATTTACGTCAATGCTGACGTCATATCGATTGCGTAACATTCTGACGTAACAGGATGACTCATCGATTGCGCAATAAATTTCATTTTGTATTTCTACATTTAAATACGTGGTAAATGGTACGTTTATTGCAGAAAACAACTGCTCTAAATAAGAAACTAATACCAGTTCCCCACTGTGCCATAAAACAAACAAGAAACAATAAAGTTTTTCGTAAATTTCAAACAACCGATAATCGGTTTACATTTAGTCAGGCGAGCCGACTGGATTAAAATTACTCCCAGCTCGATAGCGCCATTCTCGAGATAGGCTCTCCTCTTATATCCGGTATGAAAATCGGTCAGACGAAATTCGTTTTTTCGGGCTTCCGGTTGCACAAAGCTTTGGTTTTATAATTTTTCCCCAAGTTACTTCGGACGGGGAATAAAAAAGGTCTCTTGTGTTTTTTCGCTCCGAGGCTTCCTTATGGGTTAGAATTTATGTCAGTCAGTGAGTGAGTCAGTGAGTGACCTCTGGGGCTTTATATGTTATAGATAGATTTCTAAGGGAGTAAGTCAATCTGAAACATACGTTAAACCGAAAACAGCTTTTCACGTTCAGGCCGGTTTTGTAAACGCCATCTGGGTCATCAGACCCTATTGTAACTTTTGGTGGCAACCGTTACCCGTTAGAACACTGGGGATGTCCATTCCTGCATGCCGGTTGCTCTGTTGGCCGGATTCCTCTCATGACCAGCAGATTGCACATACTGCTTGTACTTATACACAGTCTGTTTATTTATTTTCCCTTATGAATTAAATGTTTACGTTCACTAATAATCGTTGTTTACTTTAATCAGTGGCGCCGGGTTTTGAAAATCAGTGGGGCTGCTCTAACTCACAGTCCACAACCGTTGGTGGGGGGTGGTCCGGTTGAATTTTGAAAATTTGACCCTCCTGAAAATGCAATTTTAGGTCTTTTTGAATGAACAATACTTAATGTAAACCTAAACTAATCGTTTTATTAGGTACTTTTTACCCCAATAATGAATGAGTACAAAAGCTAATACAATAAAAGGTATACAGTTGTTTCCTTTTTTAAATCTTTAAATCATAGAAATAGTGAAAGTAATGATAAAAAAGTAAGAAATATTACATTTTACATATATGTGAATTAAAAGGAGGGAAGGTAAACAAATAAAAGTTGTGTAGCCTGTATTTGGTCTTAAGTTAAAGAACATAATAGTCTTTACGAGAATGTTCTTTCTTCTCTCTTGGAATAATGCCAAACTGAGTAAAAAGGAAAAAAAAATAGTTCATTTAAATTAATAAATGATAGCCTAAAATTTGGCGCTTATTGTTAGTTTAAAAATAAAAGAGAATTGAAAGTCTTTAGATCAAAAATTAAAGCCTTTTCGGAATTTATATTTATCACTACTCACTCATAAAGAAAGTGTTCCTACGAACAGTCGATCATTTGATGAAAATATTCGCCAAAGTTTCGAGGTTCAATTTATTTTTCGTTTCTTGGTTATGGACATGCATGATTGCGTTGTCGTTCAATTGTCCTAGCGTCATGGTGTTGCGCAGGTTTAATATTCTCAGGGCGGAGAAAGAACGTCCTGCTGTACATGTAGAAACGGGTATAGTTAAAGCGATCTTTATCAACTTAACCACCTCTGGAATCAATTCGTCGACGTGTTTATTTGAGGAAAAGAAGCGCGCTAAGTCTTCTGTACTTTCAACGACAAAGTTTTTAGATTCACACATCTATCATCATATTCCTGTGCAAAATTAATCTTTCAGGTTCAGGGTCAAAGTCATCCTTATAAAATTCGACTACAGAACTGCAATCTTTAGTTTTGGAAAGAAAAAATGTTTCAGTTTCTTTGAAGTGAGTCATAGCAGCCTTAGAAAATCGATCATCGAAACAGTTGATCACAATATCTAAAACCTCGAAATAAATTTTCCGGTAAGAATGAAGGGGGCTGGCAAGAGCAAAGGGTTGAGCGACGTCATCAAGGCTTCGAGCAATTTTTCGAACTTTTGGAAGTTTCGGTTCTTTGACATCATATTTTTTTGTCAATCCCAAGCAAGAGCTCCAAACTGCATCGAAACGTTCATCAGTTCGAGATAACTTCAAAACCACTCGGACACTATGAATATTGTCCATGGCTTTTTGCAGCTGTAAGAAGGAATTTTTCAGAAAGGCATTCAAAATTTCAACTGGCTCTAAAATTTGCGTAAAAAGCGTAGTGACAAATATAAAGTCAAAAGAGCAACAGACATTTTAAGAAACCTTTAGCTTTAGCACCGGCATCAGATATTTTGAGCTCGATTTCCTCAGAGAACAATATTAACTCTTCGTAAATCTGCAAAATCGTTTTCAACGAACTTATTCTGCAACACCACCTGGTAGGGTACAAAGGCCGAAGAGCTACAGGGTGAATGGAGCTACCATCTTGGGCAGCTTGCAAAGACTCAAATATTGCTAGTCGGTTGGGGGACCCGCGCACAAAATTGATAATTTCTTTGATATTTGCAAGATGTCTCTCACCACGGTCTCATTTTGTATTGCCTCTTGGGTCAAAAGGTTCAAAGAATATGCCAAACAGTGAACATGCATAACTCGTGTCTCAATTTGTCTGACTTTTGCTTGCCCTTGACCCTGAAGAAGCGGCTGTCATATTTGCCGCTCCGTCAGTAGCAATACCTCTGCATGACTTAATATCCAGAGAAAAACGAGTGAGAACATCCATTAAAATTTTCATCAAGACTTCAGCTGTAGTAAATTCAGTTTTATAGAAGCCAAAAAATAATTCATTAATTTGAAAATCCTTACCACCGACAAATCGAAAAGAAATTGAAACTTCCTCGTGTTGACATGCGTCGCTAGTTTCATCCATAATTATCGAATAGTATTGGGAGCCTTTTAGAAACTTGATAAAATTCTGTAAGACTTCGTTAGCCATAATAGAACCTAGTTCATTTCTTTTGTAGTGTGAAAACCATCTGTACTTTGTACGTTGAAGCCAAGAGGACAAATCGGAGTTATCTTCAGCAACTAACTCTAACAATTCATGATAATTAGAATTTTCACCTGTGTGACCACGGGTTACTAACCCCTGAACCATGAGATAACGCAGTGAAGATAACATTCTTAAGAGAGTTACTCTTGCAGATTTCATATCTCTCTCCTTACCTTTAGACATCAAAGACTGCACGTTCACACCTTTATCCATTGCACTTTTCCTAGTACAGCAGGAATCAGATATGAAAATCCTGTTTTTCATGAGAAGTGAATCTTTGTAAGGCTTTGTTCCAAGAAGAAAATCCGACTTCCACGAATGCTTTTATCACGTCTTCGTCTTGTTTAGTTTCGCAAAAGGTCCACTGGAGGAAATTATTTCCTTACACACTGAACAAAACACTTTAACACACTTCTTGCCGTATAAGATCCACTTATATTTGTCTTTCGACTGTTTTTGAAAAGAACGCCCACCAGCATCAGTTTTGTTTGTTTCTTTTGATGCAGTAGTTGAATCCGAACCACCTGAAGCACTATCTGCTGATGACGTTGTAGCCGAATCACTTTTTTTCATTGACGAGCGAACAATGAATTTATCCATTATAATAAAACGAGTAGAGCAAACAAAAGAATTAAACTAACTTACACTTTTCCGTGTATTTAAACGTATATGTGATATGTGAGGAGTGGTAGTTTCTGGAAGGGAGGAGTAGCGAGGTCGTGCTTGCATGGGCTGGCGCTAGAGCGCGCCATCAAAATTGGCATAATCCTTTTCAACCCTTTGAAAAGTATGGAAAAATACGCAAAAGGAGTAAGGCCGTACCGGTACGTCATATGTAATGTTTCGCAACAGCTGTTGTTTTTTTTAATATATTTGCTCTGCGATGTCATTCAGTTGTTTATGATGACGGACAAGTGTTGTGGGGAGGATAGTCAGAGCATGTAATGGCTTCGTGGGCGGAGCGACCTGCCACAGCTGTCTTATCGCGGGAAACGCAAGTCCCGCGTAAACGGAAGTACCCTTGTAAAGTCTCTACCCAAACCAAACTTTATATCCCCCCTCTCCGCTCTATGAAAAAATCAAGCCCTACTATCATTTCAGAAAACGACGAAAGATTAGAATTTTCCCCCATTTTTTTCCTTCTTTTTTCTTTTATTATTTTATTTTTCTTCCTACTTTTTATGTGTGGGTGCTGAGCACCACCACAAAAATTCTGGGGGTGCTCGAGCACCGGAGCACCCCCGGAGTCGGCGCCCCTGACTTTAATTTTATTTCCGTTTCAAGTGCTTGTTTGTTTGTTTATGAATTGCCTCTTTTTTCTTAGTACCTTACTGCTCGTAATTTTAATTTGGTAAATATGAAATCTGAAATGAATATCGTTGATTTATTTATTAAAACTATTTTCTTTATTTTTTGAAACTTGAAGGAATTAGCAACAGATGCAGGCAAATGCGGCCTGGCTACAAAAGCCGTGACTGCTATTCTCTTGTTTTACTTCCAGTGGCTTCCTCTTGTACATCTCATTTCCTATGAATTATATTCAATATAAATACCAAATTGTGTTTAGTTAAGGAAAATTCAATTATTGCTGACTGATCTCACAGCAAACACACGCGCAAGCATTTTCGTACCCCACACGATATTATATATCGTACGTTCTCCATCAACAATAGTTAACGAAGTTAACAAGTAACTTAATTCCTACAAAAATTTTCCAAAATAAAATACCTTTAAATTTTCTAACTCAGATAAAGCGTCCTAAATCCACTGTGGAAGAACTTTTTTTTTTAATTATCTCCGTTTTGTTTCAATTATAACGGCAGGTACAGGAAACCCTTAATCAACAACGTTTTTGCCAGCCATTTTGAAACAGAAATGATTAGTTGAAGTCTGTTTAAGAAATTTAATGCACGACTCATTGTAATAGGGCAAATTTTGAAAACTGAAACATGCGTCCATGTTTTTGAGATATTCTCAACTTTAAATTAACAATTATATTTTTTAAGCGATCCCCATTATAAAACTTAATGGTAAATAATGTTGTTACATGATTGTAAGTGTAACCTCTTACCCGCAATTGCAGAATTTATTCACCCAGCGTCTGATTCAAGTTGAGGTTACCAAACCGGCAAAACGCGCTTGCAATTTTTAATTTTCACAAATAGTGTTTTGTTATTTTGTGACTCTTTCCAAACAAAATCACTTAGTCGTATAATACAAATGAACGAATTATAGAAGCACAAAGTTTTAGCACTGCATATATTTTTTCTGAGATCTAGACTCACCACTGCGTCAACAGTAGTTAATGAGGTCCTCGATACAGTGTTTAGAAACTATGAAGGACGTAATGAATGTTTTAGCTTTTGTTAATCTTCAAAACATCCTCAACAACGATAATCCTTATGCACTTCACTGATCAATAATGGCTAATTTGGTGTTTTTATGTCAAAAATGATTCCTTTTTTATCATAAACATTGCTTGAATTTAACTCGGTATTAATTTATTTGGTTAGTAACTTACGTATATCTACAAGTAAAAAATTGCCAACTTTTAAAAAATGTTTCATCCACATGAGAAATGTTACTCGTTACCACTATTTAATCCAGTAATATTTTAACCTTGTGACGATTTAAATGGTAAATAAATAAAAAAAAAATTAATAATAAAAATATAAAAAACAGAACGTAAGTAAGTACTTCAAATCGCACGATTAAATCAAATACCCTTGAACTAATTCATATTAGTAGTGAAAATTAAATTAAGAAAATCTAACTAATAAGTAATTAAAATCTGAATGTAAAAGTTAAGAATAATACAGTTAACCCTTTAGTAAATTTATCATGCGTTGACCTGTCTATTCCGGACACAACGTGCATACCGAACCGGCAGTAAATTAAAAATATCTGTAAATCGTAATGTAAATAAGTAATAATTTAAAGTCACAAGTAGTAGTTATTAAAATCCCTGTAAACAAGATAAGTCTAGATAGTTTATTTTGTCATACTATAAGAATGTATTATTAATAAAGAGTTGGAACTATATTATGGAGGAGTACTCGCTCCGCGTCCTTGCAATCTACCTGTTGTAACAATGCAAGAGTTACGATGCGGCTTTCAGACTGTAAACACCTCCAAGCGAGGGCTCTTCATAAAATGTTTTGTTATTCTTTTTGATTTTTAATTGAATGTTAGCTTCCACTAAAAGCGTGGAGAGCTAGTTATATATTGAAGATGTAGTGAGGAATTTGTTAGAAAGTGTGATAATGTAAAAAGAATTAGTATATAAGGTGATGTCTCAAGTTAATTAAAAAACGAACTCTCGAATATTGTTCGAGTAATGTAATTCAGATATTAATGTAAAATGAAGATGCAAACTCCAGTACTACGGTGCCAGTAAATATGTGACGTGCACAACTGCAGATAGAGACGACTACCACCTAAACAACTATTACCAGAACCGCAGAGGATCAGCACGACTTCACGCAGCATAACATCCATCTCCTCATTAATACACCCAGAGGACTTTCACCGGAAACACTACCCAGATGACTACCCCGACTAACAGAGTACCCAAGATTCACGCCCCAGGACACGGACAGAAAAAGCGTATCTAAGAGGTGACTCGGTAGCTCGTCTACCGAGAATTACGTACATTTAAAATATAAGTTTTCATACATGCCAAAGACTTTTAAAAAGGCAATCTCTAAGCATTAAGTTCTAGAGAAATGTAACCAGTAATTTCTAAAATCATACGTTGTAACATTACTCTTGAGATATAACTTTTGTGCTGAGTCAAAAGATTCAGCGCGAGTTTAGTAAATGTATCGGCAGTTTTGACGGTAAAGACAGTACGAAATTTAAGGCAGTAATTAGTGCTGCGCTCTACCTGTGTTTAGAAAAAGTTAATAGTTTAGACAACGGCGGTCGGGGGGCGGCACTTGCCGACTCTCGGTTGGTACGAAAATTCCTGTGCTGCTCCCTGGCGTTAATTGCGGTACGCAAACGAGACAATGCCGAATTACCTAAGTTTTGTCTAACAAAATTCTTCAGGGTTGACGGACGCTTTTTCTCTTCGGTGGAGAGAAGTGTGAAAATCTAGCATCTACAACAATTATAACTATGTCTATGAGATAAGTTTCTTCACGACTGCGGTGAGTTTTGATTTCATTATATTAATTATATACTAAATTTTTAAAGGAGAAAACGTTTTTTTAGTAAGCTTGAGTAAGCGTGCCCACTTGTTGAATCATGCATGGTGAAAGACGTAATTGTTCGTAAAGTTTTTATAAACCAATAAAACTTGATTATTGGAGTGTCAGAATCTCGGCTTTAATACCTAAAGTACAATAACCACAATATATTTAATTTTGCACTTTCATTAACACCGATGTAACGAGATTCGGTTGAGCACTTAACCTATTACACAATGTGTCGTCATTAAGTGGTATAAAGTTTTGCTACAATGACAGTAAAACTTTATACATATATAATTGGGAACTTACTCAGGCACGTTTTAAACGTAAATCATGTCTCATTCAAAGTAATAGTATTCTCAGATTCTATGGAGTAAAAAACTATGTGTTTTAAATAAATTCTGCGCCACGTGGTAACCTCAATTTCACTCAAAGTAATAAGTTCATAAGATGTTACAGAGCCAAGATAAATTATTATATTGCAAAAGCAACTCACATTCAGTGAGGTTCAAGTTATAAAGCGTTATAAAGAATCATTGTTAGAGAACTTTTTAAGTAAGGCATGTTGGCCAAAATAATGTTACCAAGTTTTATTATGTACAACACAACTAGGTGTTGTTTTTATTTATGTATTTTGGAGGGTGTCCAAATAGTGGGGGCATTTGTGTGTGGTCTCTCACTAAAAATGTAATGTGTGAACAGGGTTCACTGAACAGAGACAAGTCCTGCTACCACTGAACGAAATGACATCTTAAAAGCTCCACACTCGACACCGAAGAGAACAACGACCGCAACAACATGCCAATCATGAGATCGCCACGCTATAAATAAGAGATCATCCTTCTGGGCACATATAAGCAGGTGAAAAATATCCATTTATATTCACACGTAGAATCAACATGGCACCAGTTATACATAATCATCAGTTTTACCGTTCAAGTATACATTCATTTGGATCCCCAATTGATGGGACAGTTTAGTGTGAACACTAAGAATTAATTGTAAAATTTCAATACATGTATAGTAAATTGTCAGTTCAGAGACTGACATGTCTACAACACAGCATCCCACTTAGATTTCCAGTCATTTCTTTATAGAACTTTCGCTACAGATTTAAAGTCAGTTTTGTTATTAGTAATTTTCTCAAGTTTAATTTACCAGGCATAAAAACATATATTTTCCCTTATTTTTAAAATCAGGTTATGTCATTTGTATAAAAAGATTACTGGGGAGGTAGGTGTTATTTTAAATTAGTTTCAACCAAGCTGTGCCTGTCGAAACACTTTCCAACTTGTTTGTCGAAACAAGGTTGTTGAGACAAAATTTGTTGAGACTGGTTATAAGTTGAAGAAACATGTCTGTCTCTGACACACAATGTATTTTTTTTATATAAGGTGCTAATATGGTGCAATTTTTCTCTTTTCATTAATTGGCCCTATTTTAGTCTATATAAATTCTTTATATTAGTCATGGTAACTGGGGGGCGTTAATTATTTAAAACAATTTTTATTTCTCACCTTAATTAAGTATTTTAGCACTTAGCCACTTAGGCACTTGGTTTTAAATTTTAATGTCCTGGGGACATTTGTATGCAATACTTTATGATACACATGACGTGCAATTAACCCACACCATGGGGGTACATTTATAGAAATAAATCTTTAATCCTAATTGGGATTCCTATAAAGAAGAAGTTTAGAATTTATATACACCAGAAGGGTAATATAAAAAAGGGCGTGGCAAGAGACCTTTATGTATTTGTATACTATTGTATATGTAATTTGTCTTGTGGAACGTGTTATGTCTGTATATTTCTGTGTACATTTTGGGGGATATATATATATATAAATATTATGCATTACTGTACTTTTGGTGGGATATAGGGATTAATTATTAAAATTTATATACACCAGTAGACGAGTATTCTATCTCAATAATCGTGGCTGATCATTTCTTTAAATTAATTATTTTATTTAACAAGTATAGTAAGTGTCACCTTTAAAGTTCATTTAAATTGGATGAGTAATTATTTTAATTATTAATAGTAACTGTGAATGAAATCATTTACCTTCATCAATTTATATACTGCTTTTTAAAAGAAACATATGATATACATTTTATATTTTAATAAATAGTTTAATGGGAGTTTTATTTTGAGGTTAATGATTATTTTAAATTTTCAATTCATTGATGGTGACATAGCAATTATTTTCGTGGATTCAGTTTATATTTTTCAGGTGGCCTTGTTGAGAGGGTATACTTCTTTAGTTAACCATTTAGAAGGGGAATTATAAATCACTGTTGTTTTTTGTTAGTTTCATTATGAGATAGAATAATAAAATGGGATTGTTAATTATTTAATTCTTGAGTTTTTATTGCAAGTCCCGTCTTACTGGATCCAGCGCAATTTTTAGCTTCTCTAGGCCTTAGCCTAGTTTTAATTAACTTGTAACCCCTCTTTACAAAAAGAAATATTCTTTTTGTTTTAACTACTCAAAATGAAGTAGGGGTTTCACTTTTAATCCCTTAACTAAATAAGACCATTCTTCAAATGGTGTTCAGGTAACAATGCAACCTTCTTGATAAGTAAAGTAAATTTCAGACGTCTTTGCTAGATTTAAAGAGACACATTTTTATATAATGTGATACATATATATATATATCATTTGTTAATAAAGAGATGTCATCTTGTTACATATTGAAGTGAGTGCATAAATCAGTTAAAATACCTTCCCTTGTGTCCTGTAATTAGAGTAATTATAATTGTTCTAAGTGTTGTGTTGATTTTCAGTTTGTTACAATGTAGGCAGCCTGTATAATTGGCTAGCGTCAATTATCACAGGTTCCCTGGATTTATAACGTAGCCCGGAACGTTATAACCTTAATAGCATAATACTTACAATTGCCAACTGTGTATATAAATATTCATCTTCTTCTTCTTCTTCTTCTTCTTCTTCTTCTTCTTCTTCTTCTTCTTCTTCTTCTTCTTCTTCTTCTTCTTCTTCTTCTTCTTCTTCTTCTTCTTCTTCTTCTTTTTCTCCTCCTTCTTCTCCTTTCCTCCTCCTCCTCCATCTTCTTCTTCATTTCGGGGTTTAGACATTCAAAGATGCTTCCACCACTTCTTGGTCTTCCAATAGCTCTTGAACCTTGTGCGACAAGTTCTCACGTTCTCCAGTATACTTTCTGATTCATTCCCATACAAGAGTGTCGGAGCTGCCACTTTTACTTCGTAGCCCTACTTACTTTGTTCTTAAAAATCCTACTAATATTGCTACTAATCAACTGAAATTTATTAACATTAGCCTAGTCATTATATGACTATTGCTACCAAATCTTGTCTCGCTACTAATTAAAGTAGTCGACTTGCTCTAAGACTTTGTTATCTACAATTATTATCTTTGAGGAACCGGATCAATCCCCAAAATAATTTCGTAGGATACTGATGTTTTCATTGATATTTTAATGTTTAGTTCCTTACACGCGTAACGATGCTCATATCCTACCTATTGTAGTTTATCTTATGAGACATAAACATTAATTTTTTATAAATTTCGTTTGTGTGTTGTTACAAAAATTTACCTCCCAATATTTTAATCCCATCCTACACACACTCACTCGGTAGTGTGTGAGGACATTCTACCCACGATGCAAGTTAATGTATTTACACTCTTCAATCAGAAATGTCAACATATCACATCACCTATAACATTTCCCAAGAGTACGTTATCTTACGCCAGCCGGGTTCGACAACGCCCCAGCCGTGAGTAAATACGCGATGAAAACCAATCGTCTAAAACGTTTTAGATGTAATTTTACTTGAACGTTCATCGGTTCCCTAAATAACATACACCATATGGACATAAATTTATGGTTTCCTTATTAACCGGCGTGATTGTATACGGTAGGTGAGCTTTATTAACTTATAGGTACCGGTATTCCGCAAATATAGCTGATCAACTACCATTACAAGTTTCCGGCAGCAGCGTATTTAGCTTCCAACCTGTAGTGTGGCAGTCACATTATACGGCCTTCTCTGACTCCCTTACGTCAATTTTTGTATGGCATTAAACAAAATCAGACCGGTATTATGGAATAGCTTTATTCAGACCCTTTTTATTAAGGCCTATTGCGTTATGTAAACCCATGATGGGTGTAGACATAATTTCATTTACGGAGGGGGGGGTTCAAGGAAAAGATTAAAAGTAAAGTAGGTGTGACGTGGGACACGCTAGAAATGAGGACTTCAGTGTCGAGTGGCTAATGAACTGATTCAATGAGAAAAGTTTGCTTGTATGTATTTGGAGTAAGAGAGATTTTGCTACAAAGAACTAAGATATAAGTAAGAGTGAACGGATAATTAAATAGGACGTGGGTATAGTAGTGTTTATAAGTATTTTATAATGAAAAATCGATATTTAAAATCAATATAAATAGACTCTATCACACGTCGTATTGTTTTCAGTAGGCCTATACACACATAGTAGATTATAGGTAAATAAATCACCTTGTATCCGTCGTGTGACTTCGTTATACGTCGATTAAAATGACGCGTTTCGGTACATATGGTCCATCATCAGATTAAATCACTCTATTGAGGTCGTTAACAGTTAAAATCACATGTTACACATAATTGTCAACTAATGTAACTCACTCGCTTTCTAAATGGTGCGCACCACAGCGAAGCCGATCGGACACTGAATTATTATTTGAGTGATTACGCCTAAGCAGGTTCAATGCTTTATCGTATAGCGGGTTGGATTTAAAATTTAAATGGTCATTCAATGTGAAGTCTCGGCTGTTTATGTTATTATATGCTTTGTATATTTCGAACTCTTCTATTGCGTCCATGTAACGGCCTTTGTTGCACACATGTAAGGGTATCAAATTCTATTTGAAATCGGTATAATTATGATTGTGTAAGATTAAGTTGCGGGCAAAATTGGACATGATATTATTTGACAGAGTGAGATTATTTAGGTGACGTTTTGGTGTGTGCTCTTTAAATCGTTTGAGGAAACCTCTCCCCGTTTGACCAATGTAAAAACTGTTGCAGTCGTTACATGATAATTTATATATGCCGGATTCCTTTTCTAAAGTTATGGGTTTTCTGTGACGTAGTATTTTTATAGACTATTGTTTGTTGTTTTATAACAATAGTCTATTAAAAATACTTGACACAGCAATCGCCAGTAACAATGCATTTTGCAATCATTCCATGGTGACAGTGCACACAAATCCAATCCACTGTACAGCGGAAGGAGCAACATATTACACTCTGTACGCAAGTGTACTAGTATCTTGGCAGTATCACCACTTTCCTACATCTTGTACAAATTGTCATCATGTGAAATTGTATACAACTAGTAAATTGTTCGAAAAAGTATTGCACCAAATCCAATCAAGTGTTGGATTCCTTAATAATTCTCGGCTAGATTTCCACACAACTGTCTACTTCATTTACTCTTGGTGTAAGGAGTACACAACCATGAAATTCTGTCAAGATGAGCTGGAAATGGATCACGGCATATCCATGGATTGGAATTCTATGCAACTTCTACATGCAAGAAGTGTGTGAGCACCACTTATTACAGAATCCAATGGTTACTGGTGGACCTACCTTACATGTAGAAGTGGACAAGGCTTGTTTCATGAAAAAAAAATATAATAGGGGTGTTTTACCAAAGAAATAGGCGTTCGGTTGAATTTATAGTGAAATAATGCACTGTTTCCATGTGAGTGTTCCAGACCGAACTTTACTGCCTATAATAAATCCCCAGGTACAAAAGTTTTGTCTGATGAGTTGGAGGGATACCAAAATTTATGACAAAATTACGATATCAGCATCTCATAGTCAACCATTCAATACAATTTGTCAATCCAGTGACCCAAGCCCACTCGCAAAATGTAGAAACCATGTGGGCTGAGGCCAAACTGAGGAACAAAAGGCAATGGGGTACTGCGTGACTGATGTTGGATTCTTAACTGGCTGAAATTATGTGGCAGGAAAGATGTTGACAAATTTGAAAAATTATTGATAACATTGCTGAATTCATGTTTTCCAATTAATTTATATTTTGTTATTTGTAGCTGTAATGAATTATGAAATGTACAGTTGTATTTGTAGTTACAAATTACATTTGTAATTGTAATTAATTTGTAGTTGTTAGTGATGTAAAAAATTTAAATTACAAGTAAATTATAAATAAAATGTGAATATAAAAAATAAAGGTAAAGTAAACGGTAAATAAAATGTATAATGATAAAAATATGGTAGATAAAAGATAAAAATAAAAATTCATTTAAATAAAAAATTTTATGCAAATAAAAAATTAAAGATAAAATAAAAACTGTCACTGGTGATCACTACATGTGAATGGGAACTCTGTGTGTGTGTTTTTGTTTTGTTTTTGTTTACATTGTATAAATAATCTGAAGTAAACCGTTACCTGTGCTTTCGGCAACGAATGATAACTATAATTTCCATTAATTTTGTTAAATTCTTTATCATTAATTATTGATTTATCAGCAAAAGTACTATAAAGTCTCTGTACATGTTATTTTTGGTCTCTCTCTCTCTCTCTCTCTCTCTCTCTCTCTCTCTCTCTCTCTCTCTCTCTCTCTCTCTCTCTCTCTATTCATGGTTGGACAACAGTTTTTTCCAAGATATCCTTATTCTTTCAAATTTTGACACCATTATAGTTTGAAGTAGTCAACATTTGTGACTTCACTACATTGGAGTCTTCTAAAGCTGGACTAAGCTCAATAATATTTTATTCTTGCAGAGTATATACAGACAATTCACTCTATCATTATGCAAATACCTATCACTCTTTTAGAAGTTCAGCACAAATAAACTTTCCTTAATCATCTTAGGAATGTATCGTGTAAAACTTTTCCTAATTATATAAAACTGCTGGAAGTATGAAACACAAGTACAAGTTGAATTGTGCTGTCCATTTTTGAAACCATTTTCATCAGATGTTCAAAAGTGTAAGCTTGTAATTGTTTATTTTGATAACTGGATGTCACGGTTTGCTTCCAAATAATATGTTATTGAGACCCTATACTTTATGAAAACATATTCAGTGCAGAACTCTGTCAAGGTATTATTAAGATTATTGCAGTATTACAACTTCAAACGTTACAAATTACAACTTAAGAGAACTGAAGCAGTGAGAGAGGAAACAGCATTCTATGAAATTAGAGAACTGCAAAAAAGAATTTATTTGGTCTTTGGCTATTCTAAGCAAAATTCAAGAGCTTTAGGAAAACCTCTTTGAAACAAATGATTTTAAAACAAATTTAAAGACTCCCCATATTAAGTCTTTTAAAGTCTACTAAAATTAATTTTTTTTCCATACAGTTGTTATTTCAACTTATTTTCATTAAAAGTGCGAACTGCAGATAGAGACACACCATACATTTGTAAGCTTTTCTACAGTCATATTGTGACATGTTACAATCAATATGCTGTTTGTCTGCTAATCTCATTAGCCATGTTGATCCAACAATTTGTCATTGCTGTTTGCTGCTCATTAGCTGTTGAATATTTTCTGATAGACAATGTTCAAGCAAATAAAAATATATGAGCAAAACATACTCACTTTTCAAAAATAAAGTAACTGAAGTTCAAGAATAAGAACAGTTTCAGAAACAAAGCTTTCTATAAAAAGGTACCTACCTTCTAAATTACAAGGTTGTAGTGTTTACAATCCTGTATATGAATACAATGTAGAATGATTAATAATCCGATGTTTTTGGAAATGCAAACACTAATAAGAAATTATTTAATAGACATAAAGAAACAAATTAGTAAAATTTATATTTGAAACAAAGGAATTCATAAATTCAATTAAACAAAATTATTTGTATTACAACAAATGATAATCACATATTAGTACATAGGGTTACTAATTTCACAATTACAGATAATGTTTAACTATTGGATAGTGAACACTGGATTGAAAATATAGTAAGCCTACGCATATTAATGTAAAGCACATTTTCATACAAAATTAATGGAAAAGGAAAAAAGAAAACAACGTCAACATTTGTTTGAACTGAAAACAGGAAATTCCTTTGAGCTAATGTAGTTATGTGTTGCTTCGACACAGAGCAGTGCTCTTAGTGACATTAAGATGCATTTGATCTTTAAATAAAGCTAAATGACACAAATGAGTTATTCTTAGATGTAGTAATTTAGTTTAAGCCAAACTCCTCATTAGACTTTGAATAAATTTTAATGATATAAACTGCTGACAAAAAAGTTTAAGAGTAGCCTATAATTAAAAATTGATTTGCAGGTATGAGCAGGAAACAACTGTATTAATACAATATTATCACCCAACAAGATACAGGAACATTTATTTATATTAAATTAAATAGTGGACTTAAATCTAGAGTATAATCTCATAAAACTAATAGGAAGAGAATTGAAAATTTCTTGTTTTCAAATATTATACCTGTTTTCTTCATGTATAAGTTATAGCAGGTTATGATTTTTAATCATATTTTCTCATAATGTATGTTGCTAATGACTTTTTTTTTAAGAGTGTGACAACATTTTGGGTCGTGACTGTTTCTTTTAAAACCTAAGAAGATGCTATTTCATTTGTCATTTCAAACTTTTTAATAACAATAGATATAATATAAAAAAGGTAAATTTTATGGGTACAAACTGAAGTATAGGGTCCAATTTGTTACTACTCATAAACAAAGGTCCTTACTGTAATAATTATTTATGTAATATATAAGCATTCTTTAATATTCTTTAAGTAATATACAATCATTTTATACATGGTTCACGCATTTCTTCCAATTTTTGTTTACATTAATTTAGACCGTAGTAACATAAAATCTACAGTATCCCACAATTAATCCTTAATCATTTGTGTGTCAACAGAAAATGCACATTATCTTGAAAAGAGGCTTTCAATGTACTTCTTTGGTTATAAATTAGATTTACTTAAATCGTCTCGATAAGGTAAACATATGCGATAAATGGAAACTTGGTTGTAATTTCGCTATTTCCAATACATACAGACTTTTATCCATACAGTAATTACCTACAGCCTTTCACTGTACACTAATTAATAAATTTTAGTTAAGCCTAATTATTTAAGAAACCTAAAAGGTAAAGTTTACTCCATCTTAGACATAACCTCCACGCATTGGGATAATACGTAGTGTGGTATGTAGTGTAGGGATGAGTCAATGTAACTAGAGTAATGTATAAGACAGGGATTTGTAAAAGCAAATGTCTATCAGTCCCGATGAATCAGAAGGGGGTAAGGGAATAGACTTTGAAAAAGCTCTTTATGTCTAGTTTTTGTTATTTAGACGAAATTTGGCATAAATATGATAAAAATAAAATAGAGAATATCGTATGCTAGGATTGGAGAAAGTTGCTTTAAAAGTTATTAAATAATTGAAAAGAATAAATTATTTTTGTTATTTTAGATGTGTGTTATTACGACTTTTAAATAAGAAACGGGTTTCACGATTCTGGCCGAAGGCGACAGGAATAATATTATTTTCATAATTTTTTTATTTATGTTTTCTTGAAATGCTAAAAAATTATTGGTTATCTTTCAGTTAATCTTCATGCACTTTGATGTTATCTCATACACATGAGAAGGCTGGTCACCACTGGCCTATAACCTAAGATAAACAGAAAAAGGAAGATGTAAATTTTTGTTTTATTTATGGCTATAAACTTTAGAAAAAGAGGGGTCCGACCAGTGTTGCCAGGTCAATCAGTCCTCTTTTCCCCACACGGCTACCCAAAATTTCCCCATTTTGCCATCGAAATCCCCACTGCCACAAATTCATGTACTTTACGTAGAGCGTCTCATTTTATAGAGCCTGAGTATATTATAAATATTTAAATTCTATTACAAGAATAATATAAATATTAAAAATTTGTTTTTTTCTAAGTATGATAAAATAAAATGTTCTCACCTGATGAGGTCAGCCTCAGTACTTTTTGAAATAATTTTCATCCACTTAGTTCATTAAAGGCTTGAGTCAACATTCACACTTATGTACACTATATTTAACAACTTTCCAATAGTTTAATTCACAAAAAAACAATTTACACTCTTTCACATATATTTTTAGTTCAAACACATACAGTTGCTGTGTTTCACCAGCATTGAAACATTTATAGTAAAATCTAAACGGGATTTATTTTGTTTGCTTGAACGTTTTTCGTATGCAGCTGGTCAGACAGTAGTAGTACCAGTACACAATTTACTTCTGATTTTGTTTTTATTAATATTGATTGCACTAAAAATACTTTCAACACATCCACTATGATAAGCCACAAAATTATTTATAGTTGGAAAAGCCTCAGTATATTTCGCATTTTTTATATTTTAAACTTCTCTCTAAAAGCTTAATATACATTCATCTGTACCAATTTTAATTCCTGTATTCCTAAGAACTCTCTATTCCCTGCCTAGGTTTACCATGTTTATTTCAATACTTTTCTCAAAGGCTGCTGCTGCTGCTGCTGAAGCCAGTGACTGAATGTCTTTAATTTGTTTCCTATCTAGAAATTCTATATGTTTTAAGCTTTGAACATAGTTACTGTTAAAAGGAAACCAACTGTTTTGGTGTGCACATTGAACATAATAAAAGTTTATGCAATTTACTCTCAAATTTTGTATTTGTTCAAGATTTTTACTTTCCAAAATCACAGTGCTCTTATAGCTCCTACTACAATATTTTGTAGTTTTTAAACTTTGCAGGATTTCTGTACAGCAGTTTGGTCAAATCTGCATTATTTGAAATTTTAGTTCTTTGGAATAGCCACCAATTCGCCACATTAACACAAATCCCCACCATTTCCACACCTACCATTTTGAGGCTTCAAATTTCGCCAGTGTGGGGAAAATCCCCACACCTGGCAACCCTGGCCGACAGATTGAACTAGTGATCTAGTTCATTACGCTAGTTCGCTGATACGAAAGATCTAGCGTTGATAATTTCGTTTCGATGAACTAATTTGCCCATCTATAGCACGTAGCACAGGTTATACGTTGTTGTGACGGTGAGAGGAAGATTTGGGAATACAGTAAAAAGTGGCGCGATTGCGGTAGTCTAGCACATTAAAATGTATATGTTACGAATGAACAATCCAATAAATCCATTAAAGAAACTTAAAACTGCCATTGTACAAAAAGTATTAATTCACAAAAATTTGGAATGTGCTTGTCTATATTCCTATTAATGGCTTTGTAACATTCCTGTCAGCAGTTAAAATTAACTGACTGTTGCCTATTTAAGTACAATATTGTGCACTGCCATACACGTAAAAATAGACTTTAGCGTGATCGAGTTGATAACACTGTCCATAAAGCGCTCTTGCATGTGGTAAACTAGGTTAGTGTTGGTTTTGTGAAGTAAGCTTGAAATTATTAGTAAGTTGTTCCAATTAAAATTTTCAAAAATGATAATGAGATACGGTGATGTTGTTCCTGCTGATTCGCCGTTACGTGTCATTTCTGAATTCATTAGAAAGTGGACGGTAAAGATTTCTCTTGTGACAAAGCGAACTCTAATAAGATGAGTACAGAAAGCACCGATTATTCTTTTAAGGTAAACACGATAAGCAGTGTCACTTCTTTCTTTTTGATCTGTTATAAAATTTGCAAAAATGCGTTATTTGTATTTAGACACGTTTTGTACTGGTTACAAACAAAATCGCCGTTTTTATTCCCACGTTGAAAAAAAATGCTTTGTTGTATATTGGAACATTAAATTACACAAAGCTCTTTTACATGATATAATATCCAGATTCGATGTATATTGACGGTACCCATTAAAGTGATGATGGCGATTTTTTTAGCAAATTTTAGACTAGAGGTGTGCTAAACTAGTATTTTAAAATAACGGGTACGAATGATACCGTTCCAAAAAATAACAGGTAAAAATACCTGTTATTGTATACTTATACATATACCTATATTATATAATTTGTTATAAGAAATAAATTGAAACTAAAAGTATTAACTGTGTTACTTTACACTGTGACTTTATTAAACCATTACTGTTTAAAAGAAAATAAGAAACAAGAGAATTTATAGGCCACAACCTAGCATAACGAACATAACCTAGGAAAACCGACAACATTCACAGTGGACAGCAATAATTAAACAGACCTTCCCATAGTACGTTCCCGACCGGTGGAAGGCATACAACTAGTGGTATTCTAGAAGACAAAAAGGTATTTACTTAAAAATATTAATAAATGCAAATTTCTGTTCAAAACAACAATAAATTTTCATCAAACATGATTTAAACCGATTACCTTTATAAAAACTTAACCTAAACAGTTTGCGGTAAAATTTCATTAGATATCTGCTCTTATCTTATTTTATTTTCTTATCCAGTGGTACTCGATAAGAACGCGGAGGAAATAAGTGGTACATGGGTCCGGAAAGTAGGAACCACTGCTAGTAGATCAACTGTGCAACTGATAGTTCCTGACAAAAGCACAAGTTGGACAAATAATGGAAACTTCGAGCCATATCATGGTCACTGTTATAGCTGTTCCACAAAAATATCGTTCCAAAATACCTGTTATAAGTATGTTACCCTACCTCTGTTTCCGACTTCGTTTAAAAAACTTTTCCAGGAAAAACCAAAAAAATCCAGAATGTTAGGTGAGTTTGAATTAGATGGTCACCCAAAATTTCTAGTCTTTTTTTAAGGAAAACTTTATTTTAAGTTTCAAAACTTTTTTTTTTTGGCAAAAAACCGAAATTTTAACTGAGTATATAAAGTTTATTAAATAAATTTTATGAATTTTGCAAAATTTGTTGTGCACTTTTCACAGCATGAAAATAAAGCTGACGCATTTTCACAACCGCACCTAGTTTAGGATTGGTATATACCTGATCTAATTCATGTACACAGAGTAGTAAGGCAGTGGACCAGAACCAAGGCAGCAAATTTTATATGGGACCAAAATGAGCATCAGGATTTAAAAAATGTGGCGAAAGAACATTTAGTAATGTCATTACATGGATCAGGGAAGGAAATTTCCTCCATCCTGACCAGTAACACACAAACGTTGCCAGTAATATGTGGCATTGCGCCTGTAACTTTGCTCAGTAAACGTGATAGGATTAGTGTTGCATGAGGGGGTACACCTCCCTTCGATAGGGTTGAAACTGTGGTCACCAAATTTGTATATTTAAAATCAGACATATTAGGGAGGTTGAAACTTGATACTCTGCCACAGTGAACTATAGTGCTTCATTCCTTGAACATTAAGGGTTATAGTGAGCAGCACAAATGATACATCCCCATTTACGTACACTATGAATAGTATTAACCAACCCATATGCGGTGTAGATGAGAAATACATCTTTTAATGTATGTTGTTTTCATTTTTCAGGTGATGCAGGTTGTGAGATTATTTGATAAGATTGAGTTCGAAATGCAGAGAGTTACAATATTTTGTAGATATTCTGGAGATTGTTCAGCATCTTAATCCAATAGATTTGAGAGGACCTCTGCTAAGTCAGTATCACAGTTGCTGTAACTTAGCAGAAGAGCAGTTTATGCGTCCTGAAACTGCAATTTCAGCATCTCATCCTCTTCACTTTGTTCTTGGTTAATACAGTACATAAAATGAATGTGCGATATTTATTTCTCACACCATTGAAACAGGTTCATTGGGGACAATATTTCGTCTTCACAAGGTCTGTGGAAGCTTGCTTGAACTGCAAGGTACTTTACAGTTCCTCCTAACCCATCACTCACTCCTTTGAAAAAAATGCCACTCTCCCTCCACGCCAAAATCATTGTGATTATTACATAAATTCCTTAAGATTTTTATGTTTTTGTATTGTGCAGCAAACCCATCAGAAAAGTAATATACCTCTTTGAGCTGGGTAAAACTTCCTTCTTCATACAAACAATAAGATTTTTCTGGAAGAGGTGGACAGCAATTGTGTTGTGTTTTAAATTCTTTGAAATAGACACAAAACTTATGTACTTCTCTATTTTCATTATAGTACAGAGGACAAGGATGGACTGTTGCTTGGACAAGGATGGAAAGATTGCACTTCGTCTTGAACTACAAAAGAGTAGTTTTCAGAGAAGTCTGAATTTACAACTGACTTATTCTCTTTTAAATCCTTTTTAAGATCATTATAGTACTTAGACTGTTTGGCAGGCGTTAAAAGCACAGTTTTTTAATTCATTTAATCCATCACAAAATCCTCAATAACTATCCTTCACAAAATCTTGAACATTTTTTGTGAAGGTCTCAAATGTAGATCTATCAGTTGATACCCATTGGTTGTAAGTTAGATTTTCTACTATAGCGTCCTAAAAGTAACTTTTTATAAGTTCTTTCATTCTGTGAGTTCCAGTGCATTTTTTACACTCATCAAGTTTACGATTGGGATTCTGATCATTTTGAGTGTACTGATTACTCTGACGGACTTTCATTTTTTTTAAATCTTCACTCAGGATTGTGGTAAAGTTTCAGTGATATATCATTATTTACTTCAGACTAATCAATAAAAGAAAATTCAACTTCAGTAATACTTATGTTTTACAGTCACAGCAGGAACATCCTTCAGTACTACTTTGTGAAGCATTATTTAGCTTTGTGGTTTTGGTTGGTATGAAATATTCTTCATCTATAACTTCATTGTCACTTTCACATACATTCAATTTCCTAAGATCATGCACATAACTCACTTTGTAGAACAAGAGATAGCAACAGGCATAAACAATAACGGAAATCATATGGTACAAACTCATATGAAAGGAAAAAGTGTTGTTTTGTTAGAGGAATTATTGCATAAAAATAATTCAGTTTTTATGATTAATGCGCAAAGGATTAAATAACACATAATAGAAAGCTGAAAGTGAAAATACTATATATATATATATATATATATATATATATATATATGAAAAAACAAGTGTTATTTTTATTAATAATAAAAAATACACAAGAATAATGTGAGAAAATATGAATATAGTTAAAAAGTAAAAAGTAATATTAAAAAAGTAAAGTTTTTGTAAGTTCTTTGGTAATAAAAAAGAAAATGATTCACTGAATAAAAAAGATTGCCTCCGAATTCGTTGCAGTCAGTAAGTTGACGTTCAGATAGCAGCAGTTGTCATGGATACAGAACACTCGCCGCACGCTATTGATAGAAAACTTCTATATTACAGTAGACGTCCTGGCAGGCAACTCGGAATTTATATAAAAAGTAATTGATGAAATGCTTAGCGAGGCTCGGTCAATAAGTATAGACACAATTTATGTTTCGGCAATGTTCATTGTTATCATGGGGCCGGTGTTTGGACAATAGAGAAATAATCAAACACACAAGCAGATCAAATAATTGAGTGAATATGTGTGTGTGTGTGTGTGTGTGTGTGTGACACAGTGTGTATTACATCAGCAAAATATTTACATACTGTTATACTTAAAATAGATAAACATAATTGAATCAATGGTTTTGAAAAGGGCATGAGTCCACAAGACCTAAGTTTCGGAAAACAATAAAAAACTATTTTGCAAGTAAAATTTTAGCTTTACATTTATGATTACTTTTTTGTTATTACATTCAATAAATTTGCATAATATACTATATTTTTAGGTTGCTATCTCTTATGGTATGCTTGTAAAAAAAATTTAAACTATTGGAATCATGCCCTTTTTAAACTTTATGACATAAAAACGTCATATATATTGTATATTTTTTATTGCACAAATAATTATTAAAAATAACATTACGGATAGTATTTTATAAATGTTTAGTTGAAATACATAAGTAGATGGTGAATTTCTTAACGTCAAGTAAAAATTTATTCGATTTCTTCTCCATCCTTTGTTGGCCAGTTACATATCTCACCATAAAAGGGTAAATGCTCATCAGGAATATATTTTTTGAGTTGTTTTGACGTCCTCTACTTTTTTGCAGTTCATTGGCACTTATCATTGTATGTTTCTCTAGTCGGAAAAGCAATGGCTTCAGCTGATGTTTAGCAAGTCTAAAGGAATGGGAAGTCAAATCTTCAATATAATCATAGACCTTCAACACGGCTGGATTCTTTTTTTCACATTTAAACATGTAGTACTTGGAAATAGTAAACTCTACTTTTTCATTTTTAGGGATTTTCTTTTCCAAAGATTCTATGGATAAAACTTTTCTATTGTAGGAATTTATCCGCCACGCATTGTAATCAACAGAAAAGTTTTCCTCGTGTAATACACTGGTAAATTTACAGCTTAATCTTGATTCTGCCACCATCTTTGCGTATTCTGTAGGTGAGTAAATGCGATCATTTCGTCTTATGTGTCTCTTGATAACCCTAAAATTACGATCACAGGGGAAAATGAGTGTCCTCTTATGGGATAGTATTGGATAACTTTTTCGAATCGTCCAGAAGAATCCAGGGTCATCAAATAGCGGATAACAGTATTGTTCCTCTTTTGGGCTCCACATGCTTCCGAAAACAAATGAAGAAATTTGTAGTTTGTGGAATATTATTAGAAATGTAATCATGAAGAAAAGTGAAACTTCATTTGGATCTCTTTTACCCAAACCTTCATGGTGTAAGTGATACTGTGATGTCCATATTTTTATATCGTGAATACAGAAAACATAAACCCACAGTTACCATAAGCAGAAAACTTCCTGAACAGGTGTGTGGGGCTAGAGGGAGATTCTGCATATAATCAAAACAGATACAGGCAAGATTATTTTGATTCTTACACATTTCACTAACCTCCTGCAGTATATTGTAAAATTTCTTTGATTTGTGCTTCACCATCAACAACAAACAATAACATTACAGTGTAGGATTGTGGGACTGGCAGTGTTTAACAATATGGCCGTCCAGCAGCGCCAGCGTAGTTATTTTGAAAAGGGCATGAGTCCAGGACTGATGCCCCTTTCAAAACCAACACAATATTGAATGGCATAGTGTAGCCGTACTGAGCATTGGACTGGTGCCCTTTTCATATAAAATGGTAAATCTAGGCTTATAGAATGCAAAACAACTCATATGTCATTTTTTTCAATAAATGTGACTGATGCCCTTTTCAAAAGCACCGATTCAATTATGATATTCTGAAAACATTACTAATACGATATTACAAATTAGTATACTGATAATATAATAATCGCTTAATTATAATTATAAGTACAGGTCGCAGATATAATCTAATAATTGGAGTTTTAAGCGAGTGTATATTGGAATTAGTATGGATGCTTATTTTTTAGAATCAAAGACCCATCGCTAGAGGAAAAACAATCTAACGTTGTATACACTATTAATCGCAATGACTGTCAGGCCAACTACACTGGTATTACGTCCTAATATCTACATAAAATAATTTATCAGCAACGGTGACTCTGCTATTGATAACGCCAACGTTTTAGATTCACACTATTCGGATACCGGCCATGAATTAAACCAAAATTAAACATTACGAAAATAATTATTTAAAAGATCTGTACCTGAAATTATTAAAATAAAAAGTAACCTCCCAATCTATTAATCCGTGAAAGGCGGGCGGGCAAAGCTCGCGTGACCGAGTAGCGACCCCTGCGGGTGGCCTTCCATCGGTCTAAGACCCCATCCAGATACGCACTGCTTTCTAGTGCAGGGGGTACTTCTTCCTTCGGTGTCTCGTTCGCGCAAATGGCAAAGAGTGCACCCTTACTCCTAATAGCGTCTTGCGAACGGGAAACTGGGTGTGCAGCTCCTGATCAGTAGCAGTGTCGCCAGCCACAAAGTCCATTAAGTACACAGATGAACCCTAGCTTGTTTTCCCCTCATCGGCGGATTGGCGTACGTTGAGTCGGCGGACCGAGCGAGAGGGGGAGAATACGGCAACCTGCCTGGTGGGGTTGTGTTCCCCTGCCGTCACCAGAAGTTGGAGGAAAAGCCGTAGATCTCCAAGGGAGTTCCTGTGGATCTAGCCAGGATGTCGGGCCCGCGACCATTCTTGGCTTCGAGGGTCGTCGTGTTGATCAGCGAAGTACCCAAAAATGGTACCACGGGATCGTGAACCAGCCCGAGCGGCGGTCTTGTGTCCCTGGTATTCTCGAGTTGAGGAATGGTTTCGTGGTGACTGTGGTTGACCCAGCTAGGGTAGATTTTTCCTAAAACTGGTTTTCCTAAGAGTTCGGGTGTGTCCTTGTGGACTTTGAAGGGCCACACCCAGTTTCTCCGACTCTTGGTTCGCGTCTTCTACTGGCCATTTACTGTGGTAAAAAACATCCTGAAAACTTTCTTTGTGTCAGCAAATATTTAAAATATTTTGTTGAACGAGCGAAGTGAGTTCTCAGTTTTAACTCGACCGTTTGACATTTCTCTGTCTGTATGTATATCTATCTGCTATTTTTATTTCGTAATTGTATTTGGGTCTATTATTTGGTATTTCGTATTTAGTATCTGTGTGTATGTCCATCTGTTGGTCTGACTGTCTGGAGTATACACAATGATAACTTTTGAACTAACTTTACTTTTCGTAAAACTTGGCACGCATATCCGTACTTTTCCCTACAGAACCATATTGTTATTGAGACTGATTGTTATTTCCCTTTAGGGGAAACATAGGTGGGCGGGAGCCAAAACTTTGGGAGAATCCCAGAGCTTATGAGGAATGTAAAATTAATGTAATTTGTAACCACAATTTGAATACTGTACAGTGTTAATTTTCGAAATGTCACAAGTTTTTGAGACCGCGGGGCCTAAAAAGAGATAAAAAATATTAACAAATTGTGAAAGTCCAGCAGGTGTCAGAGTAAAAGCAACTGTATCTGGAATCAGAATTTTCGAATTTTTAGAGTTTATTGTATAATTGTATGCTCTACGGTTACAATATACTAAAGAAATATTAGAATGATCGTGATTTTTGTACTTTTTTCCTTAATTGAAAAATCATCTAATATCAAAATTTATATAATAATTGCTACTGTAATGACTTGTCGCATTCTTTTTCTATTGCTGTAGCTATTGATTTTATATGGGTGATAAGCTGTTTCTGCACTACGTGTTTTTAACAATACAATTCGTTTCGCTCTTGGTTTCAGTTCTTCATGACCAAATGTCCGTACTTACGATTACTAGCAAACCACTTACTTCAGGTTTTGATCAGTAACCACTGCTCCTGAAATATGTGTTACGGCTTTGGGCCTGTTTAACCACTGTGCAAGGCAGATGTTTATCCTCAGCTACGTGACACTGCCTCTCCACCGACTTCTAGTCGCACTCCACTAGGATAACCCATGTGAATTTGTTTTACTGACCTGCTGCTTTTCATATTCAGGAAACGACCCAACGTTTTAAATTTTTGTATTTTATTCAAAGAGGTAATCCTGAGGTCATCTAATGCTTCACACAATTCTGTGTTTTTTCTCCGCCGCCATATCCCTTTTTCACAAATTAGGCCTGCAATGCCCCTGAGAAATTTGTTTTGAATCTGTCCAGCAGCTCCATTGCCGACCTATTGAGGGTCCAGCTTTGACCACCGTAAGACACGACTAGTCTAATCAAGGTCTTATACAACCTGAACTTTGTTGATTGGCTTACTATCCTGCACTTCAAGGCAGAGTAAGGTCTGTTCCCAGCTACAATTCTTCTTCTTATTTCCTCCTTCTCATTATTGTATTTACTGATAGCAGAAACTAGAAATAAACACATTATTTGACCTTCCACCATACATTGCCTTCTCTTACACTTTACTTGTCTTCCTTACTATTCGCGTTTAATCGGCGATGAGTTGTAACTGTTTAAAAATATTTTGTTTATAATATTATCATTGTTTGTAATCTTATCATTAAAATAATGTTGAAGGTTAGTACATAAAATTTATCCAAACTGTGATTTCTGTGTACTTTATCCATTGTTCACATTTGTTTTAGATGAATTCAATTTAATTAAACTGTTGAGACGGATTAGTAATTTGCATCTTATCATACACTTAATTTTAAACTAGAATATTAAACTATCAGATGAAGCAACAAACGTTTGTAATTACAGTAATCCCAATAAAAATGCTGGACAAGTGTTTAGAAGACAAACATAAAACACTAGCTGAACAATTGATAAACGCATACCTTTTTTACTCTGCTTATTAATAAAGCTTTAATTTTTTTATTACATAAGGTTTTATTCCAAACTGAATATTACAAATAGGTTGACTAAAATTGACGACATAACATTCGTCATACCATTATTATGTTATTTTAACCAAACGATGTACTATTAAAATTAAGAACTCTTATTCGTGCTTTTATGTTATGTTGGATCAGTTATAACGCTGCAGTCTATGGCAGATTCTACTAGGTAGCAGCACGTACCGTTTAAAACGATTGCTGATTTATCTACTTTCTATATAGTAAACAATTTAACATCCTGTAACTGTGTTTTGTCTATAGTGTTTATTATTTACAGACATGAGTTATACATTTTCCTATATCGAAGGTATTACAGGTAATTCAGAACGGAAAGAAAAATTGATTCAATTTTTTAATACGTAAGTTTAAAGCTTTAATTTTTAACTTCAAACTTATCTTACCATAAAATGTTCACTTTCATATTTATCATTACCTATTTAAAGAAATGAAATTACGTAAAAATGAATTTCGAATTGGTTATATTCCCATTCATTAATAATTTTTAAAAGAAATGTCTTTTATCTGCCTGTAAGTTGGTGCCTACATATACAGGAGGCAGCACATATATGTTCGTCAGTCTACTAGTTAACAAATTAATCTAAACTTCAGATAATCGGTGTTAAATGGGAGTTAAGTAAAAGAATTACATTAAATATATATTCGTCACAAAAAACAGTTTAATAATGTAAGCCTGTTCATCATAATATAATTATAAAATAATAAAAATAAAATGATAATAATAAGAATTTTATTTTTTGATGGTCTCTTACAAAGCAGCAGCGGGACATGTGAAGAAAATGCACATAAACAATATTAATACCATTGTGTATTAATTCAAGTTATCTAAGACGTATTTCAACATAACGTAGAAGAAGGGGCAATACTACACACGCGCGCGCGCGCGCACACACACACACAAATACGTATTTTTACGACGGTCTCACGGATCATAGCGGAACAGAATAGCGGACATCAATGAAGTCACTAGTAATTACACTACAGAAATCAACAAACGCACTTCTATAAAATTATTCAAGTTAAATTTGTCCAGCACACAATAGATGTCACATTATTACAATTTTTAATTAACACTTTAATCACTTCCCAACAAAAAGCAACAATCACTTCGATCCGCACTTGCAAACCGCCAGGAGTAACTGAACTGACCCCCGCTGGATGTTTATGCTCCGCTGAGATTATAGAATAATCTGTATCTTTCCGGATGACGTGACGCGCAAACTGTGTATTACAGGCTTTCTTCGCCGACCAATGTGGCCTCCATTGTTGACGCGTGATAAGTGTCACGTATCTCAACGTAGCAATATTTTTATAGATGTTGACAGCTATCCTCGTCAAAGTGTCACTATTTGTACACAGTAACTTTTAATTTTTAAGGCAAAACAAGAAATAATCATATAGTAGGATTCAATAATAATAGAAGTAAAATACGATATCAATACCACAGAAATTACAAGAAAGAAGTAACAACAATAACAACAACTGTAATAATAATCACAATAATAATAATCATAATCATCGTCACCTTAGGGGTGCTACCAACCTGGGCAGGTCCTGGTCTGCTAAAGAATACCTCGCCTACGGTTGCCTACCTTTAACCATCCCCCGATTGCGCGGATTCCTGCCCTTTCTGGATCCTTCTGCACTCAGTCTCGCTACCTCAGCTTTGGTCTTTCCACTTTCCTATTGTCATCTGGGTCATACAGGAAAGGGCGCTTTACAGGGTCCTGGGGGTCCAGCATGACAACATGACCTGCTCATCTAAGCCGTCCTATCATTATCTGTTTTCTTATATTTTTTATTATGATCATGTTGTGTAGTAGGTCATATAACTCTTCATTAGTTGTTTTCCTTCAGAGGCCTCCCTCTTTCACTGGCCTATATATTTTTCTCAATATTTCCTGTCATATGTTCCCAGCGCATTCTCACTGATTCTGCTCAGAACCCATGTCTGCAAATAGGACTAGGAAAGACAGTGTCTTGTGTAGGAGGTGCTTTGTTGTCCTTTACAGCAATTTAGACTCAAATTTCCTTTGTAAGCTAAAGTAAGGCCTGTTAGCAAGGAAAATTTTTCTTTGGATTCCCTCCTCCATAACATTTTTATTGGTCACAAGTAAACCCGAAATGCTCTCACTATCTGAAACCTGTAGTTCCCATAGCTGATATACTGACCAGCACTGTTACGCCGAGCAACCCATTCTAAGGTTGTGTTAACCAACCAACCCCTTCAGCGGAATGGGTCGGCAAGCAGACAAAAGTAAAGGGGGTTTTGTTAGGGCAGCCTGGGGATAACTTGGGTCCTGGTCTGACAGGATGGCGTGCATTGGCAGCAGGATGTGCACTTAGTATGGAGGCGGAAGAACCTCCAAGATCAACGGCTGCATACACGGGCTGTCAGATTGTGTACTGCTGCCGGGCAGAGAGAGCTCGTCAGCCGGAGCGAAGGCAACTCTCTAGGGGATGAACGATCTGAGACAAATTTTCCTGGGCCTCCAGGTTGGGCGTAGGGCTAACAACCCACCAAAGAAAAGACTCACTGTTATGAAACCGAAAGATATAGGCAAAGTCAGACTGATCAATCGCAGGAAGAGTAAAAGACAAAATGTTTGAAGATTTGGACATGGAACGTTCGTTCACTATACAGACCACAACCTATAAAAAATTTTTCTTGTGAGGCTGTCAAATATAATATTGATTTACTAGCGATCCAGGAAATGCGATGGACTGGAAATGGATAGGAGAGACTATTCGGTATGGTACAGCTGTCACGACAAGGACTACATCCTTGGTACTGGATTCTTAGTGGGCCGTAAACTGAAACCAAATGTGATTGATTTTAAACATTATAATCCTAGGCTGTGCAAAATTAGAATTATAGGAACATTCATCAACTATACGGTCGTAAATGCTCATGCGCCAACTGACGATAAGTCAGACGAAGGAAAAGATGATTTCTACAACTGTTTAGTGAATGCTTAAGATGAAACCCCTATAAATGACATAAAAATAGTCCTGGACGACATGAACGCAAAAATAGGTAAAGATCACTTGTGTAACAATGTCGAAAAATATAATTTACATTGGCATACTCAGATAATGGAGTAAGATTATTGAATATTGCCACCTGTCGTAATCTAATAATTGGTGGAACACTCTTCAAGTATAAAGCAATAATAAAGGTACCTGGACTTCTGATGGACTAACGATCAATCAAATTGATTACATTGTGACAGACAAACGTCACAGATCAAACTCATTAGGTACTAAAGTATATCGGAGTGCAAATATAGACAGAGATCATTTCTTTCTTGTAAGGCGTCTTAGAGCTAGAATCTCTAGCACAAAAAATAAAAAAGAGACACGAGTCCTACGCTATAATACCCAGGGTTTTAAATCTGAGAATGCTAAAAAAGTTTTTTGGTGTTGGATGGATGAGATAGTGGATACAGTGGTAGGAGGAAAATTAGTAGAGGAACACAATGATATAGAAAGCCACTGGAGTGGACTTAAGAGGAGTATTATGTTATCAGTTGAAGGGACTATTGGGTTTTCTCAGAATGTCAGGAAAAATCATTGGTTTCATAAGGAATGTGAAGAAGTGGCAGATAAAAATAATAAAGACTAAGGAAATGTTACAAAGGGAATCTACTAAAGCCGCTAAAGAAGAATGCCAACAAGCTAGAAGGAATGAAAAGAGAAATCACAGGACAAAGAAACGAAAATAAATGGCAGAACAAATTAAAATGATCGAAGATTACCAGAGTAAAAGACTGACCATATATATATATATATATATATATATATATATTACAACGATACAACCTTATTAAATGTAAGTGTGTCGGGCGCACGCTCATGAGCGACAAAATTATACAACGGTAAATAACATTTCTAACAAAGTGTACGTGTAATAGGGGTTCAGGTGTAATTTAATAAGGGTAGCCTTTTTTCGGAAATTCAAAATGTTCCAATTTATTAATTTAAACAAACATATCAAGAAATAATAATATACAAATAATGATTACTTCGTCATATGATATTCATTATACATGGTTTCAAAGTTTCTTTGTTTGCTGTAACCTCATCACCAACATAAAGCTTATATCATAGATATAATATTATTAATTTTAATTAAAAACATTTCTTCATTATGTTATACTGTCTGGACTACTCAGTCTGAACGTGTGCTTTTAATATAAAAAATATTTAAATAAGTTAACTATTTGTTCATTCTATAAACAAATCTATTTGATTCTTTCAAATGTACATTAAAATATTTTCAATAAATTATTAATTCAAAATTTATGCTTTCATAATTACTTTACAATTTAAATTTAAATATTTTCTATAAATTATTAATTCAAAAATTATGCTTTTATAATTACTCTACAATTTAAATTAAAATATTTTCAATAAATTATTAATTCAAAAATTATGCTATAATTTTTTATACAAGACATTTATATTTATAAGTTATAAATTACACTTTTTTGAAATTATTGTCTTTCTTTTGACAATGTTTATCAATCTTTGATTAAGTCTTTTGTTATGAGGAATACATTGCTTTCTCTCACCTTAGTTGTAGCGGTCCTCAGCATACCCTCTCCTGGTCCTGAGTCCTTGATGTTGTGAATCCTGCATAGTCATGAAGTTCTGGATCCTTTCCTCTTCCTCCGGGTCCTTCGGAAGTCCTGGATGCTTTCCTCTTCCTCCGGGTCCTCTCGGAAGTCCGATGACTCGTCCTTTACGTCTGGAATTTATGCCATGTAGTGCTCTCGTCCTCGGTCTGGAGTAATGTTCTTAGATGTAGATCACTTGTAGACATCTGACAATTTCTTTGTTACGGTAATTTTTAATTACTGTTTTCCATTACTATTTTAAATCGAAATATTTATCGTAATACTTTATAAGTTATGCTTAACAAAAAGTCTTATTGGTGTTAGACATATTGTCTAACTCTGTCCAAAGTAATTAAAATTTCGCGTCTCTGACGGACATAGCGTTCCGCCACGAACGAAGACTGTTAGAAGAGAGATTAGCTCTCCTGGGCTTTTATTTATATTAACCAAGAAAACTGCAGCTGTCGATTCAGGAATTAGCCTGTCCACAGTTGAACCATGGCGTGATAGCCCCCACTCTCGTCCTATTTCACACTTTTGCACTTTTTCGCCAATCGCACTGTTTAACGCGGATTTCACGGCGATAAAATATTGTCTAATTTAATGACCTATGTGATGTGCAATTATCACGATGCTCGCACCACTAGTGTAATTATAATGCTTTAAATATCGCACAGAATTCGCACTGATTGTCCGAATTACGTAAAATTCGCACTGCACTTGTGTCTGATTTTTACACATTTCTAGAAGTTTTTACCTTCTCGCTAACGTCTATGGTTTGCTTAATATTAAATATATTCTTAATTTAGCATTGACTTGGGGTGAGGTTGCAAACTTTCAGGATCAAACAGGCTTCACGCACACACACTATTTACTTGTATACACACATGCAGCGGTAATCGCGTGATCCTGCGTGTTGACTCCTGTTTGCAAGCCAGCTTCCAATTTCACTCCCGCTCGTCTATTATATATCATTAAAATTAAATTAAATATTTATTTTATATTATACATACCCATTACAGCCTATGCTTGTATCGTTGCAATATATATATATATATATATATATATATATATATATATATATATCTATATCGCAACGATACTCTTAACAACTCACTTTTGCACATATTCTATTACTCATTTGTGCGCACTCACCCACGTCTCGAAGGTATACTCTTCTTCTGCAGTATTTTCCTTGATGTTTCCCAGCTAGGTCGCAGGCTTTGGTAGTTAATTGAGGGTGGATAAGCACGTGAATATCGTTACAAGTAAAGAGTACAGAGGATTTAATACTGGTTGTGAAATTAGTACGACTTTGTTAATAATATTATATTCATTTTGTTTATTAATTAAAAACTGCAAATTGTCATGTTATTAATTAGTGTGTGGGTTAACTAATATTGAAACACTTATATTCACTTATACGAATATCGTATAATTATAACGTGGCAAACTCTTAGCTCTTATAGTCTAAGACACATTGTACACAAACATAAGACATATATGACCTGGAATATTTACACAGACATATAATACATAACACATATTTTATTACAATGCGTGATGAACACGTACGAAATTGAATATTAATATTGACTTAGCAAGTGTTGTTTTTTTTTATTATGTACCACTTAATTAAAGAAAATAAATAATTAAACATTTATAAAAATTCTAATAGAGACCATTCTATTACTTTATTTAACTATACTCCTAATGTCTCAATTAATTAAAATCTACAATTGAAGTAAATTTTCGTACTTCATTTTACGTCACAGTTACTTGATTTTAATTATTTAATTATAATATAAAACATAATAAAATATGGTTTCTCTAATTACCATTTATTTATGAGATTATTAAGTTTTATGTTCTTTGTTATAAATTATTATTCTCTGAAATTTTATTAATTATTCATTATGCAAATAAAAATAATAAAATTATTGTAAACTTGGATATGGAACCTAGAGCCTTCTTTTGATAGACCTCAGGGTCATTTATAAGATTGAATAAATGTTTGATTTTACCTGCATATTTCTGCAACCATTTAACTGTGTTGTTACCGTCACCTGGACTCTCGAGTTTTGGGATCCCCCTCCGGTATCACCTCTGTCTCTGCGTCGTTTGGAATTACTCTTTCCGTCTAATGGATGCTGAGTTCTGACATGGACCTCTATCGTGATGTACGGCTGGCTGTAGCTGCGTGTGGCTGTCCCTGCGTCTTCTAGTGTATTGCTCTGTTTCCTCTCCACTCCTTGTCTTTTCCCTCGTGGATGTCTCGGAGTTCTACGTGGACTTCTTGAACTTCATCGACGACGTTTCTCTCCTCGTAGTTTACGGTATTAATGTCTTTTAAATAACTCGTGTATATCACTAATTACTTTCACCGACGTACTGCCGGTTCCATCTCACGTTAGTTTACGTAATACGATTTAAAACATTACTTAAACTATGTAAAATTGCGGTGGTGAGATGCGTGGACTTCACGTGCTGCCTGTTGATGATCTGAGCAAGAGTGGGTCGCTCGCTGGGGTTTTATACTCCTGCCGGCGTTCAACTTCTATTGAAAACTGTTCGGACAGAGTTGAACATGTCGGTGCGTCGGTTTATTAACTAATCACAACCTACGCGTCTTTCTATGAAGCACACACTTTTTTATAAATATTATTTGACAAATCGTTAGGTACATTAATAAACTTAACCTATGCAAATTATGAACATTGAGGTGTGTAAACAATGGAAGTTATAGCAAAATTTCACACGGCAGCTGAACGGTTCCCACGATCATAGACCTCTTAGTATCGAATTGTAGCGCCGGGCGCCAGCTGTCTGTAATTCGTGTGACTTCTGGTTTCCGTTCAGCATTTAAAAAACTGTGTAAAATTTTCCATAATCGTATACATAATTCAACTTGTTCTTCATTTACACACTAACACTAACACACACACACAAACTGATACCAAACGGTTTCCTGCAGCAATGACGTCACAGCTGTCGGTCGAGGCGTGTTTCGTCTTCCTTCGCTGCGTTTAAAACTTTCAAGGCTTTGCAATTCCATGTTCACTTACAATGATTTCCTTACTTAAAATTAATTAATACGTTTGTTTCTTTTATTTATGTCTTATACCTAACGCTTAATTATTACATTATTTCATTATTTACATTTTTCACACGACTCATACGTGCGTTCGTATGTTCTCATACCGCAGTCAGGGGTTGATACGGAGACTTATGCTAAACTTATCGTTGCATAAATTCCCCTGTTGGGTAAAATAAAATTAGAATTTTATTCAAATTTTATTTCTTTGCTCAGAAATTATTCATTTATTTTTTTATTATTAAAAAACACACTTAGTGGTTATAAGGGTTCTTAAAATTTTTTCAATCTTTCCCTGGGTGGATTACGTCCCTCCCATGGATTTATAAGTTGACTTTGGTTTTTTTTCTTTATCCATAGAATTTACGGAATGCTGATGCATGGTACTTTCCAATAGTCTTTCCTTTTGTCGGACCGTAGACGTTAAAGGTGTATCGTCCTTTCCTTCTTTGTAATAAGTAGGGTCCCCCGTACAGTCTAAGTAGTTTCTTTTCTGTATTGTCAATTCTTTTTCCCACTGGATTGCTTCTTAGTAGCACTATTTCTCCTTCATGGAATGTGATGAGTTTTTGCATTCTGTTAAACTTCTCGATCCTCTTCTCTCCAAGTTTTTCCATCCTTTTCTTCGCATTGTCGTACTTGTGAATCAATGGAATTTGCAGGTTTTGGTTTGGAGGTTTATCAATGTTTTTCGACCAGAAACTAGTAGGCCTTTTATTCGTTTCCAGTTCCACCGGTGCATATCCCGTAGCTTCACTGTATGTAGCATTTATGGCTTGTTCGAAAAATGATAAGTACTCTGCCCATCTGTTATGTTGTTCATTACAGTAGATGCGTAAATGTTTTCCTAACTCTTTGTTTACCCTTTCAGCAAGGTTTCCTTGTGGGTGTCGTATTGACGTCAACACTGGTTGTGTGCCGTGCTGCGTTAGCGTTTCTGCCCATGCTTTATTTTGGAATTGTTTACCTTGGTCACTCAATATCATTTTGATGTGACCATACTTCGGTACGTATTTGCGTAGTATGACATTCAGTACACTTTTAGTGGTGGGTCTTCGAATAGCGTAGAGTCGAACTGCCTTCGTGAACACATCTATACATACAAGTATGTGTTTTTTACCCCCGTGAATAGCTTTCGGGGGGCCCAGGAAGTCTACTGCTACTAATTTTCCCTTTTCCTGTGTCTTGATATTTTGCTTATCTACGTAGTTGTGAATATTCGGATGTCGGGCTGTTTGACATTTGTAGCATCCTTTTAAGATTGCTGTTATTCTTCTAAACATATTATTCAAAATCAGGTCTTCCTTTAAAGCTAAATGACATTTTAAAGCAGACGTATGTGCTAGACTTTGATGGCATGGTATAATTACTGTTTTTAGCATCTCTGGTGATAGGACTATTTTCCAATCATAATTGACAAGTTTGTACAATATACTATTTTTTATTGTATATCTACTAGGTAGTGGTGATAACTTCATGTGACTTATTTGAAGATCTTTGTTTAGTTCATTTGCTATATTGTTTAATAAATATTTAACTTTATCATTTGTTTGATATGTTATGTTTAATATTCTAACATCGTTCCACTTAGCTTCATGAGTTTCTTGTGTCTCTTGTGGTGGATAACGACTTAGGGTGTCGGCAATTATATTATCCGAGCCTTTACAATATTTTATTGTGAATGAATACTCTTGTATGGCCAGTATCCATCTCATTAGTCGTGCATTTGTTGCTTTACAACTTAATAAAAAAGAAAGTGCTTGATGATCCGTGTGTATGTCGAAGTGTGTTCCATACACATGATAACGAAACGGCTTCAAGGCGTGTACTATCGCTAAGATTTCCTTCTATGACGTACAGTAGTGTTTTTCTGATCCTTTAAAGACTCGACTGGCGTATGCGATGACTCGTAGCTCTCCGTGTTTATCCTCTTGATACAGGACACTCCCTACTGCATAGTCACTGGCATCTGCGTAGATTATAAATTGTCTTTCCCGTTGTGGGTGATGCAGCATAATGTTAATTAGAAATAAATTTTTCACTTCACGGAACGCTTCTTCATGATGTAGCTCCCATTTCCATTTGCTTTCTTTTCTAGTGAGTTCTAGAAGTGGCTGGATTTTCTCCGCATATAATGATGAAAAACGTCGGTAGTATGCCGTGAGTCCTAGGAATGCTCTTAACCCTTTCATGTTCTTGGGTCTTGGGAACTCCGTTATACTCTTTAGCTTGCAAGGGTCTGTTTGTATTCCCTTGTCAGATATTATGTGACCTAAGAATTTTATTGAAGTTTTAATAAATTCGCACTTCTCTAACTTCAGTGACAGGTTAGCGTCTCTGAACTTTTGAAATATAGTGTTCAGATGCTGAAGGTGTTCTTCCAACTTTGGCGAGATTACAAGGATGTCGTCCACGAAGATCATGGTGTATGGTTCCACCTCTGGTCCTAGTGCATTTTCCAAACACTTTACAATTGCTGCGAGGCTTGTACTCAATCCAAAGGGCACTACTCGATGTTGGTAGCTTTTGTTCTTGTACAGGAATGCGGTGTATTTGCGATGTTGTTTGCGAATGGGAATTTGCCAAAACGACGAAGTCAAGTCTAACTTGGTTAGATATTTTTCTCCTTGACATTTGTTAAATAATTCTTCAATATTCGGTGCACAATCAAAATCTTTTCGACGACACTATTTAGATTCCGCATGTCTGAACACAGTCTTATTTCGTCCGTCTTCATTTTGACGACAACGAGAGGATTGATGAAGCTGCTGTTGGACCGCTCTATTACTCCGTTATCCAATATTCTTCTGATTTCCTCGTCGACTGGTTCCGCATATTTCATGGGGATCGGATATGTCCTCCGTACGAACTTAGTAGGATCGGTGACCTGAATCTTGTGTTCAGAAAAGTATTCGTAATTGTAGGCACGTCGCTAAATATGTCTTGATATTCCTGTATCAAGTCTTCTATTAACTCTATTCCTTCATGTTGATTGTCCTCTTGTGTATTGATGTCACTTGCAGCGTGTTTTACAGCTGGTCTGGAGATGACGATTGGTTCCTGTTCTTCTTCCAAGTTGTTTTGACTTCCTTCAAATTTAATTACGTAGAGTCCTCCCTTAACTTTGCACGTCATTGAATTGTTTTCTAAATTAATAACTGCTCCTAATTTATTTAATACGTCGATACCTATGATACACACATATGTAAGCTTATCTACTACTATCATAGGAATATCGCATTCAAGTTTATTACATTTAAAATTAACATATATTTGTTGTGTGGCAATCTCTTTAATCTTTGTCGCCGTTGTTATATAATAAATGCTTATCGATAACACTCGTGCATGTCTGAAGAGGTTCCTGTTCTTGTTGATGCAGGTCCGGCTGATTACGGATAATTCACTTCCAGTGTCGACAAGGATTTTCATATTTAAATTATTTATTGTTCCCCCTAACATAGGACAATAGGTTTTAGATAACGTTATTTCCTGTTGTGTATCTGTATTGTTTAGGGTGTCACGCAAATCATGTGTGTACAGGTCGTTTATTAAACCTGTACGTACTGGCGTTTTGTTACACTTCTATAGCCATACAGTTTTCTTATCGGTTGGTGTTCTACGATCACCCCCTCTCCTCTTTGGACGTTGACGGGTGTGTCGGCTGTTGCACAATTTTATTTTCATAAATATTTTTATTATTGTGATTATTATTTATGTTGATGTTTTGTACATTGGAATTGTACGGTTTTACGTGTTTTTTCGACGAAAATGGGTGGGCGTACGCTCCTTTATTCGGAGTCGTGTTACCTTTTTCATAGGGTTGTTTATACTCTTTCCACTTATCTTTCCGTATGTCCTCTTCTTTAGTCTCGAACTGCGGCGATTTTTGGTTTATTTGATTTTGCGTAGAGAACTGCTGCTGCTGCTGCTGCTGCTGCTGCTGCTGCTGCGGTCGGCTGTCTCTCCTTTCGTACTCTTTATTAACAAACTGTGATGATTGCGTCACAAGGATATGTGACGTGATGTGTCTGTCAAAATGGTAGCTTCGTTTTAATACTAATTCGTGCTCAGTGAAACTTGGTCTAAGGTGCTTACAGCGTTCGACGAGATGTATGATGTAGTCTTCCATGGACCGTTTGCTGTTGACGTAATTCCGGCCATACTCCAGCTGGTCTCGTACCTCTCTCTGGGTATGTATATTCCAGTACCGATTTTCGAAGGATGCCTTGAACTGTTCATAAGTTTCTGTTTGGCCCCGAACAATCGTATACCCTTTCGATGCTGTTTTCTGGAATTGTCGACTTACAAAATCCATACATTCTCTGTCGCTTAGTTTGTTCCCTATTATTGCCATTTCTCGTTCAAAGTTTTGTGAAAATTCTATGGGGTTCTGCCATTTGTTGCCTTTAAAGCTGATCTTCTCTCGATCCTCTACTTTTGCGGCACACATCATAGCACTTGGTCGTCTCTTGACCTCCGCTCGTAGTTTTTCTACCTCCTTTTGCAGTCCACCTTTCATAATGTTAATTTCCATGGAGTGATGCGTAGTTTTTCTAGTGACCTCCTCCACGGCTATTTCTACTGTCTGGGTCCTCACAGTGAGTTCCTTTGTTCTATTTGTGTTGTCCAGGATGCGCTCATTTACGTCCTTGTTTTTGAGATCTTGCTCCTGCTTCGTAATATTAAATATTTCATTCCACTGTTCAGCCAGTTGTTTAATGTGTTCTTTTATTTCACGTGTTGTATATTCACGCTGTTCTCTGAACTTGCTATCGATCTTTACAGCTTGTTCATTAAGTGACTGTTGAACACGCTGTTCGACGGCTTCAACGCGTGCAGTAAGCTCTGTTTTCAAAGTGTTACTGACGAGTTCTATCTTAGCTTCTAACCTCGTATTATTACTATCTATTTTACTTTTTAACTCATCATTATTACTTTCTAACTGAATTTTTAATTCTTCAGTAGTGATTTCTAATCTATTACGACTATCTTCTACTAGAGTTTCTAATCTCGTATTACTCTCTTCTAATCTTCCTAATTTATATTCTAATTTTTCATTGCTACTTTCTAATTGAGTTTTTAGTTCGGCACTATTTGTTTTCAACTCCTCTTGCAGTCGTTGAAACATCGTTTCGAAGTCCATTGTTGGTTGCTTCGTCATTGTAGACTACCGTGTCGTAACTGATTCGTTATACTAATTATGTGCTTAATTATTGGTCCACCGTGAATTTATATTTCTTTATTTATAATTTATTTTATTTATTTATTAATATTAATTTTACACATTTTTTTCTCTCTGTACTTAAATTTAACAATTTGTAATATCACTTATTACTTGAATTTACTATTATTTTTCATACAATACTTGTACCAATTATTTATTTGACTTTATTTATATTCTGGGCGCCATTTACTTGCAATGATTATTCTCGATTTTTCGTGTCGGGCCCCTTCGTTGGAAGCGACATTAATTACGCAACGATACTCTTAACAACTCACTTTTGCACATATGCTATTACTCATTTGTGCGCACTTACCCACGTCTCGAAGGTATACTCTTCTTCTGCAGTATATACCTTGATGTTTCCCAGCTATGTGCAGGCTTTGGTAGTTAATTGAGGGTGGATAAGCACATGAATATCGTTACAAGTAAAGAGTACAGAGAATTTAGTACTGGTTGTGAAATTAGTACGACTTTGTTAATAAAATTATATTCATTTTGTTTATTAATTAAAAACTGCAAATTGTCATGTTATGAATTAGTGTGTGGGTTAACTAATATTGAAACACTTATATTCACTTATACGAATATCGTATAATTATAACGTGGCAAACTCTTAGCTCTTATATGAACGGTTCCCACGATCATAGACGTCTTAATAGCGAATTGTAGCGCCGGGCGCCAGCTGTGTTTCTACATATGTCTCTGATTCGTGTGACTTCTGGTTTCGGTTCAGCACTTAAAAAAACTGTGTAAAAGTTTCCATAATCGTATACATAATTCAACTTGTTCTTCATAAACACACTAAGACTAACACACACACACACAAACTGATACCAAACGGTTGCCTGCAGCAATGACGTCACAGCTGCCGGTCGAGGCGTGTTTCGTCTTCCTTCGCTGCGTTTAAAACCAACAAGGCTTGGCAATTCCATATGCATGTTCACTTATAATTATTTCCTTATTTAAATTAATTAATACGTTTGTTTCTTTTATTTATGTCTTAATACCTAATGCTTAATTATTACATTATTTTCATTATTTACATCTTTCACACGACTCATACGTGCGTTCGTATGTTCTCATACCGCAGACAGGGGTTGATACGGAGACTTATGCTAAACATATCGTTGCAATATGTATGTATATATGCACTTAGCGATCCCTAGTTTCTTCAACTCACGCTTGATTGTACCCAGGGTATGTTCAACTAATTTGATGAACTTATATATGTACATCTTTAGGAGATGAAGTTACGGTGACGCATATATGAGGTGTCAGCGTGCGTAAAACTTATACAAAACTTTATACATCGTATATTTGCTATACGCTGAACCATCACAACCTAATCGAAATATACACATGTATATAATGAAATATGGGTGGTGAGTCGGCCATATTGGCTTGATTAATGAATTTTTCGATTAAATTTTTAATGTTTGTACAAAGACAGACACTACCGGGAAGTGTGTGTTTACTCTGTTTAGTTTGTACTACGTAAATACGCGCCATTAACGCCGCGCCACGTGTGACTTGTATTATTTTGCTTTTGGTTGTTGTGGTGAGAGGGACAAAATTTTATTGTTTTTACTTTAGTGTTTACGATGGAAAGTCGCAGTAAAAGAATGTTAGAAGCGCTGGGAATAATAATGAAATTTAAGATGATACTTTATTTAGTGTATGTTTTCCGTAATTTGTAGCCAATCAGGTGTTAGGTTATGTTTGCATGTCTAGGTTATGTTGTTAAATAAGGTAACTATTGTAGACCTAACTATGCCTAATATCATTCTGCTGTGTCCAAAATTTAATAATGAAGCAGATTAGCATTCTAACTTCATTAATACAATGTTATTTTTTCATTATTAGTGGGCTAGTTTTTACAAATACAAAAAGAAAAATTATTGAGTTTTATTGTAGTAATAAGTCTATTCGTAATAATAATTTATATTTATTTAACGGATCAGTTGCTTGATGAATAAACTAGTGTTTGTCACGGATCATTAGGGTAAATTGAATTACCATAATAAATTTAATACAGTAGGCCTATTGTTTTAATTATGAAACACAAATCATTTGTTTGATGATTCAATTCAGTTCACTTATCCCCAGTAAGTTAAAACTTTACAAAGGTATACAAAGGTTTACAAAGTGCATAAGGCATTGTCATTTGCTATCAAACATTGCATTCTAAGATAATACGGAGACTATTTAAATTAGATTTGTTCCTATACTGCATTAATAAAAAGTCATTTATGCGTCACCTTTGCCATAGATTAGGCCTAACAATTACGCTAAATAAATATCAGGTTACAAATACCCTTACACAGAATAATTTTATTTGATTGCCTAGAATGAACTTTCCGTTAGTTTTATGCTGATGTCTTGTTAATAACAGCTAAATAAATATGCATTAAGTCTGGCCTATGATAATGGAAGTGATTTTGCTAAAAGATTAATTATGATAACAAAACTAGCAGAACAGCTGAACTTACAGATTAGTCTATCAGCCTAACTTAACTCTGAAATAAAATTAACTACTTTTAGAAAAAGATCTAAATTGTGTAGTGTTATGTAGGCCTGGGTGATAAGTATAATAGGCTAAGTTCTGTATCACAGTAAATTGTATTTAGCTTTACACCAGTAGTGCATGTCTATATGCATTGCCATATTTTAGTTTTCAGATGACTGTGAAAGTAGACATATCAAACTAGAACCTATCAAACTTACAACTATAAAAGTTACGTTCAGTTTTAATTGTTACTTACATTTAGCATATGAAATAATGTAAGTAACCTCTTAACACTAGTTAACTGAAAACATAAGTTTAATTAACCCATTTTGGAAAAAGACCCTGTGATGGCACTGACTGCAGTTAAATTAAATGTGTATTCTGTATTAAATGCTTATTCTGTATAAATATTAGGTTACAGATACCTTTATACAGAATAATTTTATTTGATGCATTGATATAAAACTTTAATTGTAATTGCTGCTAAATTGTAAGTGTAGGTTAAAACAGAATACTCAAAGTATCATATTAATAATATTTGAATAGAAATTATAGATACTTGGTGCTATGCAAGAACATGAGTATTTATTTTATGGTATGCAAGTTGTATTTAACATGAAATTATCAATTAGGGGTAGTCCAGTGTTTAGGTAAGACTTTGAGTGTATATCCCTAGGCCTAGTAATAATGTAGAATAAACTTTCAGTTAGTTTTATGCTGATGTCTTGTTAACAATAGCTAAATAAGTCTACACTAAGTCTGGCCTATGATAATGGAACTGATTAGTCAGGTAAAAGAAAAAGTGAAAAGAGAATCTGAACTTTGACTTCTTTAACTTTTGACTTGAACATGCAGGCTCGCAATCGACAGAACTGTTGTGTGTGGCTTATTTATTAAAATATTATTGAAACTGAAAAGTACTCAGTATTTTTAATAAATTTGTGCTGTTTTTTTAAATTTATAATTAACTTGCAGACAGAAAATGTTTTGCTGGTGACTACAGAAAGCATCGCACTTTTACCTTGTGTAAAAGTTATTATTGCGTGCAAATCTGTTAAGAGCTTACTAAACTAAAATTATCACTGTGCTTACAGCAGGTTCTTAAACCCGATAATTGATGTAGGCCTATAGTGTTATTTGTATGTCATGTCTAATTTTCTGTATTTATAATGTGTAACTTAATGTGTAGAATATTATATATTTTTAAACCTTTTAAACGATACTCAACTAATATCACATGAAAGTTTAAAAAATTAATAGCTTAGATTTTTGTAAATATTACAGGGTATGTTATACTTAATAGTAAATTTGAATGATACAGTGTGGATGAAATATTCATAATGTATTTGCTAGTTGGCATCAGGGTTATTATTATTTAATACTAATCATTTGAACAGATTTTTGTTTTCCAACTTTGTATGATTACATTAGAAACCTTTTGCAGGAATCTTCAGTACAGGGATGTAACCAACCAATAGTGCTTGCTGAGCAACAAGAGGATCTGCAGTATGTAAGTTTGTTTCCAAACTTTAGAATTAAGTTTATTAAAATCAAAATAGAGTACTATAAAAGCACTACTAGATAATGCTGTAAATTTAAGCTTATTAGAAATTTACACAAAATCCATGAACTTTTTGTAAATTTGTTAGTGCTAGCCTACGAAAATTGTCTAGGTTAAGAAAATAAATTATTCTCTTAATTATTAAGTTAGTGAAAAAATATGTATGAGATTTGTAATGGTCTTTCAGATTTTGCTTGAACTGTTCAGAATCGACTGAGAAAAAATAACTACCCACCATCAATAGTATCGACATCAAATGATATTGATGTGGAAACACATATCAAGTGGAGAAGGTAATATAATCAAAGCAATTACTATCAAAACAGTTAGCCTATAGATAATTTCAATTTTGTTTGTTTGTAAATTTTGAGAAATTAGTATATTTGATTTGATTTTTGTTTCATATGTGTTAGGCTTATCTAAAATTATCTTTACTTTTCAAAGCTTTTGTGTAGGCGTTAAGCTTTTACAATCAGAATTTTTATATAGTGGTGTGCAATATTGATCATTCTGATTGTGATTTCAACCACTAACACAAATTTCTTCATTAAACGTCTGTTAAGCTTTTAATTTGTGTTATGGTAAAGTTAATTTTCTGTACCAAGAAAGTCCTATTTCATTGAGCAAGCTTTATAGGAGATTTTGAAGTTTGTAATAAAATAGCCCTTTAACAGCGTTCATCAGTGTTTTGTCTTGTTAGTGAGAATGACATAAAGTTATTACCAGGCCCACTTATATTTTAAATGAGAAAAGTTAGTAACATAGTATTTAGAGTCATATTTTAATTAGTAGTATAGTAGGTTGTCAATGCTTTCAAATCAGGGGCTTCCTTTAGAAAGTATAATTGAAATTTGTAAGATAGGTATTGTTTGAAGCTCTTAATAAGTTTATTTATATTACTCATATTAGTTTATTATAGAAAGCGTTTTTGGAAGCTGCTGGCAAACAAAAGTTATTAATAAAGAATATAATTAGTTTAATATCATTATTTCCCATACAATTTCTATAATTCGTTTAGTAATTTGTACATTTGTTGATACTAAAAATAAATGACAAATATTTTTCGCTGTTAACTAGAATTTTTCCTTTGTTACAGAGTCCATTGTTGTGGAATCTGTTGTATCACCAGTTAGTTGTGCAAGGTTAATTTTCTCCTTTAAACTCCTGTATTCTTATATAGTGAATTAAATTTTTAGACACTAGCATTTGTGCTCTCTCTCTCTCTCTCTCTCTCTCTCTCTCTCTCTCTCTCTCTCTCTCTCTTTCTCTTTCTTTCTTTCTTTCTCACCTCCCTCCCTCCCACTCATCTATGTATATATAAATATTACTTTTATACTATTTATAGGAATTATATGTTTATGTTATAAACATAACCACAATTTATTAATAACTGCAGGATATGACTACTACAAATACTGAAGCTCATATTACACATTTTCTCATAACTATTTGACTGTAATAAAACATTAGCAAATCGGCTTTAAGTGTAGCACATATAAAAGTGCTTGGAAATTAAAGATAAACTATTTTTTTATTACACTATAAACAGAACTACATTCAACTGGCAGAATTTTTCTAACAATCCATGCAATATATTACTGTGTGTGGTTAAATAAGACCAATATAAGAAACTAATGATAATGTGATGTATTTATAATATACAGACACTTATTGTTTACTAATGGTACATATAATCTCAATTTTCTATTGTATTGTATTTATTGTTCATAGCCTAAAGGTACCATACATACGATTTGCAATAAAATTGTTTATTACTCACATTATTAAAATCTATCGGTTTCGGTCACAGACCATCGTCAGGTCATACACAGCACATTTGCGGTCACAATATATTAAAATATTCACTATTTACAAAAAACGAATTCGTAGACCTCGATTAACTTGATACGTACGTCGTTGTCCAAAGTTTCCTGAAAACTGATCTTGTTACAGAGTGTTCATGTTTACATTCCGTTCTATACATTATATCAGATGATTACTGAATATTGATTTTAATTTTGCCGCAATATTTCAAATGTGATACGATTTTTGAAGTCTGTCATGATGTTCAATAGATTTTCATGGCCCTCTTCTTTTACATGTTTCGGTATTGTTCATATATATATTAGATTTTATTTCATCACTGCATGATTTCAATACGGCTGAATGTTGCTGTATTGGACCATATTCACAGGACTGTTGTTTTATGTGTTTGGCTACTGTTGAGTTCGGATTTGAGTGCTGAGAATGTTTGGTATGTTCAATATATCTGGGTTTAAATGATCTTGAAGTGAATCCTATTTATTTTTTGTTGCACCGTACATCACATTCTGTCGAATTAGCAGGCTGACATTGATATTGGTAGACTCCAGCTTTTTCATAAATGCTTTTCTTTTTTGTATTGCTTATTTTCAGATTGTTGTAGATGTCATTGCTTGTTCTGAACACTAATTGATAGTCGTATTTTGCAAATGTTCTGGCTAATTTTTCTGAGTTGTTGTCAAAGTAATGTGCAGGTATATAGGTTTCCTTCCTTTTGATTGATATGTTATTTGTTTCTGATTTATTTCTTTTTTTGTTTTTCAATAATTTTATCAATCATGTGAGGCTGATAACCATTGCTTTGAGCTATTTGCTTTATGATGTGTATCTTTTTTTCATACTGCTTCCTGCATGGTATATCGAGCCCTCACATATCCTCTATGCAGGAAGCAGTATGAAAAAGAGATACACATCATAAAGCAAATAGCTCAAAGCAAAGCTCAAAGCAAATCAGCCTCAAATGATATACATTTAACTTGGTTCTTATATCTGCATTTCATATTTGATCTCTAAGGGTTTCTATTGTGAATACTTGACACAATGTTTTTCTTGTTAGATTCAAAGTTTTAAGTAATTTTCTATTAAAAAGTGAGCATAAACATACAAAAATTTGACTATATTTTTGCCACAAAAAATCATTTATGATATATTGTGTATAAATACACATATAAAGGTATACAATACACATGATATGTTTAACAGTCATTATAAGACATTATTACCATATAGAGGAGAGCGGAACTAGTTGATACAGACATAAGTTAATACTTTGTATTTCTTCAAGTGTCGCTTAGCCGCAGCACCTCGGCAACTGTATAACCTCTTTGTTACAGCTTGTAGTATGTGCTCCTCCAGTCTGAGTGTAGCAGTGTACGACAAAATGCTCTTTGTTCCCTTTTGTATTTTAGAACATGTAAAGCAAACTTTTGTCACTATTTTGCTATGGGTGTTGACAACTATGTTCTTTGTCGGATGGACGGTAAGTGTTCAATTGAATTATTACTTGACCTGTTAATGCAGTAGACCTATACTAATACAAAAGCAATGGCAGCATGAGGGGCAAGTTATGTTTCTCTATAAAACTCATAAAAGAAAACTATTTCATAACCTAACAGATCCCAGAATTAATTTTCTATTAGTTACTTGTAATCCTATAATGAAGACTAAATTTTTATTAAATCCTACAAAACTTTAAATTTTAAAGTATTATTTTTAAAATGATAATGGCTCCTTTTCATACCGCCTAGATAATTTAGGAAATAGATAGGATAGGTTGCCTAAAGTAAGTTTTCGACACACACACACACACACACACACACACACACACACACACACACACACACACACACACACACACACACACTCACTCACTCACTGAAGATAGAGTGGCCAGCACTACGCTTCAGCCAGTAATTTTAAAATTAAAGGTGTACCTTCAATTTCACCAGAAGGAAAGGGGTATGTTAGTACAGTTTATCAACTTACCCACATGTGAGTAAAACAGTTTGTTCTGTTTTCTTTTTTCATAGTTGGTTCACACATACAAGTGAAAAACTATCTGAGGCAATGTAGCTCACAAGCCTACAAAGACTCAGCTAGGGAAGATGTCAAAGGCATTTCCCTCATAAATGCTGCCAAAATGAACCAAATTGATTTTAATATAGGCCTACTTGTCAATACATTACGAAAACAACTGATTATTGTACAATATGTTATGCTAACACACAACTAGTATTTAGGGAAGAACAAGAAGAAAAACCAGATTCCTGTACTATGATGTGTACTATTCTGTTATTTATTATGGTTTGTACCCTAAAAATATTCGTATGTTAGCCTCCAAATACATGTTTGAAAATAATTTTAATTTTCTGCTGAACTGGGCCGATAAAAGATTGTTTTTTCTGGCTTCATGCAGCGACATCCAAGGTTGTCTTTTAGAGACGCTGACCCAACAAGTTTAGCAATAAGATTTAGTTTTAATACACATAACATGAAAACTTTCTTCAATATTTTAATTATGTGGTCAGTCGCCTTCAACTTCATTGTCACAATATTTTAACGTGAACGAAAGTGGGCAGCGTAACAACAGTGCACCGTCCAACAAAGTTGTCAGTTTGAAGGGAAATAAACAAGTCAGTAGTGTTACGTCTTTGGAAAAGGGTGAAACGGTGACAGTGGTATTTTCATGGAAGGCAGCTGGAAACCGTGTAGGCCTACCACCACTTATCGTTATCCCTAGAGTGTTATGTAGAGATCACTTTGATTATTTATGGTCCAGCAGGTAGTATTGCAGTAGCACATCCATCAAGATGGATTAGAAACTCTCTCTTTTTACTATTTATGAAACGCCTTGTACCTCATATCGGTTACAATCCGACTTCAGCTATTAGACAAGAGTGTTTATATGGGCCGTTCAAGAAATATTCTGGTGCAGCCGTTCAGAGCTGGATGACAATAAACCCAGGTAAAACCATGACAATGTATAACAAAATACAACTATTTCATTAACGACTCGGAACACAAAGTCTTTTTATGAGTAAAAACAAAGTTTTACCTTATAACCTGAATCGGTTTTCACTTTTAAAAAGCTTCTTCACAGGTTGCCGCTGGTAGCGCTGTCCGTCCTATTGTGGGCAACGGAATCGAATTTCGAAAGATCGATGTTGTGTGTGTGGGGTGAGATATGTTCGAATAATGCGTGCGATTTGAATTGTGTCTGTTCGTTTAGGATGTCGTTTTTATTTGTTTTCGTGTGTTTGTATATTTCCAATTGTTCTAGAGTGTCTAGTTTTCGGCCTTTTGTGTGTAGATGTAGAATTTTCATGTTATTGTCGATGTTTCTGTATGTGTGGTTTGCTTCAATGAGGCAGTTTGCAAAGGTGGATTCTGTAGTGGAGTGGAGTGCCTACAGGTTACCGGTAATTCTCATACCAAAAAATGTATAACATACCTGGACTAGTAAACGATACTCTTCCAAAGGCAGCTAGACCATCTAACTGACAGCATATTTTAGTTCAACTGAAATTTGGCCATTAAATGAACATGTATTCAGTAACAAAGCGTTTCTGTGTTCAGCCGTAATTGATAGACAGATAGGAGACAAAAATAATACAGAAAGATTAAGATCAACAAAAGATTGTCAACAGAACACAGAAGCCGGACCTCCCACGTCTGGAATAAACGAGAAACCTGGTAATACCTTAGCACAATTGACACCAGAATAAATTCGCCCTTATCCGAAAGCGACTGCAAGAATAGAAAAACACAGCTAAGAAGAAAATTAAGTCAACTATCCTCACTGATACTCCTGTTAAAGAAGCAATTCGCATTGAAGAGGAGGCATGAGAAAAAATAGTATGATCAAAACCTAAAACTACTCATGAACGATAAAACGAAGGCGATTAGCGGTCAGTCAAACACTCCAAGACTTGAGGAATTCTAACAAATAAATGGGTTGCGTAACTTTTGTTATTTCAGAGGATTCTCGCCAGAGGTTACCGGTAATTGCAAGAGGAACCCGCGCTGATATTGTCAAAGCGAGTTTAAAGTCCTCGGCAATGTGGAATGCTATTCAGACTACAAATTTGCGAAGCAATATGAGAGCCCATTTAGGAGGAGGAGATAGTGATTTTCCTACAAACTTACTGGGCCTCGGAAATGGCAGTGTTCCTAATGACGATAGCTTCACAGAAACTGACCAAAAAATGAGACATGCTGTAAATAGTACAACTGTATCAATTGCTAAAGTCTATGCAAAACGTCGAATGTTTACTTACTATTACAAGTGGTTATATCCCAAAGAATCGTATCTGTAAAGGAAATTAATGATACCATTTTTTTTTTTAATTCCAGGGGATAATAAAAAGTATGAAGAATCGAATAACACCGTAGTTAATATTGAAAATATAGTGTACTATCTCCAAGACTTTTGAATTCTTTAAATCAATCTCGCCTTCCGCCACAACGGTTCATTCTGAAGGTTGGCCACTCCAACAATGTTGTTTCAAAATTTACATCCTCCAAACTTTTGCATAATACAAATTGCAGGTGACATACGCGAATTTCTGTCAAGTAGGTAATAGCGTTATTATCCATTCAAAAGTCCTCTTTACACACACACACACACACACACATTCAAAGCAGTAGTCTACTGGTTGTTTGTATTACCTGTTTAAGCCTACTTGGTGTAATTAGCAACATATAAATTGTAACATTCTTTACATTAGTCATTAGTCAGTTGAGGTGGATGTATAAACTCCTCCTAGAAAGAAACGTCAAAGATTGTTTTCCTAATATCGAGGTCGCTCTAAGAATGTACCTGACACTTATGGTCACTAACTGCAGTGGAGAAAGGTCATTTTCAAAATTGAAGTTGATCAAAAACAGGCTTCGAACCTCCATGTTAGAAGACAGGCTTAACGTTTTGGCTTTGCTCAGCATTGAAAGTGAGATTTTAAGACAACTAGTTTATGAAGATATTATAAGTAGCTTCATTAGTATGAAGTGTAGGCGCAAACCAATTAGCCACTAAGCCATTTCCAAGTTAAGTTATATGTAGTAAATACAATATAGTAGTAAATTGTACACACAGTATTTTCATACATATTAGTGTCATAGTATTGTATAGTACTGTAATATTACTCTACTCACTACTGTAGTAATGTAACATACTGTAGTGTAGTATCGTCTTTTAACACACTGCTAATAAATTCATTTCACACCCAAACTTTGTGTTCTTTTTTTAATATAGTTGTTCATAGCAATGTTAATAAATCGTGTTGAACATCTTAATGATTTTCTATTCTCTTCATTTTTATGTCATCAATTCATTAACTTCTAAATAGTGTACAGTAACATTTTCTACAATTTAGTAATAAAGTTTAAATGTTTCTGTTTAGGTTTTTAGTTAGAAGATTGCTCTAAAATGCGATTTTTGCAGGTTAAATTTCAAAACATTTTCCGGACCCCCCGTTTTATTGGGGGGTATGGAATACCCCCCAGACCCCCGGTAGGGCCCGCGCCACAGGTTTAGCCAAGGGGTCTACAGATCCTAAATACGGCCCTGGTGAGAGTCTATAAAAAACTGAGTTACCAAAAACTGCTTAGTAATTTTCAGTTACCAAAAAGTAAGGCTGGTAGAGAAATTCTGACTTCATATTCGGAATCATCACTCAAAAATACACATGACTTACTAAAAATTGTACATGTAACAATATCACTGTTGACCAGTATTATCTGTTATGTCCATCTTTTTGTACGTTTTATCATTTAGTTTCTTTTTTTAGTATGGGTGTGGACAGGCCGTTTTTTAAATTGCATTTTTAACGGACTGGGGTTAAAAGTACAAGAGTATCTAGCTTGTGTATAGTGAAATCAATTTAATATTTAGATTATATAATGAAAAACAAAAAGGGATGGAAGGGATGACTTTTTGTAAAAAGAAATTAATTATTTAATTATAAAAATTATGTATACAGATAATTATGGAATTATTAAAAATGGAGTAAAATCAATAAGTTAAAAATGTTCATAGAAGCCTTGAGAGGAGGGAACGTTAGAAAACTGTTTATGTTATGAATGCTTAAGACTACAAATCGTGGAAATTATTATTATTATATTATTATTATAAAACAACATTTGTATTATTTTAATACAGACAGGAGTGAATACAGCCTTCGAATGAATTAGTAGTACGAACACGTCAGCCTGCCAACAGACATTAGATCTGTATATTTATATGTGTCAGCCAAAACAGTAGTACTTTTTGTAAACATAGACTGTTGTGTCATTAAGACATTAAGAATGTTGTTTGCGGGAATTTGATTAATTAGACATCTTATCTCTGAGCTGGAGACCTGTTGTTGAATATTAGTAGACACAACACATTGTCTACAAACAAACAAATGCCTGTTTCGAATTATGTAGTACATGTCCTCTGTGACTGCACGTAGCTGTCCGACAATTTATCTTATCTCTTCCTTCTCTCTCACCCTCTTACTCTCTCTCTCTCTCTCTCTCACACACACACACACACACACACACACACACATGCACAGTTTACTGTTTACAGACACATGCTTTGACTTAAACATTGACAACTGTTATGTGACCTTGCACACATTCGTTGGCGGGATTTTCATGGTCCATAAAGCTTGTCTCACAAAAAACAAACACAACATATTATCACGAAACTGACTCATATAAATAACACACACACGCATGCACGCGATCGCTAACTCAATACAGTTTCTTCTTTTTTCTTGTTATAATTTCAGTGTTACACACAATCCCTCACTGTCCTTTCCCTGCCCCCTCGCACTTTGTGAACTTCTCCATCAATCCTAACGTATACGTCAAATTAGATGGAAACTAGACACATTTTGTAATAGTTTAACCGATGTGCCTAAACCAGAAAAATTATTGGGTCACTTGTGTGAAAGAAGAAACTTAAATTTATTTAGCTTATAACAATTCCCCCTAAATAAAAGGGAAATCCCCAAATTCATATTTCGAAGCCACGTGTTGTAGATAAAACAGTATTTTTTCTTGGATACATACTTTTAATCTCATACAAACGTTTTTATGTTTGTTCCCATCAGCACCGACACACCTGTACAGGCTTCTCCATATTTTTCTACACCTGTCCAAATATGACTATACTGATTACAATAGTAATTTCTCTCTGCAGTTTGTTTATGACCGTAAGATATGTCTTTATAGTTCCTTTTAAATACCATTATTTTCTGCTCATTCGTACAAAACTTTTAATTGTTGATGTGCCAATTCCGATGATCTTTGCCAAACCCAAATATTAATGTTATACGGCGTCACCTTATTATGTATCAAACAAAATTATAACAAATCACTGTTATTTTAGCAGTAGCTTTTTTAAGGTGCCCAGAGTAGCCCTACCAGTAGGCCTACCAGTAGGCCTATACCTACCCGACACACACATATTTGAAGGATCAGTATTTTGTCTTGGAGTTCACTTTCCCAGCTGAGATACCCATGTTTTTAGGCACCAGGAACTCGCATTTGAACTTCTATCATCAGCTACATAATGTAAATCCACTTACGTGTAAATCCTAGATAAATGTACAAGCCTATGCTCTAAAAGCCTAAGCTAAGGTACCGACAATCATCTACGTTTTACTAAAATAATGGTTGCAAGTTAAATTTTTTGATTCATGTTGATGTTCTTGTCTTGAAGAAACCAGGTAAATTAATCTGCTTTTCGTATCCGGCCGACGATGGTGTGCTCCCACTTACGTAAGGTGGCACTTGCAACTCGTGCAACTCGTTTCACTTGTGAACACTCAAGTAGATAAGACACGCAATTAATTTTTGATACGTGAGAGTACGTCCGACTTGCGAACACACAAACAACGATGTATGTACATCTACCCTGTACATGAGGGGGGATTATCTGTTTATACGTGAAGTTGTGAAATTCTTCAAGTTGCGCTTCTTAAACGAAAGATGAAAACAGTACAATTTACATTTTCTCCTGTACAAGTACAAAGCCAATTTAAAAACTGATATCGCCTGTCATAACAGTTGACGTAAAGCAGCTATATTGTCTTCTAACTTCGAAATCCTTTTGTTTTTTTTATTATTTTTAAATTTGTATTTAATTTAACTTTTATTAATTATTCTTATGATTTCAATTATTTTTTAATGATTCAATTGTGTTTATGTTTTTATAATTCGTTAAATGCATTTTTTGTTACCAACTACGTTTACCAATTTACAATTTTTATAAAACGGTACACACACACACTTGCATAGCCGCCCGCTCACTCTCTCTCGCTCTTACTCTCTCACTCTCTAAATTAAAAAGGAAGGTTATTTTTTATTTATTTTTGTTAGTCAACTTGTTGAACGGACGACGTGGTCTTGAGAAATATCCCAACATCAGAATCTTTTTCACATCTTTTAGTTTATACAATTCAGTATACTTTTTCGTCCTTTTCATAGCTTCCAAATTTCACTCCATCGTTACATCGTGTTCTGAATAGATTTCTCTGCCTCAGATTATAAACATTTGATAATGTTTTTTATTCTTGGATGTGGTCTTCCAACGTGGCTGTTTAGTTTCTGATGCGTGATTGTACGGTATTATTCATTCTATGACGTCGGAAGTAGCAGTTCCGTAACTCCTGTGGCACTAATCATTGTCTAGCTACTGTTCTACGAAATAATTAAAGAATTAATCGAGTTTCTCTTCCTCTGGAACTTGATCAAGGATATACTGCCAGCCACATTCTACATCTTTTCGAAGGAAAGCAAATATAGCACACATTAGGATATTTGTGCTTCCTAAGTCATTTGAATGTGTATACTCGTGCAAAGTGGCTACTGCTGCTTTTGAATTTTAAATTCATGAAAAATGACTTTCAATCTTTCAAACTCTCTTTTCTATTGATTTAAACAAAAATCGGGAGCTTAGCTTGCACAACGTCTTCGCCCGGACGGAAACTACTCTCGTCGGATATTTGTGAAGTTCGTCTTGAAGAACAACATTGTCTGAACACATAAGTTCTTCCTGCACTTACTATGTTCGATTTCTATCTCGGTATACTAATGATGATTTCAAATTACTTTTTAGTTAAAAGGGGGAGAGAGAGATTTGGCTATGCGCGCGCCTGTTGTGCGTGTGTGTTTTTACCACACGCGGGCGCATACAAACAGCCACCCCCATCACTCTCTCTCTCTCTCTCTCTCTCTCTCTCTCTCTCTCTCTCTCTCTCTCTCCCTGAATTAGATACTATTAAACCGTAAAGTCATTTCTTGGGTACCCAGATCACATGCTAAGTCCTGACGGTGACCGAACAAATTGACGGCACTTCTAACATATTCAGAAATCTAGCTGTAACAGTTTTTATGTAAGTAGTACTTATCATTAAATACAGCAGGAGTGAAAATGATACTATAGTCACAAATTGAATACAAAGTTTGTTAACCGTTTTGTAAAACAAAAACTGTGTAGATCTGGCTTAATGATTTGGACTACTGTTATGCTTTTACGGTGTTCGCAACTGGTAATCAAAATACTGAATTTTGTAAGATAACCATGTTGTTAAGGGTGATCGCAAGTGGGATGAATTTACGGTGTTCGCAACTGGAAGGCTACTGGTTGCAAGTGGGAAGGCCAGCCTCCAATGGCAGCCTCTATGTTTGTGGTCAAAATAAGCAACAGGTCAAACTGTTCTCTGTCGTGGGCTGGATCTGTAGATGTGTGGGGCGCCTCAAACCTATGATTTATATTTAATTATGCTGTTTGTTTCATACATTTTTCGAATTAATTTTACGTTTCATCTGTTTCCCAGTATTGTCTGTAGTCTACAGTAGGTCTTACTGTATGATTATAAATTCGACTCTTAATTTCCCTTTTGCGTAATTAAATTAATAATGTATCAACCAGCCCTGCTCAGTGCGTCAACTTGCCTCATACGGTAGTACATTGATACACTTTACACTTCAGACAAAAACATTACGTATTTCTTTAATAGTTAACTCACAGCTTATCAAATGGTGCCAATGCTTTGACAATGAATTAGGCTTCAAACAAATTTAAAATTAACTTTGTTTAGTTTTCAAAAATAATAAAAATTAAAAGCAAAACGTTTAGGCCCACTTTTTATAATATGTACACATGAATTTTAATAATAAATGGTTTTATAATAATTATATTCAATACATATAGGCCTAAGTGTGTAAAACGAATTCCCTACAAGAGTTTTAAAGAGTTAATGAAGATTTGTCTTAATTTTTTTCAGAGTTACATGTTCAGATAATAATAATTTGAAGGCTACATGTTACTGAAAATAGTGATTCGTTTACAATGTCATTTCGTAAATGAACCTGAAAAAGATGGCACAGAAGATATTTACAAATAATAAATTTAAGAAAAAATATACATATATTTTATTCAGAAATATTAGAAATTTGTATTTAATCTTTTATTTTATTTTATTTTTATTTTACCGAGAATAGTTACTATTTATGAAAAACCGTAGCAAAAAATATTTGTAATAAACGTCTATATGTATTCCTACTTTTACTTTTTAACTACATATTATACTAATGTACAATGAAGAGATACTTATTATATCTTTATTTAGTATATAGTTATTTACGCGTCAAGAAAAGAAAGTGTGAAAAAAGTGATTAAAACATTTTATACCTTATATGTTTTCTGTCATTGAATGATTAACTCACTTTTTAATAACGAGTTATTAGTGGGTTTACGATGTTAACACAACACAAAACAAGGCTGTCCCAAAAGGTATTTGTTCCCGATTTGTGCGTTGTGATAGTACTCATTACGTTGAAAAATAGTTGATTACGTCTTTCAAAGATTATTTTTACTACGGTACTGAAATTAAAAATAGCTAAGATCGTATACAGGAATTAAACGTAGGCCACTGGAAGCAGTAAAACTGCTGTCTGTACGCAACACATGGCAACAGTTCCGAGAAAAGATGACAATTCACTGGAGTCCGGCTTACTCAACACGATACGCACCAGATGCCAATCTTGTAGCTATTATGTACTTTTAAGTTCAGTAATGGCAACGTTGTGACCTTGGTGACTCTATATACATTTTGTGGCAACAGTGTGCATAATTTTTATCGCTACGAGTTGATCGAATTGCGTGACAAATTTGTAATGGTTTTTGATAAAGGTGTGATGGGGTTGTAATGAATATTATAACGGAGTAATTATTATGCAATTTTTTCAACAAATTATCTTGAAACGGATATATATTTTTACAGTTTTTTATGCTGATTATGAATGTGTAGGAATAAAATGTCTAAGCTTACTCATAACGTTTATATATGGGGTCTCAAAAAGATGCAGAACTATTGTTAAAGTAGTGTGTTAATGTTATGATGCTTATCTTTGATTATATATATATAAACGTTACGATTATTTCATAAATTCACACAAATACAGAACCATGTACTCAACGCAACTGTTAAGTGTAGTACACCGGCCAGGTCGCAGGATTTTTGTTTCTCGTTGCGTCAAGTATATGTAGTTGCACAATAATTAAATACATTTTAAAGAGGAGTGAGATGTTGTTGACATGAAATAATTATTTAAAACCATTTAAAAATAATCATCCTAAGGTTTATTCATTAATAGAAAAATATTTCAATATTAAAAAATTCAAACATTGGATAGATCAAATATCCACTTTTATAAGTTTCACACATCTTAGGCTGTTCATGACATCTAAAAACTAAACAATCATATACTCTTATTAACTAAACAGACATGTTAAATAAGTCATCTAAATTCTTTCATTTTTTGTGTGTCTGTCTTTGATTCAATCTTCAAATGCTAATAGCAACTCATTCAAAAAGAAACAAAAATAATATTAAACTTAAGCATAAAATTACTAGTTGCTATAGGCAAAATAAACTAATTACATTTACTTTCAAACTATTATTTAACTCTATTGACACACCCAAATTTTTAACATATAACATAAGATTTAGTAACTTTCAAATTTTCTTATAAAATTAAATTATTGACTTTAACTATTATTTACATTTAAAATTTTTAAGTCTTACTGTTCATGTAAAATTGTCTTTCTGAAAGTTCTTTTCAAAACAAAATTATAAATATTTAGTCATCACCTGCATTCTGCTGCCGTTACCGTTGTATGTGTATATGTGTGTGCGTCCTGAATCCTGAGAATTTGATGATGATGATGATGTTGTGTTCTCTGTCTCCATGGGTTGTTGTTGTTGCTCCTGAGTTCCTCCATACGTCTTGTGTGAGTGTGGTAGTGTGTGTGTGTGTGTCCATGTCGATCCGCAACGGGCAGCGTAACGTCGTCTGTAGATTTCTTGAGTCTGAGAATGCCCCAAAATTGTCGGTCGTATTTATACTGGACTCAATTTGACATGTCCAGGATTGCTCTTGACATGTTAGAAATCGTAACTTTCATGCAAAGCGTCCTTTTAATTACGGATCACTTTTTTGTTCATTTTAGCGATTTCGTAAACACACTTATAGCATGCGCGATATCATTATTTGCGTAATTTTTTCTGTTCACGCACATATAACACACATGTTAATTACTCTTTAATTAAACCCGTAATTAACATTAATTACTTAGCGTCTTTAATATTGCAAATTTCTGCAATATTTTGTATATCACTGCATGCATTAAGAATTCCTTGATGCAATGGTGTTTTTATAATTGGCGTAAGTCTTTGTTTACAGGTTTAACACAAGTAATTAATTTATTATAATCCTGTTAAGACATGATTCCAGACAAAACAATAAGTCGTTCGCATCACCCCCCATATTTTCATGTCGTAGCGTGCTCACACACACAAACACACACACGCTGTAACTTACGCTACCACAGCAGGTGTTCTTCTCGACAGGTTAGATATTGTCAATTCCTTCACAAAATTGTATAAAACTGTTCCTTATTCTATTTATACGAATTACAATATAAAACATACCGCCCTGGCCTAATATAGAAATATATGTATTGTTGCAATGTATATATTTAATCACTTTCTGCTACAGTTCGTTTCTTGATACATATAAAATATTTAAAATTTACACTTACTTTACCTCAAGATGTTATTTTTCCTAATAAAGGAAAAATAACATCTTGAGGTAAAATATATATAAATTTTAAATAGTATATATATACACAAAGGTTAATAATACCAGAAGAGAATTCCAACCCAGAACTAACGCGAGTAAAAACAAAAATGATGACATAGTTAATGAGATAACTGATATCCTCCATAGATGGACTGAACACTTTGGTGACCTTATGGTAACTCGTGATGAAGAATTGTGATATGAAAGAAGAAAAGACAGTATATAAATTGAAGAAGACGGTGAAAACAGTTTAGTCCTATCTTTTGACAAAGTTGTTGATTCCATTAAGAAGTTAAAGAATAACTAATCCTCAGAATCAGATGGACTGACTGGTGAACTATTTAAAAATGCTGGACAAGACTTTGTTAAAGAATTTACCCATTTAATTGGAGAAATATGGGATGAAGCAAAAATGCCCGATGAATGGAATACGGGAATTATATGTCTCGTCCATAAAAAAGGTGACCACTTAAGCTGTAATAATAACAAATACGGCCTATAAGGTTCTGTCCAACATAAATTTTGACAGATTGCTACCGCACGTGGAAAATAATATCAAGGACTATCAATGTGATTTCTTTAAAGGAAAATTTACTATGGACCAAATAATTACTCTCAAACAAATACTTGAAAAAACCCTGGAATACGGAATGGAGACATATCACCTATTCATAGACTTCCAAGCCGCATATAAGAGACAGGTTCTACCAAGCCATGCATGAGGTTTATATTCCTCCAAAAATAATTATAATGGTAAGAGCTACACTGTCCAGCTCTAAATGCCAGATTAGAATTCAATCTCAGCTCTCCCGTTCTGTTGATATCATGAATGGACTTAAACAGGGAGATGCCCGAGTCTGCCTACTATTCAACATTGTGCTTGGAAAGGTAATACGAGCAATACAAACATGAGGATATTTTTAATAAAGGAGTCGAGTTTTTAGCATGTGCAGATGATATAAATATTATCAGCAGAAATGAAAATAATCTGAAGAATGCCTTTAGAGCACTTGAATAATCGGCTAAGAAAATGGGCTTGTTATAAATAAAAATAAAACAAAGTTTATTGCTGTGAGAAGCAATAATTATAATATTTCAAATATACCAATAGATGGCTATAATTTTGAAAGAGTAAAAGGCTTCGTATATCTCGGGACATATGTCGATGCTAAGAATAACTGCACAAAATAAATTGAAAGAAGAATTCTGGCCGCTAATAGAAGCTATTACGGGCTGAATAAACTTTTAAATAAAGACTATTCCAGTACATTTCAGTTTTCCGATTTGACAAAATTAATAGATTAAGATGGGCAGGAAACGTTCAGAGAATGGATGACGAACATACGGCAAAAATAATTAATTACGAAACACAAGTCAATAAGAGAAAGGAAGATTGGAAGACCGAAGAACAGATGGTTGGACCAGGTCGGCAATGATGCGAGGAAGCTGGGTGCAGTGAATTGGTGGTCGATGGCTGAGGACAGGGATAGGTGGAGTCAATTTCTTTTGGAGGCCAAGACTCGATCTGGGCTGTGTGTATGTATTAGTAGTAGTAGTAATGACCGAATTTTGTAACACGGAAGTAGTTTACGAGTTTGGGGAACATAGTGTGTCCGACATCCAGATACTGATTTTAAACATTTACACTGTTGACACGAGGAAGATCTTACACACATGTATAGGTAAAAACGAGTATAGGCCGAAATTCAACAAAATTACTACAGATTAGTTTTCTTTTTTTACCAAAGCGACCAAAATATGCTTTCCATCTCTGATTACCATTAAAATTTTATTTACAAGAAAAAATAATTTATTATAGTTGAACTAACTTGGCTTGTATCATATGTAATCAAAACGGCAGTAGCAGCTATCCCGGCTACTGCGGTTGCTAATGTCAAGCGTTCATTTGTTATTAATTTAGTAGTGCGTGAGTGTGCGTGTGCGCACGGGCATGTTAAGTCTATACGTTCCTTGTAGAATAGTGGTCTCAGAAAATGTTTTTCAATTTCATGGACCGATTTGTTGTGGTGGCTCATAATATATTTCCTTTCGTTTATCTCATATAAGTTTATAAGTTTTCCATCTGCTAAATGAGACTTCATCCAGAATTTTCAGCGTTCACATCCCCCCGCCACCACCAATAATAATTTTTAATTTACGTGCGTTATTTTAATAAAGGCATGATTAACAATTACAAAATCACTTGGCTATAAGGGTAATTAAAAAATGGTAATTTTTTTATTTATTTTGCAAGATTTTCTTAAAATCTTATATAATTAACGCCATCACTGATAATACCATTCTCGGATATTTTTTTATGTTAGAATAGGCTGTAAAGAGTCCATTATTGCTAAGATGGCAGTAGGTCATTAATAAAATTAATTTTTTTTACATAATAATTTCTGTTTTGATTTTTTCGAAGCAATTTTCGGTTTCATCCATTTCTTTATCTTGTTCAATACCTTTAACGTCTTTGTCAAATTCCTCATCGGAACGCTCATTGTAAGTTTATGAAGGAGCTCGGAATAATTCATGTTTTCTTATTTTAACATGAAAACATGGAGGCGAAGGCACTCTTTAATTAATTCTGAAGAAATCCAAATGTGATGAAAGCACATTAATATGGTTTTGAGTGTCGTAAGAATCTTTTTTACAATTTTTTATTAAAGAAACGTTTACTTGTGTCTAGAGGCAGACATTAGTTAAAACATGAAACAACTTCACAAGAGCTTTAGCCGACTGCAAGTGTTGTGTAATGCCTATCAAAGGCAGTAGTGGTCTGGCATTAGTAAAATCGGTCGGTTCCAATCAATAAGGGGGCACTTTATTGACTTGGGGGCCCTCTTCTAAAAACATGCTTTCCCTTTTTTTCTATGTATTTGAATTAATGATTAAAATACATATTGTTAATACTTTATTTGAAAACATACATTTTATTTACCAAAATGAGAAGTTCTATGTAATATATTACATTCGAGTCGAATTATTTTAAAAGAAATTATATAATGTAAGGCAAAAAATATAAGAATCTAAGATTTTAAGCTACTTATTTTATTGTTTCAATAAAGTTGTTTATAATAATATATTTAGTATTAAATTAATAATTATTATGAATAGAAACATTTATTTTAAATTAATAAGTTTTTTCTTAACTTTTAACTGCTTTCTCCTATTTTATCTACTATTAAATTTTTATCCAAGTCTGAAAATATATCCCGTTCTATATTCATTAACAAAAAGTCTGACAGTAACTCTTCTTGTAAATTACTTCTTAATCTATTTTTTATAATTTTTAATTTGGAAAATACTCTTTCGCAAGTAACTTGCGTAGAAGGAAGTGTCAAGACATATTTAAAAGCTACATATAAATTAGCAAACAATCCTGATTGAGAAAGTTCATGAATTATAGGAAACGCACAAGATAAACACTCAAAGCACTTTTTTGACATCGAACAATGTTCAATATTATCTAGATCTTCGGTTTCTGCCAATCCATCAAAATTCAGATCAGTTTTATTCCTTAATACTTTGTCTTTTTCTACCTTAACTAGACTTGGATATTGAGTTGCAAATTGTCGCAGTTCCATTATCAGTGTACTTCTATCAACATTTGATAGTGTTGCAATACTTTTTAATTCGTCTGATTGAAATTGTTTTATTTTTGCAATATCTTTAAATTTCTTTGGATTTAGCCAGGAACAATCTTTAAGAATACCTTCATTTGGTACAAATCTTTCTTTAATACTCGATTGAATGCAATCAATTATCTTGAAATAAATAATTTTATATTTATGAGAAGAAGAAATTTTATTACTCTCATCTGGGGCTTTCTCACCAGGCATCTTTTTCTTTTTGCTAACTCTTTTTTCTGTAAAGTCTAACTCTATTTCTATACCAGTGGTCTCATCAAAATAGTTATTGACTATATTTGCAAAATCTTTGGTTTTTTATATATGAAATCAAAACAATTGTTATTTCTTTTATCACTAATTTGCTCCAGTAAATTTTGTATCAAATTCCAAGCAGTTGCATAATCTATCTCTTACTTTGCAAAAATTTTAAAACGGGTGATGTAGCTAAAAATATATCAAGAAAAATGAATGCCATGAAAATGTTTTCAAATTTTGACCACTGACTTATTAAATTCCGGGCCATAAACTTTGTCTTGCAGTCGGAACTGCCGTTTGATATTTCTAATAAAACCCTAATAACATGAATTAACTTCGAGTTTTTATTTATATCGACTAAAAATTCTTCATCTATAATTCCTAAAAGAGCCTTATGTTTGCTCCATCATCTAGTGGCACCGATTGTATGCAACTTGCGTAGTTTTTCTTGACCTTTATGTTCCTTTTTTGTTTCATTTTGCCATATAGATGTTCTTTTACATGAAGCATCAAAGAATACAGCACTTTCTTCTACTAAACCAAATAAGTTTTCTGCTTCAAGAATATTAAATGTAGAATCCATCAAAACTAAATTTAAAACATGACCCATACAATGCGTAAAAACTACTTTCGGATTTGCTTCTTTTAAATGGGCTTGCAACCCATTATAACAGCCTTTCATATTGCTTGCCCCATCAAAATAACAGGCTACTATTTTAGAAATTGAAATTCCTAGATTTGATAATTCCGTTTGAATATGCTCAAACAGCGCAGCGCCACTAGTATCCTCTACAATCGTTCATACACAGCTCCTTCTAATACGTACCGAAAGCAAACAGTTAATTGATCCATTACGGCAACATCCTGCCACTTTATTGACAAAGTTTTTTGACAAAAAGTTAGTAGAGAGCCCCGACCAATTTGGCCTTTGTTAGGTTCCCCACTCTTTTCTCTTTTTTCTATTATCTTTTTCCTGTTTTTTTTGCTTTCTTCTATACATTGTTGTACATGGTTTTGTAAAATGGGGTCATAATTTGCAACTAACAATACTAATTGAAGGAAATTTCCATGATTTTCAGAGGAGTCTAGAGTATTTGCACCTTGTGATCTGTGTCCTCTGTACGACATGCCTTGTCTACCTAAAAATAATATAATGTCAATTATTCGCATAACTATTAACCGTCTAGTTTCTATTTCTTTTAATCTTTTTTTTGACAAATTTGAGTTCATAAAAGTCGCAATATCAAAGCCTCGAAGGCATTGAAAAGCTGCTGTCGCTGCGTTTATATGGCTTTGTGAACTTTCATGCTTATCTACAGCTTTGTATACATGTTTGACAGATACATCGTGTCCAGAAATAAAAGAAATATTACTGACATCTGTTTTTCCAAAAGCCATGCAGCAGGCAAAATATACTTTATTTAGTTCGAATAGGACAGCCACCTCCTATTAATTTTTTCTCCAGTAGGCAAAATTCTATAGTAAAGCTTTGACGGTTCAAACGGAGCTTTTTTTCCACCTTCCCCACTAAACTGAATCGGATGCTTTTCCATGAAGGCTTTTTTAATTACAATTGAATCATGTTGATTAGGGGTAACGAAGCATGCAAGCTGGGAAAACGTTTGATACGATTGTTGATGGCTATGTTCTTCCTCCGAAGCTTCAGATTCTTCAGAGTCTGAGCTGGTGTTGGATAAATCGCGAGGAATATGTGTATCTAACGAAGCTGAAGATTTTTGAGGAGTATCAAAACTATATTTATACGTGGCTTTAGAACCTAAGGAAGTTGGTGAACGATTACTAATCAGAGTATAAGAAGACACTTCTTCTGTGAGAAAATCAGGAGATTCTGTGATAGATTTTTCAACATTTGTAAAATCATTCGAGGTTTTGCTTGTAGAAGCTACTGGTGAAAATGAGGTAGTTTGCGTTTTCGATTTCCAAAGTGGTTTCTCTGTGGAAACTTCACCGGGTTCAGTCGCAGTTACCTTCGAAGTTGCAGAACCATTTGAGCATTGATCAATAGAAGGTACTGATGAGCAGCTTTCATTTTCTGTGTAAAAAATGTACGCATTCATTATATGAATTTTTAATTATTAAAACGTATTATATCAATTTGAATGTTGCACTTTCAAAATTTAACTGTACACACTTTTTTGAAAAACATTAATAATAATAAAACATTTACAATGGACTTTTTAGAAAGATAATGGAGACTAGTATATATTTCATATATAAAAGATAACTTGAGAAAAACGTCCAATTCTACAGTGCATTAAAAAAAAATGGAACAGAAATAATACACTTTAATATAAGTGCAAAAGATGTCTTTCGTGACGAGTGTGAAGTTTGTCGCCCGAGCGAAGCGAGTCCAAAAAAATATTTCACACGCGTATCGAACCACATTTTTTAACATAATACGCGCGAAACGCGACTCTTGAGTTACCGTTTTTCAATGTCTATCGCGATTGAAAATTAGATTTTATCATTTTTATCTTTTTCTTAGTTTTACTAGCTCTAGAAACTCTTTGCTTTTAGTATCATAGCTACCGAAAAACAGGCTCATAGTTTAAGACAAGTTTTAGACTTTTTGTCTCAAATGCAATGTCAATTGACTGCAAATAAATTAAATGCTTCTCTTTATGACCTAAGGAATCTGGGGTAACCAATTTCCTTTTTATACAAAGTAATTCAAATGTAGGGCGAATAATGTTTCCAGTGCCAGAGTAGCGTACTTGTGAAAAATTGTAATGAGTTTTTTTGCTAAAGTTTTGAATTACCTACAATATTTTTTGTTACATCATAAATTGAAAGATTTTATTTCGAGTGATGCATAGCTGGTGGAAAAAAGTTGAAATAGATTTTACTCACGACCTCACCTTAATGATATATGGAATAGCCTCAATCGTACAACAATTTTCATGCAACGTTTTCGTCGAGTAGAAGTGTGCCAGCTGAATGACGTATACTATTTCTCATCACGCGGTCATAATCATAAAACAAACCGTTATTTACCTATAGCAAAACAGGCACATTCCGGGAAACTTTCGGCAGGCGTGTGATGAAAAATAGTACTTGTATACATCTCGGGAAGTAAAAAAGAATCCCTCAAACCGCATGTTTATTACCCTCGGCTTCGCCTCGGATGATAATATATATAAGCAATAGACATTCTTTCTTTACCTTCCCTAGGTGTGTAATATACTAATTCTTGCTTACCTTCTTGATTGCATTCGTTTTCACTTTCATGTGATTTAGACTGGGCTCCTTTTGTCTCATTGTTTGAATTACACAGCCAAGAAGAGAATTTCGCTGCACTTTTGGCTGTCGATGCAGTTCGCTTTTTATACTTTTTTTTCTTTTGAGCACCACTTTCGTAAATTCGTGAGCGTTTCATATTTTAAATATCTTGAATATCTTGTAGTCACAAAAGAGAGTAAATAAATAAAGTTAGTCTAAATGAAGACCACTTTTTAGGTTAGGCGATCTATCTAACGATTATTTAAGGTAGTTCTTTAAGAAACACAGGCTTTGAATGATATTGCCAACAATGGAAAGTATCAAAATATCTATATTGCCAACATAACAAATAACCGCGCGCATGCGCTGTTATCTCGCAGTACGGAGATACAGCAAAAATACGACAAACATTGATGATTTACTATCATTTTAATATAGAAATCCCCGGGCAATGACCTTTTTTGCGCTAGTTTAATAATTTAAAGCTTCCTAAATCAAAATACATATTTTTTATTGCAAGCTCTAGGTTTTAAGGCATCGAAAGCAGAGACTTATTATTTGCATATTTATAAGTGTGACCCCCGTACCCACTTAAGCGGGGGCCGACCGTAATTGAAATATCGCCTTTTAGTGCGCGGGTGTCTATAAATATATATGCGCCAATGTCTATATTTTTAATATTTTTAACTATGCAGGTAAGAAAATACGGTAACCATCACTACAGGAACAAAGCTGTAGAAACGCCCTTTAATATGGTATAAGTTTCGACATTTTACACAGTCGCGTTTAATTTTAAAGAGTTAATAAAATAACCATACAACTTCAGCCTTTCCTTATGGACAATCATACTTCTAATTTTTCGTTTTACAAATACGTTTTTTTACTTAACCAGTTCTTTAGTGGCTGAAATACTATAACTTTGACTATTTAATGTTCCGGTAATGACACTTTAACTTTAAATCATATTTTAAGTGTTATAAAATTCGATTTTAAGTTGCGCTCCATGTTAAAAACAGGACTAGCCGCTAGCGGCTGGCTGGCGGTGTTCGGCCCCCTCTTATTCTTGCATTATATAGGGGCCCCGAGATGCGTAAAAATTAAACGAGATTACAAATTATGAAAATTAAAAGCTTGAGCGTCCTTTTCAATGAATATCTTTTAATTAAAAATGTATTCTTATTATTTTTGCTTAAAAGCAAATGATGTTGAAGTTCACATTTTGGGCTTCATCGCCCAAAAATTAAACGAAATTACGGATTTCTTCGATTTTTACTTATTTAAAATTCGACGAATCCGCTTTTGGGGGCCCTTTGAAGATTTTTTGGTCGGCGATCGCCGACCAGCCGACCTAGCCAGACCGCCACTGATCACAGGATAGTCAACATAGATAGTCTCACAGTGTTGCCAACATACGTCGCAGGCATAAAAAGTTATTTTCCTAATGAAATATTATATTAAATTTACACTATGTAACAGCTATGTAAACTAAATAAAGTGGAAAACCAGTTTCACAGATAACAGCAATCAGGTTTACTTTTTTAAAAGGCTTCCTAAATTTGGCCGTGGAGTGTACAAAATTACGTCACCCTTTGTAATAACCAGGATTTTTCACTTTGCCTTGATATAGGGGAAAACCTATTATAACTTTCTGTCTGGTGTTAAATATGTGTGATGTAACTACAATTATGGAGATGCCTAACAAAACGCGATGCTGAACAGTTTAAACGACTGAGTATCTAAGTATATATCCGCCCATAATGTCTAATACGTTCTAGTATTTATCATGTCCTTGACGGTTTCTATGAAATATACCAGTGGTTTTACAGCAATTAGTGTATGTTTTATAACAAAGTGATTATTTGTGTCTGTTATATTGCAAGTGCATAACGTTGGCCAATTATTGTGACACGGGTGTTATTAGTTTTATAAAAATTGGAAAATTCTCTAGTGTTTAACAATAACATGTTTTCTATTGTCTCAATATGTATACTGAAGAGAACGATTTTGTTACATTCTCACCGGTTGAAAGAAAATATGAATTAGTATATTTAACTACAATTTAAATTATAAATATACCCCATTTAGCACTGTTAAGTCGCACTGTCGCAACCATTAACAAATAAATTGTGTAATTTGGTAGTATTACACAGTTTGTATATTTAGATTTATAGTTTACATTTTAAATACACACAGCTACTTTGTAGAATGATGCAGTGTACTATTGGACAGTTGTAAACACTGCCAAAAGTAGCAGAATGAGATAATTAATAGTTACTTTTGGCGATCTACATTAAACTACTTTGAAGTGGGAAATTCTGACAGTTTTTTTACAAACCAACTGTGTTTTACTTTATTTATTTCTACCATTTAAGCAACTTCTAGTTTTTATTTTTCTGAAATGCAATAGTTTGTCATTTTCTAAAAGTACAACACGACATTTTTAGTATAAAAGAAAACGAAACCCCGAGAGTAACTTATCATTAGACAATTTTATAAACCGCTAATGCCCAGTTAGTTCAGAAGGCTATTAGTACTGTCAAATCTGCTCGCGGCAGGGACGTAATTAAGGAAGTGTTTTGGCCAGACTGCTGCGCATTACTACAGATCTTCTAAGTCGAACTTTAATGGGGTTGGATTCTTTCCAGATTTGCGGTAGTTCATTTGCCACGAGCTGTTTGTATTTTACTCAGAATTCATAATTAATAAATACTACCTTTCTTGAATCAAATATTGTATTATTTTGAAACTCATTAAAGCAGAGGAATAGTATAGAAGATAATAAGTAAATATTTTGGGGATAAAAGTATACAAATCAAAAATGAAAATGGTTAAAAAAGACACTGATGAACCTTAATGGATTAGAGATTTTAACCAAGAATTTTGCAGTAACCACATTGGGCGTTGAAAATTTGAAGTTAAATAAAATTGAAAATATTTTTAAACGGATATTGGAAAATTTGTAATGGTGACGGAAAAATAACCAGTAGCCGCTGACATAAATGTCTCCTCATAACATAACAGTAAAACACACGGATTAAATAAACGCTTACAATGAATTTGCAACACCTTCATACCACAATTGCTTTTGTTACTGCAAGGGAACAAAAGATAGAAGCAGATTAACGTGACTCCAAGTACATCTGCACTATGTTTTTTTTACTAACATTTGTGTTACATACATTTGTGTTTGTGATACATTTGTGTTTAAGCATGTTTCATTTAAATGTAGACTCTTATAGGCCTTTTGCTTACAACTGTAGGAATACAAATAGTAATCAAAATTAATATATTAATATAAATAAATATTAAAACATAAAAATATAAACATGAAATAAGAATTTACATAAATATATAGTGAAAAACACCTGTAACCTTGAAAAAATACATTTAACTATGTACCTTATTCAACGTCCTTGTTGGGAAAATTTTGGAAACAGTCAATTCATTAGTTGAATTTATTTGTTCAACCAAGTTTACTCTGTGTTAATTTGTCAGACTTTTGGTTGTGTATCTTAGTGTAAGACCACAGTGTAGATGTGTTTTATTGAGCTCAATGCCGGATGAGGCATTCATTGTTTCATAATTTACAGACCAGCAGTGTAAAATAAGCTTTAGTATTCATTCTGTACGGCCTCAATGCGCAACGTTTACTCATAATGTATAACGGGAATGACAGTTGTGTAACTACGTATTTTTGTCTCATATGGCTTTGATAAAGGGATAAAGAAGATGCGCCTAAGTTATAAATTGTGATCGCTCAGTCCATGAAATAACAAGTAGCGAAAAATAGTAGAATTACGGCCAATGCTTTCGTCCGCAAACGACTTACGGTACCCTTGGAACCACAGAGAAGTCTACCCTGGAATAACTGGAGAAGTCTACTTTTGAAGTACACCACTATTACCGGTTACAGAGTCGAAACAATAGGTCATCCAATAGTGAAATATGGAACAGAAATAGTTCTAAGAACAACAGGCTTAAAAATAATAACAAAAATGTATCTTACCTAAAAATATTATTAAACAAATTTCATAAAGTAGAATATCACATCATTATTTAGAACTAGTAATAACAAAGAAAAAATTTTGCTTCCAAAGACACCAAATAAAATGTGGACAATACTGACGCCATTTGAAAAATGTGGACAAAATAGTCGAATTTGACGTCATTTTTATATCGTTTTTATTGAATGTCACTTTAAATAGTGTTTCAAATAACACTCGCCAGTGTACTTCATAGGCCAAATGTACGTTAATTACTCTTCGCCGTAGTCTTCCTGGATCCCAACCTTCGCCGTCGCAGTCACGACCTGTATCTCCTCATTAGTTCTTCTCCCGTCTTTCTTCCCCCCAAATTCTTTTAATAACCTTTCTTGTAATTCTCCTTAGTGTCTGCTGTGCATTTTTATCCATAATACACGATTCACATCCATATGGTGCAGTCGTTCTGATTGGAGTTTTGCGCTTCTAGGCAAATGCTTTGCTATAAATGAAATGATTAACCTTTTCATTATATTGCAATAGGTGAGATTTGCATATAAAATAAAAAGTTTACGTTTGGCTTATAATAGCATAAGTAAAGACTGCATGTTGAGACATTGTAAAACAGACAATAAGATTAATGTTAAAATTGTTGTGTAAGTTGATTTTTGACTGTAAAATAAATAATGAGTGTTGTGAAGTAGTGCAAACATATGCGTAGGCATATGCCAAGCGCGCGTGTGCGGGTGTGAGTAACTATTTTATAAAATAACAATAAAAAACAGGTATAATTAAATAACATTGGTGTAAATAAAAAAATTTGACATAAGACTTACACCACAATGTGCATAAAATGAAGACCTATCTAGTAGAAATATTTGTTAATAATTTAAAGAACGAAAAATGTGAGTTTTTTAATAAAAAAGGTTTTATGACCCAAAAGAAAATCAATAAAATTAGACAGGTTTTACTCGCACGTTTTACTTTGTCCATATACAATATTTTACAAGAAGAACGTTATCTGGATTGTAGCCGTAAGGGCGAGGGAATGTTTTGACCAATGAAATTGGCTAATACATTCGTTGATTTTATCCTTCGTGGAATGTAAATCAGTCTCGCTTAAAACTCAGAAGTAGCAGTCTCATTTGAACTTAATAACGTGTAATCGTTGTCTCTGATTTATGACGATAGGTTTATCAAGAATGACGAGCACATGTAATAAAGTTCGCGACTAAAATAACACCGAGTGCTATTACGATACAGTACAAGATTGTCCGCGTAGGGATTGAAAGGACGCGTCAAGTTAGCCGGAGTAGTGTGTTGTTACATACACTATACAAGTATTAATTCATCACTGTTTGTTAAAGTACCCAAACCGGAAACGACCCTGAACGCTGGAGAGCAGGAGGAGATCCTGAAGGAACAACGGTAGGAGTAACAGTATCCTGAACGTCTACCTGAAAGAAACATCTGTCGACGCTTATCAGGAACACGAGGAGTGACATCGCATAGTTCATCAAAAAGGGAAGTGAAATCGTTGATATAAACTTTAATAAAACAGTCATAAACTAAAAGACACAAAGAACTTGAGGATATTAAGATTTATGTAATTAAAATATAGGAAATATTATTTTAAGTTTGTAAAGAATAAGTCAACAGAACAGTTAAATAATGTATTTGCAACAGAAACTGTTAATTAAATTTATTTTGTAACAGAAACAGTTGATTAATTTTATTCTGTAACGGAACGGTTAATTAATTTTATTTGCATCAGAAACAGTCAATTAATTTCATGTGTTATCATAAACATTAGTAAAGTATTTATGCAAGTAAAAAAAAGAAAATCTTTAATAATAATAAAGCATACTACTATTTTAATATCGACTATTTATTCAATGCGACCTTGTATATCGCAATATCTTTGCTTTGCTTGATATCGCCTCAATTTCCTCCTGTTCCACACATTTACACGTGACTCTTCTTCGTCCTCAGAACCGTATTTCCCCTAGACGGGAGTCCAAATGCAGTCTTGCACCCGCGAGACTTCACCTATACTCATCCTTTTACATTTCACTTGAAGTCCCATCTTGTGCGTTCTCTCCACCAATAGTTCTGTTTTTTCTTTTAATATTCTCGCCTTCAACGTCTGTATGTCTTATCACCTGGTCAAGAACTATAATAAATAACAACGTCTAAGGCCTACTGCGATGTCCAAATCTTCCGGTGTATCATTTTTAACTCTTACATTGCAAACACTTGCTTTTAGTGTCAAGTTTAAAAACATTAAAATTCAAAAATTGTTCCGTACACAAAACCTAATTTTATGGAGCTAGAAGACTAGATATACAGCTTGTCGTGCGTAATAAAACGTATACCCGTAGCCTTCACCGTTAGAACAAAGAAAATTACAGATAAACCTTTAATTGATAAAACTGGAAGAAAAGCCATGTTTTCAATAACAGTTAGAACCTACTGATTTTAAATATAATTAATTCACTACCGACTCGGAACACACAGTTTATTATGGTAAAAACGTAATCGTTTTACCTTACAGCCTGAACCAGTTTTCTCTTTTTAAAAAGCTTCTTCAGAGGCTGCCGCTAGGAGCACTGTCCATCTTGTTCTTGGCGACGGTATCGACTTTTGAAAGATCGATGTTGTGTGTGTGGGGTGTGATATGTTCGAATAATGCGAGTGATTTGATTTGTGTCTGTTCGTTTAAGATGTCATTTTTATGTGTTTTCGTGTGTTTGTATATTTATAATTGTTCAAGAGTGTCTAGTTTTCGGCCTTTTGTGTGTACGTGTAGAATTTCCATGTTATTTTCGATGTTTTTGTATGTGTGGTTTGTTTCAATGAGGTGGTTTGCAAAGGTTGATTCTGCACCTCCATTACAGAATTATTTATGTGAATTAATTACATTTAGTTAAGTAACGGACACGTCATGGACAACGAAATCCAAGAATACTACTAATTTTCTTAATGAAAATCTTTTTACAAGATGTTAAATAAAATCAGAAGTAAGAAACTGGTTACCAAACGTGTATTTTACAATTATGTTTGGTTTAGTGCCTTAACAAGAAAGTGGAAACAATCTGAAATTTTTTTTTTTACATTTTCTTGCCTCCAGAAACGGTTAAGACTATAAAATAGGTTAATTACCTTCTGTCAACGTTTCTTAGAATCTTTTTCGGGATAACTCGAGTTTCGACACCAATGGTGTCATCATCAGATCGGATATGAATAAGGTTAAAACATTATTGATGTATATACATCTCGTCAAATATTAAAAATTAAAAACAACACATACATTATATAAATAAGAAATAAAACATATTATAACAAAATAACAATATAACAACGAAATATAAAAACACGCGGCCGCAACGAACGGCGTTCCTGTGCAGGTTCGTTGCGGCCGCGTGTTTTTATATTTTGTTGTTATATTGTTATTTTGTTATAATATGTTTTATTTATTATTTATATAATGTATGTGTTGTTTTTAATTTTTAATATTTGACGAGATGTATATACATCAATAATGTTTTAACCTTATTCATATCCGATCTGATGATGACACCACTGGTGTCGAAACTCGAGTTACCCGAAAAGGATTCTAAGAAACGTTGACAGAAGGTAATTAACCTATTTTATAGGAAACAATCTGTTGAATTGCATACTTGTTACCGATTACAAATATAAAGTTACATTGTTACGTGGAAATAATAAAAACATCATGTAATAGACAATCTCTAAAATGAAAAAAATGATGAATCCAAACACGCAAGTGAATTTTCCTACCTGGGCTCGAAAATAAACTACATTAACACAACAATCAATGATATCCAGGCGAGAATTTTTAGCGGTAGCCGATGTTACTACACCTACTCAAAATTAATGAAATCACTGAAGAAACTATTAAAATTAAAAATATTCAAAAACATGATTAGACCAGTCGTAATATATGCGTGTGAAATCTGCATATTAACGCAAAAGACGAATGGTATCTAAGAATATTCCAACAAAATATACTGAAAACGTTTTGGTCCAATGCAAAATAACGAAGGCTCATGGAGGATTCAAAGAGATCATAAAGTCTAATACACGGAACTGATATAGTAAGGTTTATAAAGAGAAGGAGGATAGCCTAGCTACCCTGGTAGCTTGACGACACACAATGAGGATGGAACAACACAGAATTCTTAGGAAAATATCAGAATAGAGACCAGTAAATAGGAGATCAAGGGGAAGAAAAAGGAAGAGATGGATCGAAAATGTTGAGGAGGATTTGAGGAGTGTGGGGATAAGAAGTTGGAGAAGACTATGTAATGAGAGGGCTAAATTCAAAAAAATTGTTTAACAGGCTAAAACTCATACTTGGTTGTAACTCCAGTAGTAGAAGAAGAAAGAATACCCAAGAACGCCTATGGATATTGAGCCCAGAACGGCTATTTTAAGAATGACTCGGGCCGTGATAAGATGCGTTATTTAAAACCACTGTTTGGGGGGGGGGTGCTAAACATGACCTTAGACGGAGCACACTATGAATATTATCTCGAACAGAGTTGCAATTGTCAGAATTGATATAACAAACAGATGACATTAATGTAGGCACGTGTATGTAAAGATATGAGGTCACGTTCCACATTTCTTCTTCTTCTTTAGCACTACAGCCCCACGTGAGCTTAGGCTTCCAACACCAATCTCCTATCCATTGCCATCTCATCGTAACCCCTCACATCTAATATTCTTAGATCTTCTAGCTCATCATGCAACCTACGGTCCGAGACTGCACTCTTTCTGCTTTGCGCCCTCAGGATTTTCTTTGGCATACGCTGATCAGCCATTCGCTCTAGGTGACCTAGCCATTGTATTCGTTGAGCCTTCACAAATCTTACAGTGCCCTCATGCTTCAATGGCTTATCTATCTCCTGGTTATTTCTTATTCTCAGTTCATCATCTTCTTCAGTCAGGTATAAACACTTCGTACAATCCTTTATTTCAATCTTTCTTAGTGTTTCTTGATCATTTTTTCTTAATATCGATGTCTCGCCTACATAAGGTGCAACCTGTCCGATAAGTGTCTTATAAATTATTATTTGTGTTACGACTAATGAGTTTGCTTCTCAGTAGTGTACTGTTAACATAATATGACCTATTTCCTATTCCTATCCTGTCATGTATAGTAATTCGTACCCCTCATTATCTATCACGTTACCCAGGTATCTGAGCTTATTAACTGTATCAAATGAATTATCCTCTACGCGTAAATTATATGGATTTCTTCTTCTTTCTAATCAAATACACTGCACTCACCGTCTATGGCTTTTTTCCGTGATGTTTTGTCCAGTTTACATGTTTCAAGGCACTTGCCTCATCATCAGAACTTATAAAATCAATCTATGTCATAAAAAATGACATTTGTCAAAATATTAAAAACACAATACGGTAATTAAACTATGTACATAAATTCGTTTAATTAACATTATGTTACATAGTTTAATTACCGTATTGTGTTTTTAATATTTTGACAAATGTCATTTTTTATGACATAGATTGATTTTATAAGTTCTGATGATGAGGCAAGTGCCTTGAAACATGTAAACTGGACAAAACATCACGGAAAAAAGCCATAGACGGTGAGTGCAGTGTATTTGGTTAACAAACACGTGGCTTGGGACTACAATAGGATTTATTCCGTTTAATTCTTTCTAATGCAGAAATTAGTATGCATTTAGTTTTACATATAGTCGCATTTTGATTCAGATCAATGTGTAATCCGTTGTCTTGATCTGGCTATTATCATAATATCGTTAGCGTAAGCACATATTTGGCTTGTCTTATTTAATATTGTTTCTCGCTAATCAATGTCTTTATTATCGTTTATGATTAATAATAAAGAGGGTAGCGGATAACCCATCACCTTGCTTAACTCCCTTATTAAATGAAAATGATTTATTCAGCATATTCTCATACTTAATTTGGCTTTTGTTAATCTCATGGTCATATTCGTTAACTTTATAAGTTTCCCATATAAACGCATGGGCTCATTAAGTTTTACCCTCCGCACACTATCAAATGCCCGTCTAAAGTCGACAAACAGCATGTGAAGATCTGTCATGCTTATATAGTCTGCCTGATAACAATCACATTTGTTTGTTAGGCCTGCTCAGTTCCACATTTAGTTATAACAAAATAATTTGGTATATCACCTTGGAGAGCTGCCATTCTACACAAGCTTGCCACGATGTTAGATAAGTACAAAACTTAATTAATCGGTTAATGGTTGACTTTTATACCTGACGTGTTTGAGCTAAACGTATTTAATAATGTAGGTGTTTAAGCTAAGCTCCCCGCTTACAGTTTGCACGGTTTGTATTTAATTTTCCCCTAGAAGCTGACTGCTTACAAATAGAGGCTACAAGCCTGTTTGCACTTTTTCCTTATTATGCGTGCGTACGGGTTTTCCTTAATTGAGATCGCACTCCAGATTCCACGAAAGTATGAGGTATTTTTGTACTAATGACACGGAGAAAAAACACGCCAAACAGTGCAAGGGTAAATAAAAGTTAATTACTTTGCAACTGCGTAACACCGATTTTCATCCCAAAGCAAAAAAAGGTAAAATTTTTTTTTTTTTGCCACCTATTATTAACAGGGCGTTATTTTTTAATATTTGTTGTCTAATATACTATATTTCGATTAGTTCAGTTTCTTTAAACGTTATTATTTTTAAATGAATGCACACCTCGATTTGAAGATTGAAAAAAGAAATTTGTAAGACCATTGTAAGACGTAATTCACAAGGATTTCAAACAGTTGTAAAGCGCGCACTCGCACACACACATATATACATATATGAGTATGAATAATCCTATAGCATATGTTTTAGTAGGATATATATATAAGTGCCCATAATAAGCCACATGATGAGATAAGAGAATATATGAAATGTGTAAAGTCGCATGTGGGACTTAGTATTTCAGCACGTAAGGAACTTTATAATTTAAAAATAAGTTGTTGTATGTGCAAATATATAGCGCGATATATGAAATTTGCATAACTTGCGTATGTTTTATTTACGACGGACGAGTGCGTGTGTACATGTTTCCTATAGTCGCTAATAAGAAAAAATGGTTATAGAGCCTTTATTGAGTAAGATTTCAAGTTGGGTCTTGGTCAAGACTGTAGTTCATACTATAAGAAACAGTTTACTGTAATTAAGAGAGCTATTCACCGGGTGTGAATATGTCTTTTTTTTAATAACTCTATGTAGGCTATTACTCATATTTGAAAAGATGTTAAAAGAACAATAAATTATAGATAATTTCTCTGGAGATTTAGGTTAATTCTTGACTAGAATAAGTCGAAATTTACATGGTCTGATTGTAGTTTGCTTACTTAAGTTGTAAGCAACTGACGAATCAGTGCTTTAAAATTTCGGAGTAAGTTTAGTTTGTATAGGATATTCACGTCGTCCTCTCAGTAGTTTTTTATTTGCATACGTTTACATTTAAAGAATCCACTACCGTTTGTTGTAATAAAACCCTCAAGTAAAAAAATTATTTAGTATATAGACATGTTAATAAATGTATGGAAAATCAAAATTGTATAATTTTTACGTGCGCAGAGAAAATTGTGAACGAAATCACCATATTAAATATAAATAATATATCTTAATGGGTACTCTCAAATTGTACTTACTCCATCTGTTGCAGATAATGATGTTAGGAGGGGAGAAGGATATTCAAATTTTAGTTGTTAACAACAACCGACAAACAGCAAACTTCGCAAACAAGTATTTCGTATAGTAGGGTATTTGTATACGATTAAAGAACTAAAACATTTCTAACTACTTAAAAACCTTTCCTGCCCACTAGTCAAAATGTTTCCAAAGTATATTTGTTTCCAATTTTTTTTTGTAAGTTTAGTTACGCAGTATGTTTGTGGAGGAACACGGAGAAATCACATTGTGAAGCTAACGTTATCATCCCTTGAAACATTTTACTTAAATAAGATTAAACTTTATCAGGAAGTTGTGTTAGAGGATGCGCAGTTTGGGGTTGTCCGGTAGGGGAAGAAGAGACGGGGAAGTCGGGCACTCCTGTCAGTAGCATTGCGGCCGTGTTTCACGAAGCACACGCCCGTATCTTTGTACAGTTCCGGCGCCCTTTAACGTGCTTAACGAGATCAGAATAAAATGAATTTTCGGGCAGTCATTCTGCTTCTTTCCGTAGCATCACTGATCAGCCGAGGTGAGTAAGATAAACTTTGCAATAAACTAGTATGAACCCGGCCTAACGTGGAATTCTTCCAGTTATTATTACAGTTGTTCTGTAAATAATGATACACAAAGGAATTAAAAGTCTTGCGTCTGTAGTTTTATAAATTACACATGCGGAACGTTTTAACGTTTTAGGGGTTTCTTTTCATTAAGTGTAAACGTTAAAAAGTTTTAAGTCACTTTTGTGCTCCAAATTTATTGAAAAGTGATTTTATTGCAGAAAATAATGTCTTGGTTCTGCAAGTTTCTTTTTGTCACAGAAGCTGAAGACAGAAAACCTGTTGTCATGCTCTGTCTTGTGTTCGTCACCGCGTAGTATAATTTTTTTTTCATGACGGAGAAATTTTAGATTAAAAACGTTTGGAAATTTTAATATTGAGGCAATGTTTGATTCATAAGAGGAACCGAGAATTATCAGGTTTCGTAATACGGATCGTATGGGCACCACGTTGGTGTATAGGTTTACAATAAATAATGTAAAAACTTCACGTTTAATAATAATAATAATAATAATAATAACGAGAATAAAGGTGGATTTATAGTAGTGGTTGTAGCAGTATTAGTAGTACAGTAGTAGTTGTAGTTGTTGTAGTTGTGTAGCAGCAGCAGCAGCAGCAGCAGCAGCAGCAGCAGCAGCAGCAGCAGCAGCAGCAGCAGTAGTAGTAGTAGTAGTAGTAGTAGTAGTAGTAGTAGTAGTAGTAGTAGTAGTAGTAGTAGTAGCAGAATATCAATAAAGTAGCAACGATGCATTAACTAGTAGCTTTAGTAGTGTAATCATATCGTCCTAATAACGAACGCTTCTCCTGACTGACCGTACGTTATGCAGTTTATTGCACACATCAGTCTTCCACCGCGTAGGACGTTCCTTACATTCCGACACTAGTAGACATCTGCCATTTATAATTGTTACAACAAAACATACACGTTTATATAGGCTTATTGGTCTCGGTTTCGATTAAGTGTGTTTTGTGCGGATCTCCTGAAACTTTTATCGTATACACACATATAACAGTGACCGTCTCAATCATATAAGCCACATTTCGAGTTTAGTTAGGTCATGTCACTTCTTGTTTTCTCGCGTCTTTTCTAGAACACTCTATTCCTGCTCGGTGAACAGGTTCTCTGTATCGTTATTATTGTGTTCGATATTCGTTAGGAGTCGTTCCAGAAAAACACAAAAGTTGAAAACGAAGGTAATTTTTTTATTCTTCCTAATGTTTCTCGTACATCGGAGGCGACGTTATAAACAGTTTTGCCCCTAAATGTCGCATCAGTATCTCTTCAGCCTCGCTTAACATTACGTTTGCATTTTCCGTAGTTCTTCTTCCTCTTCTTTGCAAGTATAAGGCTCACAGCCTATTACGTCATCCGTTGTTATAACTCATCTCTCCATATTTAATCGGCCGTCCCAGACTTCTTCTATATGTAGGCATATATTTTGTACTCACGTGTTGCATTCTTGATGGATTTATACGGCCTACGTGATCAAACGATTTCTGCCACATGATTCAGTGGTGGCGGATGTGCTCATTCCTTTTCCTATCTGACTTGGTATACTCGGCTACTGATCTAAAGAGCATCGTCTCTGCACCTTGCAGACGACTCTCATGTGCATTCGTCATTGTCAATATTTCACTACCATATAGACAGCTTGGAATGGTCATCACCGTGTACATTTTAATAACTGTCTCTTTAATTTAAGAGTTTGTCTCTTGCCAAACTGTATTCCTTAAGGCACGCTTCGTAGTGTCATTCATCCTACTAAAGCGTTCTATCTTATTCCATACATCGACCTCCCCAAGATACGATATATTGCATCCTACGAAATTAAACGATGAAACTTGTTTAACAGTTTGTTATCAAATATTCCATAGTTATTCTGGAATCACTCTGTGCAGTATCGTGGTTCGGTTTGTCATTTCGCTAACCAATAATTAACTATATGCAAACTTATAGTAGGCCTAAAATCTATTTGTTTGTATTTATTGTTTTTCTCTTTACAGTAGTTTCAATATCCGCAGAATAGATTTGATAACAAAAGCTGTTTCTATGCATTTTACTGCATCATGTGTGTTTTGATCTTGTTGGGTACTTACTATTTCGACGGGGTTTCAAGGCAAAGTATACGCTAAAGGTCATCATAAGAGTTGTAAAATTTGTTACACAACGTTTCGACAACTAAACAATCTGTGGTGGTCTTCAGGTGTAAGTAACACAAGTACATTAAAGCTAACACTACTCGAGATATGTTCATTAACAAGCGTGAATCGTCAGAAAAAAAGTAATAGTAAACTACCACCACCTACAAAGTTAAACACAGCTAAAGAAAAACTATAGGCCTATAAAAAAGGAAACGCTACTTACCCTGGACAGAACTGGGAAGCATAACCACGCTAGCGTCAGATAAACTTGCATCAGTTCTTCCCCGTTCTGTCCAGGGTAAGTAGCGGTTCTTTTTTTATATAGTTGTGTTAGCTGTGTTTAACTTCTGACGATTCACACTTATTAATAAACGAATGTCGAGTAGGCTTAGGTTTATATTTAATTTACTAGTCTTACTTACACCTGAAGACGACCACAGGTTGTTTAGCGGTCGAAACTTTGTGTGGTAAATTTTACGATGGTTGTTGTCCTAACTAGCATTTCTCATAGTGTTCACATATCATCGAAAACACACACAACGATGCTACAGACCAAAAATTATACAATCCTACAATATGGAATAAGCATTAAATTGAAATTAAGTTTATATTGTTAGTAACGTCTTTAATACATTAAGGAGATTCTTGAATATAAAATATCTGTCCTTCTACTATAATACAACGCAACAAGTTCTGCTATATTGGTTACACTATCTTAAACATTCTCGGTTTCTTGACTTGTCTCAAATCTTGCTTAACGTTTCCTCCATTTGCTTGAATGTTAGCCCCACACTTGGAAATGGGTTCATTTTCCGCTCATTCGTCATCAACTTCAATGATTTTGTCAATATGTTATTTTTTTCTTCCCATTATTTGTTTCCACTGTATCTGTGCAAACTGCTGTCGACATTAGGGTATCCATTTAAAGCAGATGAAACGTGTAAGATGGTCTGATATTGGTTAAACAAATCACCTACATTCGGTTGTTTATTAGGTTCTTCCAGGATTTTGACCAATAGTTCTGTTCAAAACAATCCTTTTAGACAAAAGATTCGGTGTTTGTTTCAGCTGTAGGGATCCACGGCCGGTGTCCACTACTAATGCGAAAGACAGACATTTCGGCCCTATCATCGGAAGCCAGAAACAACTGCCACGGTGCTTCCTACAGAGCCCCGAACCAATCATGTAGCAATAGCTACTACATAAACATTAAAACAATCAAAAATAGAATCGAAGAAAATTCGATTATTCGTTAGCTGTAATGTAAGCGAAACATTCAATTACAGAATAATTTCTGTGAAACGTGCGTCATGTAAAAATAAACTTACCAGCAGTGTAATTATTTAAAGATATTATTATTTACACACACACGCAAGCACGCACACATATAACTAATTTCCTTTTTTTATATTATTTAATTTAAATAACAATTCCATTTTTGCCTGAACAAGTATAATTCATTCAAAAACAAGTGTATTCAATCATAACGGTTGATTAAAATTTTTAAGCGTCCAGGATGCAATTTTATTAGCTCCATGAATAATAATTTCCTGTAGTAACACTCAACATTAGGTATTTTAATATGTTGACGAAAATAAAGGATCTCCAGCAGGTCTGAATTTTTACGCAGGTACGCTAACAAACCTGAAACCTAAACGCTTAGACACTTTACACATAGACAACTCTCAACCTCCTCGATCTCTGCAGTCGCTAGCAAACCGTAAACCTAAACGCTTAGACACGTTACACGTAGACAACTCTCAACCTCAGCAGTCGCTCACAAACCTGAATCATAAACGCTTAGACACTTTACATATAGACAACTCTCATTCTCCGCAGTCGCTAACAAACCTGAAACCTAAAGGCTTAGACACTTTAAACATAGACAACCTCCGCCTCCACCGTCGCTAACAAACCGTAAACCTAAACGCTTAGACATTTTAAGCATAGACAACTCTCAATCTCCGCAGTCGCTAACAAACCCCTGAAACCTAAACGCTTAGACACTTTACACATAGACAACTCTCAACCTCCGCAGTCGCTAACAAACCTGAAACCTAAACTCTTAGACACTTTAAACATAGACAACCTCCGCTTCCACCGTCGCTAACAAACCGTAAACCTAAACGCTTAGACACTTTAAGCATAGACAACTCTCAACCTCCGCAGTCGCTACAAACCTGAAACCTAAACGCTTAGACACTTTACACATAGACAACTCTCAACACCAGAATTACACAATAATTGATCTGGGGGCCAGAATAAGAGCAGAGCAAATTACGAGTGTTTACTTATAACTTTTTAGCAGCTTTTGTAATTTCAATCTTGCCATTGCATACTGCACAGTTAAGTCAAAAGCATTGTCCGTTATGAAGCAAGTAGTAGTTCTGTAGCTGCTAACGACAAAATTAAAAAACAAATAATTTTGTTTTCCGTGGCGTCTTGGAATTATGAAAAGTTTTTTGAAGCTGAAAACTGGCGATAAACAGGAAAATAAGATAGCAGTAGTAACTTAATTTTTGTGTTTGCAGGCCACGGGGCATAGAGTGAGGCCCATTTTGTTATTACCTCCCGGGTTTTCATTTCTATAAGCTTAGTCAATCTAGAGTATTTTATCAGTCGTATGCACTTTTTTATTATTGAATTCATCTGCACCATATGATTGCTTATAACTGGTTCTCTTATTAATTAATTTTTCACATTGTTTTACAAGTCTATCTAAATTACAAAACAATGTTTTCAGCTTCAAGCTAATATTAGCATTATATTAATATATTTATATTCATATTATTTTCATTTCTCTTTTATATACTTAATAAAATTTGACAGTATTGTTGAATGAACGAAGCGAGTTCTTCGTTTTAACTCGACTGTTTGGCATTTCTCTTAAACTTGACCGATTTTCGTAAAACCTGGCACGCGCTACCACACTTTTACCCTGCAGAACCATATTGTTTTTGAGGTTGATTATCTCGAAAATAGAGGGTGGGAGACAAAAATGTGTGGACTCAAAATTTTGAAAAATTGATAATTCCATGTGGGATATCAAATTAAAAGGAATTTTAATAACAATCTAAATATAATGTTTATTTTTGAACATTTCAAATATTTTGGACGTCAGAGCTTAAAAATTTGGTGATAAGTTTTACAAAAATGCAAAATATTCATGATGGGTATAAAATTAAAGGGACTTTTAACTAACATCCGAATTTAGTGTTAAGTTTTAGAAATTTAAAAATTTTGGGGCCCCAGAACCTAAAAAAGAGATCAACAATTATTTAATAAGTTTTGAAGATCGAACACAGTGTTAGATTAAAAGGAATTGTACCCCAATTCTGAATGTTTCGAATCTTGTGTGTGTTTATCGTACGATTGTGTTCCCTGCAATTCTTACATTACTAAAGAAATAGTAGATTAAACTTTCATTTAATTTTTTCTGTAATTAAAAATTATCTATTATCAAAATTTATGTAATAATAAATATACTTCGTTCAAAATAGTGAGCGAGTTCTGCAGCTCAGGGAGAGTAACTTGTTTTAATTTATTTATTAATTTAGACTGCTCTTTCATCGTGTTCTGTCTGCTTGCGCACAAATGTGTGTGTGGATGTTTGTACCATTGTAAGACATTAATAGCCAACTTGTAATTATCCTTGCCTATTTTATTGTTATCGCTGCCGACACAATTATAATGTTTACAAGTGGACGTTGGTTTTATGTGACAGGAGAAATTAGTAGACAAGCGGCACAACCGTTGGTCTACGAAAAATTAGATTTTGCTCCGGCCATTTAATTTTAAAAGAGAAAAAGAAAAACTATGTCTCTTTTATAACCATACCTTGTTTGTTAGGCCTTCTCCTTGTGGTGGACATTTTGTATTAATTTTCACAGCGTTTAATAAGCGCCAGCACCTAAGGCCAGTGAGTGAAGTAGTCAACCACTTATATAAGGTTGTCTTAATGGGAAATGGTGTCGAACAGTGTGAACTGTTAAGTCGCCCATTCTTCTTAGTCTGGTTCGAGGGTGGAATTCATTTTGTGCGGTCTCGACAATTTGTTTCCTTCGGCACCTCTACTTTATCCGAGTTTTCAAAGTCGTTCAATTCTTCGTTTAACAACGTTTCTCGTAACCACTTTTTAGAGTAAGAATTATATGTAAGATTTGTGTTAGCAGAATGTGTATGTACGTAATTTATACACGACGTGATGCTATTCAGTAAGCAGTGATTAATTACTAAACTACAAACATTGGTCTCAGAATACCTATGCAAAAGTAAAACACAGTAATTATTTTACATTTATCGATCGACGCACAAGGTCACCAAAAAAATTGTGTCGAATATTAAAGTACGTGTGAGGAACGACACCGCAAATATGCCCAAAATAAGAGCACGTTTGAGTGTTTCTTTTAGAAAGATGAACAATTTTGTAACTAGAGGACACCATTGTGTTAGAAAAGAATGTTTTCGTTGACGTATATGGCAAATACATGACTGACGGACACGCAAAGTACCGAGTACAGAAATAACCAAGCTTTTAAACGGTTATTGAGCGAAAACAGGCTAGATGATATCATGTACGGTAATAAAAAAGTTACCAGAACGTTCGCTGAAAGTTTTGTTGCTCAGAATATGATGATGATTGCAACTTCGGGGATCTACAGTAATCTTTTGGGTCAAACAGCTGAATGTGGTTATTTCAAGTATAAATGTAGTGAGATATAAAATGCTAACGGTATAAACATAATAAAGAAGTACAAATTTATAATTAACTAATTTATTCGATTTACGAATTGGACGTGTTTTAGAAAATTTTTACTTAGCCTATGTTGTGGAAAAGCGCCCAGGGAGCATACTAGTATTACTAATTCTAGGCTGATGTCTGTTACGCATAAAATTATTTTTATATAAAATTTTGGGGTTCTCGTTAAACATATTTTGACAAGTAATTTTATCTGTTGCTGTACATTTCTGAATATCTACCTACGGTGATTGTCACTATCTAAAAAGTTACATGCTCCAGAAAATTTAGTGTAATCTAGTTATTTACAGAATGATGCAAATTTGTTTGATGCGTGTGTTAGTTGCAGTCGTTTTGGACACGGATCATTAACAATACACCCTACATCACGGACCATTAACGAAGGGAACAAACTTGGAGACGTCAAACGCACTGTGATTCATATCTTAGTATAGACCTATGTAACTTTCATATAATTACTACCTATCAAATGAAAAATGTAGCCAAGAAAATACGTTCACATTTCCTCATCAATGCTCTTGTTTGATCATAATTATTAATAATAAATAATAATTCTTGTTTTACAGAAGAATATAATTTGTTTTACATTGTGTCAACGAATTATTAAAAATTTTTTTTGTATATTTTCTGGGTTGTTGTTGCTGGACGGGACCGTAGTCGTCCGCCTACTTTTTTGTACCCTTCACTTGAAGGAAGGTTATTTTTATGGCCACTAAAAGATGAATCTATTGTTAAGAGGGTTTTACAGTAGTGTTACTCCCGCGGCCCCATACAGCGGATTAAGTGGCATTTTAGTCCGTTGCATGTAAACTTGGTTGGTTATTTAGTTGGTTCGTTAAATAATTATTTTAGTGCTAAATTAGGCCTATCAGTAAATAATAATCACAATTCATCATTTACTACTACTACTACTACTACTACTATTATTATATAACGATAATATTATCATTAATATAATACATAATGTCATATAATCGTTGCGCTGTTATCATTATATAATAATAAAATAAATGTTTTTGAACCAACTAAACTTTCATGCAACGGACTAAAATGCCATTTAATCCCCTGGATGGGGCCGCCTCAGTAAAACCTTCTTAACAATAGATGCACCTTTTAGTGGCCATAAAAATAACCTTTCTTCAAGCGAAGGGTATAAACATGTAGGCGGACGACTACGGCCCAGACAACTCGGAAAATGCATTTACTGGGGACTCTTATCTCAAGCGGACTACCCACTAAAACCCCGAACGAGCACTAGCCTGCGACTTTTATCACACTTATTCAGACTAGGCCAGTGGCCTCAAATCTACATTCATCTACGATAAATACGTTTTACGCCTCCCGATTACATACGTCCTCCCTTCTTACCATGTTATATGGAGCTATCCTTCCTATACCTGCAACCAGAGACTCTCTTCTCGTGGCCCGGTGGCCCAACTATCTCAGTTGAAGAAGGTGTGATCTGCGTTATCTTCAATACCCGAGCAGTGCGGGCAGTCTGTAGACAAGGCTTTACCCATTTTATGGAGGTAGGATCGAAATTACCTTTATCCGTTCAGAAGCAGCGTAAGTAGAACTCTACCTCCCCGTGCTTTCTCTCAATCCATGGGCTTACGCGTTTAATCAGCATCGCGATCGAGGGCCATCTCGTCTCCTCGTCCCAAGCTATTTGCCACCTTTAAAGGGTGTGGAGCCTCTCTTACGTTTTGCCATCTCCGTGCTGATCTCCACTTTCCTAAGGTACACAGTTATTCGCTCCCTGGCAAGAAGATCGATAGGAATAACCCTAGTGATCATTATAACAGCTGGTTCAGAGACAGTGCGGTTAGCAGAGGTTACCCTCAGAGCCCCCTCCTCTGCACCTGGACCAGTTTCTTTCGGTACACGTTCTTGCTCAGGACGTACACCATATAAGAGGACTGCCACCGTCATCATCAGGCGATTCTTGTAGGGTTTGGGTCTACTCATGAGCCACCACACTGCTGAGAGTCGTGACAGCTTTAGAAGCCGTTATCCGCCATATGCTTTATCTCATGAAATAAATTTATCTTCGTATCGATTAACACTCCGAGGTAACACCACAGTCTTCGTCTCGTCGATCACGTCCCCGTCATGACGAGGAAAGATGGTTGGAATCCTCTTCTTGGTCAGGATTACGACCTCAGTCTTCTTCAAGTGCACCGCCGTCCAACTGTTGACATTCCGCATTTAGTTGTGAACTGTGCCTGGTCACATCGTCAGCGTATCCGACTAGACATTCTCCACTGCCCTTCCCTAGTTGTGTACAATAGAGCGCGATCCTTCATGTAGAAGTCCAGCACCCAATTACACGGAATGACCAACATGTCGCACCACCTTGCATTCCTCACATCAAGCGTTACGAGTAGCACCGCCCGACGAGAGAAATGACTGCGGTCTTCTGTTTTTCCGAACGCTTTGGACACCTCCAGAATCGCTCTAAAGCCTTACTACTTTGTTATCAGCCTCATTCGAATAACCCTCTCAAGCACCTTTTCCACTGAGTCCGACATACACAGGGGACATATTTATATATTATAATTAACAATAATAATAAAAATAATAATAACGACGAAAATCATATGATACTGTATATTATTATACAAGTATATGAATGAAATATGTAATATTTATAATACGAGTACATTAGGCACACATTTATTATCTTAGCTGTCTCTGATGAGAACGTAAAAAATAATATTACACGACTCACAGCTGTGAATTAGGAGCAGTGTTTGGGTAAAATAATAAGAAGCAATGGAAATGCAATCTCAAAAGTTGGCAATGAAATGTGAATAACGAAATATATATACCTAGTGATTACATAAGTGCACATAATTACAAATGTAGTTGCCTTCCTATTTTTTATTTATAAACACTTGCGGGATTTACGCTTATATTTTTTTCTTTCACCAGATAAATGGGCGTTCTCAAAAATAATAACTGGTTTATAGACAACTAACATTGTTGGATCCAGTGCTTTACAAAGCATTCTCATTACATTCTCTATTAAGTCCATACAGCTTATTCATTGAAGCCGCGTGTTATCGTTAAGCGAATTAAATTTGAAGAGCCTGAAGATCAAAATTTGAATATCAAAATTTCAATGAAAGCCAAGTGCTTGTGCTGAAGAAGAAAAAGAAGACGAAGAAAAGGAAAAGAAGAAGAAAGAGACGATTAAGGGAACCAGGTGGTGAAAAATTTCAAAACATTCAATTTTTTAGTTTTTAGTCATAAAAACGTATCGCTTTTTCTATTTAAAATGCGATACATACTTTTTTGCCAAATAATGTCCCACATACAGTAATGTGGTGTCACCCACGGACAGTATGAGGTTGAGCCTAACCTTTAAAAAAATCATGTTACTATTCAGCTGATATATCGTAATTTGTTGGCATTGCCATCCACTTTTACTTTTCTTTTTGCACCATACGATAATTATTACGGTTTGTAACAATCCATGTGGCGATGTAAAGACAATTAAATTGTAGTGTATTAGTCACGGGTTCAGGTTACGTAGGCTGAAGAATGGTGGTAACGGAAAAAGCTGAGTGATGGTGGGAAACCTATTTGTGGAAAGGGAAAACTAACAGATGGCACCATTGATAAGCTCCAAACATATTATGGGCTAGCCATACGTGGTAATCTTGAAGACATCAAAATGATGCAACAAAGAATTTAGACACAAGTTGCCTCCCACAGGTGCAGGCTTTCGACTTCTTACAAGCGACAAGTATACTCACTCCAATTCTTGACGTCGTGGATGTAATCGAGCCAGTTTTTAAGGTCTTGGCCGATTTGAAGCGCTGTTTGCATGGCCAGACTGAAGACCCTAATGAAAGTCTGAATAATGCTATTTAGCAGAGACTGCCGGAAACGGTTTTTTTTTTTTGGATTAAACATTTTTAAATATGGCTTAACTGGTGCAGTTCTGTGTTTTAATGAAGGTTTACTTTGTAAGTGGCATGTGTTAAAGTGCACGGGTATTACACCAGGTAAATTTATGAGTCAGAATTCAAAGCTTATTAATAAAATAACGATTCAGTAAGCAAATACGAGTGTTTTGGAAAAAGTAAGGAAAACAGAGTGAAGAAAAGACAGCTGAAAAAAAGAAAGATGAGAGGGATGAATAAGAAGTGTATAGTGCAGGTGCATTTTGTAAAAGAAACATTGCAAAACATTAAATACAATTTTACGTAAATGCATATTCAACATATTTAGGTGAATATAACTTTGTACTGAAACACGCTAAAAATTTCATGTTTTTTATTATGTTTGTCTTCTAACTTAATATAAAATTAAGATTGATATTTTTACGTAACACTTTTGTATGTTTGCAGTCATAAGTGAAAATCCAGTATTTTATAAAGCATTTAATTTGAAAAATAATCTTAATTACTTTTCTAACAATGTACAAATTTAATGATATCCACAGTATGTTTCATATACTTAGCTTCTAGGGAAACATTCCATAGATATATCTTAAAAGGTTTTTGAATGTACCTAACTCAAGTTAATTAACATGGAACTGGCCTTCACGACCTAGTCCCCTTAAGGAAAGAAGAAGGAAGGAATAATAAGTATGACGTAAAGTAGGAAGGAGATTTGATCACTTTTTTGTACCAGTTTATGTAGAAAAGTTGTTAAATAAAAAGTAAAAATACTAATTATTTATTTGATTTTATTTCAAGGTATTTAAGGCATTTTATGATATTATTAATTGCCGTAGACAAACCCGTTGTAAGACCGGTGAATTAACAAATTTACAACAAATATGAAAATATAAAGCTTAAAACACACACTGTAGCCATCTAACAGACCAAGATCTGTGATTCACAATTCCACCACTAACAATAAACAATACTAACATATTAATTTACCATTTAATTTTTAGTTCCATTTCAGGTTTTAAATAATGTAATATTAGATTATCAAATACTTAATATGGAAATTAACATACTTATATTCAAAGGTTCTGACTGACTAGAAATATAGTGGAAACATTTATACATTATAGCAGATTTTACTAAATTAACTAAATTTTCAGAAATAGCAAAATTCAGTAGGTGATGAATGCTACAATTTTTCTTTTATCAGTAAGGGTTCAGTTATTAATGGAGTTTGTAGTTGATTTCTTTTTTATTCTTAATTATTTTCACTACTAATAGCATTATTTCAGTAACATTTGACGATGGAAGAGACACAGTATAGCTCCAGCTAATGATGTTAAATTGGGAAATATTAGTTCTCCTAAAGCATTTTTCTTCTAGGACATCTTATTTCATAAGCCACAAATTCTTAAAGTTTTGCAATGCCTCTACATTCTTCAATAGTTGTCATTGTGTATCAAGCTCTTCATAACTATTTTTCAATTGTTACGCAAATTTGTAACAAGTGCCATTATATTAGTAAGTTATTATTCAGAAGGGAGAAAGTACTAGATCTGTTTATGAACTTACTAGAACACTAAAAATCATAAGTGATCAGTTTTCGGCATGTAACTTAAATATTTTGAAAACCGTATTTATTTGTAAATAAGTACAAAGAGATAATTCATTCATTAAACATACTACTTACTACTTCCCTTTAACGACACACTCTATATTGTCAGTATAATAATAAATATTCAACGAGATATTATTAATTGTATATTTTGACAGAAAAACAAAAAACTGAAAAAAATTATGAAAGACGGAAAACTTTTTATTGTGTCCGTCTACTGCAGCCACTAAAGCAGAAGTGTCCACTTCGAACTGGACACAATTAAACGCAACTTTGAATAACCAATGCCACTGATTGCGTATCAAGGACAAGCCCGTGCCGAGGTGGAATTGTCACCACCATCATCCAAACCAAAAACAATCCTTGTTCCGGTCCCAAGCAGATAGACTAAAACTGGTCTCTCAAACGCTTCCAAACCTCTCCGTATTTTTGCCTTATAATTCCATAGCTGTTTGGGGATACGGCAGTCATCCATCGGCTAAGGTGTTCCAACCATTTTAACCGACATGGGTAATCTTATCAAGTATACTCATAATATTCAATTCGTGCCGTACACCGACATATCTTTTGCAATCTTGAAGAGTGTACCCTGCCACGTGCCTCAGAAATCTCAATTCGGGGCTTGAATGTACGACTGACCTGGGACCTCAGGCCCATAGACAAATGTTACTTGCTTTGTAATAAGATGAAAATACACACGGACTAGAGAATAGACACGCATTCCATTAAACAATTGAAGTTTTCAAGATCTAAATAGCATTTGTTTATTTACCTGTTACTATGGTAATTAATTCTTGTCTCCATGGAGTTGTTGATATCTTTATAATATAATGTAATGTAAAAATTTTCATTGTATAAAGATTTCCTTACTACTGAAAACTAATGTTTTCTTTGATCTAAACATTTTGGCCCTCCTGGTCACCGGATGCATTATACCTAGTGTTGACAAGAAATAGTACTTACACAAAAGTTATTATAATACTAAAAGTTTAATTTATACTTTAAAAATAAATAGTGAATACTTGAAGTTAGAAAAATAGCAGAAAGTGATGACCTGAAAAATCAAGAAACGTCAGCAGTTCTGAAGATTTATAACAATATAGTCAAATTATCTAGCAGATTTAACAAGACCCCTAAAGGAAGATTAACTTCAGTTTATTTATTAACACGAAAAGATCTTGAAAATAATTGGAATGACTTTAGAATACAAGACATAGAAGATTCAACAGAGGCTACAATTTACGATAGATGTAAAGAAATTTACCTAAATATGAAGACATTGCTTAATGAAAAATTAAGTTCTGTAGATGAATCCCAACAGCAGTCTAGAAATACAAAAAATTGAAAACAGTGACTTATTTTACATCAGCTTTAGTACGTACAATAAATTTACCTGCTATTTAATTACCTTCGTTCTACGGAGAATACCAACAATGGATTTCCTTCAAGAGTTTGGTTACATCATTAGTTCACCATAATGCCAAAATTAAAGTAAGCATTAAATTGATTTTACAAGATTATATCTCGGGCCGCATACTAAAGTGCCGTGGGCCGCCATTTAGAAATTACTATAGTATACTCTAGCAACTTGCAAAACTGCCTGACCATAAACAGATTGGGTGGGAGGTGCGTAGTCGTGGGAAGGTGGAGTGGTAAAGTTTGGGAAATTTCAGTGTTACCAGGTGTGGGGATTTTCCCTATAGTTGTAAAATCCTATCTGAGGAACTGGTGAGGATTTCCTTTCAACAGTCACTGTACTCAAAGCCTCAAATTACTTGACGGAGGTAGATTAAAGCAATTCTGTCATTTGCTTCAACAGCAGCAGACTTTGAGAAGTGTATTGAAATGAACGTTGTAGACCTAGCAAGGAATGGGGACTCTTTGTTTATACAAATATTTACGCACGTAAGACTAACGTAATGGCTTTTCGTAGAACTGATCACGTACAGGCAAAAATTGTTATAGATGGTACTGGCCTGGAACAAGTTAGCAATTTTGAATACTTGGGCTACAGTGTGTCTTATAAAACAAGCAACGACGTTGTGAATAAGTTGCATAAGTTCAACCTTATGTGCGGGACCATTAGGCAAACCCTTAAGTTAGCAAGTAAAGGAATACGCCTAAAATTCTACAAGATAATGGCCTTTCCCACACCTCTTTATGGGTCTGAGAATTGGACTTTAACGAAAGGCCAGACTAGTCGCACCCAAGCCGCTGAAATGAGATTTCTCAAGCATGTGGCAGGGTATACTTGCCATGATCATAGAAGAAACACAGATTTACGGCAGGAATTGAATAATATGAGTATACTCGACAGGATCGCCCAGTATCGGCTGAATTGGTGGGAACATCTTTGCCGAATTGGTGACTGCCGCATCCCCAAAACAACTCTGGAACTATAAGCCGAGGGGACGTAGAGGTGTGGGACGTCCGAGGAAGCGCTGGAGTGACCAGCTCTAATCTTTGCCTATTTGAGACTGGACAAACCATCCTTGGTTTAATCCGTAAAGATGATGATGATGATGATGATGATTTACGCCGGTGCTAATGAACGGTTGTTAAGCTTTTTGTAGAGAGGGGTATGATACTTTTTTCCAATTTCGAGTAGTTTTTGGCATATATACTTACGTTACCACATAGTAACAGTTGTATGGAGAGACTGTTTAGTACCATTAACCTTAATAAAAACACAATAATAAATACATCTGGTAATGAAACACTTTCGGGCCTATTACATACAAAATACGTCATAAGCAAACAAATCTTGTTTTCATTTCATTCAAACAGATGTTATGGTTACAAACATAGGATTTGAACGTATATAAACTAAACATTGGCGTGACCGGTTGTTAATTGTTTTTGTCAGTCAAACAATTGTAAAGTTGGGTGAATCTAGTAGTGTGCCGTTGTAATTTAAAGATTAAATTACCCGGCCGTATTTCGTGGCGACAATGCCGACTGTATATCAGTATCAAGGGTTACGGGCGGCCAAGGCCACAGCTTGACTATATCGCTCGAACTTGACCGTTATGTAGTGGTAGTTATGACTGCGTGATCTAGTTCGCTGCGCTTCGTCAGCTGTTTTGTTTAATTTTCTGCCCTCATGATGGGCGGCAGGAACGGACATTCTGCCTCATATCTGCTTTTCCACTCAAACGGGACACTGGTCTGGCGGCGTCATAAATTGAGATTTATCTTTCGAAATGAGTTGGTGATCAGTTAAAGAGCTTCAGGGTTCCCGCCTAGCCGGGAGGAGAAAGGGGCAATGAAGATGGAGACAGACATCAGTCTTCATCTGCAGAATATCGCAGCAGGACCCCAACGCCGTCAGGCGTCCAGAAATCCCCGCACTGCCAGCCTAAAACGACTGCCCTAAGGATGAAATGAAGCACCAGGATTTCGGATACACCAGTTGTTACACCATAGTCAACATCATCGCGCATTCTGAGTAACACTAAATCTTCTAAACACAGGTGGGACTATTTCTTATATTTTAATCCACAAACACAGCAATTTATTGGATTTAAAACATGAAATGAAAGACATCTTCATAAACAGTAACTTCAGATGTTCAATGACTAAATGTCTGTTGTAGCATGTCACTTGTGTAATTAACTGAGTTAAAGAATCTACCTGTTTAAGAATGTCAATTACTATGCTGTATTTTATAGAACACCATTTGCCTTTTGTTGTGATTAGTTAGCTAGCAAAATCTAAAGCTGTTAGTTGGGCAGTTTTATTAACTATTTCTTATGAAGATAAAATGTCATTAACAAGTTATACCTAACGCATTGATAAATAACTATGGGGTAGTTCCTTCCTAAATCTTCTTGTGTGAACAGGTTCTTATCATAGGCTGTTACAGAATTTGAGCCAGAATAAGTCTTGAAATATTAGAGCTTAAATTTTTATTTTTTGGGCAACTGGTGTGTATAAGAGATGGCGATAGTATCAAGATGTATATATATATATATATATATATATATGCATTAAACCTGTGATTCATAATTTATTTATAAGGAAAAGAGATATACTTTATTTTCAAATATAAAACGGCATTTTACATGTTCTTGTTAGGCATGATGTATTACTGTTTGAGTGTCAGTTTAATTCATAATGTATCTACATATCCAAGATTTAGTAATTGTTTATTAGAACTTATTTAGGAAAGGTCATATGAATAAAGGTTAATACATAGTGATGTCGGCTTATGTGGGAGCAATGCACTTAAATGTGTTTGAATAATTTGTTGTTGGTTAATTATGTAATGGTTCAAAAATTAATTCTTTGTTATATTGCCAATTGTAATTATCAATATTTGAGAGATACACGTTTATTAGTGAACATTGAAAATATAGCTGTGCATATTATAATAAAGATGTTATCATTATAAAAAAGGAACACTAATAAAAGCTGTTATCGTTATGCAAGTGTTTTATTGCAAGTTCTGTCACACTGAGCTCAGCGCATCTTTTTCCGTCTAAACCACGCGTCTAGTTTTAAAGAATAAGTAGCGACCCCTGATAAAAAAACTTTTACAAAAATTTAATAAAAAATTTAGGGGCACGTTTCCGTAGTCTATAATAAGATAAGTGCAAAAAAAGGTTTTCAAGAGTATTCAACTCAATCTAGCCATAAGGTTTATAATATTTACGTTATCTTCGTTATGGTATTTAAATATTTTGACCACATTTATAGTTTTGAAACATCACGCTTTGCATAAAGCACACATATTGTGGCCGTGGGGATTTTTATGCTAAAGTGAGAATACTTTGAGTAGATGTGTGGGAAAAAGGTGTTTGAGTAACTTGATAACTGTGGAAGTTGTTTACCTTCCGGTTCTGATCACCATGCTTTGAAAGTTATGTGCACGCAAGGACGGTATGGACAGTAATGAGCCAATATTTGTTTTCATTACCTTACTTCAGCTCCGTCTTGCGTCTTTTAGTAGCTTGGTGACGGGTTTCGGAATGATCATTCCATCGTCAGACACATATATCCCTCATAAGAGATCGTCAAACATTACAATTTTTAATTAAAGTGAAACGCATATTATCATTAAAAACAAATCTGCGTATACGCTACTTGAACGGTGTACTCAGTGTCGTGTATTGACTGACAGAGAACAAACGGCCACGCGACATGTGGTTATAGATAAAGTCTCATCGCGATATCGTGCAAAGCATTAGATAGGAAGTTGATTTAATCATTTAATATGTAATTATGATTGGCTTAAAATGCATTATATATATATATATATTATAACGGTAAAAACCTCTCTTAATTACTTGCTTATTACGTGCAATTTTCACTTTTATATTACAAAAAATTCTCTTATCTAGCTTACGATTCCAAATTATCATAATTTTTATGTGCTTATTACACATAATTCTTAATACTACCTTACATACAAACATATTATATAATGTTCTAATCTAATACATTATTATCAAATTTTCTACTGCTTTCAGCTAGCTCAATTATTATTTTATTTAAACTTTTAATTATCTAATTTTTTTTATAACTACTAAACTCTTCATAACTGCATCTGCGTTATTTACTGTTAATTCCTGTAACGAGTTTGTCATTTATTATTAATAATTAGAGATTTTGAATTTACAGTTGCTGCTAACTTTTATTGTTTAACAGTCTTCTCATATTATGGTACCTAATGTACAAACACAACACATTTACAATTATACAGTTATTTGAATCATCTTAGAATCTAATTGCCTATTTTTTCTCTTTTCTTTGATATTTAAAGTCTTTTGATTTAGTCTCGGTTTCTTATGAATACATGGTTATTTGTCACCTTGTTATTTGTATGGTGCATCTGAAGCGTGTCCTCTTCGTCCTGGATACGAATGACCCTTATTGTCGTGGAAGTCCTCGAGTCGGAGAGTGGGAGTCCCTGGAGTCTTGTAGTCCCTCGTCACTGGATTCTCGTATTCTGCTTCATTGGCTGCTCGTAGTCTGCTGCATTTGCTGCTCGTACTCTGCTGCATTAGCTGCTCGTACTCTGCTGCATTAGCTGCTCGTACTCTGCTGCATTAGCTGATCTGGCTGTTGATCAACTCTAGACGCTCTAGTAGTTGGCCATAGCCTCCGGTAGTCCTGATGATTGAACCAAAAAAGTTGTAGTCCTTGGACAGCGCCTCCGGCTGCTATGATGGTCGGACGAGTAAGAGAGCGATGATTGCGCGTCCTCGTATTTATACCCATGGCGCCGGAATCATGTCTCGAAAATATTCTGCCTGTTCGCAATTGTCGAGCGCGTCACTTTTAATCCCGCTTTCTAATGACACTTAATTTGCTCGTCTTCGCAAATTGCGAAGTCTTTGACACATTATACGATATTCCTTCGATCGTTAATTTTTAGGCGTTCATTATGCCCAAAACCGTTTTTCTTTGTATTTATTACTCTGATTACTATTACATTTTAACTTCTTATCATTTCACTTTTTGTTCGTTTCGCACTATTTTTTATCTATGTGTTTGTGTTGTTTTAACGCACATTTTGGTGTTTTCGGTTTTTCGCTACTATGCAAAAAAGCCTAGTAAATTAATCAAATAAAATTAATTTATATCGTTATCGAAAGGGTGGCGCCTTTCATGAATGAACCGGTCGTCACACGCACATACACTTACTTGTGTACACACATACAGAGAGCAGCTGCTTTGCTCCCTGTCCTAACACACAAGTAAGGTGTTTCCATTACATTTTATATTGCAGTCTGAATGATTATTATTATTCAAATGCGTTATTTATATCTTCTAATTGCTTATTTATAATACTCACTGCAATGCACAGTACTCAACATAATTGTACTGTTGCAATATATATATAGCTTATATATATATATATATATATTGCAACGATACAATTTATAACTCCATAGATAGGTTACATTGAAATTATTACAACAGAGTCTACATCTGGAAGTAGGAAAATTTATTCATTAACACATTAAAATTTACTATTGTCTTATTACTTTATAATATAAAATTGTTTACTACAAATTTTTCTTTTAATAAATGAGTTTATTGGCTTGTTTTACGTATATGTTACATGTGCGTTGAATTCCAACTGTTTGCGTAGACTCCCGATGCTCCGCACGCTGCTCGTCGGCACCGCTGCAACACTGCACGTCGACTGAAGATCAAACGGTTGAATAAACCACGTCTCGGCACATACACACACTGCGATATGATATTATTATTGTTTATACCTTGAATACTCTTAATCTCAAGGATCAAAACTGGGTAAAAGTATATCGTGTATAGATCTTACACAAATTCCGGCTTCTTGAAATGTTCTCCCGTTAACTCAAAATATCATGGCAGATATTTTTCCCCTACCGGAAAATCTTCCAATGTACGCAAAAAAGCACAAGAATGATCTATTTATTATTTTCATTCTATAGGTGGTAATGGTTACGAAGAACTCGAACCGTGAACCAACTCCTAAGTCTTAACGAAATCGACTTGTCTTATCACAAAATTCTTGTGACAGCGAGTACGTCGTTCTATGACGAGACTTTAGAAAAAACTGAGCGATGTGCACTCGACACAGCATCGACTCAAATAATTTTAAGACCTTCTGATTTGTGGAAACTTTAGCAACGTCAGAGATGAGAACACAGTTAGACCGAACTCAAGTTAAAACTGTGTCCGATTCTGCAAAGGCCTGTCTAGATTTAATCTACAAATTTTATTACTTTCTAGGAGATAACGAGAATAAAAAAAGAGTTATTCCATTAAAAAACCATATAAAAATTATAGTTGTGGAGAACTGAGTATATGGAAAATGTAGCTCATAACCATGAGAATACCCTGTCCAAGTTTCAGAACAAAATGTCATTTTTCAACGAAGTGATTAAATAAAATGTAAATCACACGCACACCCGCGCACTCACACAGAAATATGTCACTTGACATAAAAGAGAAAAAATTGTAAACATTTTGACGTAACATACTTTTTTAAACATAGCTTGTTTAAAAACTTATGACTACTTTACAAAGAAAGAACAAAATCAATTTAAAACATGTCTGTGGCCGTCGGAATATGTGTTATAGCCATAGTATTCCACTTATATGAACGTAGATCCTGTGTACTGTTGCAATATATATATTTAAAACTCTTTAGTTACATGCGTATACCTACATTTTTGTGTATTAAATATGTAAAGGTTCAAGGTTTGTATCAAAGTCAGTGTAATTATATTATTATTTATCAAATGTCTTGCAAAATTCGAATTTGTTAGGGTTTTTGTTTAGGTAAATGTTCTTTTACTAAATGATCTCACTTTATGTCCTATGTGAAATATTGGCAATCGTTGAATGTAGGCACCTGTTGTTTCACTAATGTAATTTAATGTTGTGAAACCCAAATACTAACAAGAAACAAAGCAAATACTACATTCGTGGACGCAAAAGTATTGAGAAGGATAAGCGGCCGCGGTCCAAAACTGAAATGGGTACCCCGGGTAAGAGGAAAAGAGAACAACTAAGAAGAAGCTAGAAGGGGAGGATTGGCGACGGGTTTGAGAGAGAAAATATTTTATGCTAGGAAATTGGTACAATGGAACGGAGAATTTGTTTTGCAAGTACTAAAAAGGTCCTATAAGAGTTAAACATAACATTTAACTTGTAGAAACGCGTAAGACTAATGGGAGTTACGAATGCTGGTTTCAGATCGGGCCAAGAGCTTTTTGACATTAAACTAACGCTTAGCTGAAAACGTCTTACCATAAGATTTATAATACAGCATGGCTGAATTGGTCCTTATAAAGGCATTTACGTAAACTATAGGCAATTATCCGAGTAAAGTGTTCATGAGAAACGATTTTTTATTGTAAATAAAGTGATTTAATTAAAGTCAAAGGTACCTCTGTGGATTATAGCAATCCAAACATTACATTTCACAAAGAATCTTTCTCCCAGGTAAACCCACACAGAACATCTAAATTGTATTAAGTACCTAAGACAAATTGAATTATTTATATCCCTTTACTTTTTGCGCCCCATTCCGTCGAGTATATTTAACAAGATTGAAAATACGATTGGTACGTGCTGTTCTGCACAATATCCTTTCTAATTTTAGAATAAGATTGAGTTTAGTTTACACAGTTTAAAGAAATAATATCGTCTCAGATCAATGTCAACAAGCTAATCGAAAAAATAAAATGTTCAATAAAATCTAATAACGAGACCTATTTTAACTTCGATACTAAAAATTAACATTAGAATTAAAATGCTTATTTAAATATTATTGAATGAATGTTTAAATTTAATAAATATACGCGATTAAATTCTACAAACAGTCTTCATTAGTGTCGCGAAACACTGTTATTGGCGGGAGTAAACAATTAATGCATTAATGCTTTCAGTATTCTAATGACATTACTTTTTCCTTAAGTCACAGCAATGAAGGTTTTATGGATAATGCTTTCCATATAATCCAGTTTCACTAACTGCATATGCATTATTAAAGTAGTAATTGCTGTTTTTAATCATTACTTTTAAATATTTTTAAAATTGATTTGCGATGGCCAAATCAACAGATAATATTTATTGTTACGTTCAGAGTGATATTCTACAACTCATGGCAGGGCCATACCACAACACAGTGAAACAAAATATTGATCTGTAGAATTGATTCTAAGTTAATTTTTTGTAGAATCTGAACACGGTACAGTAGAGAGACTAATTATCAAAAGTTATATTTTTTTTTTAAATTTAACGACGGTTATTCCCGCAAACACAAATACCACTGCTACACACCACTATAGAATATGTTTTTTTTTTCCGGTTAGCGCTTTCAAGCTTCACAGCTCATCGTCAGATCGGAAATATTTCTAGCTGTGAAGCTTGAACAAGCTAATCGGAAAACATTTTCTATAGTGGTGTGCAACAGTGTTATTCCTGTTTGTGAATATAACCATTAACACAACTTTATTAATTATATGGTTATTCTTTGATTATGTACGCTAATGGTGTTTCCATATTAGTAACCGATTACTGATAATTATGTCTACTAGTAATTTTGTACAAACCACTATGTTATCTTTGGTATTGACGAGCGCTTTCGGCAGTCAAGCCATCTTCATGTCATTTACCAACCTAGATTAAAAATCTAGATTACCAACTTGATAATTATGTTTAGAAACTGTTTAGTTTGTTAACCCTTTTCTTGGCAAGGTCACAAAAAACAATTTTTTTTTTCTTTGGTGATTATTTTATATGAATTATTTTTTTTAAGTATAACTAAATTTTAGCATAAATAAATGATGTTTACCAAATGACATGATTTATACCTTGATTATTCATTTTTGTTACATGTATATATTTATATGGTATCTTGTTAGGATACTTTGACTACCAAAGGCAATATGTTATTGGACGGTGGAAGGCAAGTTCTCATTTTCCATGTGTTTATGGTATAGATTATTCCATCTATTAATATTAACCGAGGTCTATTTATGCTGTAGTGACACGGTATGCTTGTAGAATAGGTGCCCCAATGAATGTAGTGGCACGTGGAATCTTGTCAGTAACGTTACACGACAGATGACTTTGGTTGTGTGCCTGCCAGCTAGCGTTGAAGCTGGGTTTAATGCAGTAGACCGACCAAGACGGTGGCCGCTCAAGCTTAAGTGCCGCGCGTTTCAATTAGCCTACATAATTTTATTATTTACTATTTGACTGAGTCAAAATAATTGTGATAATTTTGATTCTCAATTCCTCAATAAATACAGCGTTGAAGCGCTTAGTTTGCATTTATGAACAACACTGTTTTCCGGTTCAACAAACCTCTTTTTATTAGTTTTAGCTCCAAACGTTTTCCCATACTACTATGAGGCATGCTCAGTGGGTCGAGTGAGACAGGACCCTTGTTTATACGAAACTTAACGAGCAAGATAGATGCATTTTTTAAAATAAGATAATGATGATGTAATTAATATAGGATAAGGATTTTTGCACGTATGCCAAATCCTTAAATTCTTGTTATCTATATTAATAATAATGGTCGAAAACTTGAATAAATATAAATGCTATTATTGTATATTCATCATACCTAATACACTATTAATGGTAATGGTTGTTAGGGTGCATTATAATCTACGTTGTCCGTGTACTGTGTAGAAATTTTTTGTCTTATCTAATGACAATAACTACGGGCTCTGAACGTTTAACTTGTATACATAGTGAATAAAGTATTTAAAATAACTCAATACCGTATTAAACATTTGCACGGAAAACTGAAAATTTTAACAATAATGTAGTTGAGTACTATGCGACGTGGACGGCGAGTAGCTAGAACGTAATTCTAGTGATCTCCAACTGCTTCAGAAATAGCGATGAAGACACTTACCCGTTGACGAAATGTCTCATACCTAACAACAAAAAACTCTTTCTCAAACAATAAAATTAATGTGACATTTTTGTCACTACATTAAAATATTTAAAATACCGTAAATTCTGTAACTAATTTTTATATGAAGCTGATGTAACTATAACATTTACATAGTTCTATTAACATTCCTCATTATTTCTCTACACACATATGACATTTGAAGATTTACCGCTATTATAAAGGATGATATCACAGTACATTCGAAGTGCAAACCTTTGATTGTTAAGTATTTTTGTTCCTGTCTTTTCAATTCTTTGACGGATTAATATGGCGGTTCCGACTTCCTTGAATTTCCGACTTAAATGAGAATGGCCTCTCTATGGTTTTCTGTACTCGCTAGTGTCTACATTTCTGCCAATGAAGAGTGCCACGAATTATAGTCCACCGCTCTGCAAACTATTAGAGCGGGTTAGAGAAAGTGTGAAACGTTTATTTGTGTTGTGAACTATTATAATTTTATTTTTTGTTGACTTGTATTATTTGTTGTGCATAGTGAAAAGTTGATAACTGAGAGAGATACCATGGTACTGTTGATTCTTTAGAGAAATGTTAATAAAAAGAGTAAACATTGTTTTATTCAGTGTTCAGTAATTTATTTCACGATTTTATGATGTCAACATTTCAATATTCCGATCAATATACATGCGATGTTACACTGTCTAAAATTTAGGTTAATACATATAAAATAATAACCGTAGCGCGCAATGTTAACCGGATGTGACAATGAAATGCAAACATAATCCAGTGAACCAACTACAGAATTTTATTGTGCTGATAAAATAATGAAGAGTAATCGTAGGCGAGAATAACGGATAAATCTCTAATAGCGAAGATGGTAGACAAACAATCAAGTCACGATTTGAGAAAGTATGGATTTCATATCTACCGACATACTTTCCGTAATTTAATGACGGTTGAGATCCGTAATTTGACAAGCAGCAAAACACCGGCACTAATGTTATGCGAACTACTATACTCAATTTTGCTAGAAATCTGAATTTTGCCGAAAATGTTTTTTTTGACGTTTGTTTATTACGCCAACTGGCTGGCAATAAATTGTAAGTTTACTGCACACAATGTAATTTAAAATTTATATTATTTGTTACTTGGTTTTATCTCAATTAACTATGTGATTGAAACACGCGCTCTCTCTTCACATGTCACTCACACAAACACTCAAGTGGAAAGAAAATAACGTAAAGTGCTTCGTGCTCAGTTTAACGCCTTATTACAGTGGCGGTCGGCTGGTACGTATGTGCTGCTATTCAACAAAGTAACCGTGCTTTTTCTTTAGTTAAACAGACATTTATGAGACCGTAATCTGTAACATTACAATAAATTATTGAGTTCAAAGAAATCGACACTCAGAGATTTTTTACTCACTTTTCTAAAAGAATGACATTGGTGTTACAACAGTTTTCCTAAATATACATTTCTCCAGTATCGCTACTAATAATAACAGTGAACTAGTTATAACGAAGTTAGAATAGCCCGAATCACATATTAAATACTTTACACTTTCGCTAATGACGGTGTCCTTACCATTTTGAAGCAATCCGTTCGCGGAACTCAAATGTCCACCAGGCGGCCATGTTGTGATTTCATAATCAAGTAAAGTCAGTTATCGCGTGAAATATTTTAGTTCCGCAGAGGTGTAACTCAGTCGCTAAAGCCGAGAAGCTGCAAGCTCAGCCAGAAATCTCTGCTCAGATCAATGATTGATACACAACAAGACAAGCGTCACGTATCGTCGTAACAATATCGTTTCGACGGTAACACCGATCGTCGTGTTCTTCAGTGGAAACAGAATAACTGACACCAATGAAGTCACAAATTACAAACTGTAGTCACAAGCAGCAGTTATATATCAACAAAGCAATTTTATACAATAATTAAAGTTAAATTTTTCCAACCCACAATAATAAATGTAACTTACTACAGTCTACACTAATTACCACTATTTACTAAACCGCCACAATAACTTTCAACCACACTCTACAATATCGCTAGATGTAACTGAAGCCGGAGGTACTGCCGCCGCCTTGCACTGTAGTCAGGTAGTATACATAACATATACAGTCTTAGAAACTCTCGATGAATCTTGAGTTGATCTTAGAACGCTAGTTGAAGTTAGCTGGTCAGAAATGAAATAATAAAGTGGACTGTATATGTTTTTAGAGATAATTGTTTATTGAAAATTAATACGACATAATTGCTGGCGCGTGCAGTTTTAGCGCGGCATAAGTGCCGGAGAATTAAGATATAATTAAAATATTGAAGTACATAATAGTATGTAGAGGCCGATAGCCTAATTAAATTATCGCATGATGATCATGCTAAATTATGAAATATTGAAAACCTTATGTAGCCGCGGCTGGCGAACTGAGCGAGATGCCCGCTCGGAGTCTTGCAAGGAACTAAGTTAAATTTGGCTCCTGCTAGCCTTTGCCTAACCGGCAGCAGATAGCAGAGAGGAAAATGACGTCACTACACGCGCCTGCAATGCGACATTTTGCAGTACAAAGTTTGCATAGATACATAGTTTAACCATAATGCCCGCACAAAATCGGGGCGATTTTGCAACTTGAGTCATTGTGTGAATAGTGCATGGTAACTGACATTACACGATAACAAATTCAATAATAAATAACAACTGCTAATACAACAACAACGACATAACAATTGACATGTATAACAGTAGAGCAATGACACCCAGAAAATTAATAGTAGATAACAATATGATTAACATACCAAATTCATGTAAGGATACATAATACATAATGATTTAGTAATAGAACAATGATAATAAAATTCCACAATACCCAACAACATGGTAATGATACATGATAATACAATAATCAGGCAGACATAATAGTTGGCAGTACATAATAATAGGATAATAATCCCAAAAAATTCAATAATAAGTAACAGGTAATAATACAATGACAAAGACATAATAATTTACAAGCATGATATTGGAATAACAATCCCCAAAAAATTCAAAAATACATAGCCATAGAATAATACAATAGCAAAGACATAATAATACTAGAATAATAATCCCCAAAAAATTCAAAAATACATAACATAGAATAATGCAATAGTAAGAGACATATAATTCATAGGCATAATATTAGAATCATAATCCCCAAAAAATTCAAACATACTCAAAAACATGATAATGATACACAATAGTACAATAGACATAATAATAATGTAGTAATCATTACAATGTAAATCATGTGATCGCCCGGGGAATGTCCCGGGCATGAAGCACGATAATGCTATAAAGTTCACATTACTGACACGTGCCGCATGATGCTCATGCGATTAGTCTGAGACCACTGGAAGTGGACATAAATGGGTCGACGTAGGATACCATTTGCGGTGCGAACATCCGCGACGCGCACTATTGAATCCTGACCCGAATAGACATTCGTGACTACCCCGCGTTTCCAGTGAAGTGGAGGGGAATTGTCATCTAGAATAAGGACAAGTTGTCCGGGAGTCAAATTTTTTGACGGGATGCGCCATTTGTTGCGCTGTTGGAACTGATGCAAATAATCCTTCGACCACCTGTTCCATATCGACTGGGTGAATCTTTGGAGCAGCTGCCATCTGCCCAGACGACTAATATTGACTTGAGAATAGTCAAGTTCCGGGAGTGCAGTGAGCGGAGAACCAACCAGGAAGTGAGCTGGAGTTAAAGGTTCGGGGTCCCTAGAGTCATTGGAGTTGGCGAACAAGGGGCGTGAGTTAAGGCAGGCCTCTATATGAGTTAGGATAGTGTAATACTCCTCAAAGGTAAGAATGATTCCGCCGACAACGCGCCGCAAATGAAACTTGACGCTCTTGACTCCGCTTTCCCACAGGCCGCCGAAATGCGGCGCTGAGGGGGGAATAAAAGACCATTTGATGCCTTGGGCACTGGTAAAATCCTGGGTGGTCTGTTCAAATCCATCAGATTTAAAAAGTTTGTATACTTCGTGAAGTGTGCTACTAGCACGACGAAAGTTTGTTCCATTGTCGGAGAATATTTGATCAGGGATACTTCTACGCGCTATAAACCGTTTTAATGCCGCTATGAAGGCGTCTGAGGTAAGATCTGAGACTAGTTCCAGGTGAATAGCTTTAGTGGCCATGCATATAAATAAAGCAATATAAGCCTTTGACGTGGCCTTTGAACGCTGCCCGCCATGACGTATAAGTACGGGACCGGCATAGTCGACTGCAGATTGAGAAAATGGCTTAGCAGGCGTAACCCGGGAAGGGGGTAATTGTCTTAATAATTGGCTTGCGCCCCTAGCACGGAATCGAAAACAAGTGATACATTTGTGTATTTCTGACCGTATATAAGATTTATCATTAATAATACAATATTTCTGCCGTAAAGAGTACTGAGCCAATTGTACACCCGCGTGTAGTAAACGAAGATGCTCGCATTCTATGATTAATTTGCTGAGATGAGAGTGCGAGTGGAGTATGATTTTGTGTTTGCTCTCATAGGTAAACTGGGAGTGCAGAAGGCGTCCTCCCAGGCGTAATATCCCTGTCTTGTCCAGAAAGGGGTTGAGTGAAAGAATTTTACTATTATTAGGGATGCAGCGGTGTGCCTCAAGTTCCTTGATTTCGATGCTAATGTACGATTTCTGGGACTGACGAATAAAAACCAAAAGTGTTCCATGTAACTCATGAGAAGTTAAAAAGGAAGTGTCTCTATACGCAATAGGGAGCCTAGAGTTCCGAATGAATCGACGGAAATACGAAAATACGCGAAGGAGTATTGAAAGCAAAGAGTAGTTTTCAAAATAACTAGACGTAGATGAAGCGACAATCAATGAGGTCTCGACCTGCTTACGTTGTTCCTGCTCAAGATCGGGATGAGTGCAGGGTGAATGGGCATCGAAAGCGCAGATGGGCCATGATGATGACTCATGGGACAACCAGGATGGACCATGCCACCATTGTGGGTGACCGTGTAACACCCGAGGGAGACAACCACGCGATAAAATGTCGGCAGGGTTGTCCAGTGACGAGACATGATGCCAAGTACCCTTTGCAGTGAGACGCTGTATCTCCGCAACACGGTTGGCGACAAATACCTTCCATCTGGAAGATTGCTGGTGGATCCAGTGTAAGGCTATCATCGAGTCCGAGTAAAAATATAAGTCGTCGAATTTCTAACTCACGGCGTCTATAACCTTGGAAGCCAACGGAGCCAACAAGAGACAGGCGCAAAGTTCAAGTCTCAGTAATGTTATCTGCTTCAAGGGGGCGACTCTAGATTTAGAACATAACAAGTTTGATGAAATGACGTAGTTTGAATAGACCGTACGCACATAAATACAACACGCGTAACCTTTTGCTGACGCGTCGGCAAATCCATGGAGCTGGAATTAAATGATTTGCGAATTATTTAAACTCTTTACAGACCTTGGAATTTTAAAGTAAGTGTCTGAAATCAGCTGAGAATAAAGCTCTACCCACGGATTAGATAACGAATCTGATAAGGGGTCGTCCCAACTTGTACCTGTTAACCACAATTTCTGCATAAAATGCTTACACCAATGTGACCGGGCCAATGGGTCCCAAAGGGTCGTAAATTCCTGCGATGACTGATAATATCCTTCTCTTGTTGAATACCTCTACATTGACAAGTCTTTGGACACTATATACGAAACTATCTTCGTCAGTGTTCCATTGAATACCCAAGGTACGCACAGTTTGATTTTTGCTAAGGTCGAGGGAGGAATGAGCGTGCGAAGCTATAATGGTCTGATCATTTGAAAACCATTTGTGCAAGGTAAAACCGTATTGGCTTAATAAATCTGTGATGTCGGATTTCATTTTAGATAGGATGTGCGGGTTATCTGAACCGGTCATTAGGTCGTCCACATAAAAATCGTTTGCGATGGCTGAGCAAGCTATAGGGCGTTTAGTTTTATTTTCCTGGGCTATTTGAGCCAGACAACTTGTAGCAAGAAACGACGCACTTGCAGTCCGATATGTGACTGTCCTCAAGGCGTAATGTTGGAGTTCCCTATGGGGGGCGTCGCGCCAGACAATACGCTGCAAATTAGAATCCTTGGGATTAACTAATATTTGACGATACATCTTCTCAATGTCCGAAATGAGGACGCATAGGTGAGTGCGAAACCGAGACATAATAGAGAACAGATCCTGCTGGACCGTGGGATTTTGCAGAGCCGTCGAAAACAACTCGCAATTTGGTAGTTATACGACAGCCTTTAAAAACTGAGTGGTGCGGCAAGTAAAAAGTGTCTGACTGGTTAACTGACAAATCGTACGCATCAAGTAAAGACATGTGACCAAAAGTTAAATATTCATGCATGAATGCGCTATAGTCCTTGTGAAGGGCAGGGTTCTGCTTGAACTTGATTGCCAGTGATGGAAACCTGCGAATAGCTCCTTGAAGAGAATAGCCCAAATGAGAATTGTATGACCTGCGAGGTAGGGATACCACAAATCTGCCATTATTATTACGGAAAGTATTAGATACAAAATGACTTTCGCATTCCGAGTCCTCAACGGAGGGAGCACGAATAGCAACGTCCTCTAATTTCCAGAAGTCTTTTAGTTGCGAGGAAATGGCATTATTATCTTCACATGCTATTAAGGTTGAGACAGGTTTTGTCATGTCGACATTAAATGGCAAGTTACCCGCGAGAATGAATCCCAATTTTGTCTCCTGTATTATGGGAAAATGTGGGCTACGGATAAATTTGACAGATTCAATTAATTGTATGTAATACTGAGCACCAAGCAATAGGTCGATTTGCGAAGAGAAGTTCAGTTGTGGGTCGGCTAGGAATATGCCTTTTGGTAAATTTAGGGATGAGATATCAAATGATTCCGCAGGGAGATTATTCGTGATACTGGGAAGCACAGCGCAATGTATGTTTAAGCTAAAATTCTTATAACGTGAATGCAACCTTACCCTAGTACTGAAGTCAGCTTGAGATAATGAATTATTTATACCGGTGATGGGCAATTGAGATTTAATTAGTTTTAGACCGATGCGACGTGCGACATTCATGGTGCAGAAGTTGGCTTGCGATCCTGAGTGCAATAAAATCCTTACTGGGGGCTGGGTGCTTACTGGGTCCAATAAAATCCCTGCATGGTCAATTGTCATTCAGACAGCGGTGGATAATAATATGGATTTATTTGTTTGCAGTTTTAGTGAAAACTGATTGTTCCTGCACGAGGCGTTATTGCCTGATATGTGGATCATTGTGTGGTGGCGTTTAGCACATATCCGGCAAGTAAATTTGGAAGGACAGTGTGCGAGATCATGGCCTGGACGTTTGCAATTTAAGCAGAGTTTACTTTTAGTTAAAATATGTTTTCGTTCCAGGGGAGATATAGCCACGAATTGTGGACACTCAGAAAGGCGGTGTTTACCTCTGCACAGCTGACAGATGTTGCTGCTGATATGAGAATGGAATGTCGACCTCGTAATATCAACCGGTTTAATAGCTTTGCGATAGAGAGTCTTATCGATAACGTGCATCTTGCTTACTGAACTGGTCGCGCCGTCGACATTTTGCAATAACTGCCTTCTGTTATTTAAAAATTTAATAAAATTACTGAAATTAGGAAATCGCTAATCGGACAAGCTTTCCTTCCAGAGCCGACATGTATGGTTATCGAGTTTTTGCGTTAAGTATTGAACGAAAATGATTTCAAATGTATTTACCGGTAAACTTAATGAATTTAAGGCATTTATATTCGCGGTGATCTCGTCAATGAATTTGGAAATGCTAACCCTGGACTCTTGTTGAATGGATTTCACGCCCAAGACATTCCCTATGTGATAGGCTGAGACAATTAATTTGCTGTCGTACCTGGCTCTTAATAGATCAATGGCTACCGCATAATTTTCATGGGTGATTGGAAGAGATTTTATTACATTTAACGACTCGTCCCTTAATGAAGAGTGCAAATAGTGTAATTTCTGAATGTCCGTCAGATCAGTCCTGACGTGTACCAATTCCACAAACATATTATAATAATGTTGCCAATCAATAATGCTGCCTGAGAAGCAGGGCAATTTAATTAACTCAAACTGTATAGGTGGGGTTTTAATTGGTGTAACTTCAGCTTGATTCAATGGCTTCTTGTTCACCTCCTCTACTTGCTCTAATAAATGGTGTAGTTTGCACTCAATATTACAGAGATCATCCTCTGTTTGAACTCTGTCACTGACTGATGCGAAATCGGAATCGTCAGCCTCGATTTGAGTCTGAGTTTCGTCATATTTTGCAGACAATTCCATCAAATGACGAAGCTTAATTTTTAAGGCATGATGATCGCTTGTATCCGGATCGAAATTGTCAGCGAAAGTATTCACACGGGATATAGACGCCTTAATTGTGCCCCGTTTTTTAATTAACGCCTTCACATCAGCCATGACCGAAATGTAAAATGTGATTTGAAAGCGATAGTTAAATATAGAGCAGGTGAACAATTGTTGTAATTTTGAATAATTTGCTAAAATCTGATATGATGCGGGAGCCAGTGATCGGTATACGCCTTAATATATTACTTACTATAATAGGTACTTATTCTCCTTTTTAAAAGAATAGTTATGAAAGTTACTGAAAATATGAATTATTCGAAATGACAATATACATATAGTCTTATCACATCACTTAAGTTTCTTAATGCGTTATTATACAGCTGTGTAAATCAAAATTTATGTTCATATGTACATATGAAAATCTAGATAAAAATACAAGTTTATGGCCACTTGACAATAATATCTGTTTATATAAAAATCATTAATAAAGTTATATTAAATGCTATTAAATCAGTGCAAAAATATTACTTAGTTTGCTGTAACCATCAATTATACATGAAAAATTATAAAAAATGAAAGTTTATAGTCACGTGGATGTTGAATCCCGGCGTGTTCAAGCTGGCTTCTATCCCGTTGTTCGATCCTGTTCGGCAAACCTTAGAAGTTGGCGCACCTCTTGTTTCTGCTGGTCAGGTGACGCTTGAAGTTGTAGCTCTCCGTAGTTTTTTAAGGTTCAGGAATTTCGTTGCTGTAGAACAAACGATGCCGTCCTGCCGTGTCTTGTTGTCTCAGAGTTGCTGCTCTGCAGAATCTTGCAATGTTGAGTATGAAGTACCTTTTAGAAGGCATGCAACGGCCAGCAATCTGAAGTTTGAAAATGTTCGGGCTTCAACCAAACGTTGTTTGGGCCCATTAAATGAAATATTTCTGAAATCGTGATGGACCAAATCCGGTCGCGGCGGACCAAAAATGTTGCGTCTTAGAAGCTCTCGATGAATCTTGAGTTGATCTTAGAACGCTAGTTGAAGTTAGCTGGTCAGAAATGAAATAATAAAGTGGACTGTATATGTTTTTAGAGATAATTGTTTATTGAAAATTAATACGACATAATTGCTGGCGCGTGCAGTTTTAGCACGGCATAAGTGCCGGAGAATTAAGATAGAATTAAAATATTGAAGTACATAATAGTATGTAGAGGCCTATAGCCTAATTAAATTATCGCATGATGATCATGATAAATTATGAAATATTGAAAACCTTATGTAGCCGCGCCTGGCGAACTGAGCCAGATGCCCGCTCGGAGTCTTGCAAGGAACTAAGTTAAATTTGGCTGCTGCTAGCCTTTGCCTAACCGGCAGCAGATAGCAGAGAGAAAAATGACGTCACTACACGCGCCTGCAATGCGACATTTTGCAGTACAAAGTTTACATAGGTACAAAGTTTAACCAGATAGAGAGGCTGGATTCTGGTAGAGTAGTCGAGTAAATGTCTGGAAGGGGCATCGGCATCACAACAGTACAGACCTTTATGTAATTCTGCTGCGTAGAATGACGTGTAAAGATCTGGAACTGTCTTGTGTGCCGTGTGCCCAGAATCACGTACGCACTCAGCGATGTGATATTTCATCAGCATTACAATATTGTCTCATACTGTCCGCTTTGTGAGTGACACCATACTAACGACCACAACTCCCTCTAAATTCTCTTGCTATAGAATGCGGTCACTTTCTTTGATATATCTATCGTTTTTGTTAGTGCAAGAAATTGGGCATACTTGTGTATTCGATTTTTTCCATTTACGTTGAAGAAAAAGTTTCTTTGCTAGGAAAAAAACAAACCTAAAACATAATTTCTAGTGTCTGTGCTTGAACTGCTCAGAAAGCTGCTCCTTAGGAGCCTTAATACATAACTATGTTTAAAATTTCGTTGCACCAGTGAATTAGATTCACCCGCACCTGTAATATGGCACTCGTAATCGGCTCTCATTGGAGGGTTTCAGGTTAGTAGCATACGTTCATTTGTATTGTCTTCATTCCATCAAAAGGATTGCGGCTAAATATGAACAAGGCTTTATAAGTATCAAAATAAGTAAGTCTTACAATTTCAAGATAATGCTGAACTTGTTCGGAGATAGTAGAGATAGAAACCATTCGAACTGGTACTGGAAAGTAAAGCGTTTAAAGAAATATTTACACACGAACAAAGTGTAAAATAGTGAGGAGTGCCCTAATGGGAGCGCATTCTACACAATGCTAACACAGTTGTTAGAATAAAACTGCATGATAGTTTGTAACTAGTTGTAATATAAATAAACGAAAACAAATCTTACAAAGAAAAATCTTCGATTACATTAGTCACAGGGAAAAAACAGTAAATTAAGATGGGTTTCTGTACTTACGGGAATTTGTCGGCGATAATACAATCAGTAAATTAAATCCAACCAAACTACCGTTTCACTATTGGGAGGGGTTGTCAGTTGTCTTAAGTTAATGATAGACGGTTTCTGTTACGGGTTGCAGACAATAATACATAGCGGCCACATCTTCTTTGAAGACAATATAAAAGCTTCTTCTGTTATAAACGTCATTATTAAAGGTCAAGGCAATGAACAATCAGCCAGTTGAGAATACTGTACGAACGCTATGTTTCAGTTGTAAACTGTACAAATGCTTCTTGTACAGTGTGTCTGGTTGTTGTTTGAAGAAAATCAACAAAATGGCTCAAGTTCATTACCCATTCCCATACATAGTAACTAGTAAAGTCCCTGAGCTTTAAAACAAAGTATGTATACTATTACATAAATTTCAATATTAGAAAGTTTTCCATTTATAGTAAAAATTACAAACATCACGATTCCTCTAAAATTTATTTATTAATAATATAACAATATTGTAATACACACTAATACAATAAACGCTAAGAAATGGAAACATTCGCTTTTGGGTTACTATTCCTTTTAGTCTGACACCCTGCTGGATCTACACAATTTTGTCATATTTTTATCTCTTTTTAAGGTCTTGGTGTTCTAAAATTTTAAAATTTCCAAAACTCAACACTCCATTCAGATATTAGTTAAAATTCTCTGTAATTTGATACCCCACATGAGTTTTTGCGATTTTATCAACATTTTCACCAACTATTTAGACACTGATATACAAGAATTTAGAAATTTTTACAGTGAAGACTATATTCAGTTTGTGGTTACAATTTCTTTTAATTTTGTGTCCCATTGCTACTTTTGTACAAATTTGCCTCCTCATATTTTTGCCTCTTGCCCTCCGATTTCCGGGAGGATAAATCTCAAAGGCAATAGTTCTCTATATGGATACGCATGCCAAGTTTTATAAAAATCAGTTCATGCGTTCAAACGTTATACGCCAAACAGATAGTTAATAGACAAAGTGTCGGGTTTCGGTCGTTCAATGGTTATGAGCTAGAAGTGTGCAGCCTACTTCATTATGTATTTTTGACTGGAAGATCTACAATTGTTTTTGTTCTAACGCAGTTGTTATTTATATTAAAACACAGGGGATGAAAGGTACTGTCTGTTACAAAACTACATTTACAGATTTCTTATTTTTATACTGTATCAGAAGAGTTCGTAATATTATTGCTTGCTCAGATACGTTTATGTAGACTACATGCCCCATGTTAGGTGACACCCATAGGTCTATAATTATTTTCTTACCACTGTTTCCAAACGTTTTCTGATTAACTTATACCCAGTAATACGGCAAAGTTTAAAATTTATAATATGACTTAATTTATTTCTATCGGATTACAACCGCTGAAGCAGGAGAAAACATATTAAAATTAATTATCTTCGTAGAATATTAGAGGTCTGCCTGTTGCACAATGATGAATTACCTCGTGTTCGGTAGAATGTCTTGTTTTAGACGCGATCGCTTCCACATCTCTCATAATTACCTCCTGCCATTAATCATACCATACGTATGCAAAACCCCTGATTGAACAGTAATAAATTAACGCCAAATTTATTTTATTCAAAAAAAGCCGATCTGCGTGACATTGCGATGTAAGAAGCAAGCCACCTAATTAACAGAAATGATTCACATGCTATGGAATAGGCAGATGAAACGTTTAAAAAAGCGCAAACTCTAAGAAATTAACTCTGAATTTCTGTTCACATATTTTATATTCGGAGTCAACTATCGTCTTCTGTAGTCGAAATATGTTGTCCACATACCACACAAACTGCTAAGCTTTAGAACGGTTAGCTGGACAATTTTCAGTAATCTAAGAAGTAAATAGATAGAAAAATCCTTATAAAGTTTTATAAACGTTAGCCAATGCTGTATTTCCTTATACCAGTATATGTTGCCAGTATTTCTTCATGCCAGAAGGTAGGCAAGAAGAGAAAGTCTGTTACAGTGATATTTCTAAGAACTGTCCACGACTACCCCCTCATAGGTAGGGAAAGAAACGAGGTAGTCAGACAGACCCTTTAATTGTGATATGAAGTATAAGAGGAGAACATTTGGGTCGGATGTCAGCTAATAGGAAGAGAGGAGATCTGGAAGAGTCTTTAATCGTTAAACTGTAATGATAAAGCTAAAATAGCCCTTTTAACGCTTAACGGGTTTTAGGGCAATATTTAAGTCAAGCCATATTATTTTGAGCGTACGCCACACGATGTGGTTAAATGAGGCTGGACACCCATCAGAAGATCGGTGAGCCCAGAATTTTGATGACGTCATGAAATAGGATCCACACCGACATGAAATCTGTGGAAGCGAATATGCTGATTTAAATTGAATGTCAAATATACGGACGACTGGTTAGAAGAGGTTACGATTTGCGGCGTGTCATTACAGCACGAGGTCGTAGAAGGCCAGAGGAATTATCCGATAACGTACAGGGATGGTGGCAAATAAAAGGAGTAAGAATATGATAGAGGTGAGGTAAATGAAAGTTCAGAGAAAGATCTGCAGAAGATGGGTGGAGGAAATGCGGAAACAGAAACAACAAAAAGGGAAGAATTAGAGAGTTCCGTAATATTAAAACAAATTTATTCCAATTATAATAACAAAACGTTATAAAAAGGAGAAAAGTTAATATTCGAATATTTCTGTTAGCATCTCCACAACACAACATTGTGTATCCTTCTGTTAATAATCCCCGATACAGACGAGTTTTTAGTTTTCATAAAAATACTTTGCTAAATTCATAACCTTCTGCCGTCTAGTAACCAACAATTTTATGGAGTTCTGAAGCCTCGCTGTTGGCAACATCATATGCGAGGACTTTGTAGCACAACCTTTTTGGCCCCACACAACCTTTTTGTCAACTTTACGTGCTGCGGCAATATGTTGCAGGGAAGTTTACAAAAACGGAGCACATGCAGCCAATAACTGCTGCTTTAAACGTTTCATTCATTCACTGTGGTTTTCTTTAGTTGTTTGTATTGCCAAAAGAGGCAGCGGATATGGAATGAATTCCTATCATACTCGGAATACAATCAGAATGATCACTGTTGCACACCACTATATAAAAATTATTCCGATTAGCGCTTTCAAGCTTCACAGCCCATCGTCAGATCGAAATAGACAGGAAATATGTAAAAACAAACCCTTCACCCCTCTCCCCACCTTGCTCACACACAACAAGCTATAAATTAATGACCCTTCCTCACCCCCTAAACCCTGCCCCACCATCTGTACAGTTACATATTTTTCTAGCAAATTCCTTGTGTTTCAGTGTTGTGTGTGTGTGTGTGTGTGTGTGTGTGTGTGTGTGTGTGTGTGTGTGTGTGTGTGTGTGTGTGTGTGTGTGTGTGTGTGTGTGCATCCTTTTAAACTACCCTCTTCCTCACCACACACGTGGGTCAGTCACACACCCTTATTTTAAAACAACCAATTAGTACTATGCAATATAATTCTTAATCTTATCTATCTGTCCTCTCTCATTTACTTCTTAATCATGTTATAAAATATTTCTTCATTATCAAATTTAATTTTAATATTAATTAAATTGTCTAACCCTTTTTTTCTTTCTTTCAATATTTCTAACTCCTCTCTAAGCTTCCTTTCAACTGTGTTATTTACTACTTTTACAATTTCGTATTCTTCCAAAGGATTAACAAACTTATGGTTGTCTTCTATGAAATGTCTTGCATATAACGAATTGGTTGTTCTATTACCTTCTCCACGTTTGTGGTCAGACAACCTGCATACGAATTTCCGTCCTGTCTCACCTAGGTACACTTTGTTGCAGTCTTTACATTTTAATTTATAAATTCCGCTTTTCTGTAATACTGGAATTTTTTCTATATTCTTATTCCTTATCTTATCAAATACCGTTTCACATTTTTTAATAGCTTTATCTACTCCATATTTATTAAAACATTTTATAATTTTTCTAGTATGTGAACCTATGTATGTCAATGACCCTGCATAATTCTTTTGTTCTGGTTCTATTTTAGCTTTTTGTATGTTAACCCTTTTCATAACTTTATCCACTATGTTGGTGTTATAATTATTATTCCTTACAATTCCCTTTATCGTTTTTAACTCCCTATCTTTTGATTCGGTCTCTTTTAAACACTTCTGAGCTCTGTAACAAAATTAATTGATTGCCGCCATTTTATATCTATATGGGTGGTAAGACTCTCTTGGTACAATTATATCAGAATACGACTCTTTCCTAAATATCCCAAACTGTAGTTTCTCATTATCTTTAATTTCTATGTTTAAATCTAAGTAATTTATTTTCTTACCTCCTATCTCTTCTTTAAATTGTAAGTTTTTATCCTTATTATTTACCTCATTTATAAACTCATGCACTTCTTCTATGGTTCCTTCCCAAATTACTAATACATCATCAACGTATCTAGACCATAATTTTATATTGTCTTTATACTTAGTGGAAGTTATTAATTGCTTTTCAGAATCATTCATGTATATTTCAGCAAGAACAGGGGATAATGAAGACCACATAGGTAAACCTTTTTTCTGTATATAAAACTTGTTATTAAACCTAAAATAGTTCTGATTTACACATTCTTTAATTACTTTCATCAACTGCTTTTTATACCTGTATTCTCCCATATTATTATCGTTTATTAACTTAATAACTTTATTTACTGTGATATTGGTAAACATGTCCTTAACATCCAGTGATATCAATTTTGTTTTACATTAATCCTAATATTTTCTAATTTTTCTATCAATTTTACATTATTCTCTATGTTGTATTTTGTCCCAAATTCATATTTCTCTTTCAGTACTCTGCTAACTTCCTTTGATAATTTATAAATAGGTGCATTAATAAAAGAAACAATCGGTCTAATTGGTTTTCCTTCTTTATGTATCTTAACCTGACTTTTAAAAGTTGGTGCTGTTGGATTACTTTCCAATAAATACTTTTTCTTATTTTCTTCTATAAATGTTATCTGTTTCATCATTTGTTGTATCCTTGACTGGTACTTACTTGTATAATCATACTTTATTTCCTCGTATGTCCTTCCCTTATAAATTCTTCCGTTTTCTTTATGTATTCGTCCTTTCTCAGTAGTACCATTGTATTTCCTTTGTCCGCCTCCGTAACTATAATATCATTCTTCTTTATTTTATTCTTTAGTTTAGTTACAGTTGATTTGATTTTTTGTTCATTTTTTGAATTATACAAACTTTTCTTAAATATTTTATCTACTACATTCCCTACTTCCCACCTTATTCTTTTTTTATCATTTTCATTTCCTAGTTTTTGTATTATGCTTTCGCATTCAATAATCGTTTTTTCTTGATTTAATTCTGGTGGCGGTGCGTATTTTAAGCCTTTTGCTAACATTTCTTTTTCTTCCGTATTGAAATTTACCTCTGTAAGGTTTATTACTCTTTTTTCATAGTTATTCTTAGAGAGGTGTTCCTTTTTTACTTCGTTCTTTCTTGTTAATTTATTTAACTTATCTACCATATTTTTATTTTTATTTTCCAATTTCTTTTCTACGTACCCCAAGCCAAAATTGTATAATATTTCTTCTAACTCTACATAAGAGTATATTCTTAACAACTCTATGTGTCTGTCATATAATTCCCTATTATATCTATTGATTAAGCCGTAGAGTGACTTTATTTCCAGTTTTATCCACAACTTCTCGCTTTGTTCTTTTACTTTTTTGGCTACACTGTTCTTATTTTTAATTTTAACATGAGCGTACTTTGGGATGACATTATTATCCAGACATTGTTTACTAAACCATATTTTATTTTAAACCATCTTCAATTTAACTTTTAACTTAAGATATTTAAAAACTTTACTTACCTTATTGTTGTCGCTTATTACGTCATTGTTGTTGTCCATTACCTGTAGTCGATTGCACATCTTAACAGACGTTTAATGAAGAAATTTGTGTTAGTGGTTGAAATCACAATCAGAATGATCACTGTTGCACACCACTATATAAAAATTATTCCGATTAGCGCTTTCAAGCTTCACAGCCCATCGTCAGATCGAAATAGACAGGAAATATGTAAAAACAAACCCTTCACCCCTCTCCCCACCTTGCTCACACACAACAAGCTATAAATTAATGACCCTTCCTCACCCCCTAAACCCTGCCCCACCATCTGTACAGTTACATATTTTTCTAGCAAATTCCTTGTGTTTCAGTGTTGTGTGTGTGTGTGTGTGTGTGTGTGTGTGTGTGTGTGTGTGTGTGTGTGTGTGTGTGTGTGTGTGTGTGTGTGTGTGTGCATCCTTTTAAACTACCCTCTTCCTCACCACACACGTGGGTCAGTCACACACCCTTATTTTAAAACAACCAATTAGTACTATGCAATATAATTCTTAATCTTATCTATCTGTCCCCTCTCATTTACTTCTTAATCATGTTATAAAATATTTCTTCATTATCAAATTTAATTTTAATATTAATTAAATTGTCTAACCCTTTTTTTCTTTCTTTCAATATTTCTAACTCCTCTCTAAGCTTCCTTTCAACTGTGTTATTTACTACTTTTACAATTTCGTATTCTTCCAAAGCATTAACAAACTTATGGTTGTCTTCTATGAAATGTCTTGCATATAACGAATTGGTTGTTCTATTACCTTCTCCACGTTTGTGGTCAGACAACCTGCATACGAATTTCCGTCCTGTCTCACCTAGGTACACTTTGTTATATCACAGTAAATAAAGTTATTAAGTTAATAAACGATAATAATATGGGAGAATACAGGTATAAAAAGCAGTTGATGAAAGTAATTAAAGAATGTGTAAATCAGAACTATTTTAGGTTTAATAACAAGTTTTATATACAGAAAAAAGGTTTACCTATGTGGTCTTCATTATCCCCTGTTCTTGCTGAAATATACATGAATGATTCTGAAAAGCAATTAATAACTTCCACTAAGTATAAAGACAATATAAAATTATGGTCTAGATACGTTGATGATGTATTAGTAATTTGGGAAGGAACCATAGAAGAAGTGCATGAGTTTATAAATGAGGTAAATAATAAGGATAAAAACTTACAATTTAAAGAAGAGATAGGAGGTAAGAAAATAAATTACTTAGATTTAAACATAGAAATTAAAGATAATGAGAAATTACAGTTTGGGATATTTAGGAAAGAGTCGTATTCTGATATAATTATACCAAGAGAGTCTTACCACCCATATAGATATAAAATGGCGGCAATCAATTCATTTTGTTACAGAGCTCAGAAGTGTTTAAAAGAGACCGAATCAAAAGATAGGGAGTTAAAAACGATAAAGGGAATTGTAAGGAATAATAATTATAACACCAACATAGTGGATAAAGTTATGAAAAGGGTTAACATACAAAAAGCTAAAATAGAACCAGAACAAAAGAATTATGCAGGGTCATTGACATACATAGGTTCACATACTAGAAAAATTATAAAATGTTTTAATAAATATGGAGTAGATATAGCTATTAAAAAATGTGAAACGGTATTTGATAAGATAAGGAATAAGAATATAGAACAAATTCCAGTATTACAGAAAAGCGGAATTTATAAATTAAAATGTAAAGACTGCAACAAAGTGTACCTAGGTGAGACAGGACGGAAATTCGTTTGCAGGTTGTCTGACCACAAACGTGGAGAAGGTAATAGAACAACCAATTCGTTATATGCAAGACATTTCATAGAAGACAACCATAAGTTTGTTAATCCTTTGGAAGAATACGAAATTGTAAAAGTAGTAAATAACACAGTTGAAAGGAAGCTTAGAGAGGAGTTAGAAATATTGAAAGAAAGAGAAAAAGGTTTAGACAATTTAATTAATATTAAAATTAAATTTGATAATGAAGAAATATTTTATAACATGATTAAGAAGTAAATGAGAGAGGACAGATAGATAAGATTAAGAATTATATTGCATAGTACTAATTGGTTGTTTTAAAATAAGGGTGTGTGACTGACCCACGTGTGTGGTGAGGAAGAGGGTAGTTTAAAAGGATGCACACACACACACACACACACACACACACACAACACTGAAACACAAGGAATTTGCTAGAAAAATATGTAACTGTACAGATGGTGGGGCAGGGTTTAGGGGGTGAGGAAGGGTCATTAATTTATAGCTTGTTGTGTGTGAGCAAGGTGGGGAGAGGGGTGAAGGGTTTTTTATTACATATTTCCTGTCTATTTCGATCTGACGATGGGCTGTGAAGCTTGAAAGCGCTAATCGGAATAATTTTTATATAGTGGTGTGCAACAGCGATCATTCTGATTGTGATTTCAACCACTAACACTAATTTCTTCATTATACTCGGAATAATTCACAAGATAACCGAACGCACACTATGCACAGTAGTATTCCTAAAAAAAAAATTTATAGAACTGTTTATCATTTCAAGGGAAAAGACTATTCTGGCGATATAATTTTATATCTTTAAAAATCTTTCCAACAAGTGACACCCTTCACGCGCTTCATAATCTTCTTCGGCTTTATCGGTATCAGCCATTCACATTATTATAGGCACCAGCGAGGACAATGGACAATGTGCTACGAAAGCAAGAGCCGTACACGGTACTGCAACATTATCCCCAACGAGACCTTACAATATTTTTAACTCCAGCTTGTCAGTCTATTTTTTTTTTTTTTTTAATTGCGTGTAACATTAATTTTTTCTAAAACGTTTGCTCGCTTATTGAATTTTTACTAAAAAGAGGACGATTACATTAAAAGATCGAAGTTGCTCGCTTTCTAGCAAAAAATATTTGTCCTCATACGCCAATGTGAAACCTATTTGGCTGCTTTAAAACAAAACAAAAAACAATATAATTTGTATTAGTGGAAAAGATGGAACAGAAATTCATTCAGAAGCCACTGTTGGCAACACTGTGTATTGAACTGAACGAAGAGTCCTGTAGTACACTTGTATTTACGTACATAATACATTAACTGTTGTTATCATCCGTTACCATAGTAATGACTCACATTCTTGTACACGCTTCATTTGACTTAATACGATGCAGAAGGTATATCTGGCAACCACAGAATAATTTTAAAGAATACTACAGAAACAATAATTTTCTTGATTTCATACGTACTGACTTTTGTTCTACAATTTATTTGCAACAACAAATCAATAATTATAACACGTGAGACCTGTGGTTTTCTGTGAACAACTCAATATGGCAAATTTACCAGATGATTAAAAGAAGCCTTTTAGCCGTTCTTTCTCAGCCGCCGATTCTGAGAAAAATCTGCGTCGAAATATCACATAATTGTGTTCTTCTTCTTTGCAAGTATAAGGCTCAAAGCCTATTACGTCGTTCGTCGTTACAACTGATACCTCCATCTTTTTATAGGCCGTCCCAAACTTCATCTTCCTTTAGGCATGTACTGTATTTCCATTTACGCGTGGTATGCTTGATGGGTCCATAAGTTCTACATTGCTGTCTATATTCCTTCATCATGACATTCACTGACGGATGTCCTCACTTATTTTCCTATCTAAACTCGGTATACCCGGAACTGGACATTCGTCATTGTCCATGTTTTACTACAGTATAGACAGCTTTGAATGGGCATCACCGCGTAAAAAATTTAATAACATCTCTTGCCTAGCTTCGAGGTCACGCAGTAGTAACAGCTCTTCCTCGCCCCTCGCCCCTTGTGTTGCCACACGTTACACTTGGTTATGCGTATGCATCGGCGGAGACTTGCAAACACTTCACATCTACTGACAAGTCATTCTACTTCCTACTGGTTAATCATCTCCGTCTTCTCTACATTACCCACGTACATATTACATTCAGTAGTTCTAGGATTATGCGTTTGAAAAGTTTTACTAATTATTATTATTGTTACCGTATATTGTGTTATTGTTTTTATTTAATAATTATTTAAGGCCTATTTACAATGAATGATGATAATAATTTTCAAATTCTTGAGGCTCCTACAGTGTCATCAAACGGAGGAAGAACATCTGGTAAAAAGAACTTAGGGAAGCGAGGTAAACACATCATTGCCAATGTTTACAACTTTTTACAGAGTCTCGCGGACAATCCAAAGAAAGATGAAAATTTGAATTTTAAAAAGGGTCAAGAGTTGACTGCAGAAGGTTGTGGAGTAAGTCGATCGACAGTTCAAAGCGTGAAACAAGACGTTGATAAGTGTGAAGGAAATGAACCTATGTTTGGTACGCCGCGGAAGGATTTTTAAAAGAAGCTGACAATAACAAATTTGGATAACTTCAACAAAGATGTGTTTTTAACTTTTATGAACGTGGAGAATACCCAACATCGGAAAAAATCTAGCAACAGTTGGCTGGACAAATAAATTTTAGGGGCTCCAAGAAATCAGTGCAGCACATTTGGAAACAGATTAGTTTTAAATATAAAAAGTGTAATGACGGCCAAAAATTTTTAATGGAAAGAATAGATATTGCTTGTGCTCGCGCTACGTTTCTGTGAAAATGCATTAAATTTAGAATGACAGTTTGAAAAGGCCTCTATTTTATTTGGACGAGACATGGGTTTCGTCCAAATTTACAGCAAATCAATGATTTGGCAGAGGAAAGAGGTGGTTTAAAAGTGCCAGTCGGAAAAGGTGGCAGATTAATTGTACTTTATTCGGGGTCAGCTGAAACAGGCTTTGTAAAGGAATGCAAATTAATTTTTCACGCACAGAAATATTTATTAAATTCAGATTATTACAACGAAATGAATTCGGAACTTATTAAAGAGTGGTTCGCCAACTTTCTTTATTTACTGGTAGAAAGTTCTGCCATAGTAATGGATAACGCGAGTTATCATTCCGCACTTGCTGACAAAGCTCCTAAATCAATTTGGGGGAAAATAGATATTCAAGAAGACCTAAGAAATCATAAAATTGAATTTTTCATGCAAGACAGGAGGGCTCAATTGCTAAACAAAACAAAATAAAAAATGGGCCGAAAATATATAGCCTAATATTGATCAAATAGCCTACGAAATGGATCATGAGGTTGTACACCTTCTACCTTATCATGCCCATTACAACCCAATTGAGTTGGTATTGATTTGGTGTTGGCACAGGTGAAAGGATATGTGGCCGATCGAAATAATACTTTTGAAAAGGTCGACCTTAAAAGACTGATGGACGAAGCGGTAGCTAAAGTAACGGTTGAAGACTGGAGAAAATGCGTCGGACATTCCAAATACCTTCAAAAGAAAGACTACAAGAAAGAACGTCGTCGAGACTTGGCTATAGAACGTATAGTGGTTACAGTGACGGAAGAAGCGAATCCAAATCCGATTGAAAGAATTTAAAAATAATTGTAATACGTAAATTTTTGTGTATATTTTGTATTATAATATGTATAATTTTACTTTACCAAATTTGCTTAAAAATTAAGTGTTTTATTAAATAACATATAATGTAAATGACTGTTTATGAACAAATAAAATGTAAACAGAACTGTCATATTATTAAAGAATAAAGAAAATAATTACTGTACTTATAAAACTGAAAAAACACAAAAATTATATAAAGAAAGAAAAACCCAAGGAAAGGAGAGGATTTATTTCTCTCTTTGTTCGTAGTAGCTCATCGGTGTAGTAGCGTGAGGAGTGTGTGTGTGTGTGTGTGTGTGTGTGTGTGTGTGTGTGTGTGTGTGTGTGTGTGTGTGTGTGTGTGTGTTGTCTAGTGTACGAGAATGCGCTGACGTTGTTTGTTTGTTCTCGTAGTGTGACGCGCCCGTGAGCGTGAGTGTAGCCATCACCGAACTGTATAACACCTGTATAACTGTTACACAGGTCGGTGATGTTGCAGCGCATGTGTGTGAAGTGCCATGGCAATACCGCAGTGACCTCCAAGCATATTATGATACGTCTCAAATAATAACATTCTTCAGCGTATTTCCACACTCAGCATATACTTGCTTCGCGTTAAGCTTTCCTTCATTACTGTAAAATAGCAATAACCAAAAACCGATATTAATTCAGTATAAGCGGAGGGTTAGTTTTGTAAATAATTTTAATTTTATAATAATTAATAATATAAACAGTAGTGCTCTACGTGTGAAAGCCGTAGTCTAACTCGTACTTGCAACCATATTGAAAAATTGTATTTTCTTTTAGGTATACGGAGAGTGACAATAATATGAGTAAAGCTAGAACAAAACCTAAGGGCGTTTAAACATAGAGAGAGATTATTTTGATGCCTGTTAGTGCGTGGCATTGCTGGTTCTGCAACGCATCGCTAGTGCAAACCTCTAGTGTCTGTTCATGAATACTGCTTATGTTGCAACAATAATAGTTGGCTTTCCGCATGCTTGCAATGCGTAAACACGTTCGCTGATGTATAATTGTACATAAATCCATGCGTTCGTCTGCGCTGGATGAATTTAAAATATTTTGTTTCATTAAATTAGCAACGAAACATTCTCCAGCACACGAGCCACGGCGCTCCGTTGCACTGCTTTGACTCAAAAGTCGGTTCTCGATTTAAATAACAATATAATATCGTCAATATAACATACAGTTGAAACTCAAAATTTTTTAAATAATTTGATTGTAACTTTTATTTAAAATTAAAATTTATATTTGATTTTATTTTCTTTTTGTTTAAATACTATAAACAAAATAGAAAATCAAATAAAATAAAAATAAAAAATGAACAATTAAGAAATAATCATAATATACAACACATATCTAATAACAAAAATAAATATCGGTATGGAGAACCATACATGACTTACATGTTCTAAGATTTATATTTAAAATCATTTTCGAAATGAAATATTTCCATATAAACTACTTCTTTCTACTTACTGCTTCAGCCTTAACCACAGTAGTGTGGTCACTAAGGTATAGGCCTACCACCTCACGTTATCGCACTCGATTTTCACTGATCATCGCAGTCGACTGCACTGCCGAAACGTCTGGTTTTGCAGAAAACATTGGACTACGGCCAAACAGCCCGGGAAGGAATTTTAACAACAAACTACTACTTTGTTGCCGATAACGTAGTACACATAAAAATTATCCCCTCCCCTTCAACTATAATTTTCATTTATACAAAATTACCCCCACCCCGTTCAACTAGCCTCTTCATTTATAGATATTTTATCTACGTTTCTACAGTGGATTATTAAGATCTTCTTATCAGGATACTTTATTTATCAAAATTAAGTACTTTATACTCTTTATACAACGAAAAATGTTTCTGGTAAACTGTCCTTTCCCCGTAACCGATCTTCACCAAAATCAATAGGCCTTGAGTCTTCTACAACTCAGGCACATATGTAAAAAATTATTTGATTCTGTTTGAATTTACGGCAGTTATCGTTCGTCATGGAAATATTTCTCTTGTTAAAACATAAAATGTTGCTGGTAAACTACCCCTTTTCCTTAACCGATCATCACTAAAATCAACAGTCCTTGAGTTCTCTACAATTTAGAGATGTATGCAAAAACTTATTTCATTATGTTTGAATTTACGGCAGTTATCGTTCGTCATACAAAAAAATTAACCTTGTTATTACATAAAATGTTGCTGGTAAACTACCCCTTCCTCTTAACGGATCTTCACCAAAATCAAAAAGTCTTGAGTACTCTACAATCCAGGGATGTATGTAAAACATTATTTGATTATGTTTGAATGTGCGGCAATTATCGTTCGTCATAGAAACAATTACTCTTGTTAAAACATTAAAGGTGGCAGGTAAACTACCTCTTTCCCTTAACCGATCTTCACCAAAATCAACAGACCTTGAGTAATTATAACTTCAGGAACGTATGCAAAAAATTATTTGATTCTGTTTGAATATGCGGCAGTTATCATTGGTCATAGAAGTAATATTACCCTTTTAAAACACCCTGTAACCGATCTTCACCAAAATCAAAAGGACTTGAGTCTCCAACAACTCAAGCATATATGTAAACAATTATTTGATTCGGTTTGTATTTACGGCAGTTATCGTTCGTCATGAAAATATTTGTCTTGTTACAACATAAAATGTTGCAGGTAAACTACCCCTTTGCCTTAACCGATCTTCACTAAAATCAACAGACCTTGACTTCTCTACAATATAGGGATGTATGCAATAACTTATTTGATTATAATTGAATTTGCGGCTCTTATCGTTTGCCACAGAAAAAATTACCCTTGATAAAAAAAACAACGTTGCTGGTAAACTACCCCTTTCCCTTAACCGATCTTCACCAAAAACAAGAAATCTTGAGTACTCTACAAATCAGGACTGTATTCAAAAAATTATTTGATTCTGTTTGAATTTGCGGCTGGTATCGTTTGCCATTAAAAAAAATCTACAGACAGACAGATAGACACACAGACAGACAGACACACACACACACACACACACACACACACTTTTCGAAAAAAAATACTTTTTTTCATGTTTTGAGGGTAGTAAAATCAGAATCTGCAATAATTTCGACCACGATTTTTTTGCCATCACCATACTTCCATTTCCTTATGGATCATGGAAGTAAAAAACTCTCCCCTCCCTCTTCAACTGTAATTTTCATTAATAGAAAATTACCACCACCCCATTCACCTAACCTGTTCATTTATAGATATTTCATCTACGTTTATACAGTGTATTATTATGAGCTTCTTATCAGGATACATTATTTATCAAAATTAAGTACTTTACTTTTGTTAAAACATAAAACGTTGCAGGTAAACTACCCCTTTCTCTTAACCGATCTTCACCAAAATCAATAGGCCTTCAGTCCTCTAAAATTCAGGGATGCATGCAGAAAATATTTGATTCCGTTTGAATGTGCGACAGTTATCGTACGTCATGAAAACATTTCTCTTGATACAACATAAAATTTTGCAGGTAAACTACCCCTTTCCCTTAATTGATCTTCACCAACATCAACAAACCTTGAGATCTCTACAATTCAGGCATGCATGCAAAACATTATTTGATTCTGTTTGAATGTGCGGCAGTTATCTTTCGTCATGGAAACAATTACTCTTCTTAAAACATGAAAAGTGGTGGTAGACTACCCCTTTCCCGTAACCGATCTTCAACAGAATCAACAAACCTTCAGATCTTTATAATTCAAGTACGCATGCAAAACATTATGTGATTCTCTTTGAATTTACGGCAGTTATCGTTCGTCATAAAAAAATTACCATTGTTAAAACACAAAACGTTGCTGGTAAACTACCCCTTTCCCGTAACCGATCTTCAACGAAATCAACAGACCTTGAGTTCTCTATAATTCAAAAAGATATGCAAAAAAGTATTTGATTCTGTTTGAATTTACGGCAGTTATAGTTCGTCATAGAAAACATTACCCTTGTTAAAACATAAAATGTTGCTGGTAAACTACCCCTTCCCCTTAACCGATCTGCACCAAGAGCAATAGGTCTTAAGAACTCTGCAATTCAGGACTGTATGCAAAACATTATTTGATTCTGTTTGAATTTGCGGCTCTTATCGTTTGCCATAGAAAAAGTACCCTTGTTAAAACATAAAATGTTTCTGGTAAACTACCCCTTTTCCTCAACCGATCTTCACCAACACCAATAGGCCTTGAGAACTCTACAATTCTGGGCTGTATGCAAAACATTATTTGATTCTGTTTGAATTTGCGGCTCTTATTGTTTGCCATAAAAAATACCCTTGTTAAAACATAAAATGTTGCAGGTAAACTACCCCTTTCCCTTAACAGATCTTCACCAACACCAATAGGTCTTGAGAACTCTACAACTCAGGGGCGTATGCAAAACATTATTTGATTCTGTTTGAATTTGCGGCTGTTATCGTTTGCCATAGAAAACAAATCTACAAACACAGACACAGACAGATAGACACACACACACTTTTCGAAAAATGACTTTTTTCATGTTTTGAGGGTAGTACAATCAGAATCTGCAATTATCTCGAACACGATTTTTTTTGCCATCACCATACTTCCATTTCCTTATGGAATATGGAAGTAAAATGGGCCACATTCACATACATAAATAATAAACTGACAAAGATAACAAAGCTATTTAAAACACAGAGATTAAACTAGCATACAAAACTAATCAAAATAATTTACGAAAACTGAATAACGCACACAACAAAAGATAATACAACAACCAATGTTATATACAAAATTGAATGCAAGGATTGCAATAAATGTTACATAGGACAAACAAAAAAACAACTGACTAAACGTTATTTTAAACATCTAAACGCATACAAAAAACAGAAATATATAAATCTAATTTGGCCATACATGCAATAAACACAGGACATGAATTCTCAGACATAACCAACATGACTAATAAAACACATACCACAAAAACGCACCAAAATGAACATGTGGGAAATTTTATAAATATACAAACACAAAACAAACTAATACTTGAACAAATAAAAATCAATACAAAACATGACACAATTTTCAAAGTTACATGAGGCAAAGTTAATATACATATTATATATATATATATATATAACATACATACACACATATATATTGCAACGATACGTTTAGCATAAGTATATGTATCAACCCCTGACTGAGGTATGATAGCATACGAAAGCACGTATGAGATATATAAGATGTAAATAATAAAAATAATGTAATAAATATACGTTAGGTATAAGAGATAATATAAGAATTAAACGTAGTATTTAATTTTAAATAAATAAAATATTGCAAGTAAGCCTGCATATGGAATCAAATAGCTTAGTTAGTTTTAAACGCAGCAACGAAGGGGAGAAAATAGACACGCGCCAACTGGTAAGGGTGACGTCAGAATGACATGCCGCCGCTTGTGTATCAGTCTGCGTGTGTGTGTATGTGTACGTGTGTAAACGACAGACAGGTTAAATTAAACTAACTAGGGTGGAAGATTTTACACAGTTTTTTAAGTACTGAGCGATAACCAGAAGTCACACGAATCAGCGACATATGTAAAAACATAGCTGACGCCTGGCGTTTCAGTTTGGCGTTAAGTGGTCATTGATCATGGGAACCGTTCAGCCACCGTGTGAAATTTTGCCATAACTGCCATAATTTACACACCTTAACATTCATAATTTGCATAAACACAGTTTAATATTATACCGAACGATTGGTGAAATAATATTTATAAAAAAGTGTGCGCTTCATAGAAAGACGCGTAGGTTGAAAGTAACAATTAAATCGACGCGCCGACCTGTTCAATGTTGTCAAAACAGTTTCCAACAGGCATGGGACGACGGCAGCAGTATAAAACCCCAGCGAGCGACACACGCTTTCTCAGATGAACTCACTTAGCCATGTAAGATCCACGCATCTCGCAACCGCGAATTTTACAAAACCATGTAAAGTTTTTAAACAGTATTCAATAACGTGAAGTGCGATGGAACCGGCATTACGTCGGTGCAAGTAATAGTGGAACACGATTGTTTTAAAAGACTTTAAAATCGTAATATACGAGAAGTCGTATCGTCAATAAACTTCAAGAAGTAACATAGAACTTCGAGACATCCACGAGGGACAAGATAAGAAGAGGAGAGCAACTAGAGCAAGAAGACGAGAGGACGCAGGGACAGCCACATGCAGCTACATCCAGCCGTACATCATCACGACGAGAGGTCCACGTCAGAACTCAGCATCCAGGAGACGGAGCGAGGAAGTTCAACAACGCAGAGACAGAGAAGGTGATACCGAAGAGGATCAACAAACTCGAGAGTCCAGATGACGGTAACGACAAAGTTAAATGGTTGCAGAAAAATGCAGGTAAAGTCAGACATTTATTTAATATTATAAATGACCCTGAGGTCTATCGAAAGTAGCTCTAGGTTCCATGTACAAGTTTACAAAAACATTAGTATATTTTTAAATTTTCATAATGAATAAATAAATGTTCAAAGTATAATTGGTAATAGAGAATAGAACTGTAGTAATCTTATAAATAAATGGTCAAGGAAGAACTATATTTTTGTTATATGTTTGTATTTGATGAGATAATTAAATTCAAGTATGAGAGTTATATAATTTGAAGATTGTGAATTAATTGAGACATTAAATAATAGAATCAATTAAAGTAATAAATGTTCTCTATTAGTAGTTTAATAAATGTGTAATTAACTAAAAGTTTTTATTAAGTGGTATATATTAAAACCACACTTCCAAAGACAAGATGAATATTAAATTTTATACGTGGTAATCACGTATTATAATAATTATATGTTTTATGTATTATATGTCTCTGTAATATTTCAGTTCATATATGATTTATGTTTGTATATAATATGTCTTAGAATACAAGAAATAAGATTTAAACATGTTATAATTACATTATATTCGGATCGAATATAAGGGTTCAAATAATAATTAACCCACACAAACAATTAATAAGATGATAATTTGAATATTTAAATAATAAATCAAATGAATATGATTTTATTAACACAGTCGTAGTAATTTCACAGCCAGTACTAAATCCTCTGTACTCTTTAATTGTATTAAAATTATATAACGATATTCACGCCACACTCAATAAACGACCAAAGCCTGCGACCCAGCCGGGGAACATCAAGGTAAATACTGCAGAAGAAGAGTATACCTTCGAGACGTGGGTAAGTGCGCACAAATGAGTAAGAGCATATGTGTAAAAGTAAGTGTCTAAAAATAACGTTGTAATAATATTATATATTGCAACAGAACACAGGATGATAAGCTATGTTGTTTATATCAGAGCACATGGATGACGAGCATTTTCTTGTTTAAATTGGTTTTATGTAATATTTTGTCTTTTAGTCGTAAGTTTTGTATTTAGAAATGGATAAGCATGTAGGGTATACCAAACTCTTCATAAAAAGGTGTTCTATATTGTCATGTATTTTTTGTGTGAATTTGTGCGCGTGTGCGGGTGTGATAAAATGTGATCGCTATAGCTTCAGTGGTAGTTAACCGATTGACGTGAAACTTTGACAAGGAATTATTTAGGTAAATAGCTTCAATTTGTGTATTCTCTGAGGTTCATAACTATTTTAGAAATATGGTGTTTTAAGTGAAGAAAACTCAATTGTAACTCTTATCAATGATAGGGTAATAAAATTCGTAGATAATTTCCATGCAGGCCTTTGCTAAATTATACAAAGTTTTTCATGAAATTTGTATATCTGTTTGTTCCATCAATCATGTGACTTGGGCTTAGCCTATCAGAATACACTAAATTCAGTGAGATTCATACGTTGTAGAGTTAGGATGGACACAGCTGTCTGTAGAAGTTGCAAGGGGAAGTTGTGCTCGGTGAAGAGAGTTGTTCTCTTACAAACATAGAAATATCATATATAAAAAAACCTTGGTAATTTTTAACGAAGTTTTGCATTAAGATCCGAGTGAGTAAAATATTTAGATAAAATTTTAAATTTAATACAGTGCTGTTTTCGTGTAAGTTAAGATATCCGCTTAGGGAATTTAAAGACACTTCAAGATGTACAATTAAACGCACCGCATTAATTAATACCCATATTAAACCTGAGATTAAGAAAATATAAAGTATAATTTAAAAATATACTGTACGAGTGAAATTTATAATCATTGTGAGTGAACAATTTATGAAGAAACTAATTAATGTTAGCAGTCAAACATAACAACGAGGCTCATTGAAATGTCGCCGCTGGAGCCGCCTGCCGTAGAAGAGGACGACAAGACGAAGAGGACGCCAGGACGAAGAGGACACCAGGAAGGAGTGACGCTGTAGAAGAGGACGAAGAGGACACCAGGAAGGAGTGACGCTGTAGAAGAGGACGACGAGACGAAGAGGACCCCAGGACGAAGAGGACACCAGGAAGGAGTGACGTTGAAGAAGAGGACGCCTGGACGGGAGTGACGAGAGGAGAGGAGGACGTTGCAGCAACCAAGTAAAATCGATTTATATTATCGAACAATACAAACAATTATTTCTATTATCAATACATGACAATTAATACAATATACATCTTTAAAAACAATATTTGTGTGATAATAAATAATTTTTCAACTCCTCCATAATAGACTTGTTTGTGATTTTTACACACTCACTGTATCGTTATTAGTATAATAAAATTTGATCTGTTGCAATATATATATATATATATATACACATATTTCAACGTATCGAAGTAAATATTGCATAGATAGGTAATAATAATAATAATATAAAACAGAGTCTATATCTGGAGGTAGGAAATATATTAACTACCCCAAATTATACTTTTGTCTTATTAAGTCTTCAAACATAAAATTATTTGTTTAATTATTAAGTCTTTTAAATAAAGAGTTTAATGATTCTTTTTTTTTACAACTGTTGGTTTACTTGGGTGTAGAATTCCACACTAACGTCGAGGTCCGTCGATCAGCTGTTGATCAGATGCCCGTTGACACTCGCGTTTCACACACAAGCCCGCGGTTATCTATCAGTTATTGTTTATTAATTAATCTCAGGGTTTTCGTATATCGGTAATTTAATAGATCTGTGTATTTTGCGTACACAATCCGGACACAAGTATTCTCTTCAAGTGTTCTCGCGTTTCAATCAGTAATAATCCGCTGGATATTGCTGTCCTATGAGAAAAAATCTTGCACTCGCGCGAAAATCACTTATATTGATCTATTTAAAATCTTTTTATTGTTTGAGTTCTGCTACTCTAGATATCGTATACGGGAAACTCGTATCGTATTGCCTATCTGAGTTTGACGTCACTTATAAAATATACACGTCCTGACACGAAAAACTCGCGACAATCAGTACAACCTTCTATGGCGAGGTGTCGAAGCTAACTGCTCGAAGTGCTCACGGCATAAGACCAACTCGAATAACATTAAAATTATAGTTCTGCAGTATTGAACATATAAAAAAAGTAACATTCAATATGGTGTATACGCTGTCGACGTTTCATGAAGAAAACTTAATTATTAACGAAGTTATTCAGTAAAATGTAGATAACACGCGCACCCGCGCACTAATATTGCACTGGACATAACAGAGCATAAAATTATGAGTATTTTGACATAACTCACTTTTTTACCCATATCTTAATTCAAAACTTACATCTAATTGACAACAAAAAAAGAACAAAATCAATTTAAAACTTGTCTATGATCGTCAGTCAATGTATTACAGCACTAGCATCCAGTAATGATGGTTTTCATTTCCCGGTTCCGTTCAAATATATATATAGACATACAAACATAATTTGATAAACTCGGTTTTACATTTAACACTCTGCTGCAAACCTGGTTTATGGAATTAGTATATTTGTTTGTGTTTCTTATCATCCTTGTGCTAAAACAATTCTTGTTTGAGAAGGTAATTTCTTAGAAGTAAATATATATTGCCAGTGTGGTGAATCACATTTGAAAGGAAAGTAGGGTGAAAGGTTCCCCCTACACACTCTTCCTGAATCAAGATTTATATCATGAATAATGCAGACTGATACTTCAGGTTTGGTCTCTCCTAGGAATGATAACACCATGTTAAGCTTTTTCGAGTTGTTCACCAGTTGATTATAATCAACAAAACATTGTTTTGCTTTAAGATTATTTTCCTTTTTCTTCTCGAGTTGTATTTTGTGTCAACCGTTTACCGTTTGACAGATCCGGTTGAACAACAGCTCTTAGTTTTCATTAGTTAACTGTATTTTACATACGGAAGTTTGAAGTGCTAGTCATGTCACAAGAACAACATTTATTATACGGATTTACAAATTATGTATGTAATTAGGTATTCAGAAGAAAGTTATAAACACACGCATTCACATACAACTTAGGTCTAAGCCTGTATTGTGTTTCTGCACATTACAAGATTACATAAGAACTTTTAAAATGAAGTAAAATTATAAGATTTTGTAAAAATGTTAATGTTTGGAAAGTAAAAGTTTTTTAGGTTGCATTAAATTTATAAAATGTATTGAACCTTTTAGAACCTTTTAGTAGTCATTAGATAATCCTTGTAAATATTTAAAAAAATAAGAAGATGAAGAAGAGTGAATATATAAAGAAATTGTAATAAACTAGCAAATAAACTAAGTTATGTATGTAGCTTTCATACTTTCGTAATATAGTAAATACCAATTTGTTAAATATGAAAATAATTTTTTGGAAATGGAAAATAAATAACATGGAATAATCAAGTTGTTACAAGCATTATATAAAATTAGGGTTATATTTTTACAAGAGGCCTACCGAACAACCCAGAACATTCTCCACTCCCCCCGTCCAGTGTGGCAGCTGTTGCGTCATTCAAGTAGGTGTTCTAGTGAGTTCCAGGAACACTTGAGATAAGCAGTAAGCCACCGGCGTGCAGTTAAGTAGGGAAAGCTGTACTGGACCTCAGCGCGGCGTATATAAAGCCATAGCAGCCGGGTTGTCAGTTCAGTTGCGTGAGCGATTTTCGCTAGTGCGGCTTGAGTGTTTGTCGAAGTGAAGTAGTATTGTGTTAATAATTATGTGAAACTATTAATAGACATTGTTATTGCGTATGAACAAATCTAATTGGAAATATTGTACGACCTAATTATAAACTGTATAATTTGATAATTAAAGCTGGTGATTAGTGATTTTATTGGTGTCTTGTATTTTGTTTTCCACTGTACTTACGATGATCAGTAGACCGTCATAACAATAGAAATAATACATTTCATAAGTAATTAATGATTATAAAATGTCCAAAAGTGTAAGTTATGTAAAAAGATAGTTATATAAGTTATACATTTGGCAAAAGAGATTATGTTATGGAGCAAATTTAAAAATTATAGAGTGTAATACTAGGTAAAATGAAGAATAAGAAGTAATAATTTCAAGGAGAAGGCTATCTGATTTAAATTTTTAACGAGATTACATCAAACAAGATGTGTTGCTATAAACTGAAAAAAATAATTATCAGATAATAGAACATAAAAACGGTAAAATTAATAACTGCAAGGGGGTTAACAGATATTCGTTTTGTCAAATTCTTAAAGATACCGAAATCCTATGTTTAATACAATTTCTTACAATTGGATGACACACATAGATTTTTACAATGTATTAAAAAATTTAAACTCTATTTTCGTCTCATGGTATATTTTTTATAAAGTTAGAAAGTTTGTAAATTAAATGCAACATTCAGATTTCAGTTAAAATTACATTTTATTTTGGCTTCTGGCATGGATTTCACAATTTTATTCAAACTTTTAATCTATGTTTAGACTGCGATGCCCAAAACTGAATACAATATTTAGATTCTCGTTACTTTGTTATTCCACATGCATTCTTGTCTGCCGCCAAAAACAATAGAGGTGTGTGCATACGTTATTGTGAGACAGAGAAGCGTTGAAATAACCAATTGTTTAGGTCATAACGGATGTTCGCTCGTTGTTAAATACGTTAAGTCTTATTAGGTGTGTTTGAATGTCGATAACGTTTTGACTTCGTGTTAAACAGGAATATACTCTATCATATTTTGACAAATTACAGACACGTGCACACGAGAAACTGCATAATATTTTTATTCTTTTGTAAATTATTGAATTTCCGCTATAGGAAAGTGTGTTCATGTGCTTGTATTTAATTTCATCACATACACTCGAAAAGAAAACGAGTGGACTTATTAGTCAAATAAACAAACGGGTTAACAGGTTATCTTAGCGAGGTTAGGTTAACGTTTTATCCCCAACGCATTTGTGAGTCACGACCGTTTTGCTTTATAAGTTGCATAAATTATTTCTTTGGTTGTTCATCCTGGTTCCTGGTTAGTCAGTGGTTTGGGAGTGACAGTCAGTAGTTCTCAAAGAGTAGTTCAGTTCGTGTGGTAGCGCGATATACAAATATTTAAACGAATTGAAATTATTTGGAGTGTTAGAAATTAGACGTGCTTTTCCTACCTTAAAAAGAAGGGAAAACATAGAAGCCTCGTAGCAGGAGACCTCCTGTACAACGCACCTGACGGATATATACTTAAAAGTGCAAACAATCAGTTCATTATCTTAGTAGTGCACTCTTAGGCAAACTTTGGATCACTTCGCGCTTTCGAACTATCTAAGTGGGTAGGCGGACTGGACAGTTACAGAGAAGAGCATATGTGAATACTTATAGGCTATGTTTTTACCTGAAAATCACGTTTACGCACAAGCGCTCAGTGAACTATCTGAACAAAAGCGTCTGTAAAATACTATGAATTGTCTCGTCGCCCTCAGTTATCTTGTATTGTCATTTCACGACGTACCGCATCCACCCCATCGTTCGTCACCAGCCACTAGATTCATGTAAACACTCGCTTAGATGGTTCGAAACACCTTCTTCCAGGAGTGAATCTGTAGTCATGTGGACAGTTCGTTATTTCACACCCATACAGTCCATGGGTACTTTCCCGCTATCAAAATTAGCCTACAGGAATTCTCTCTACAAGACAGACAACATAACACAAGATGTACTCATTGACTAGCTGACTAGACAAATTGTAAAATAAACAAATTTAGGAAAAGAAACTTAATGATAAATCTATTGCGGAATGACTCTGCGCAATAAATTTTCGACTTATTTGCGATGTAACTATATAATTCCTTGTTGCGATGCGCAGTAAGTTTAAGTCAAAATTGTGGCTCTACCAAAATTGGGCCCTTTTGAAGTAGGCCTACTGTAAATCAAAATTGCACATTAATTAATGAATATGTTGTGTGTAGTTACGAATTAGAATTTGAAATTACTTACCAATATGTCGCAATCTTAGTTCACACTATATCTGAAATCATCACAAGGTATAATTCAAATATTTTTCTGGATTTTGTTATCCATAACGTGTATAATGTATCAACTACCTATATAGGACAATACTGACGCGGAACACAAATTATTATTGATAAAAATGATTAACTTTTTACCTTACTGCAATTGTAAGGTAGTATACAACTAGAAATCTACAAAGACAGAAAAATGCAGAGAATAAACATTCTAAACAGACACAATTTAAATCAAACATGCTATTTGAACATATTACACACACACACACACACACACACAACAACGATCTTTCAATTGACAGTGCCGTCACCAAAAGCAGGACCGACAGCGCTCCTAGCGGCAACCTCTGATGAATCTCTAACGAGCGAAAGATAGTTTAAGCAGTAAGGTAAACCATTTTTATCAATAATAATTTGTGTTCCGCGTCAGTATTATTCCATATAGTTTTATATAAACTATTACAATTAGGCTACGTTAACAGTGGTAGAGCAATGAGTTTCCGAGAGTTATTTAAGTTTAAGTAGTAGAAAGTCGGCTGTGCTCCAGTTTACTTTCCCTTGAAGTCCTTTTACGTTCGGTTTACAAAAGTTAACCATTGATCGATAAACTGTCGTCAAACTAAATACAAGTCGTTAAGCGGATCTGTATAGCAGTTTCGAACACAATTTGTCTTTAGCTGCAGATACGATAATTAGCTTCATTAATAGTACACCTGAGCTGCTTGTTGTAATGCGATTAACACAAGCAAAGTTTGCGTTACAATACCGTTGTCCAACTGCCTACATTTTGCCAGTGAATAGTATACAATACCCATTCTTCACGGGTAGAATGGAATGACTCACATTTTGCATAAATGCAGGTACAATATTTCGCGATTTGTCGAATATTAAAAGTTCGACTTTTTAATTTGATAATTTGTATTTTTTAGTGTAAAGAGAATTTTGTAAATAAACACTCATTATTACGTACAAAATCCGATCTTCTGTACTTTTCCGGTAAACAGATTAAAAACTAATGAAACTGGTTTCTGACACATTAACTACACAACAATTTTTGAACGAACGAACCCAGTCCCAGTTTTATCTCGACAGTTTGGCATTTATCTGTCTATTTGGAATATATAAACGGATTTTCATGAAATTCGGCATTACCTTACAGAACCCTGTTGTTTTCGAGATCGAATCCCTCCAAAAATAGATTGGCGAGAGGCAAATATGTGAGAGCGTCAAATTGTAATACACAGTCAATTAAATTTTAAAGTTTTGGACTCAGAGCTTATAAAGAATCTAAGATATAAAATAACTCTAAAATTCCATCCGGGTGTTAGAACAAAAATAATTTTAATACAAGTCCGAATGTTTGGAATTTTAGTGTTTATTATATGATTGACTACTCCACACTATTTCTTTTATGAATTTGCTAACTGCTATAATTTTTTTATTGTTCGACTAAGCTTTTCGTCATTACTGACATCTTCAGGTCTCAAAAACAGGAGTTTTGGTTGTTTAAGACCTGAAGATGTCAGTAATGACGAAAAGCTTAGTCGAACAATAAAAAAATTATAGCAGTTAGCAAATTCATAAAAGAAATAGTAAGGATGGCTGCTAATTGAAACAATACGATGACTACTCCACAATTGTTATTTTACTAAAAAAAAGTATACTTGAGTAATTTTCGTAATTTTCCTGATAAAATGAAAGATTATTTCATATAAAAATTAATCTAATAATAAATGTACTTTGTTTAAAATAGTGACCGATTTCTGCAGCTCGGAGCTTACTAATATAGAGTTGAATGTAGTTATCTTGGGAAACCATAAACTCAGGGAAACCTTGATAGAACGGATTGAAATAGTACTGAAAAGCTACAACTGTCAATGCCTTTAGTTGGTTTGCCACAATATTTTGGGTATTCTTCACACTTAACCCCAGAATTGGCTTTGATGGTCTTCCCACTTAACACCGGAGATGGTTTTGATGGTCTCCATACCTACCCCCGGAGTTGGCAGTGATGGTCTCCACACTGTACCACTGAGTTTGCTGTGATGGTCTCCACACTTAACCCTGGATCTGGTTTTTGATTTTTTGAAAAGGAGCACGTAAACTAAAGTCGGTTGTGTAAAGAGGGTTGTATGCCAAACAATGATCTTTTGGGCCAAATACTTGTTCACAGAATGTGCAATGTAACATTCTTCTGGAGGCAATATTCTCTGGCGGGACTCATGCACAGAAATTTCGTAAAGAGTCTGGTCATAAACATACATGGACGGTGGTCAGGATTGACACAATCTCTCGTTTTCCACACATTTTAGCAGACCATGCTATGCTTGATAAGAATATTTTTATTAATTATGGAACGTTTTGGCTCACAGTGTTGCCTTTCATCGGGAATAATATTGCTATTAACAGTGAAACTTTTTACCAGTGTTCCTCTTCGTGGGAATAATATTAATTTTTCGGCAATAATATTAATAATGGGAATAAAAAGAAAGTATTCTTTGTAATAAATTATTTGTAATTTATCATTAAAATAGTAATGACTGTGAACCAATAAATGACGAAAGGTTTAGCAAGGATCAGTCAATACGTATAGACACATCATTTGTTGTCATCTGGATCTGTGTATGAAAAAATCAAACACATAAAGAGACCAATTAATTTACAGACAATAAAATGTCGACACAAATTATTTACAAATTGTGTCTATACGTACTGACCAATCCTCGCTATACCTTCTACCATTTATTTTTAAATTGTAATGACTCTAATGACTTTAAAGATCTGTATATCTTGTTTTTCGCTTGATCCACATTATACGGAATATCAAATGACTTCTTTTCCATTTAATACAGATTATTCAGAATCGTTTCCATAAGCACACTAAGCCAGACGATAAGACACTGGAAACCGCGTAACCTTGTACTTCAAAGTAAGTTTTTGTATACTCTAAGTAACTAGAAAAGTTGCACAGCACAGGTTCTATTCGGTGTGTGTGTGTGTGTGTGTGTGTGTGCCGCTTGTTTACTTGACAACTGAATTCTGCAAGGCAAGTCGTTTTGTTGTAAATATTGTAGTTTTTAGTACCTTATAGCTCATGTAATTCACGGTCTATCACTGGAGGCCCATGGGATGCATGTGGTCCTCGACATTATATGCAATCCGCCAAATCATATGCGGTCTTTATAATTATATTTTGTTTATTTTGTTTGTTTTTAAGTTTGCTTTCTTTGTACAGCCCCACAGCTAAATTCCGTAAGTCTACACAGGCTTCAGAGGGAACTTGTTTCTACAACAGCAGTTTTTTTTCAACTGTTAGTAGCGAGTTTCTCCCTAACAGCCAGTACCTTTTTCTGTATTTCATGTTGAGCTCCTTATTTTTTATATGCTCTTTCCATTTAAGCTTTGTATCTAGCGTCATACCGAGATACTTTGCTGTGTTAGCATATGGCACTTCCAGCCCATTAATATAAACCCTTATTGGATCTACTTTTCTGTTAGTGAAGTTGATATGAACTGATTTGGATTCAGTAAATTTGATTCTCTACCGCTTGGTTCATGCACATATTTCTGCGATAAAGCTCTGGAGCTTGTTCGCTGCTGCTTCAACCTCGTCGCCCACTGTTAGGATCGTAGTATCGTCAGAAAATGTTGCCACGGTAACTTCCTCAAGATTAGGCAAATTCCTCGTGCACAATAGATACAAGATAGGTCCCAGCACCCAATTAGGATACATTGTTTAACGAGACTTGGAGGTCTGTATATTCTTCCAGGAGCTGTCTAAATAGGGTTCAGTTTGTTTTGTTATTCGTCAGCTGGGGTAGGTTTTTTGTATTGCTGCCTGCGCATTAACTCTCAAGACCACCGGTGAGTAGTCTGATGAAAGATTCTCGCTGTTTTCAACATAGGCCTATATATATTGTCCAGGTACTCCTTTCACAGCAAAGAAATCTATCAAGTCTGGAACTTTATTGAAGTCTGCTGGCCAGTATGTTGGTGTACCGCTCTACCTGCTCAAATAAATCTCTACCTTCTGTGGTCGTTAATCGTAAACCGCAGAAGGTGTTTTTTGCATTGAAATCGCCTTCAGCAATGAAATAGTTGCCTAAAGACCTCAGGAGTACAATGTAGTCCTTTTTTATCAGTTTGTGCCTCGGTGGGCAATATATTGCAGATATTTTAAAGCTTCCTCTGCTTAGCAGCTCTATATTAACAGTTGTCACTTGCAACGAATCTTCCTCAATTGTCATGCCTTGAGCATGCTCGATCGAAGATTTGATCAGGATGGCAGAGCCTCCTCTGGTTCTATCCGCTGGATGGGCAGCATAATAGCAACTACAGCCGTGAATCTTGACAACCGTATTTTTTATTAGGTGACTTTCTGAGATCAAGCCGATGTCAATTTTTTTTATGTTCAAAACCTCTAGTTCAGGTAAATGTTGTAAGAGTCCGTTTGCGTTCCCTGTAGCAATTCTTATAGCGTCATGCATGGTTTATATTTTACTTATGATGTTGAGTCTCCTCATTTGCACTTCAATTCTGAATATGCGTTCAGAGAGTTTCGCGTTGATCATCTGATCATCTGATCTGTTTTTCAAGGATTTTATTATTTTATTTATTTTGTTCTTCAAACCCTTTATTCAAGGCATCGAGTTTTTTAAGCACTTTATCGAGTACTAAATCATTATTCTTTTCCGATGTTGTCAGTTGGTACTGTTTCTTTACTTTCGTAGCATAGCTTTGTTTTTGTTCCAGTGGCGATGGTGGTGGTCTCATTAGTGGTTTCTCTGGTTTCACCCCCTTGTGAAATCGTTCTTTGCCTAGGTTCTTTGATTCGCCTTTGATTTTTAATGCTTTGTAGCTGCTTAGCTATCTCACACCCCCTGTAGTTTGCAGGATCGTGCTCCCTACAGTTCACACATGTAGGAAGTTGATCTCGTTTTACCGGACAGTCCCGTTTAAGATGTTTGCCAAGGCATTTGACACACCTTGCTTCTCGAGAGCAACACCTTTGCGTGTGGTTGCAATCTTGACATATTTTGCACTGCGGTATCAGATCTGAGGTTTTCCGGAGCGGTTCAATTTTAACTCTCATTTTAAGACTTGATCGTATGTTGTGAACACGCTCTGCCTTCTCCTCGCGGTCGAATGTAAGCATGAAGAGAGGAAGCCCTTTCCTACTTATCACCCGATTACCTACTCGTCACTTTTCTTTTCTTTGTTGATGATACTCACAGCATTAATTATCTTGGAGCCCTTCTGCTGCAGATCCGTCATAATATCTTGCCTTTCACAAGTTGGGTGAAGTCCTCTAGCCACAACCTTACTGGGCCTTTGGGTTTTATCTTCGTATGTATACCACTGCTTATTCTCAGCGTTTAATTTACTACGCAGTGCTAGTAACTGAGGCCATCAGGGTTTTGACTTCAGCAAAATTTGCTACTCCAACAATGTTGATTGGTGGCGGCGGTGTAGTTTCCTAGCACTCTATATAGTCTAAGCACGATGGTTTTCCTTTTGACTGGTGACAGTTTGTTGTCCTCTATCTTTTGGGTGTCGTTTTACCTCTACCTCTGGTAAGAACTGTGCTTTACGCTTCTTGCTAGCCCTTATTTTTTTTTTACAATCCAGTCAGTTTCCCTAACCAGATCTTCTTCATCAGTACTGTATTCAATGGGATGTTGTTTGCTAGCATTGTTTCTGGTATTAATAGCTGCTTTTTCTGTTACCATTGTTTTCTGCTGTTCATTTGCCTGCGTAGGCTCGCTACTTTCTGTTGCATCTGTTTTATTAATTCTTCAAATTCATTTAGCCGTCTCTTAATTTGACGCTTTCTCGCTCCATTTTACGGTTTCGGCTTCTGCTGAGGTTTGAATTTTCAGCTCTCCATTCTTTCCAACCCCGGGTTTATTGGTTGTTTTGCCGCTTCAAGCAGTGGTGGTGACCTATCTAATTTGGAGCTCCTTTCAAATGGATTACCGGAATGCGATAGTTGCTCCCCCCCCCCACAATCCGTGGGGCCGACCTCCATGTCGGAGGGTGGATTTTCCAGAGTATCTTGTCTGCCACCTGGGGTACTAGATCCAAATGTTTCGTCCATCGCATGATTCCTACGTAATTAAGAAAGTAGAATGAAAAATAAAAGACACCCTAGCCTTCGAGTACTCTAATAGCGTCGGGGTCGGAGAGAACAAGAGTCGGTCAAGAAAGACTAGACAGTAAAGATTAAAAGAAGGGATCTCACCCAAGACAAGCTGAAGCAAAGTGAGAATCCAGCTAGGGCACATCGGTATTCCCAAACCCTTATCTATAGACCCCCGATAAAAATTATACTTTAATGAATAAATGTGTAATAAAATATTATTTTAACTAAGAATAGTTTTTCAAGAGAAACCTATTAAAAATTTTGATCGATTCACTAATAAACGTACAGTAGATTTTACCTTGTTTGTTTAACGGAATATGTATTTTCTCTAGTCCTATTTAATTTGTATCATTAAAAAAGATCCAGTCAATTTTCTTCCATACCTTGTCTAGACAAAGCGGACGCGCTTGTTTGATTCGTTCGGTTTGGAAGAACACGTTCTCCTTAATGAAGTCGCCTAAGATTAACGATAACTCAGCTCGATGTGGACATCATTGCTTTAATGGCTACAGCAGATCGACCTCACTTTTTACATTGAAGATTATGTAAATATACAATTTTTAATATCTATTTTATATTTTCATTATTTAACTAACATAATAAATATTACACAGTTAAATTTATGTAGTAAGATATAATTAAATGTGTAAATTAATTCTTCTTACTTATTGACAATCAAATACTGCCGTCTTTATCTTTAAATTTATTAATTATATTAAAAAAATAAAACAATAAATAGTTTTAGTGATTTTCACTCGTCAGACGAGTAAAAATCACTAAAACTATTTATTGTTTTATTTTTTTAATATAATTTATAATGGATTTTCACCAAGTAAAGGCATCAAGCATTAATTATTTAAATTTATTGCTGAAAATTGATCGCTAATGATGGGGCCCCCCGGTAGGTTCCTGAGGTTAATTGTGACCCTCAGGAAACCACTGAAAAATTTCGACTATTTATGAAAATTGTACCTTAATTTGTTAGGATTATTCGAATACGCCAGCCGATTAACGAAACGCTGCTTCTTTAAAAATGAATTCAGTGTTGTCCAACGTCCAGTTATCTATTTCATGCCACCAACAGGGTACTTTTGTGTGTGTGTTTGTGCGTGGGGGTTTATTGCTAGCGCAGAAGTGACGTCTAGACATCCCGAATCGTCGTTGCAATACTACTCGGTGTATTGTTTTAAACTGAAGCAGTATACTCTGTACAACATGGAGCAAAATGACCTCATACGAAAATAGTTTAAAATTTACGTAGCAAGATCTTAATAATATTAGAAATTATTCTGTTAAGCTATAAGACACGAGGAACATTATTTTGTATACTGAATAAAAATAAATGTTTTGTAGAAAAACGTAAACGTAATAATAAATGATAATGGCTGCCATATCATGAAGCGAAAACAGAGGTTGAAAATAAATATCCAGCAGTCAGACGTTAGAACCCTCTTGGGGTTTGTGATAGCTATAAATCTTGAGACAGTAACAACTTATATATTGCACGAATATTTATATCCTCTACTTTATCCAATTTTACGCTCGACAGTACTTAGGCTTTGACCCTTTTATCAGTTGATGTGTACAGCCCTACGTAGTTAACTTGCTGTCTATACAGTTGTCTGTATATGAATGTCGTACCACAGCACTCCGTTGGTTCTGTACAATCCGGAAATCTCCAGTAGTAATTCACTCCAGTGTCCTTTTCATTCAGTTTATCTAACACTACTACACAAGTGTTAGTTCATTTATGCGTATCTTGTAAGTTATCGCTATATTTCTCTATCTGTAACAGACTATTATCAAGCCCAATAAGTTCCACTGAAGTGCAGTAATTACAGTAGAGTCCCGTTCCTTTGGACTTGATGGGACCAGAAACAGTCCGCTTTAACCGGAAACACCTGTCTATAACTAATTTTAAACGTAAAGTCAATCGTTAAAATAATAAGGAAAGTGAAAGTAACAGGTACACTGTTAGTGAGCATTTACTTTTAAGTGTGAATTTAACACAGTCCAAAAATAGAGGGTTCAATTAAAAAACGAAGAAATAAAATAAAAATATCGGTATGGAGAACCATACATGACTTCCATATTCTAAGATTTATATTTAAAATCATTTTCGAATTTAAATATTACCATAGAAACTACTTCTTTCTACTTACTGCTTCAGCCTTAACCACAGTACTGTGGTCACTAACATATACCACCTCACGTTATCGCACTCGATTTTCACTGATGATGGAAGTCGATGGCATTGCCGAAACGTCTGGTTTTGTAGAAAACATTGGACTACGGCCAAATATCCCGGGAAGGAATTTTAACAAAAACTACTTCTTTGTTGCCGATAACGTTGTACACATATATATAAAAAATATGCATAAAATTAGTGGCTTGTATAAGTTAATGATTGATCTCCATTAAGTAGTGCTCAAGTTTCCAAAGTTTTAATATTATGATGTCCGTAATTAAAACATCAGAGCAGGTTTAGTGTGAATGAGGGTACACTGTGGACAAAAATTTTCAACATTTTCTATTGAGCGTTGCTTAGAGTAAAGCTGCGAATCTACAGTGTATGTTTCACAGAACAAACACGCGAAAAAGAAGGAGCGGTCCGAAGTCACTCATGGACCCTCAGCATCTTGCAGAGGGTTCATTCCCTAAAGACGAAAAGTCTGTCTATGAATCGTTCCTCTGTAAACACGTGCAGTTACACTGCCCAGCGATCCACAGGAAGCAAATTGATGTCCATTTTTTCGGCTTGCACGCGTTATGTTGGTGTGGGTTTCGGCACTTTCCATTTAAAAAGCGTGCAAATGTAAGAAAATAAACATGAGTGAGGCCAGAAATAACGTGAATTGTGTGTGTGTGTGTGTGTGTGTGTGTGTGTGTGTGTGTGTGTGTGTGTGTGTGTGTGTGTGTGTGTGTGTGTGTGTGTGTGTGTGTGTGTGTCTTGCCTGCCTTTTTATTGCTGTAGGCATAATAATAAAATGGAAACGTAAACATTACGTAACTGAGATATGCTTACCTGCAACGAACGATATATTATTTTATACATGGAGGAGTTCAGTGACATACACACGTACAGAAGAATTATATATATATAAAGATATTAACTCATACATAATTTACATTAAAATGAAAAAATTATAATTTTATTCCCTGGCAACAAAATTATTTTATTTTTAACAATTACCATTGTTTTAAAAAGTTTAAATGAATTTTCAAGTACTTTACTGTTGTTAAAACGTAAAAGGTTGCAGGTAAACTACCCCTTCCCCTTAACCGATCTTCACCAAAATCGAAAGTCCTTGAGACCTCTACAATTCAGGGAGGTATGCAAAAAATTATTTGATTCTGTTTGAATTTGCGGCTGTTATCGTTTGCCATATAAAATACGCTTGACAAAAAAACGTTGCAGGTAAACTATCCCTTCCCCTCAACCGATCTTCACCAAAAACAATACATCTTGAGAACTCTACAATTTAGGGCTGTATACAAATAATCTTTTGATTCTGTTTGAATTTGCGGCTGTTATCGTGTGCCATAGGAAATACCCTTGTTAAAACATAAAACGTTACAGGTAAACTACCCCTTTCCCTTAACCGATCTTCACCAAAAACAATAGGTCTTGAGAACTCTACAATTCAGGGCTGTATGCGAAACATTATTTGATTCTGTTTGAATTTGCGGATGTTATAGTTTGCCAAAAAAAAAATTTCCCTTGATAAAAAAACCGTTGCAGGTAAACTACCCCTTTACCTCAACCGATCTTCACCAAAAACAATAGGTTGTGAGTGCTCTACAAATGAGGGCTGTATGCAAAAAATTATTTGATTCTGTTTGAATTTGCGGCTGTTATCGTTTGCCATAGAAAAAAAATCTACAGATAGACAGACAGACAGACACACACACAGACATACAGACACACAGACAGACAGACACACACACAGACACTTTTCGAAAAACGACTTTTTTTCATGTTTTGAGTGTAGTACAATCAGAATCTGCAATAATCTCGAACACGATTTTTTTTGCCATCACCATACTTCCATTCCTTAAGGAATATGGAAGTAATACATTTACTTGATGTAAAGTATTTATGCACTACCAAGTCTCGGTAAAGAAATTTCGGACAGTAAAAAAAAAATTCTGAGTACTAAAAAAATGTTGCTTTTCCCAAAATCACTTAAAATAGCCCTTACTTTATTTTTGCCGCGTAATCTCAAATCAGTCTCAAGTTTGATTCAACGAATCTACATATTATTCTCAATATAAGTATAGCCTACACGGGAAAACTTCACAAACACGTTATCTTATTTTATATTTTTTCAAAGTCCGGGAATCTGGATTAAGTAGATCCAGATTAATGCAACTGTACTGTGTAACTATAAGAGAACCAAACATGTCTCTTATTCAAAAGCTAGTTTTGTATCTAAAATTTTAGATCATCACTAATTTTTTGGTTGCCAGCTACAGTCTTCATTTCTGTCTGTTAAGAAATTTTGTTTATTTGTGAGGGTTTCATAGTTAAAAATCACTGTGTGTTTGTTTATATTTTCTGAGTGCATGCACTATAGGTACACTGCAATTTTTGGTCTTCGCATTAAAGCGTTTGTTACATTCAAGAAAGTTTTATTTTATAAAGAAGCCCGCCGTGCCATTGTCTTTTATAATCCCGACTTATATAAAGGACAACTGAGCTGCAGTAGTTTTCACCGATTGCATGGTCACTAATTGATGATGTGGGTTGATTTTGTAGAATTTTGTAATAATAAAAAAAAAGCAGATTAATTTAAATCTACTAATTTTTTAATTATTAATTTAATATTCAATAACGTAAATTGCAATGTCAAAACAATAGCGAACGTAAATGTTAAATTAATATAATATTTGATTAACCTAAACAAACACATACAGCCAATCACATTCAGTTTGGGTGTGACCATAATGATTGGGCATTATGAAGTACTTACAACATCATGTTGTTACTTACTTACAACAATAATTGTGAAGTTAGAAGGACTAGACAGTTTGTGATAAAGGCATGTGTAGGGAAAATAAAGTTTAACAAGGTAACCATGAGAACACGATAGCTGTGGCAAGGAAAGGGAACCGGCAGCTCACTATATGTGGGCAAAACCTGTTCGTATTATTAGTGGGTGTTTGTGTCTATCTGTCTGTCAAAATGATATCTGAAAAGCAAGTACGTGATACTCAGTTTAACCTATTACTTAAACATTCACAATGTTAAAAGATTAGAGAAATATATTTTAAGATTATTACTGTATTTTGAAATACCTGCGTTTAAAGAAAGTAAGTTTAAGATTTCATCAATAAAATGTAAATCAAAATTTACATGAAGTATAGTATATTTAGAGATGAATTACCACCAAAATTAACACTTTAAAGTAAAATCTGAAACTGATATTTTTTAAAGAATTTTCTATCCAGTAGCTTGCTTTTGTGATATAAATTTTATTTTCACAAATGTATACAGGGCCGTTTGTGAACATAAATCAATGACATTGAAAGAAGAATAAGGGCCAAGAAATGTCCTGCAAAAACGTGTAATCAGTGAAACACAAACACGGATTCACCTACTCACATAAGTGCAGTAAGTGCAATTACGAGTTTCGCAGGGATTTAAGGTCTAAGCTATTAATCCCTGTTTTGTGTAGCACAATAGAGAAACAATTCTCGTCGTTTCATATGTGAAGTGTGAATTATATTCTGATCTCAGGATTACACGTACTGCTGACGCTATTTCAATTCAAACTCACAGTTACATGAACTATACATTTATCGTTTAGCGATAAATATTATTAACTTCCGTCTCTCGTAGAGGTGTTGAATATAGGCCTAACACTTGCTTCCGTTTAATTAAGCCAACGGTTTAAACAAGTACATTTTGTAACAGACAAGTTTTAAGTTGATTTGAATTTTTATTTTTAATTTAAAAATTGATTTGTTTATAACTTTGCGTCTTCATTGTCGTCGTCGGGCAACAACTGATGTGTCTCTATATCTTTACGTTTGCCTCATTTACATCATTTTTGTCTATTTTCCCACTACATGTCTCGCCTTTCTCACTCTATGAAAGTTTAAAAATTTACAAAATATTTCACCATGTCATACATTATTCCTAATCAAGCAGCAAAAACAGTAAAATAATTGCTAATTAAAAAATGTTGTCTGTGACAGAGTACTTTCCAACGCAAGAGGTAACGTACACAATAATTATCAAGTACATACAATTGTAAAGAACAAAATACTTAGAAACCTGTGTAAAAAAGATTCACCAATAATGTTAATAAGATCAACAAGTATAGACAGGTTTGTCTACACAATTATGTTGTCAAATAGGCCTAAGGATTGTGCGCCATTGTTCTGTGACAACACACTTTATTCTCTCACTGTTATCACAAAATGAGATTTTTGTAGTGAGACAAATACTGTTATATTGTGGGTTTTAAAGAGTAAAATTCAACGGTGAGCGATGAAAGATAGCATTGAATAAAGTATGAATGAAACAGAACTATGAAAAATGAGAAGAAAAATTCAGTTCATACACGATTTAAAATATTGACCTGATATGCGGTTGTGATATTAAAAATCTCTCCAGTGAGTTGAATTTAATATCGATAAGCGGCACAACAAATAGCATCTTAAGTGACGAACTGCGGCTGAGAAAAAATGTACAGCAGCTAAAGTATCGATAGAGCGGCGCAACAAATGGCCACCATCTCCAGCCTCCTAAGTGACAAACTGCCACCGGGAAACGATGTGTAGCAGGTTAAGTATCGATCAGCAGCGCAATAAATTACCACGATGTCATCCTCTTAAATGACGAGTTACCACTGATAAAGGACGTTCAGCAGGTGAAGTATCGTTAGAGCGGCACAACAAATGGCCACCATCTGTAGCCTCCTAAGTGACAAACTGCCGCTGAGAAACGATGTGTAGCAGCTCAAGTATCGATGAGTAGCGAAATAAATGAAAACGATTCCATCCGTTTTAATGACGAGTTAACACTGATAAAGGACTTTCAGCAGGTGAAGTATCGATAGGGCGGCGCAACAAATGGCCACCATCTGTAACCTGCAAAGTGACAAACTGCCGGTGGGATATGATGTGTAGCACTCACGTACTGATGAGCAGCACAATAAAAGACCACGATGTCATCGTCTTAAATGACGAGTTACCACTGATAAAGGACGTTCAGCAGGTGAAGTATCGATAGAGCGGCGCAACAAATGGCCACCATCTGTAGCCTCCTAAGTGACAAACTGCCGCTGAGAAACGATGTGTAGCAGCTCAAGTATCGATGAGTAGCGAAATAAATGACCACGATTCCATCCGTTTTAATGACGAGTTACCACTGATAAAGGACGTTCAGCAGGTGAAGTATCGATAGGGCGGCGCAACAAATGGCCACCATCTGTAGCCTCCTAAGTGACAAATTGCCGGTGGGATATGATGTGTAGCACTCACGTACTGATGAGCAGCGCAATAAAAGACCACGATGTCAACCTCTTGAATGACGAGTTACCACTGATAAAGGACGTTCAGCAGGTGAAGTATCGATAGAGCGCCGCAACAAATGGCCACCATCTGTAGCCACCTAAGTGACAAACTGCCGCTGAGAAACGATGTGTAGCAGCTCAAGTATCGATGAGTACCGAAATAAATGACCACGATTCCATCCGTTTTAATGACGAGTTACCACTGATAAAGACCGTTCAGCAGGTGAAGTATCGATAGGGCGGCGCAACAAATGGCCACCATCTGTAGCCTCCTAAGTGACAAACTGCCGGTGGGATATGATGTGTAGCCTCACGTACTGATGAGCAGCGCAGTAAAAGACCACGATGTCATCCTCTTAAATGACGAGATACCACTGATAAAGGACGTTCAGCAGGTGAAGTATCGATAGAGCGGCGCAACAAATGGGAACCATCTGTAGCCTCCTAAGTGACAAACTGCCGCTGAGAAACGATGTGTAGCAGCTCAAGTATCGATGAGCTGCGCAATAAAAGACCACGATGTCATCCTCTTAAATGTCGAGTTACCACTGATAAAGGACGTTCAGCAGGTGAAGTATCGATAGAGCGGCGCAACAAATGGCCACCGTCTGTAGCCTCCTAAGTGACAAACTGCCGGTGGGATATGATGTGTAGCACTCACGTACTGATGAGCAGCGCAATAAAAGACCACGATGTCATCCTCTTAAATGACGAGTTACCACTGATAAAGGACGTTCAGCAGGTGAAGTATCGATAGAGCGGCGCAACAAATGGCCACCATCTGTAGCCTCTTAAGTGACAAACTGCCGGTGGGATATGATGTGTAGCACTCACGTACTGATGAGCAGCGCAATAAAAGGCCACGATGTCATCCTCTTAAATGACGAGTTACCACTGATAAAGGACGTTCAGCAGGTGAAGTATCGATAGGGCGGCGCAACAAATGGCCACCATCTGTAGCCTCCTAAGTGACAAACTGCCGGTGGGATATGATGTGTAGCACTCACGTACTGATGAGCAGCGCAATAAAAGACCACGATGTCAACCTCTTGAATGACGAGTTACCACTGATAAAGGACGTTCAGCAGGTGAAGTATCGATAGAGCGCCGCAACAAATGGCCACCATCTGTAGCCACCTAAGTGACAAACTGCCGCTGAGAAACGATGTGTAGCAGCTCAAGTATCGATGAGTACCGAAATAAATGACCACGATTCCATCCGTTTTAATGACGAGTTACCACTGATAAAGACCGTTCAGCAGGTGGAGTATCGATAGGGCGGCGCAACAAATGGCCACCATCTGTAGCCTCCTAAGTGACAAACTGCCGGTGGGATATGATGTGTACCACTCACGTACTGATGAGCAGCGCAATAAAAGACCACGATGTCAACCTCTTGAATGACGAGTTACCACTGATAAAGGACGTTCAGCAGGTGAAGTATCGATAGAGCGCCGCAACAAATGGCCACCATCTGTAGCCACCTAAGTGACAAACTGCCGCTGAGAAACGATGTGTAGCAGCTCAAGTATCGATGAGTACCGAAATAAATGACCACGATTCCATCCGTTTTAATGACGAGTTACCACTGATAAAGGACGTTCAGCAGGTGAAGTATCGATAGGGCGGCGCAACAAATGGCCACCATCTGTAGCCTCCTAAGTGACAAACTGCCGCTGAGAAACGATGTGTAGCAGCTCAAGTATCGATGAGCAGCGCAATAAAAGACCACGATGTCATCCTCTTAAATGTCGAGTTACCACTGATAAAGGACGTTCAGCAGGTGAAGTATCGATAGAGCGGCGCAACAAATGGCCACCGTCTGTAGCCTCCTAAGTGACAAACTGCCGGTGGGATATGATGTGTAGCACTCACGTACTGATGAGCAGCGCAATAAAAGACCACGATGTCATCCTCTTAAATGACGAGTTACCACTGATAAAGGACGTTCAGCAGGTGAAGTATCGATAGAGCGGCGCAACAAATGGCCACCATCTGTAGCCTCTTAAGTGACAAACTGCCGGTGGGATATGATGTGTAGCACTCACGTACTGATGAGCAGCGCAATAAAAGGCCACGATGTCATCCTCTTAAATGACGAGTTACCACTGATAAAGGACGTTCAGCAGGTGAAGTATCGATAGGGCGGCGCAACAAATGGCCACCATCTGTAGCCTCCTAAGTGACAAACTGCCGGTGGGATATGATGTGTAGCACTCACGTACTGATGAGCAGCGCAATAAAAGACCACGATGTCAACCTCTTGAATGACGAGTTACCACTGATAAAGGACGTTCAGCAGGTGAAGTATCGATAGAGCGCCGCAACAAATGGCCACCATCTGTAGCCACCTAAGTGACAAACTGCCGCTGAGAAACGATGTGTAGCAGCTCAAGTATCGATGAGTACCGAAATAAATGACCACGATTCCATCCGTTTTAATGACGAGTTACCACTGATAAAGACCGTTCAGCAGGTGAAGTATCGATAGGGCGGCGCAACAAATGGCCACCATCTGTAGCCTCCTAAGTGACAAACTGCCGGTGGGATATGATGTGTAGCCTCACGTACTGATGAGCAGCGCAGTAAAAGACCACGATGTCATCCTCTTAAATGACGAGATACCACTGATAAAGGACGTTCAGCAGGTGAAGTATCGATAGAGCGGCGCAACAAATGGGAACCATCTGTAGCCTCCTAAGTGACAAACTGCCGGTGGGATATGATGTGTAGCACTCACGTACTGATGAGCAGCGCAATAAAAGACCACGATGTCAACCTCTTGAATGACGAGTTACCACTGATAAAGGACGTTCAGCAGGTGAAGTATCGATAGAGCGCCGCAACAAATGGCCACCATCTGTAGCCACCTAAGTGACAAACTGCCGCTGAGAAACGATGTGTAGCAGCTCAAGTATCGATGAGTACCGAAATAAATGACCACGATTCCATCCGTTTTAATGACGAGTTACCACTGATAAAGACCGTTCAGCAGGTGAAGTATCGATAGGGCGGCGCAACAAATGGCCACCATCTGTAGCCTCCTAAGTGACAAACTGCCGCTGAGAAACGATGTGTAGCAGCTCAAGTATCGATGAGCTGCGCAATAAAAGACCACGATGTCATCCTCTTAAATGTCGAGTTACCACTGATAAAGGACGTTCAGCAGGTGAAGTATCGATAGAGCGGCGCAACAAATGGCCACCGTCTGTAGCCTCCTAAGTGACAAACTGCCGGTGGGATATGATGTGTAGCACTCACGTACTGATGAGCAGCGCAATAAAAGACCACGATGTCATCCTCTTAAATGACGAGTTACCACTGATAAAGGACGTTCAGCAGGTGAAGTATCGATAGAGCGGCGCAACAAATGGCCACCATCTGTAGCCTCTTAAGTGACAAACTGCCGGTGGGATATGATGTGTAGCACTCACGTACTGATGAGCAGCGCAATAAAAGGCCACGATGTCATCCTCTTAAATGACGAGTTACTACTGATAAAGGACGTTCAGCAGGTGAAGTATCGATAGAGCGGCGCAACAAATGGCCACCATCTGTAGCCTCCTAAGTGACAAACTGCCGCTGAGAAACGATATGTAGCAGCTCAAGTATCGATGAGTAGCGAAATAAATGACCACGATTCCATCCTCTTAAATGTCGAGTTACCACTGATAAAGGACGTTCAGCAGGTGAAGTATCGATAGGGCGGCGCAACAAATGGCCACCATCTGTAGCCTCCTAAGTGACAAACTGCCGCTGAGAAACGATATGTAGCAGCTCAAGTATCGATGAGTAGCGAAATAAATGACCACGATTCCATCCTCTTAAATGTCGAGTTACCACTGATAAAGGACGTTCAGCAGGTGAAGTATCGATAGGGCGGCGCAACAAATGGCCACCATCTGTAGCCTCCTAAGTGACAAACTGCCGCTGAGAAACGATATGTAGCAGCTCAAGTATCGATGAGTAGCGAAATAAATGACCACGATTCCATCCTCTTAAATGTCGAGTTACCACTGATAAAGGACGTTCAGCAGGTGAAGTATCGATAGGGCGGCGCAACAAATGGCCACCATCTGTAGCCTCCTAAGTGACAAACTGCCGCTGAGAAACGATATGTAGCAGCTCAAGTATCGATGAGTAGCGAAATAAATGACCACGATTCCATCCTCTTAAATGTCGAGTTACCACTGATAAAGGACGTTCAGCAGGTGAAGTATCGATAGGGCGGCGCAACAAATGGCCACCATCTGTAGCCTCCTAAGTGACAAACTGCCGCTGAGAAACGATATGTAGCAGCTCAAGTATCGATGAGTAGCGAAATAAATGACCACGATTCCATCCTCTTAAATGTCGAGTTACCACTGATAAAGGACGTTCAGCAGGTGAAGTATCGATAGGGCGGCGCAACAAATGGCCACCATCTGTAGCCTCCTAAGTGACAAACTGCCGCTGAGAAACGATATGTAGCAGCTCAAGTATCGATGAGTAGCGAAATAAATGACCACGATTCCATCCTCTTAAATGTCGAGTTACCACTGATAAAGGACGTTCAGCAGGTGAAGTATCGATAGGGCGGCGCAACAAATGGCCACCATCTGTAGCCTCCTAAGTGACAAACTGCCGCTGAGAAACGATATGTAGCAGCTCAAGTATCGATGAGTAGCGAAATAAATGACCACGATTCCATCCTCTTAAATGTCGAGTTACAGCTGGGAAAGTATTGTTACGACATTACAGAACGGTCTACGTGTTGATCGAATGTTTCATAGGAATTCGGGTATAATGTGTGTGGCGTACGTCATTCTCAATTCTTAATTTAGACTGTGCCACTAGACGCACGACTGTGTCAAGGCCGCAATGAATTACCCTCTAATGTTTTCCTTTATTGTTATTGCGCACTATAGAATATTCTAGTAATTCAGCGGGGTATAAATACAAGTACTTAACGACGTTTATTTTCAGTTTTGAGTTGCGAATTATTACAGTGCGCTTCGACGTATATTATGGCGGAGTGCTACGTGTTTTATAATCGTGCGGTATGATTGTAATACACTTGTGTTTTACATCAGTTGACTTTTTTTTATTGCGTATGAACAATTTTTATTTGATTTGTTGTAAGAGACTGTCTTTTTAATTACAAACTGTTTAATTGAGATAATTAAAGCTGGCGATTAGTGACTTAGTTGGTGTCTTGTATTTTGTTCTCCACTCTACCATACGACGATTAGTTAGACCGTCGTAACAGTGGTGTCAGAATTTGGATAGAACCGTTAACAGTGAAACGTGTACAAGACTGTGTAATTTCTAGTTAATCGGTAAACAATGGATCACAATCAGATGATGAAAAATTTACAGGCGCTGCTGTTACAGACGGAGAAACGCAGGCAGGAGGCGGAAGAAGCAGAAAAACGACAAGATAAAAAAGCGGAAGAGAGACAGAAAACTTTCCTGCTGGAAACAGAAGAAAGACAAAAAGCACTGTTGATCGAGTCTGAAGGACGACAGGCAGAATTACGTAAGCAGGAAGCAGATAAAACAGAAGCTGTTTTTGAAGCTATGCAGAAACAGTTGTAAGAACATACTACCGCAGAGCTGGGACTCCTTCGGGGCGACTTAAGCGAATTACGCAGTGATCTGAATGGTCAAGAGGTAAGATTGTCTACATTCGAAAAATCTGTATGAAATACAGAACAAACGTTATCTACTAAAATATCTGTCATAGAAGGAACCATGTCAAATGAAATTTCTGCAGTAAAAGACTCAATGACAAATATAAAAGAGCAAATTAAAAATGAAGTCGAGCACTTCATGAAGACACAACCAAAACAAATTTCTAAACACACTGTACCAATGATAAAGGACGAAAAAGACACAGAAGAATAGACAATAGAGAAAGTCACCTTGCCTGCGGTTGGGACAGTTCATGTGAAGGCTTCAACCTTTGACGGAAGCAGTCACGTGCGGCAACGTACCTCCGCTAATTTGAAGCTGCTGCATGCGCAAACAATTTGACAGGGAAAGACAAAGGCAGTTTCACTCGTTCTCGCATTAAAAGGGCCCGCGGCAGACCTACTAAAAAAAGTGCCACCTGACACCCAAAACATCTATGCTGAATTGATAAAAGCTCTGGAATTACAGTATGGTGATAAACATTTGTGAGACGTGTACTGCACTCAGTTGACAGCAAGACGACAACGCTCCGGAGAGAGCCTTCAAGAGTTTGAAGCAAATATCAACAGACTAATTAGACTGGCCTATCCGAAAACGCCAGAAGATTTTCGAACAAGTTTTGCGATTCAGACGATAACGAACTATAGCAAGTGTTATGAATGGCAAGACACCAGAACCGTGGGATGCCCTGGTACATGCTTTGCAATTTGAGGCCGACAAGTCAGCGTCTGGTTGGACAAGCCATAAAGTGCGCGCGCTGAGAGACCGCGACGGCACAGACGATGAAGAAGAAGAGCAAGGAACAGAGGCCAAACGAACAGCGTCACAGAGTAAAGTAAGAAAGAATGGAAGACCGAAGTGTTATCGATGTGAAAAACTTGGACACCTTCAACGAGATTGTCGGGATAACGTTCAGCAGCAGGGAAACGAGCAGTAGTCGGCACAACGGGGCGTGTGCTGACTAACTTGAGTAACGAAGCTCCTAGACAATACGCAAATTTTACACTTCAGAAAAGTAGCTGGAACTTGGTGGTTACCTGATTTGTTCAAGAAAGGCCAACCTTGATTACTGTTGACACAGGCGCAATAGTTTCCATTGTGCGCCCCGACGTGGTGAAATATCTCAAGCCAATCTGGTGCTCTTGCAGCTTGCGAACAGCTACTGGACGGCCTGTAAACGTTTTTGGAAAAGTGGAGTACACCTACGCCTCGGTCGACTTGAATTTGATCAGCAAGTACTTGTTGCAGACATTGTGGATGAAACAATTCTTGGTGTGGACGTTATGAACGCATATGCATTTATAGTTAACATAAAAATAAATGTCTTGAGAATCGAAAAAGAAGAGGTAATGCTCTCCACAATTAATACACCAGAAAAATCGATGGACGTGATTAATCAAGTGGCCGTAACTGTTCCGCCGAACTCCGAAAAGATCATCATGGTTAGAACCGAGGTAGATTCTAGGGGCAATCAGTGCTCTATATTCGAACCCCAGGTAGTCAGCACACCGGGCATACAAATTGGCAGAAGTTTAGTAAACCTGACGAAACCGGAAATATACCTATTATAGTGGCGAATATTTTGGATCAAGCTGTCGCTTTACAAAGCAATACGCTCCTAGGCAAATTGACTCCTGTAGCCTGGGTAGCCGGAATGGCGCAACGAGGATCCAGTTCTTTGGATACTTCTGAATTACCAGAGGAACTGCAGGAATTATTGAACAGATCTTCTAACGACCTTTCAAGTGGTGAGGTAAAAGAGCTCAGACAGTTTTTACATGAATTCAAAGATTCTTTTGCAGTTCCGGGACAGTGCATTGGGAAGAACCTCTCTTGTACAACATCGCATCGATACCGGGAACACAACACCAATACGCCAACCTCCTCGAAGACCTCCATTAGCTAAGCAAGAGGAAATGTCTCGGTTAGTACAGGACATGTTGACAGAGGGAATAATCGAGCCTTCGTCAAGTGCTTGGTCTTCTCCAGGAGTCCTGGTAGCGAAGAAGGATGGTGGATTGCGGTTCTGAGTAGACTAACGGAGGTTAAATGACGTTACAAAGAAAAACTGCTATCCATTACCTCGCGTTGACGATACACTCGACACGTTGTCCGGAGCACAGTGGTTTTCCACACTGGACCTGAAGAGTGGATATTGGCAAGTTGGTCTTCGTCAAGAAGACAAGGACAAGCCCGCTTTCTCGACCCCAAGTGGCTTATTCCAATGTAACGTCATGCCATTTGGACTCTGTAATGCACCGGCTACATTTGAAAGGTTGATGGATCTGGTACTCCAAGGCCTGATATTGAAAACTTGCCTTGTTTACTTAGACGATTTCATAGTGATTGGGAAGACTTCCAAAGACCATTTGGAAAACCTTAAGGAGGTTCTAACTAGAATTCAAGGTGCCATACGAAGCTGAGCCCGAAGAAGTGTTCTGTATTACAGAAGGAAATACAGTGTCTGGGCCATCTGGTTTCGGCAGCGAGTGCTAGCATGGATCCTAATAAAGTAGGCACCGTAAGAGACTGGCCAGTTACGAAAAGTCAACACGAAGTTCAGAGTTTCCTAGGGTTACGCTCATATTACATACGTTTTGTGAAAGGCTTCGCTACTATTCCTAAACCACTACATGAGCTAACGAAAAACAAACAAAACTTCCAGTGGTCGAGAGAATGTAATCAAGCATTTAGGACTTTGAATATTGCATTAAGTTCGCAGCTAATTCTCGCTTTCCCAGCTTCCGAAGGGAAGTACATCGTAGACACAGACGCAAGCAATACTGGTCTAGGAGCAGTTTTGTCTCAAGTGCAAAACGGTGAAAAACGAGTAATAGCGTATTACAGCCAGACGCTTTTTAACCAGATAAAAATTATTGCGTTACAAGGAGAGAGTTGCTGACAATCGTCTGAGCTATGGAGCACTTCCATAAATACCTCTATGGAATGGAGTTTTCACTACGTACCGACCACGCCGCGCATGCATGGCTATTGAGATTCAAAAATCCGGAAGGGCAGTTGGCAAGGTGGCTCGAACGTCTACAAGAGTACAACTTCAAGGTGCAAAATCGGCGAGGGCGTCTGCATGGTAATGCGGATGGTTTATCACGAAGACCATGACCGGAAAACTGCCGACATTGACACAGAAAGGAGTAACAAAACGCCAGCGATCATGTTCAAGCCTTCACTGTAGACTTCTTGGCAGACGGCTGGACGACACAAGATTGTCGACAAGAACAGATGACTGATGAAGACATTGGGTCGATCTTGACAGCAAAAGAGGAAGGTCACCGCCCGGGTTAGCAAGATATCTGCCATGGTTCGGAAGTGCTGAAGGGCTACTGGGCACAATGAGTACCCCTTAAATTAGAGAACGGATTGCTGAAAAGTGATTGGGAAAGTGCAGATGGACGAGACGTGGTCATGCAGTTGATAGTTCCCCGAAGTAAAGTGGAGTCTGTTTTGAAGGAGATGCATGATGGAACGTCTGGAAGCCACCTTGGCATTAACAAAACCCTTGACAAAATACGGAAGCGATTCTATTGGCTTCATCTTCGCCACGACGTAGAGGAATGGGTTCAGATATGTGAAATATGTGCTGCAAGCAAGGGCCCACAAACCAGGACCAGGGGAAAGGCAGTATAACGTTGGACTACCTTTCGAGAGAATTGCAATAGACATTGCTGGACCATTCCCAGTTATCGACGATGGAAATCGGTTCATCATGGTTGTAGGTGACTACTTTACTAAGTGGATGGAAGCATATGCAATTCCAAATCAGGAGGTTACCACTGTGGCAAAGGAGTTAGTTCACAACTTCTGTTGCCGTTATGGAGCCCCTATGGAAATCCATACGGATAAAGGGAGAAATTTCGAATCAGGAGTTTTTAAAGTATTATGCCGTCTTCTCGGAATGCGAAAGACCAGGACAACGAATGTGCATCCTCAGTCGGACGAATGGATGAGAAATTCAATAGGGCACTTGAACAGCACCTTTCAAAGGTTTTTGACGAGAACCAAACAGACTGGGACCAACTTATACCAATATTCCTCATGGCGTATAGGTCATCAATACACGATACAACCGGCATAACCCCAGTCGGTGTTTGGGCGGGAGATTCGTCTTCCTGGAGACTTGAAGATCGGATCACCTGAGACTCAGTCCCATGAGCCACAGACCTATTCCTCGCAATTAGATAACCAACTGCGAGAAATGAATCGCTTGATCAGAGGACGGCGGAAGATTGCAGTGACAAAATGAGACCTCGGTACGACATTCGCAGCAATAGTGTGCTTTTGTGTTTAGTGTCGCCGATAGCCGCTAGTTGCGGTAATAAATTACACAGTTTGTTCAATACATTATTTACAATTATTGTTCAAACGTATTTCGATAATAGAATTTGGTGTCCAAGGTTAAAACAGTTAAACTATACTTATTTTGATAATTAAAAGTGTATGGGCAGGACGTTTCGCTATGTGACAACGGCACTTGGAGGCAGTAGTAGACTATTGTTGTTTGACTGTATTATTCACTCTAGTAGGATGTTCCTTATACATCCAGCATCCAACTTTCGCAGTCCGTTTGGTACCGCCATTCCCATTTCCATTTTTGGACAAACGGAATAGACAGGTATTTTTGTATTTTGGAATGTTATTGTACATGTTTCGCCATAATGTAATGTGTTTATAATGTGGATATTTGTTTAAATGTAGGATATAAGTAATTTATGCAATTGTGTTTCTTAATCTTTTGGTAGGAGAAAATCTTTAGCCCCTAGCAAAATTCTGAGGTAAAAAAAAACATTAATATTATGACAATGTTCTGTTATTGTTTACTTATTTGTCATCAGTCCGAGACTGCTCAGAAATACCCGTGGATATTAGCGCATTCTGTCCCAGCACACCGTTTAACGCAGGCTAAGTAGAGAGGCATTTTAGACAGAAATACTGCTCGCCGGTTTGCCAAACCTTAAGAAGGGAGAGTGGCAGCCGGCGGGACTTTATACGACAGCCACTCACAATGTTTGTATCTGTAATAAAGTAGAATCAACAATTTGCAAATTTATTCCAAAATACAATATGAAAATCTCTTCTACAGAATCAAAGGTAATTGCGATTCGAGGCAAGGAACCAATAAGAACAAGAATAATAATTATTGATCAAATTTTAGAATAGATAAGCCATTGGAACTATTTGGGAAATGGTATTGGCTATGACAAGAAGTATGATATCGATGTTAAATTAGGTAAGTTCCAGACGATCTGTGGGACAATAAACCGTATTTTTAGAAACAAGTTTCGTTGAGATACAAAATTAAAGTTTTACAAAGTTATGGCGGTCTCTATACTAACCTGTGGGTATGACGACAACCAAGAAACAAGAAAGTGTAATATGGCTTTCTTAAGAAGAGTTAAAAGGTGTTATAAACTTGATTGTATAAAGAATGAGGTCGTGAGAGAAGAATTAGACGTTTTCGACTTAAATGAAAGATTAAGAGATTATAAAGAACAGTGAAAAGAACATTTAGAAAGAATGTCCGATTCAAGACTGTCGAAACAAGTCTGGAAATATAAACCTATAGGAGACTGGTGTGTAAGCAGACCCAGTAAGATATGGCTTTAAAGGAGGAACAGGCAGCACCTTGACTATGTCGTGATGTGAAGATGATGTATTATGCATTATTGTGCGGTATGTACAAGCGTCGTACTAAACACAGGATTGTATAATGCACAAAGTATTGTACAGTGCTGTTCATACACTCCCATCAACAAACGTTTGGCAGCCGATACGCTCTTCTTTCAAGTTATTTCTTTCAGTTATATGACCTCCAGGTACATTTTGCTAGTTCGGTTTTATTAATCTTCACAAAGTCTGTTTTGTCTTTCAACAAAGAAAGTCACCAAACGCAAAAAGCATCCCTTGGCGATGAAACCCTTGAAGTACAACAGTCACAAGGGGTCGGCACAAGAATATTATTAGTTTTCGATGAAGCCGTTAGAAACATATTTACACACACGGCTCTATATTATTTCAGTATCACTGTTGCTGGGTATATCAGAATAACATTATTTGCGCATCACGGTACCAATCTGTTGCAACAATATTCTCTGTCTATCTCCTTTTCGCCCACACTCACTGGCGCGCGCTTACACTTGCACGTCGTTATATGTCTCGTTTCTTTAAACACATAATTCACTTAACGCTCTATAAGATATTCAAATTCCTGATCTTGTACAGAACCCAACATCTCTGTTTTTATTTTGTTGTATACGAGGGAACATTTAAAGTGATATTATAAATATAAATTAATATTATTAAAAAATATTGTCATTAGAATAATACATATTTTAAAAAAATACGTAGATTATGCTGCTCACGTTTATTTACGTTATACATCCCGTGTGTTGTATAACTTTTGTATATTGATACACACTATAATGGTGTGTAACAACTATACTATATACCTAAACTCAATTTTTCTACACGATTCTAGACATAACGCCTGGAAGTGACAAATCCTGAGAACGACGTCATTTCGATTGACATATAAATAAACGATGGTAGACTGAGAAGTCGGTCAGTATTTACTGTTAGTTCGGTTAAGTTAATTTAATTAGTCAGTATTTATGATCAGTCTTTATAGAGAGTTCGGTTAGTGAGTTGAGTTACAGAAATAGTGCGTGTATTTGATACCACATTTGTAGATGAATATTATATTTGGGCTTTTCTTTGCCTAAATTACGATTATCAATAATCGGTATCACAATTATCAATTGAAATATGTAATTTTATTAGTAAAAAAAATACTTTTGATAAGGATAAATAAACAGGGTGTCGACATTGATACTTCGATCGTTACCTAGAACACGACAATTTAAATCTCGTCACAAGGAGTTGTACGATTATGTAAATGAAGCTAATGAAGCAACGCCGGGTTCCTGTTGACTCGTCAAGGAGAACGTTATAATTTGTACTTTCTATAATAATAATAATAAAACAATCTTCTTCCGATTACGACATTAGCTTTTTAACCTGTTCCGGCTTCCGTCTTTATTGGCCCCTCTATGCTTTGATTCACTGCTGGTGTGTGTGTGTTTCACTGTCTTACTCTCTCTAGGTCATCTTCACCCCTTTCACTGGAGTGACCTTCCTTCTTGCTCATCAGTTCCTCTAGTTAACTGAGCGAGACATTGGCATCACTTCGAACAGAAGCTGTTGTGGTCCATGAGCACTGGCTTCAGCTGTAACAGCGTGTATATTTACAGGAGTTGGTACTGCGTTAATTCACTTTGAAAGTGTGAGGACAGATCTTGTGGATGCAACCTTATCAAAGACTCGTTGTTGCAGACTCTGTATTGATGCAACATCAGCTTGTGTCCACTAGACAATTAGAAGCTATGCTACTGGTGAGAATAACCATACTAGCTGACAGAAACGCTTCCCCGTTTCCTCCAAGATGGCATTGAGTGTCCCCACCGTTTGACGTAGTGCTAAACAAACACCAGTTTCTGAAGTAGTATTTCCACAGCCGACACAACTGCGTATACATATGACAGCAATATTGGTACTCGAATCCTGCCAGTTCTGCCAACACTCGTAAACTAGAACTGATGCTATTACACCATCTGGATCGCTATGTTTGTATTAGGTATAGATTACTGGCCAATCCATACACTTATTAACTGCAATGTCAATAATAAACCCAATTCCTACGGGTGGTCCATTCGGTGTACTCAAATGCCAAAGTATTATTATCTTTCAAAACCACGGGATATTGAAGATCACTAATCTCCCTCATTAGAAGCTAACAGAACTCAATACCACAGACGGCACACGACGTATGGTTACAGGAGCCATCGCCCATTTATAATATGAGAAGCTGACAGCCCGAGTAGCGCTTAATGGCATCCCCCGCACAAATTGATGGGAATACTGGTTGAAGAAGAACGCACGTTCGAGCTCTAGCTGTATGGCACATCTGATTTGGATGCTAACCAGCTTTACAGTGATACCAGAAATATGACTACACTATCACACTATAACTACAGTCTGGAGTCTGTAGTCTCGGCCTGCCACCCCAAGAAGTCTTCATGTTTTTGAAATGTATCTTGACATTCAGAATCATCCGTATTTCGTTTGCATTCTGAATACGCCACGTCAATCCTTTATTCAGAAATTTCAATCGGTAAGTACTGTAAACATTCTACACGATGAACAGTCGAGGAAATACTACAAAGGATATCAGCAATTTACAATGGACACTCGGCTATTCCAGCTTTCATGCTCTCGCTTTTGTCCACACAGTCACCATTATTTATGGGTGATATATTTCTTTCAGACTACTCTTCGCAACGGTCACTTGATCCTCCATATTTTGGACTCTTTTAGTGACCATATTCACCTTGGAAGCAATGAGTTTGTGAAAACCCAACCCAGTCTAGCACGCGCGCGCGCGCACACACACACAGAAAGCTGAGATTTTTTAAAGCTGTTGCCGAGTAGAAGGAGTAGTGGTTTTATTCGCGAAACATTTAAAATATTTCATATGCTACGCTGAGTGTCTACATGACTCTATGGCGTGCCGGGGCACGCGAGGCCGTTTCTGGAGGTCATTCTGCGTGTCAGATTTGCGTAGCGTTCTGGATTCTTCTAGATTGCCTATGCCGTTTAATCGACTACTCTACCAACAACAACCAGGCTCGCTGACTTGCTACACTGGAAGACGGCCGTGGTATAAATACTGGATTTTTGAGCGGCCCAGTTTCGTTTAGTCAAAGTTTTTGTGTCGGTTTAGTGGGAAGTTAACATCGTTTTAATTAGTGACATTTATTTTTGTTGTACAAATTTAGGTTGAGTTATTCAGAGATGTCAGGAAGGTGGTAGAATGGGATCGCTATGGCCCGGCGTTAAGTCGCCGATTGCCAGACGCGGGACCACTCGAAACCTTCCGCCAAGTCGACGAGGCAGTTGCCGCGTTTGACGAGGCTGTCGTATCTGCGATCGACGCGTCTTCCAGAATGAAGCCTGGCGTCACGCCCCACTGGCAGCGGATCCCAGAGGAGACGAGTGCTCTCGCTTGCGAGAGAAATCGCCTCCGGAGACGCTGGCAGCGGACCCGTGATCCGGCCGACAAGGCAGCGTACAACCGGGCGACCGGCATTTTACGTCGTGAAATGCAGGCCTACCGGAGACGCTGTTGGGAACTCGCCGTGGCCCAGGCAGGGGACGGATCGGACGAAAGTAGCCCTTACCGGATACCCTCGGCGTTGGTAGGGAAGAGGCGCCGGCCTCGCATCCCGGCCATTGCTGGACCTTTCGGTCAAATCCTGGCTCGCCCGGAGGCGAAGGCCGAGTACTTGGGCGCGTGTTTTGAGCGACAGTTCGCACCTAACCCGCCCATGGACTGGGACTTCGACGAAGAAGTCGAGAACGAAGTGGAAGACTTTCTGTCTCTTCCGATCACTACGGAGCCCGAACCCATTACTAGGGAAGAGGTCACAGATCGGCTCGTTGAACTCGTGCCAAGTAAAGCTCCTGGCCCGGACGGCGTCTCGAACGCCGCTCTTACTCGACTCCCGGAGCGAGGAGTACTTTTCTTGGTCGCGCTGTTCAACGCGTGTCTTAGACTGGCCTATTTTCCCCAGAAATGACGTAAGGCGACGGTTATAGTGATCCCGAAGCAGGGAAAGGACGCTTCCCGTCCCGGCAACCTCCGGCCCATTAGTCTACTGTCAGCCACGGTCAAAGGTCCTCGAACGTCACGTACAACGGAGAGTACTAGATCATCTACGAAATTTTGATGTACTGGTCCCCGAACAGTTCAGCTTCCGTGTGGGGCATTCCACCACTCATCAACTGATGAGACTGGTGGAATACATCACGGACGCCGGGTGTCGGAAAGAGCAGACTGTCGCCTGTTTCCTAGATGTGGAAAAGGCCTTTGATAGTGTCTGGCACGACGGGCTCTTGTTCAAGCTCCGGGAAATCCAGCTCCCAGATTGCTACCTTCGCTTGATTGCTAGCTTTCTGACGGAGAGGACTTTCTACGTGCGAATAGACGACCACGTCTCTTCCGAGAGACGTATCACAGCCGGGGTACCTCAAGGTAGCGTGCTAGGGCCTCTCCTGTTCTCCGTGTATGTCAACGACGCACCCAGAGAGCCTGGAGTCCAGATGGCTTTGTTTGCCGACGACACGGCGGTCTATACCGCCGATCGGAACGCAGACTTTGCTATCCCACGACTTCAGCGCGCACTCGATGCGTATTCGACGTGGACGGAAAGCTGGAAAGTTGCCGTCAACGAAACCAAGAGCTCCGCGGTGCTATTCACAAAGCGCCGGAAAGAACCACGAGGCCGAGTGAGACTCGGTAGAACGTACCTGCCCTGGTCGAGGGAAGTTAAGTACCTCGGTGTCCACCTTGATCGTCGGCTCACCTGGCGTACCCACGCTGAGACGATGCGAAGGAAAGCGTCCGCTCGTCTCGCGCAACTGTTTCCGATACTTGCCAACAAGGCTATGACCCGCAAGCTGGGTAAGTTGATTGTCAACGCGTATCTGTTGCCGATCATTACCTACGCTCTTCCCGTCTGGGGTTACCTCGCAACCGTTGTATTGACCGTTGTATATATACATATACATATATATATATGTATATGTATGTATATATGTAATAATATAATATATATATATATATATATATATATATACATATATATATATATATATATATACATATATATATATATATATATATGTAATAATATATAATATATATATATATATATATATATATATATATATATATATATATATAGATATAGCAGCCCATCAGTTTAACCAATACCCCATAGAAATTAGCTGTGATTGTAGAACATTTTTGATGCAGAATAATTCGCCATCAGATCGATGTTCAACAATCGATGACGTTGAACTGATGCCCTAAATTGAAGAAAATATATACAAACGTTTATACAAGTAACAATTCACCCATCAATTCAAACTCGTTTTATACACTTTTACTCGTTATGTCTATGTATATATATAAATTTTGTATATATGAATCTACATAATTACACTCAGAATCTTATCTTAATATAAATAAAAGTCATTGTATATATGTATGTTCCACATCTCCTCCTAAACCACTGGACCGATTTCAACCAAACTTGGCACAAATATTTTACGCAACGAGAGAACCAACACAGGACAGGTGGTTTTTTCGATACGATCCTTTGGGGGGGGGGGTCCTTTAGGGTCTAAAAAACTATTAGATCTGGTTACTATGGCAACCCAATAGAATACATTCTGGTTGCCATAGCATCGGTGGAGGCATCCCGCGTAGACTAGCCCGGGAGTCGTCCGACGGGCCTTCCCCGGAGTCCGTCCACGGAACCCGGGGAATCTTATGTCGGATCTCGCGAAAAACGGCCGGGCCCGAGTTCCAGCGCCTCGCCCGGCATGTCGAAGGCTTTCCCGGCCTTCGGAGAAACTTCCGTACCCCGGGGAGGTCTCTGACCAAGTCCTAGCGCGGGAGTTCAACCTGCCGGGATGCCGGAAAATGCAGGCGGTGTCCGGGCTTAGGTAGAAGCCTCCTGCAAAGGGAATTTCGCGGGAGTCGTCCGACGGGCCTTCCCCGGAGTCCGTCCACGGAACCCGCGCAGTCTTAGGTCGGATCTCGCGAAAAACCGCCGGGCCAGAGTTCCAGCACCTCGCCCGGTATGTCGACGGCTTTCCGGGCTTCAGAGATCCCTCAGTACCCCGGGGAGGTCTCAGACAATGTCCTAGCTCGGGTGTTCGACCGGCCTGGATGCCGGAAAAAACAGGCGGTGTCCCGGCATAGGTAGAAACCTCTTACGTAGGGAATTGCGCGGGAGTCGTCCGACGGGCCTTCCCCGGAGTCCGTCCGCGGAACCCGGGAAGTCTTAAGTCGGATCTCGCGAAAAACGGCCGGGCCAGAGTTCCAGCGCCTCGCCTGGCATGTCGACGGATTTTCCGGGCTTCGGAGAACCTTCCGTACCCCGGGGAGGTCTCTGACAAAGTCTTAGCGCGGGAGTTCGACCGGCCTGGATGCCGGAAAATTTAGGCGGTGTCCCGGCATAGGTAGAAGCCTCCCGCGTAGGGAATAGCGCGGGAATTGTCTGACGGGACTTCCCTGGAGTCCGTCTACGGAACTCGTAAAATCTTAAGTCGGATCTCGCGAAAAACGGCCGGGCCAGAGTTCCAGCGCCTCGCCTAGCATGTCGACGACTTTTCTTGGCTTCGGAGAACCTTCCGTACCCCGGGGAGGTATCTGACAGAGTCGTAGCGCGGAAGTTCGACCGGCCTGGATGCCGGAAAAAACAGGCGGTGTCCCGGCATAGGTGGAAGCCTGCCGCGTAGGGAATAGCGCGGGAGTCGTCCGACGGGCCTTCCCCGGAGTCCGTCCACGGAACCCGGGAAGTCCTAGGACGGATCTCGCGAAAACTGCCGGGCCAGAGTTCCAGCGCCTCGCCCGGCATGTCGACGGCTTTTTCGGGCTTCGGAGAACCTTCCGTACCCAGGGAAGGTCTCTGACAATGTCCTAGCGCGGGAGATCGACTGGCCTGGATGCCGGAAAAAGCAGGCGGTGTCCCGGCATAGCTAAAAGCCACCCGGGTAGGGAATAGTGCGGTAGTCGCCTTACGGGCCTTCCCCGGAGTCCGTCCACGGAACCCGGGGAGTCTTGGGTCGGATCTAAGTACGGCCGGGCCAGAGTCCACGGTTCTTATAAATAATGATATAGGTTATGACATCGAAGGTGGTGTATGCGTCTTAAGAAACTTCTTAATAGTGCGTGAATTCAGAGTTGTTTCAGTTTGAATTTAAAAGTGGATATGTTAAGATAGAAGTAAGTTATAAGCGAGTATAAAAAACAATGTTTTGATAGCGAATGTATTCAGATCGTAGTGTTCAGACAATATAAATGCGCTTGCTTCAGTTTGAATTTAAAAATTGATAAGCTGAAATCTATAGAGGTATTGTATTGTTAGAATAAGTTTAGGAGACACTAATTTAACTAATACCTTATTTCACCATTAATACAATGAATTATAAAATGACAGTTAAGTACGCAGCGCATGCAAGTATTGTAGACATTTTATTGAAAACTAATTTAGCTGTTCGCCCTCTCCCAGAGTTCGAAATCGAGCAGGAGCATCACGCGCAACAGAATTCTTCTCCAGATATAAGAATAAAGTTTATGACATGTTCTTAAACAGGTGCGCTACAGAGTAGTCTATTCCTCCAGTGAGAATGTGAACGTAACAGTATAAGGAAGATTATACAATATAGAAGTAATATAACGTTAGAACAAGAATAGGTGCCTATGAGCCTATGAATATACTATGAACCCGAGCAACGCTGGGTAAATTGGCTAGTATCTAGTAAATGCCACGATTTTTGTTTGTTTTCGCGTTGTCTTTACGCTATTTTTTTTTTAACGTTCTATACATAGCCTATCTAATATTGCATACATGTAAAATATATATAACATGTTGCATGTTGTCAAAATTACTGAAATACGTTACTAAAAGTGATTACTGTAACACATACGGGTACAAGGGTCTTTTCAAGTATTTGTCTACAAACAACTCTCACAGCGTTCACGAGCCCGCCAAGCTCCCCCACCAACGTTCCCGCCAGTCCCTTCTCCTACAGGAGCGGTGTGAAGGAGGAGTGATAGGCACACCACTACACACTAGGGATGAGCATCGCCAGAAAACCATCGATGTTAACATCGTGAAGAGTACATCGATGTTAAAAAAACATCGGTATAAAAACATCGATGTTTTTATGCCAATGTTGCAATTCAAATTAAAATCTATGCTTTTTACATGTTTGTAATAGTACAAATAATTGGGGATGAATAATAAATAAAAATAATTAAAGAGAAGAATAATATACCCCTATACTTTACTCGTTTACCTTATCAGAAGATTCTGAAAAACCAAATGCCCTTGGGTGACCACCACATTTTGACAGGCGGAATGTGGAAACCTCAACACTGTACCCGAGAAATCAATTTAAATACATCTAACTTCCCTGTATCAGAATTTCCAGGGTCGTTGTCAAACTCGTTGAGAATAGGTTAGGTAAAGGCGAGGTGACGTTAAAATAATTTAACTCAGATTCATAATTAACTAAATCTGTTCATTATTATTTATTATTATAATGATTATAAAGTGTTTTGAACAAACATATATAAAACCACCCTTTAACAAAAACAGAAACCTCTTTACATCTATGTCAGGTTTGTTTACTCCTAGTGAAAGTTTAAATTAGTATTCCCAAATGCAGATAGGCCTATAAATTCTCTTATTTTCTTTTAAACAGTAAAAGCTTAATAAAATCACAGTGTAAAGTAACACTGTTAATACTTTTAGATTCAATTTATTTTTTATAACAAATTATACAGGTACAGTAAAACCTCTCTAGTCCGACCCCCGGCTGGTCCGACCGCGGCTCAGGCACCGACTTGTTGATGACTCACCAGCTTGTTTACATACTTGTCAGTTGTTTTGCTGCCTCAGTGAGCCGGCATCTAGTGTCTAGTGCGCAGTGTTGCCAGGTCTTCCGAAATATTTCGGAAGACCTTCCGATTTTTTTTAATGTTCCAGAAAATACGAAATTTTTTGTAAATCTTCCGAAATTTTTCCTAGTCTCGTTTCAGTGCTATGTCGCATTTCTAGAGTTTTGTTTTTGCGTACGATATGACGTCAAATCTGGTCTTTCGTGATGTAATAAGCATTTTGCAATATCCACATATTGTATCATACTGCTATTCAAATAAGAGTGACTAATCGTTATAGTTTAGTCTCAAGCTGACAGAATCGCACTACATGACTGCACCTGAATAAACAGATACTGTAATGTCTAGCCTACACCAGGTCATAATAATAATAATAATAATAATACATTAATATTGTCTCTCCGGTTCTTTACGGATAGTTTACATCTGCTTGTTTTTTAACACACACACACACACACACACACACACACATTTCGCGTACGAGGCTGTTATTACTGTTACTTCTTGTGCTTATTAAGTGGTCTAGAAATATGAAATAAAGAAAGGTGAGTGTTATTGTTTGTTCTCAACTGGCCACATGTTATAGTACACTTCCGCTATTATCTCACTAACTTTTGGTGTTATAATTCACCACACAGTACGCTATTATTAAATGTTTTTCAAAAAATGTATCACTCAAACTTTACAGTTGTATTAATAATTTACAAGGCATGAACAACACCATCAGAACTAAACACATATGTCTTAAAATCACACTCGCACTTCTAATCACTACAACACTCGCTGTGAACTGATTACTACTAAAAGCCAGCTGCTGCTTACAAAAATCACTTTACCTTCAAAAGTAGGTTCATTGCACAATGGTAGACAAAATTTTCCAAAAATATATATCAACTACACCATAACGAAGGCGAAGGCCAGTACACTGTTGGAGAGACAAACGCAGAGGAAAATGAAAACACATTTTCAGTTTAGAACAACTTCGACAAAAATAAAACCTAATACATTACAAGTAGAAAGAATAATGGATTTTTTCAATAGATTTTACACACTTAACAGTTTGTATTAGGAACTAGATCGTGTCTTTATTTTTTCTGTAAGAAACTGATGGCTTGTTTCACTATAACTGTTTTCCATATTTTTTTTAATGTTTTGTAGCTCAGTAGTTTTCTGTATAAGCTACGGAAAAATTCATAGCAGATGGCAGGATGTATCACATGTAATAAAATATAAAGATGATATTTCAGCTTTTAAAAAAAACAGTCATCTGATGTTATTATGTAATGTGATGTTTGACCTATACACCCAAGGCAAATAAGTTAAAATCCATAGAGAACTAAGAATATTGATTTTCATATAATTTAATATCTTGTGTTTTGCATATGGTTTTACTGTGGTTTAACTGTTAAGACCTGTAGAGATTTTTTTTAAGAAAATGTACACAGTAAAACCCCTATAGAGCTCCTTAACAGACCATAAAAAAGAGCTTTATATGGTGGTCAAATTTCTACGGTTGGGGGGGGGGACATTCTTAACAAGGATTGACACCCAGCATCTTTCTTCACAGTGTCAAGTGGAAAGGGGCTTTCAGCTCCTTTGACATTAAGTGATCAGAATATTTTAGGAATGTGACAACAATAAGCCAATGCGACCTAGATCCACTTCTGTTGCTGAAGGTCAGAGTGGCATTGGTTCACAGCAGAAAGAATACCCTATTATGACAAATTAATTTCGACGGCTACCTGCTATAGGAACCCTTTAAATTAAACATGAAAACTACTTTCAAATGAGCATGATACTTTAACCCAAACAAATTAGGTAACGGTATCTGTTGTTTTAACCAATTTGTAATTAACATTTTTTGACAGTCTAAAATAATCCAGACAGCAAGAACATAGGGCCTACAGTATATGTTATTAAATTATTCTTTAAATTTATTGGGTTTCTAGAACTGTTATTTTTCCATATGCATTGTTTTGATTTTCAATCCCTGTCGTTGAGGTTTTACTGTATTTTCTAAAACCTTTCAAAAAACCGCTGTATTCTCATTCTCAGAACAGTAACCTATGTGTTGTTAGTAAAAATAATTAGTAAAAGTTGTGGTTAATTATGCATTTATTATGTATTAAATACTATTCTACCGACTAATTAATACAGTACCATTTTTTATACAGAATCAGGCAAATTAAATTAACCTTTTTGAATCTGAGAGCCTGATGAAATCAAACAAAGCAAATTTTATACAACTGGTATGTGTAAGACAAAATTTCAAAGACAACCAGATCAACTAATAGTGTGCGCGTGTCTGCCCGTACGGGGGGGGGGGTGAGACAGTCTGTTTTACATCACCAAAATAATTACATTTCTTACATACAGTTTTACTTAAAAAGATAAGCATAATTATAATATTCTGAAAACCTAATTAATACAATATTACAATTTTAATTATTGATTGTATAATAATCCCTTAATTATATTTATAAATAATTGTAGGAGTATTCATTAGATGTATACTGGAATTGGTACAGGTAGCCAGGGGTGCCCATCCCCCCCAAAGCCTAATGCACAAACCCCCCCAAAAGTCTCAGCACCCCCCACCCCAATTGAAAAGTGCCCACCGGTCTACAAGCTTAGCACACGCACACATTTTTAAATTCACGATTTATTATTCACGTACCCTTTGACTCATTGACAGGATGTTGCTGCAGGCTGCCAGGGTTAGTTTTCCAAATTCCGAAACAAAATTTACTACTAGTTGTATTGGTAGAGACATTTATGCCGCCAGTTCGTTAAAACAATCATAAAGATATGCAATTGCTTTAGTTTTTTACTAATAGCTTAGTTTGTTGCACAAACATGGTAAAAATTTCCATCAATGTTGGATTTAAAATGTTATTCTTGAAAAAATCCCCCCCAAAAATTCTGAAAGTTATAATTACTGTATTGGAACTGAACACATTTGTCTATAAATTAGAGAATTATAACAGAATTACAAATACAGTATTAAAAACCCAAAATTGTGTTAAATCAATCAGTCATGTAACAGTGGTTATTATTTTTATTTATATTGTTGTAAAATAATATTTAATGACTATATGGTCTACAGAGAATAGTATTTTGTATTGTAGAATTATGTAGACGTCGACATTTACACTCTTCTCCCTCTCACTCGCATGCTCTCTCACTCACTCTCTCCTTTACCACTCCCTCTCACTCACTGTCTCACGCAGTCTAAAACACATACATAAATCTCTCTCTCTCTCTCTCTCTCTCTCTCTCACACACACACACACACACACACACACACACACAGCAAGAAACACAGGCTAGCGCGCACACACAGAGACAGACACACAAATAAATATACGAGTACACTTACACACACCCGCACAGATTTCGTAATCTCCACAACACGCTCTCTCACACTCCCCCAGTCTCATTCTCTCTCTCTTTCTCTAAATTAAGGATTTTATTATTATTTGTATTTAGTATTTTTAATATTATTTAACAATTATACATCACACTTAACTACAGAAATCACAGTTTCATTCACAAATTACAAGTGTGTGTGTGTGTGTGTGTGTGTGTGTGTGTGTGGGTGTGTGTGTGTGTGAGGGGGAGAGAGAGAGAGAGAGCGTGCACCTGTCAATGAGAAATAAAATAACTTATTTCCAAGAAGTCTTAAAAGTAATTAAGTATTTCAGGTCTACTGCTGTTTTTTAAAGGGACCTGATGAATATGGTCTTATACATTTTTCAGAAGCCTGCAACTTTCACTTTGAAATTTTTTATTATGCATGTAATAGTGCCTTTGCACGTGCATCTTTAGCGAATAATCGTCTTTATTAAATCATGATTGCTCATTCGGTTGGGACGAACAAAGTTGATTAAATAGAGCTGTAATTAAGAAAATGAAAATACGATGTGAGACAGAAAGCTGAGCTGTAATGTTTATTTGGGGGTAAAGAAGTGAGATATTTTAGCGAAAATACAAAATCTGTATCCATATCCTCTGAATTTTGTATGTGTAGTAATTTGACAGAATTAATATGTCTCAACATTCATTTCAAATTTTGAAGCGCTTTCAAGAATTTTGTAAACTATGTTAACAAAAACTATATTTTTTTATCAGTTATATATTATATTTATGAATATGGTTAAATACAGAGATCTATGGAAATATACACACAATGAAAAGCTACGACTAAACTATTTGTCATTTAGGTATTATGGTTACAAATTTAACTAAAATACTAACTAGTAGCTCAGAACTTTTAATATTTATTTTAAGATTGTCTGATCTACGGTTATTTTACTAATAACGTGTTAGTAAAATAGCAGAGTAGTTAGGTTTTTTAAATTTTTATGATAATATAAGAATTGTGTCATATTGGAATTTAACTAAATAATAAATCTAATATCTTCAAATACACAGCAAGTTTATTTTCACCTGACGCAAGTTTCACAGAAATTATTCTGTTTCTTCAGAGGTTTGTTTGAATTGTAATTGAATGTTCAATTGTAAGCGAAACATTCAATTGCAATTCAAACAAACCTCTGATGATACAGAATAATTTCTGTTAAACGTGCGTCAGGTAAAAATAAACCTACTTGTAGTGTATTTATTTGAAGATATTATATGGAAGACCTGCAGGAAACTCGCCGAGTTACTTACAAAGTATTATTAATAAATGTATTCCGTTCTGGTAGTTCTGGTCGCTTACAAGTGCTATGATAATGTCTTAGTGGTATGACTTGTACAAATGTTTATAGGACCGCTAGCGAATTATATTACTACTACAGAGTTAGCAAACAGCGGATAGTCAGATATGCAGCCAAGTGTCCAATGAAGCATAGATAAGATCGGCGCTTAGAGCACCCTACCCATGAAATACGTGGTTTGATTTTTTGTAGAATTTCTGTTGCTAACTGTAAGAAATTCCTAATACAGTCAACATAAAGCAGAGTACAAGTAGTGATGCTTACGCATGATTTTACGTACTGTGAATTACGACAGATAATATTTGCTTTGATGCCTGTCATTCTTTTAACGGGAGAGTAATGAGTGGTACTGATCCCCTTTTACTATTTATCTCTGTAGGGCCTACTATCACTGAGAGCCGTCGCTCTTATTTATGCGAACTGGCAACTCGAAATCAAAGTGCCGGCCGCATTTGATTAAAGAAGTGGCGGCTCCTTGAATAAAGACGCCAAGTTTATATCAGCAGACACTGTAAAAATACATTAATGTTTATTGAATTGGTATGTGCATTTGTTTGTTAGCATTGGCACACCATAATCAACGCTTAGCACCGTCTCCGTTTCAACATCGGTCTTTTTTCGATTTCCCAAGAAAACGTATAGATATTGTTGAGCTAAATTTATCTCTATGCTGCGTTGTATCTGTGGTCTCTTCATACTTTAAAACCTGCCCGATAAGAAATTTTTATTCCTCGTTTGTTTTGGCAAACAAGAACTATAATAAGCTTGTGTTGAAAAAAAAAAACATGAAAGTGGTCTCGTCACGTTCCAGTGTTCAGTGTATTGTATTGTGAGTGTCATAAGATTCAAGGTCAGTAGCCCCTGTTGTGTATCGCCTTCACGTCACTCACGCGCATTACACTAAGAACACAAACAAAACGTCAGCACATTCTCGTACGATAGCCATACGCGCGCACACACACACTCACACACACCATGCCAAAACTCACTCATAGCAAAAGGACACTTGCACCTTGTTTACTGCTGACAGTCTACATGAATTTTTTTCTCATTGTCGTGCGGGTCTTTGCTTAGTTTGCGTGGTATAACCATTACGCTTAATTTTCTTAAATTTTTTCCAACGAATAAGAGCAAATATTTTAAAATATTCTGAACATTACTGATTAATAAGCGCATTGTGTTTTGCATATTTTTATTTATTATTTAATCTTGCATTAAATATAACAAAAGCTTATATTGTAAAGTACAAACGAAGAACGTATTTTAGTGGAAAGGGTGCAATTATTTAAAATTATTATTTAGTTAGAGTGTCAATGACAACTATATTTTTTAGATAGTTTTGCGTATAATGAAGTCTGTACAGTTTTTGAATAATATAATAACAATTGTGTTTTTGTCCCCGTTGTTTAATTATTACAACGCTAATACAGAAAAATATTCTCATGATTGAAAACTCAGTGGTACAACGACAGTAGCTTGCCGGAAATGTACACTTTAGTTTATATTCTTTAAGTTATATGCGATTTTCAGATGAAGAGCGTAAAATTTTGTAACTAACTGGTGGTTTGGTGGAGCAATAACGACAATTTATTGAGAATGTTTAAAGTTATTTCAATGAAATGAGACACAAATTTATTAAGAATTCCTTTTATTTAATATTTCAATAAACTCAGAAACGAACTTTATTCCCACCAGTTTTGCGCTGTTAGTCGTCGGTGATAAAAGTAGCCTAGGTGGTTGCGTCGTTCTTTAAAAGTATTTCTGTGTATACGACGTTCTTTGTATATGCCGTATCACCATCTTGGCATAGATCGAGTCTACACTGCAGTAGGCCTACTCTGTCAAAATCCCCTGAAAGTAAACACAGCACAGCTCTGGTTGATCAGGTTGCAGTTGTCGTTTAACGGACACTCAATAAATCGGGTTTGAGTTTCTAAAAATACTATTTTATTTTATTTATAAACTTATTATTTGAAATTATTTGCATTATTTCCATCCAATTAATTTTGCCAAGTATATGGTTAGCAACTGAATACTTCCTACATATAAATTTGCTGGGAACATTAAAAAAATTTCCATCATGCTGTGTTTCCATCACAGGAAAAGTTCTGTTCCCCAATCGAAGTTTCCACTCCATAAATTGTAGTTCATTGGCACTGGCACACATATTTTATGTCAAATAGAGTATGGTTATAAAGGTCAAAGTTTTGTTTGTTTGTCCCGCCTTTTGGACTAACCTTAAGACCTGTCTGAAATCTCCACTAAAAGTATCACTTTTCCATCCGCCTGAACTTTACTTTATAATGGATGTCTCGAAGTATACACCGAACTATACACTTCATTATGTTTCGAAGTAAATGATCCATACTGCTACTGCAGAGGTCGTTGACATCTCATCAATTAGAATAACTGACTCTTCGTGTGGAAATGTAGCTTTTCCTGACAGAGCCTTAATGGAGGAAACTGAAGAAGGCAACACTGGAACAAGAAGACCAAATAACTAATGGAGTATAACTCCTGCATGCAGCCAAGAATTGCGCAGATTTGCATGTCCATTTTGTTACTAATGCTAAATGAGCCTGTTCCCTAACAATATTCAGAATATTTGCGAATACGTAGGACATGCTACATTCTGCTGCGGTTTCTAAGAAGAACAGCTTCTCAATTGTCTCGCCTGCTATGGCCCACATAATTTTATTTACAACTAATTTCTGTTTTTCATTTAATTTTCTATGTATATTAGAAATTGCATACATGACGAGCCTCTTCATTCACATTGCATACAGGGTTAATAAGCATTGGATTATTTGTTATTGGCAGGCCGATGCTCCTGCACTCCAAACCATTAATTCTTAAAATGTAATCTATATCCTGCAATGCTGCATTTCCTTCAAGGGCCTGCGTATCGTCTACATTAGTGTTTTGATAATCGTTTACACTTGAAACAGTGATGTTGGTTTGTAGAAATAGCACATTAATGAGAACAACTCTCGAACTTGACACGACATGTACAGTATGTGCTCTGCATTTCCTCCCAACATTTGTGCCAATCTGTGTCAATTTCAAGTAACCCACATGCAAGAGCCGCTCCTTTGTATGGCTATGTAGACATCTGAATGATGTTCCTCCTTTAATATGAAGTAGTAACATACGTATATAAAATCTGTTATGATCATTTGGTGCGACGGCGTACATTCTCCCTATCATTTTGCAACCATCTCTATTTCCTGGAATCCACTTATTGTCAGTGAATCTGTAAATTCCTGAAATGCCACTATACAGGAATTGACAAGCACAGGGATCGCATTGATTAAAATCAAACCATGATTTCATCAGTGTTGTGCTTTTTATTGCAGGTCCATGGATTGCATTCTCATCCCCTGCCGTAATACACATTATAATATCCATCTTCAAGCACAGCTAAGCGAACAATTGTATGCGACTGATCATGCATTTATTTTGAATGAAGGCACAGAATATCTGATGAGAGCTAAAGTATGGCACATTCGCGTATGTTATAGTTACAACATATCCAGTTAATGATCGTCACTGACGCATCTTACGAATTGCATACATGTTGAGTCACATTATTTATACTATAGGCTTACCATAATTTTTTCTTCTCAAACCGGGACACTTGTAAAATAATTTGTCATGCAATTTTGAAAATATAAAGTCTTAATTATTACGTAACTTTAAGCTTTCTACGCCTTAATTACACAATTAGGCCAACTTGGGTACATATTACAGAATACTAAAAGTGCGTTCACGCGTTCACAATCACATAGAATTACAATTACAAAATAGATACATATTTTATTATATGAGGAACAAAACTACCTTACGTTCTTACTGCAAAAACCTAGTTATCAGCTGGTTGAAACCATTCATATTTGTTGTTACTGGTGTGGACCTTTTTTAGAAACGGTTTGTCATTCTTAATTTTGTCATAAAATTCACCACAGCTGAGTTCTATGTTTAATTTACAAATCATTAGACCTTTCACTGTGGATTCCGCCATTTTACCTCTTTCTTCAGACTATATATTATTCATAATTGAAAATGCCCTTTCAACAGGAGCAGAAGAGCCTGGCAGGCAGAAAATGTACTCGACAACGCGGCTGAGATTTTCCACAGAAATATTTCGATTCTTGAAATGCCGGAACAGTTGAACCCATTTATCTTGACAGTTGAAGTTATTGGTTTTCCAGTTGTCACAGTTTGAAGACCAAAATGCTTTGGCAACCACCACTTCATCAAACAGTTCATCCATTATTATGGTTGGTTTTCCAAGTTTTTCGTT